>JAQQAF010000006.1:17712500-18942500 GCA_029747655.1 Ensete ventricosum
AATTAACAGTTTTATGGATAATTTAACTGTTTGTAAATTGGAACCATCAATTCTTAACCAGTCTGCGTTTTTCATGACTCCCAAGGCATGAATTATTGAAAGGATCGACACAGTTATTTCCTTATATGTTAGCTGTGAATTCAGCATAGCTTTGTATAGAACAAATTTCCTTCTTATTTTTTGTTCAAATTTCTTTTTGGTGGATTTTTATCTAACACGTACTTCTTATTGTCATCGCTGCCAAATTCTGCCATCATTCTATGAGTTCATAGAGATGTTCTGTTCAGCTCATGTATGGCTTGTTCCATTATTACCTGAAGTCTTATACTTGTACTTGGACTAACGCGTATGATTTATGTCATACAAGCTTAACTTGCTAATCCTTTACCTTTTGTTTGGTATATGGAAAGGGTGATTTAAAATATCTTAAGAAACTACATCTTGGACTGGGATTCTCTGTTGTACCTAACTGGTGCAGTGCACCAGAGGACTGTTCCCTATGACTAGTCCTCTAGACATCTCAAACTATTGACCAGTAGTATGAATGTGCTGTACCGTTGCAGTTCAAAAGAAGCATATGAATCTTTGGTGAAATATTTAAAATGAGATTAACAATTTAAGTATGTAGATTTGAACAAGATATGTTATTCCAAAGATACTTCCTTGCAGTATAGTTCTTCTCATTTGATTTGAAATTTTTGGAATGCACTGTACCAATGCAGATTATTCTCCCGAATCAGATGCATCATGTCATGGCAACAAGGTTCCGAGTTCTGAAGTGGAATCAACTGCAAGTCAACTGGATGACACGATACACTTGGACAATGATTCAGTCACATGCCGAGGTGATAAAGTCTGTACAATGGAAGGCACAGAAAGTTTATCTGAGTCCCCTTTGACCAAAGGATTTTGCCTAGGTGCTTTGAAGGAGGAAATGGATCATGCCGCAGTTCAAGATACGGTAGATAGTGCTACTGTTGAAGATAATATAATCATTAGAAACTATGTAGAAGACAAATTAGAAATGCAGATTCCTGACCCGCAGATCCTACCTCATTGTTCTTGTGTTAATTCCTCTCTGACAGACTCTGAGTTTCAGAGGATAGACAAATCCATGGAGTTTAGCATGTTTGTAGATCACGCAAATGCAATAACCACACTGATTTCTGGTCTTTCTGATGAGGTTTCGGCAATGGAATTTGAATCAGTTATCTGCACTTCACCAGATGAGAAGACTGATGTTGCAGGACAAATCTCCCAAGTTCAACCATTCTGCAATGATGGGCCATGCAATTTGGAGATTACTGCTGGTGAACTCTTTGAGACTCCTACTCCTTTATCAGCATGTGGTTATCAGATTGCATTGCCTCCTAACTCACCAGTAAATGGAAATGACCTGGAGAATCACCATTCATTACCAATATCATCGAACATGCTTTTGGCTGAATCTACCACGGTGAAAATTGAGTCTCTTGAGGACTCTGGGTTGGCTGAACCTGAACTTACAACTTGTGCAAATGCTGAAGCAGGAAGCGACATAGGTAGACATGTAATTGATGAGTTGTCAGTCATAGAATCAGATAAAAATGCCAATAGTATTTCTTCAACCTTGCCAGTTAATGTCAATGAGATGGAAAGGGATGAGTCAAAAGATGAGCGCAACTGTCAGGATATGAACAGTGATAGGTCTCAGGTGGTTGATGAGTTTGAATTTGAAATTGGGGCATCAGCAAATAAGTTTGAAGGTCCTAAAGGAGAATCAGATTGGTTTAAGACACCCGAACAAGTTCCAAGTGTAAACAAGGCAATAGATTTAGATGATCGAGTACCTGATTCATGTGAAACTTGTTACCTGTACGAAGGAAAGGGTACCGACCTATCTCATGAAGGAACCTCAGCTGATAATTTGAGGGTTGCAGATTCTGCTGTCTCAGTCTCTGGTATGAGCCAATTTAGTGCAACATCTGAAATAAGTAATACAAGTCAAATTGTTAGACAAGGAACAACAGAAATAAACATTGTTGCTCTGGTCGAGGATAAAAATCGTGAAATGTTTAAAGAAGGTAATATGGATTTAAAAAATAATTCTCAACCTGAAGGTCATGCCTCAGAATTGGAGCCTCCAACCAGAGATGATATTGGAAGGACAGAATTGCAGAACAATGAGGCTGTAATTGTTGCAGATGTTGTCTTAAGCTTAAATCAAGAGGATTTCAGCTTCAGGTGCTTAGGCAGTGTTTTGAATAATTACTTGGATCAACAGGAAGTCCAAGAAACTCCTGTAGAAAGATTCAAACAAAATGCTGATCTCGATGAAACCATTGATCAGCCTCAGAGGCAAGCAGAAGCTTTTCTCAAGGAAGAAATTTCAAAGAATGGGTTTCCCAGTGAGCATTATGAGACACTGTATCCCAACAAAGATGGTAGTAACAAAGCGGAGGCTAAATGTGGATATCAACTGGAACTGCAGAATGTTTTTGTGGTTGGAAGCATTAACCATGTGAGCAGTGACAAGAATAACTCATATAACCCATTTGTTACAGAAATGGATCATGTCCCCAATGCTGAAAAAGAAAATAGTCTTCTCACTGTACACGACGACGAACCAAACACAAATGAACACAGTGAAGCTGGTTTGTGCCATGATGATGAAGTCCTTAAAACTGAGGAATGCTCTGCCTCGAAAGTAGATGTGCTATCTTTTATTGGAAAGCCTGGCAATGATTATGACTCAAAAACTAGTGATAGATCTGGAGTTGCTCCTAGCATCTTTTATCAGTCTTCAAAAGAGGAAGATGTTCATGACAAATCTATGCAACAAAATGACTTTTATATTGACAAAGTAGATTACTCGATCAATACAAACAGCCAAACTGGCAACATTAATGCACTTTCAGAATCTGTTCCAGGTTAGAATTATTTCTGTTTTTCTATCTGTTTGATGCTAGTGGATGCTTTGACATACTCTGGAAATTCATTTTATTATTTGGGAGAAACACTCTATACATTGCTGCTTCAGGTTTATTTTAACAAACAGTCCACTCTGACAAAGAAGATCGACCTAAGGCATTGAGATCAAGCAAACATAGATCTAACTACTAAATAACAGTAATGCTCATGTGATGTAGAACAGAATAGAGAGGAGAGAGAAGCAGAGAGAAAGCAAGAGAAGAGTGTAAGATGCAAGCATTTTTTCATTCAAATCTGATGTGTTTAACCCATCGACAGGCTCCACCATTTTTAGGGGTTTAGGAGCATTGGTACAATTAATGAAGACAATGATTCCCAAAAGTAATCTCCCAGGGAAATTAGTATGTCTTTTTAGAAATCGAAATATGACTTTTATGATACCTAAATAGTAAATGAGTGCACTTAATACAAAAGGAGTCTTGGAAAAACTAAAGGACTTTTCAATTTTTAACACAACCTTTAGAATTTCTAGGTCAACTAATTGATGACTTTTTGTTGATTTCTTTGTCTAGAATAAATTTTTCTGAAATCCTTTGTAAGGCTAGACGGTTTGTCATCATCATGTTTCTTCAAAATTGTAGGTGACCAAATTCAGTTGGTCTCTATCTTATTTCTAATAACACAAGGGTATACTAGAAGGCAAAGAAGAGGCACTAAAAGCAAAGGACATGGATCCACATGATCCAGAGTAGAATTTCAGTCATTGAAACTACCCATCTCATATGGAGTCTTGGTTGTAGATGGTGATGCATAATTTATAATTTACAAGAGAAAAGTATTTGTCAGATGCCTAGAACTTCTGTAGGAGTCGGCATCTGTAACACATTGTTGCAGACATTAGAAGTTGAGACTGGTGAAGACACTTTTAGTTCTCTCCGTACCATTCAATTTATTTATTGACTAGGAAGGTGTCATGACCCCTTTAAGTTTTGCTCTTTGAACTCCTATGAGGTCAACACATGCGACAGATGTTGAACTATCTATGATGGCTTTTCTACGATAATGAACTCAAGAGTTCTATAGTGAACTGTTGTGTTTTGGACATGGTGGCCTTCGTCATCGAGTTATTTGAAGTTTAATCATATTTCTTTTTCTTTCTTAAGGGTATTTTACCTGTTTCAAGAACTATTCTTTTACCACTTCTATTTCAGATGGAGCAATACCATCCCTAAGTAGTGCAATGGAGGAAGGGTCCAATTTTGATGCAGAAGTTTCACCACCCACAGATTCTCTCGCCACTAGGGATCTACACACTTCTGATCCAGCAACGGAAGGTACTACTCACAAAAGCAATCTAGATCACGATGATACATTGGAAGAACCTTCTGATCCAGCAACAGACTCTCTCGCCACCAAGGATCTACACACTTCGGATCCAGCAACAGAAAGTACTGTTCACAAAAGCAATCTCGATCACAATGATACATTGGAAGAACCTTCCTTGATACCCCTTGTGGAGCCAGAGCAGAAATCGGATTCTATTGAGAACAAATCAGTCCATGATTCCAAAGATGAACCGGAAGGAAGAAGTATCAAAGAGGAGAACACTGCTGGCAAGGTGCCAAACTGGAATGCTGGAAAACCACATGCTATGCTGAAGAATCTCCTAGCTGAAGCAGACCTTGAGAGTAAACAGGAGGCAACCGGTAGCCAAGGCCACAATGCATCACTGTCGTCCAAGACAAGTTGTGGGGGCTCACGCGATGATGGACACTCACTGAGAACAGCAATATCCGATGGGCCCCTCGATACTCAAGCAGATCACAGGGAATGGAACTCCCCTGCTAGGCTCCCTGTCACTAAGCATGAGAAGAAGAAAGCAAAAGGAAGGCAATCTTGGGTACCATTCATTTGCTGTCCCTCTGTGAACTGAGTTCGTATTGCAGGAAATGGAACATTGTTTGTCATTCTCTATCCTATTTCTATCGAAAATGAAATATCAAGATATTGCAAGTTAGTTGTAAGTATTAGTGATACTTAGATAACATGAAACTCTTCTCTTTTCTTTTCTTTTTCTTTTTTGCCTTTGTTTTTTGTAAAATCCAGTTGATAATTCTTACTGCACTGGTATTTGGCATCAGTTTTTTTATGTGATAAATGTCAGAACAAAGTATTTGGTGAGTGGCTTCAAATGTTGTCTTGAGATTAGAATCAAACTGAGCAGTTTATATCTATTTCCTTGCAAAAGGATCAGACACCTATTTGAGATTTGCTGAACAATGTTTCTTGCACCACAGTAAATGCTTGTGGAGCTAACTAGAGACCAGTATGGGATTCTAATATAAGGTGAATGGAACCCTAAATAACTTAATCATTAATCCGAAATATTTTTTAGGTTCTAATGATAACAGACCTACCACAGTCTAATAAATCAACTCAATTACCTTCCACATAATCCCTTTACATCATATTAATCTTTCCATGTTAAATTTATTGATCAGAACCATTTGATCTAAAACTATAAGCCCAAATCGTTGGTAGTGAATTCAACAATTGTTGTTCCAAAATCCAGTGGGACTTGGATCTGGTGCCAAAAAGGGGTAAATATTTATGTTCTCTCTTGCACTCATAACAGCCCAAATTGAAGTGGCTGCAGAGGCAGTGACAAAAAAAAAAGGGTAATATAAATGTTCTCTCTTGCTGATCTCTTCAGAGTTAACACCACAAAGAATGCAGCATAACGATCCAATTTTGGTGGATGAAAATACAAAACCCAACCACAATGGTAAATTGTCACTTTTAAAAAACCCTTGCAACACTGTCTGTAATTGTCCCCTACAGATAGTTGGAGCATCACCTGATACCATCTCATGCATACAAAAAGTTTTCATGCCAAGTGAAAAAGATCAAAGGAATGGAATCTCAATTGTATCTAGAACGCTCGGTCGCCTGCTGAGGATTTTGCCTAGTTTCCTGCTTTCTGTAGATTATTACCAAAAACAAGGCAAGGGGGGGTCATTCATGTGCATTTGCAGCATTAATTTCATAGGTGTTTTTAACTTTCTAAGATAAAAGAGTTCTTACGCTGGCTTCCGTCGGCCCTAATTTGCTCATTTTAGCAAATATGTTGCCGTAAAATTTGGCATCTTTCTTGTTGTATTCCTTCATCTTCTCCTTCAAAGTTTTGTATTCCGATTTCACATCCCTATATGATGACACAATCATGAGTGGACCAAGTACCAATAGTGAGTGTCTGTTACTTGAACGGTAACATCAAGATATATTTTCACCCTTGGCAAACCTGTTATCAGGATCAATTTCAAGTGCTTTCTTAATGTCCAACTCCGCAAGATCAAAGTCAACAAGCTGGATATAAGCTTGGGCCCTCCTATACAAGGCCTTAACATTTCTGCTCTCAGTCTCCAGCACCTAGATTTGGAATCGCTCATCCTTAGTACACGTACAAATTGAAGGACTACTCCATATCGGCCCAATTCAACACATATGATGAGCTGAGATATTGATCAATACCTTAGTGCAGAGCTTTTCTGCCTCTTTGTAGTCTTTGAGTTTCAATTTGCAGGCTGCATTGTTGAGACTGCATATTGCTTTCAATGCTCTGGATTGCTTCTTTTCCTCTTCACTGAATGAGTTGTCATGCTCGATGAACTTTGAACCCTGTACACAAAGAAGAACAAAAGAGATAAGTGACAAATATCAAAAATACTTGTATGGGACACAGAGACAAGAAATTGATGAAATACATAAAACAAAACCTTTTCGTATTTCTTGGAAGCTCTCATATATTTTCCCATTTTGAACAGTGCATTTCCCTCTTCCTTCTTTTTAGCAGCTGCTTCAATCTTCTCTGCGGTGTTCATGTCCCATGACTCTTTCTCCTGAAGATATATGTTGCGTGATTCGTTTGTTTTCAGAACTAGGATGTCAAAGATGTAAGTTTGAGAAGAGATACACACCTTCACAAATGATACAAGCTCAACCTCATAAATAACGGTGGAGTTGGCAGGAACCGCAGCAAGGTCCTGCTTTGATTCAGTGGACAAGAAGGCATATTCAGGTGGAATCGTCACCAAAGCAATCTCTCCCTTCTTCATTGTCATCACTGCTTGGTCAAGACCTTCGATAACTTTTTCTGTCAAAAATATCATGAATCAACCATTCCTATTTTCATTCTCAGTTGAAGCAGACCCAAAAAGGAAAACAAAGGATAGAATGATAATAGTACCTTCAGCAGTCTTGAACTCAAATGGTTCCTGCTCATCATGACCCTTCTTCACAAAAATTGTCCCATCTTGTAGTTTCCCAATCAGTTTCACTGGAGATACCAAACTAAAAATGTATCAGATTTTTCAACCTAATGGGAACCAAGCCATATATGACTTGTGAATCACCACCACCTGTCACAGCTGCTCCTTCATTTGGGCGATCATAACCTTCTCCTTCCTTGAGGACCTTCTTAAGGATCTTCTTGTCATCCCCTATCTCTGTAACAGTCTTCCAAGAGACTAACTCAAGCTCCACATAAAGATTTGCATTTGGTGGCACGGCACCTTCATCTCCAGAAGCTGGTCTACCTTTCTCACCAAATGCATCTGTCCTCCAAAAGCACATCGAACATAATTACTAAGATTGAAGTTTATAACAATTTATCCATAATCAAACTACAAAATTAGTCTGATTAACTTACATTGTGGTTTCACAGTGAGAAGCACCTTTTCAGCCCTCTTCATAGTCTTGACAGCTTTAGCTAGTGCAGGACAGAAGAGACCTAACCCCAGAAACATATTCCAGTAAGCAAATAAGACCAGCATTCCGAAAACACAGTTCGTTCATACTAATACCAACCATCTTTAACGGTAAATTCCACTCCCTCTGATGTTGAGATAACAGTTCCATCCTCAAGCCGGGCCTCGTATTTCACTAAAGATACAGAAGATATTGCCAAATTTTAGGTTTATAAAGCACACGTACAACAACGAACCAGATTTCAAGGGCAACAGAATGTACCGACCGAGCACTTCATCTAAATCTTTTGGATTCTCCCACTTTTCTCCTTCCTTGAGGATTTTCTTGAATATACCACCATCTTTGCATATGTCCTTGACACTACACCATGACAGTAGCTCCACATCAAACTGGAGAGTGGCATTCGGTGGGATAGTGGGAGGAGAACCATGTTCACCATAAGCCAATTCCGGAGGAATGGTGAAGATGGCATTTTCACCCTTCTTCATGGTCTTAATACCTTGATCCCATCCCTTTATGACTTGACCTAAAACAAGGAAAGGCATGCACAATAGATTTCTTGACAGAGTTTCCAATACATGCTGGTAACTGAGGTGCGCAGAACAGGAAGCATACAGAAAAGTGCAAGCAATAGAAGTTGTGAACAGCTCATAGTCACTCTTCTGGTGCTGTTGATGCATATGTGCAGAAGACATTAGGCATAGTAGACAGCAAACACCCAAAGTAACAATCGAGTTTCCGGAAAAGGCAACTATTCATCATATCTTAGATAGCAACGAGCATGGTAGTATTGCTTTGGAGAATCTATGACCACGAAATGAGCAGAAGCAAGTCTATATAGACGAAAGCCCACCTTGTCCGAGCTTGAACTTGAACGGCGTACCCCGATCACGGCTCGAGTCGAACTTGGTCCCATCGAGCAGAGTCCCAGTGTAGTGCACTGCGATCCAAAACCACAAAGTTTGAGGTTTTTCGTCATCCCAAAACTCACTCGCCAAAACCAACGACTAAAGGCTCCACAACCCATCTACCTTCAACTTCGTCGCCGGCCTCGGGCGTCTCCCACCCGTCCCCCTTCTTGACGAGCTTCTTCTTGAGTCCCTGCTTCCCGATCTCCTTCTCGTCGCCAACCTCGAACGAGGGGTCCTCGTCGGGGAGATCCATCAGGCCGTCGTCCACCGCCTCCTCGCTACCCGGGAGATCGAAGTCTTCCTCCTCCATGACGGCGGCTCGGCGCAGAGATTAGGGCACGGGGATTGGTTTCGGACAATGCGCGCTGTCGAACCGGACAAAGACGAGAGATTTTATAGTGAGCAAGCAAAGCAGAAGGGCTTCTAGAGACTTCGGAAGGGCGAGCGAAGCCTTTACGGTATCGCTTAGTCTTTCCACCAGTATAGTGCTGTGCTATCTATGTTTATTATTAATTTTTTTAATATATTTAATAAATTATTAACATCTTTAATTTTATTTATCTAATTTAATGTTTATGATTGGATGTAAAATACGATTGTAATCTATGTATTTACTTGTCATCTTATGTAGACGCTTAGTTCATTCTACATTTAAATCGGTTGTTTTACTTAATATAATGAAAGAAAGAAGGGCGATTTTTCTAAAAGAAAGCTTTTTTTTTTTTAATGATGCCTCTCGTTTTCAGTTTTTTTCATTAAATATTTTTATTTTTTAATATCTTAAATATCTCTATTTCGTCATCGTCGTATAATTGACTTCGCTCGTTGACCCTCGTCACTATATGATTATCTTCGTTAATCTAAAATTTTAAAATAGAAATATCATTCGATAAAACCAAAAATTAAAGAGTTTTTTTTTAAGAAAATAAAAAATTGATTAGCAAATGAAGCTTACTATTCATAACCCTTTTTTACTATTTATAATATCTTTTAAAAAATAATAATATTTTTTTATAATTATAATATTATCGATTTTATCCTTTTTTTCCCCCTATAATTTTTATTTTATTCTAGTCCTTATCACCACTGTTAATATCACCCACCACCGACATTGCTCGTTCTTGTCATCCTATAAAGAGGAAGAAGAAAAAGAGGAGGAAGAATAAAATGATATTTATATTTATTTATAAAAAATAGTTTTAAAATAAAATAAGAAGTATAGATTAAATTTGAGGTAAGAATTTGTGATATAATTTTCAAAAGTTATTGGGAAGGACATTTTATTATTATTTACAGATGAATCGAACTTGATTGGTACGTGTCCAACCCACATACGAATCGGGTGCGACATGATTTGACCAACATGATCCAAACTTGACATCAAGAGGTCATCTTTCATTAGATTATAAAATTATTTCTGTAATATTATCCTTTCATTTTTTTTTTTCAACATAGTATTCTAATTTTAAAAATAATTTAAAATGATTAAATATATATATAATGTGATCATCAGATCCATCACTTCAACCTGATTTGATTCTAACAGATGGGCTGATGCACTAAAATTTAATAACTCATTTGGGATTAACCCTATAGTTTTTGGATTATTTATGTGATTAACCCAACTTACTTTAATTTTTTTTGCAGATTGCATTTTTCTACTACTAATTTTGTGATGATGAGTAAGTGTTCTACAATAACTTTATGTAATCACATTCACAAGATGAAGTGAATATTATATATATATATAATTGATATTAGTGTTATTTTGATGACAATCAAAATATTATAAAAGATCAAAATAAAATTACAATACTACTAATATGATTTAACAAGGATAGTATCCACCCATCAGATAACCTTTTTTTTAATATTATTTTTTTTTTATAAAAAAATGGGATAGTACCGACACAAGTAGACACATGGGTAATTAAAAATTTTAGCTCAAAATTTAAATTATATAAATCCATTCTATAAATTCTAAGATATCATTTGATTTAAAAAATGGAAGCCAATAGAACAGAGATATAAAAAAAATATTTTAAAAAATGATAGTACCATTTATATCTGAAAAGGTTCAAACAGATAGATAAAAGCCAAAAAATCCTCAAGAAATTGTTCAAAGGATAAGGTCAAGCGAAATAAATTTCAAGGTAGTATTTGAATTCAAACAAAAAAAAAAAAAAGGTGGGGCCATCAAATCAGAAGAATTCAGATTGCCGCAAGCCAATAAATATGATCACGAGATGCAGCTTTGTTGTATTAAATGGCATGGATCAATGCAAAGACCAAGAACCACCTAAAAATAATTAATATACTTAATGGAGGAAGAGTGTTGTTATGTGTGCAAGACAAAGAGGAAGAGGACACACACCTTTGGACTTGCAATGTGCATTGCATGTTGTGACCAGTAATCCATGCATCAACAATCATCCACTGCATTAGATGCCAAAAGGAATTGAAATCACTTTTGACCCTCTCCCTCCTTTTTACCTCCAATTAGTGATATAAATAGTGTAGTAGTTTATTCCTCATCACTAATGTGTTCTTGAACCGGGAAGCATACAAATTATAAGTAAGTTTGAAAACTTGTTGATCCCATACTTCCCTAAGGTAAAAACTTTATTAGATCATTACAAAATTCGGATATCTTATCTTAATTCCTCATATATATATATATATATATATATATATATATATATAGAGGAGAATCTAATTCCAAAGAGAGAGGAAAGACTTATCGTCCCACCACCTGTTTGTTCTGTTCCCAAACGGATAGCCGCTACTTCCTCAGGTTTAACCAATCCCAGTAAAACTTCTCTCTCCCTCTCAGACCGAGATCAAAGGCTTACAGAGCATCCACTCTCCTCCATCTGTCGCAAATCCAACACAGTGTTGGTGTTGGTGTTGGTGAGGGGGCGGGGGGTTTCGGCCATAGACCTCTTCTTCCTCCCCCCTCTTATCTCCCTGTCCCTCCTCCTTCTCTTCTCCCTGTGGAAGGCGAGAAGCGCACAAGGAGAGAGCGAGCGTTGGTTGCCCCGGGCGCTCCCTCGGCCTCCGAAGACACTGCCTTGGCCGGCCCGGACGTCATGGAGAAGGACGAGCAGAAGGAGAAGCAGGCCGGGGAGGAGCCGAGCGGCGACACGGAGGAGAAGATCAACAGGAAGCTCAGCTGCACCACCGTCGACGAGGACGGCGGCGACGAGGACGAGGAGGAGAAGGGATCCGTGGAGCTCGGCCCGCAGATCGCGCTCAAGGAGCAGCTTGAGATGGACAAGGTGCGGTGTGCGACGTGGCCGCGAGGATGAAGGAGAGGTAGCGTTTGGTGCTGATAATGCAGGGTGGTTGTGGTCTTGCAGGATGACGAGAGCTTGAGGAAGTGGAAGGAGCAGCTCCTCGGAAGCATTGATCTCAACGAAGTCGGAGGTAATCCTTCCTTCTTCTTCGCCTTCTCCTTCTGCCACGAGAACCGTTGCGTGATCTGGTAAGCATAGCATGCACGTGTTGTTGCACTCAGAGACCCTCGATCCAGATGTGAAGATCCAAGATCTCACCATCCTCACCCCCGATCGCCCCGACGTCGTCCTCCCCATCCCCTTCGTCCCTGACGCCAAGGGCTTCGCCTTCGCCATCAAGGACGGCAGCCGCTACCGCCTCAAGTTCTCCTTCACCGTCTCCAACAACATCGTCTCTGGCCTCAGATACACCAACACCGTGTGGAAGACGGGAATGAAAGGTGCCACCTCGGTCTTTGCTTCTCTTCTTCGACGTGAGTGTGCATCAGGTGTTCCATCTTTGTCCAGTGGACAGCACCAAGGTGATGCTGGGAACGTTCAGCCCCCAGAAGGAGCCCTACACGTACGAACTGGAAGAAGAGGCGACCCCATCGGGTTACTTCGCGAGGGGATCGTATTCTGCCAAGACGAAGGTAAGAGGAAGTCGCTGCAGAACTCCTCCTCCTCCATCTTCTTCTTCTTCTTCTTCTTCCTCCTCCCCCATGCTTTTGCTTGCAGTTCGTGGATGATGATGGCAAGTGCTACCTGGACATGACTTACTACTTCGAGATTAGAAAGGACTGGCCGACGCCGGCTTGATCGATCGCAAAGGGTTATGATCTCTCGTGTTGTTTCATCATCTGTTTATCGTGGATCCGGAATCGAATTCACGGCTGACTTGTAGGTTTGCTTTGAGTTTGAGCTGCTGTTGTTCCAGGAGGGAGATGTTTTCTGCATTGGTTAAGCAGACATTTTGTGATGTTGACTCACAAATCTGCTGGTTCTTTGTTGTGGGGTGGGGTGGGGTGGGTGCAATAACAAACAAGCTGCAGGGTTTTGGATACTTTGGAAAGCTAAGAGTGTTTCTTTGGCTTCTCTATCTAACATGACATTTTGATATGCTGCTGCCTTCCAGTTCTAGCTTTCGTAAGAACCAAGTTGTGCATCGGAAGAGCCTGTTCTTTTGTTAATTCAAGTATCCATTACTTGTGCAGGGAAGAAGTAGAGATTTGACCTATCGATAATTAGAGGTGGCGGCAGATCATGCTGTAACCCTCCCCTCCCCTCCCCTCCCTATCAAACTCCCCATCCATATTACGTACGAGTGAAGCATACCGACAAGATTACTACTGGTGGCATTGCTCACCATCAGGACCCGATTAGTCGTCGTATCATTCATTCCTTTGCCATCCATATCACGATCTGAGATTGGATTTTGCCGAATGAGACATTACTTTAGGAAGTCCTTGGTTATTTGTGAATTTTTTTTAGAGATTTAGATCATCATACAAAAAAACCATGGAATTACCCCTTCAAAATAAATCGACATTAGATAGATAGATAGACAGATAGATAGATATGCACAAGATTATCCTTTTTCTTTACTCCACTGAACATACAAGAAATAATAATCTTTGGAACCAAAAATATCGAAATAAGTTGATACAATTCATCTCAATAAAGAAAAAAAGAACCCAAAATTTTTTGGGGTAAAAGAAAAATATAGAGATGTTGTCCATTGATGAAGACACAAATTTACTGAGGAATGACGCATGAATATTTAAATGACCAAGTAATGCTGATCTGACTCGGGCACAAACTAGAGAAAAAACAATAAAAAAGGTTGATCTTTGCAAGTTGCGCCAAAATTACCACACACATGCTTAAATAATCGTTGATGAGATTTCAACAACTGAAATGTAAAGGGCAGAACATTCTTCCTTTCAACCTCTCAGATGTTGAGAAGGAAATTTATCTGCAATTCCAATTATGCCGAGTGTAAGAATCTGGACAGATCGTTTATTTATTCCACTTCACTTCCCGTTTAATCAGCAACTCACCTTAATAACATTTAAGCATGATGCAGATGTTGAATCTGCAAAAGAAACATTTAGAAAGGGAAAAAACCAAAATTGGAGAGCCCATACCAAAAATAATCATTTATACACCATCTTTATGCTGTCAAAAAATTTCTCTGGGAATATATAAAACTGCAGGGGAGGAGCCTTTCTCTAAGGGGACATGAGTGCTTCAATTGTATATGAAAGAGACTGTGCCCACTCCGATTTGAATAACAATGTTCGCAGTGTCTGCATTATGTCATAACCAGGATCCAGCTTCCGCTGCCAACCCTATAGAGAAACAAGCATAAGCTACGGTTATGTCATAGAATAAAAACCAATTTCATGTCTTTGGAGAACAAATATTCAGGCTGCTTCAGTCAAACTAATTAAATAGCCACAAAGTCAAATACATCATTTCATTTTTATTCCCATTCACATACAAGGAGTAGCTCTTAGATATCAGTTTACGTATGAAGCAGAAGAAAAGAATCATGCAGAAAGCAGGCACCATTCATATGAAGCATGAGAACTTTGAGCAGGAACTCGGGACATGACCAAACTTTTTCAGCAAAAGAATTTTCATCAATATATGAGTTATATTAGATAAATGTGCTTGCATAAGGCCTATTGTTTTTGTTTTATCACGTATAAATGGTTGTACCTAAGAATGAGAAAAGAAAAAAAAACTTCATATTGACTTTGAAATCCCGATATTTCACCAAGAAATTATTGAACACCATCCTGATCCAGGCCAGCTCATCTTAATTCCAACATCATGAAGAATATAAAACCATGTTTAAAGATGATTTCCACCAAAAGCAAACACAATGAGTCTTTCAATTTTCATTAAAAGAACAACAGAACATTGGAATTTTTGTATTTTTGTAACACTATTGACAGGGAAATTCTTCAAGAGCTGATGAGTGCAAACAAAGCATGATCAGAAAATATTTGATCAATTCTTGTAAGAAAAGCTTCTAAGAGATTTCTGTTGCCCTATGCCTCTATTGTAACTCTAAAATGCCTTAAAAGAGTTAACTAATTTTGGGCCTCGCCAAAAACCACAAATGACAACTTTACGCTTAAAATTAAATGACAGGCAGACATATCGACTTTCACAAACAAGACAAGACAATAGATGCATCCCTTCTTTCCATGCTCTGCATGACGTTTCTGTTTCATGGCCTCATACTGAAATTGGTTGGTTATATGTATAGACACAAGCAACTTATACAGGCCAAGTACTACAAATACGAGATACAAAAAATCGAAACTGATACATATCTTGTGGTAAATTTGATGAAGAGATTGTACCTCCAAAACCAAAGTTGTCACCATCACAGTGCAAACATTACCATCGATATTGACTTTATGACGGCGAACTTGCTCTAGCAACTGATGCATGCATTCAGCCGGATGGACAGAATCCCCTTCAGGAGAGCCCCAAAAACTAAATGATTTATCTACTTCCTGAAATATCATACATAAATAAAATGAAATAGCACACACATGAATGAATATACAGGTTTATGCATATGGTGTTGGAAGTAAATTTCAGTGCACAATTGGATCACAAAATATCAATTCAAAATCCCAGCCTAGGAGGAGATGAATCTGAACGTTCAGAAAAAGATGCTACAACAGACAGTACCTCAATGAAAGCCTTTGGATTTGAGCAGTTTTGATTTCTTGATAGCCTTAAGGTGCACTCAGCTGCAGTGCGTCCATCCCGAAGAGCAACAGCTTTAAAAAAGTTGAGCAGATTTACACGGTCGCTGCTGGAAAGTTCTGCAGTCATACCTACATCGAGAAAGATGACATGAGGCTTTGATTTAAAGAGCCTTTTATTTGAGTGCTTGGTTTGAGCTCGGACAAGCATATTTCCAGGATGCAGATCTGCATGGACGAAATTGTCCACCTGTAAGGAAAAATGAATGCTCGAGTTAATTATACAAAAAAAGAGTCACATTGAAGTGTAATAATGCTTAATAATCACAGAGAAAGTTGAAATGGTTCGAGAGTTGCATAACATGTTCCCAAGGAAGAAAAGGTGGTTCTCACCTTGATCCTCACCCATCCAAGATAATCAAAGAGTCAAGCTTTTGAAGGAATCAGGTAGACAGTTACCATCAGCATAAAGATTCTCTTTAAACATTGCTAGTATGAGTTCAAAAAGAAGCATGCAAGTTCACTTAAAGAACCATAAAATCATAAATGAGTATCGGCAGTGAACCTATTGCAAGTTTTGGCTACTTCCTTATACTGTTCTGCAAGTCTTATTTGAATGTAAAAGTAATATACACAGGCAAAATAGCTCTTGGATCAACTGATTCACCAATAAAGGGTATACCCAATGGATGAGGCTCCCACCAACATAGATGTAGGAATAAAGACCATAAATTTTAAAAGCTTATAAACCTAAGTTTGGAAACATGGAATCATAACAAATAAATAACTCCACCAAAGAGCTAAACAAGAAATATACCAGAAGCATCTTCAAGAGTGCATGAGTCCCAATGTGAGCAAGAGCACTTTTGAGTCGGTCATGTCCTTCAAGCTCATCAACATAGTAAGAAACACTTTGTCCATGCTCATAAGTCTCCACTAAAACAGCAGGATGGACAAGCGGATAGAGAGGTTTTGGGAAAGACACATCCTTCCACCTGCGGAAATTATAGATAAAGCGGCTTAAATGAGCAGCTTCCCTTGCAAGATCTACTTGAGACATCATGAAGACAGCAAACTGTTGCACGCTTTCATCCAAGCGCAACCACTTCAAGGTGGGCATGAACTTGGAGATTTTGGCCACCATGTTCATTATCATGAAATCCCTCTTAATGGACTCACCAACTCCAGGATGTCTAACCTTTACAGCAACAACTAACTGCTTTGCATGTTGACCAGGATGGCGAAATCTCAGAGAAGCCCGATGTACCTGAGCTACACTTCCAGACGCCACAGGTTCCTCCTCAAAATTCTCAAAAACATCAGAAAGTTTGCGGCCAAATGCTCTCTCTATAGATTTCCTTGTGTAGGCAAAGCTATGTGCAGGTGCTTTACTATGAAGCTTTGCCAATTCAGAGCAAAGATCACTAGGGAAGAGGTCCGGACGTGTCGCAACCCACTGACCCCATTTTATGAATGCTGGGCCTGCTTTTTCCAGAGTAGAATGAACAAGATGAATCCACGTTTTTCTGAACTGAGTATCACAACTATCTGCAAGTGGAGCCAATACTATAATAGGAGAGAACAGAACTGCCAAATAGAATGCTCTTATAAACAAAATAAAACACTCCAACACGGAAAGAAGAAAGGAAGTGAGGAAAATATGGCTATCTTGTGCTTGCATATAAAGTGCATTTCGTGTTGGAAAGTACTCCCCATCTGCCCAAGCTGTCTTGGACAATGCAATCTCCCCAGTAATGAATGCGAGAAAGCTAGGAACCAAATGGGATCTAGCGACAGCCAAACTTGCAGCACAAGCAATCTTACTGACAGGTGAAGATGCAATTCCTCTATAAGAGTACATTACACACAGCCGTTTCCAGGCAACTTGAATACGATGTGTCATCGAACTTCTAGCTGAAAGGACAGAGAACTTCCTCAAGGGATTATTCTTGGATATATTTTCCTCCATCTTATAGAGCCTAAACAAATTATTCCATCCATGAAAAACCTTGTTCTGTGGGAACAATCTGCATGAAAAAGGTAAACCATTTGCTGAAGAAAATCCAGGATTCGTTGTGGGAAAGCTGGTTCTGGGATTTGCTAGAAAAGAATAACCAGCTTTTCTGAATTTTTGGAAAGCCAAAAACCTGCAAGTGGGAGAAATTATATTGGCAAGTCTATGAGGACCTTATCAATAAAATATAATTATAACATTCAAACTGGAATTTACTATAGCTACTCAATAGTATTGTCAATAAATTATAATGAGAAACATGTTAGGATATGTAATTAGATGCTTTAGCATAGGTAAAACCAATTTCTTACACAGATAACACGTGCATTCCCAAGGACAAAATAACGGCAACCGTGTGTACACATTAGTTTTGAAGGCCATCACAAGTTTCATCATTACCCAACCATATAACAATAATATAGTGAATTTTGGGTTACGATGACATGCGACAAGATGTAAATTACATTTAAATATTATAATCAGATGAGTAATATTGTATTGAAAATCAATTTCAATGACAACAAAATTCTAACCACAAGAATGGCTCTAATTTTTTTTTTTTTAAGTTTTTCCAGTAAATACTAACTTTTTGTTCTAGTTCCAAAACGAATAACATCCGGTGACATGTAGCATAAACTCCCAATCCTCTTCAACTTCTGTTATGCATGTTTCCATCAGAGAAACAAAAGAAAAACAACATTAATCGCTAAACATGGGCCTATAAACTGACCTCGACGTCATTATGCACTCCAGAAAAATCTTCCTTAATTCCTTATAGAGAGCGTTTGCCCAAAGAATCAGATGCCATAACTGCAACAACCAAGAAGGTACATGATGAGGAATCATTTGGAAGAAGAAACAAAAGGAACTCACAGACAGAAACTCACGCTTCGCGTTTCGCTGATGTTCTAACGGCAGGATGGCGCCAACGGCGTAGGAATTCGAGCCCTAAGGAACCCAGCTCAGAAAATCATCGGCAAGATCTCCGGTGGAGTTGCCCTAGGGGGATATAAGCCACACGGGCGATCGAGGAGCCCGTCCTCCCCCTCAATCTGAGGGAAGGAATGGAAGGGGCTAACGGGACGGAGGCTCAAATTTAGGATTCGTGTTCGACGGAGGAAGGCCGCGACGAACGAGAAAGAGAGAAAAATGGGTAAACGGCAGGGGAGAGAAGACGGCGAGAGAGAGAGAGAGAGAGACGTGACGGTCGTCACCACGTGATCGCTCGACGACCGCACGCGGCATAATGAGTCGGTTCACGTAAGACGGGCGCATGGAACCGAATCCGCTCCGAACGGTGAATTAGTGATCGGTCATTTCGGATCCGGATCTACTTATCGAACGTGGTATAGAGGAACAATGACATCATCAACGTGATAAAATGATTAAATAAGCTTTTAAGATCAATTAAATCGATTTATTTTCAAAAAGTATTTTTTAAATCTTTCTTTCTTTTGCATCATTAATGCTACCATACATCTGTAATTATTCACATTTATTGTGAATAATTATCTTACCATAACTATAAGTACTTATGGGCAGAAATTGCAAATTCTAATCGAATTAAGACATAATAATCTCAAAAAAATTCTAGTCAAATTAAGGCTACATCTCTTAAATTTATCTCAAACCAGCAGATATCCGACAAGCATTGATTATTGCAATCTCTAAGTTGGAAAACTTCCTTTAGTACAAAAAAAGTAGACATTATGTTTGACTCTTTGATATATTTCCTCAAATAACATAAAATTGATAGATACAAATAGATGGAGTCAAGTCAAACAATGTGGTTATAAGCTTAATTTAGTTCTATACAGGCTTCCAACCACCTTCCTTGGAGATGGATCCTCTGGTCCTGTGTCTCGCTGACCAGATGTGAAGTATAACCATCCATTCCAAAAAGCAGCTAAGGTTGTCTTGACTCGGAAAGGCATACGACCGATTACCGACCATTTCTGTACATATTAAAGAAAAAATCATATCTAATGAGGGAAACATAACATCCACAAACATCATATAAATTCACTTAATTAGTTTTCAGGCCATCTTAAATGGTTTCCACGGTTATCCTTTCTTGACCCTGCATCTGAGGTATAAGATAATGCATTGGATGATCATAAACTATATTTTTGAAGCAAGAACAAACAAGAGAAAAGAATCCTTACCAGGGTGTCTAAATTAAACCGGAAGACCTCACCAAGTAGAATCATCTTCTTGGTAATTGGGTGTTTCAGTGTGGTGCCGCCAACAACAATGATTGAGTTGTTGACAACAACCCATGCAAACTCTATGTGGGAGTTTGGTAGGGGCATCGAGGGCAGCTGCTTCCATGTTTTCCCAGCATTCAGAATGTAAACATCACCATATTGAACCTGGAGAAAAGGATAACAAGACTTCTGAACACCATTTAATTTATAAACATGGTACGCATTTGCTAGTTGCAACAGAAAAGAGATACTTGAGCAGGATAATATCACCATAAAAATCCGGCTCAAATAACTGCTTTGTGATGATACTCTTCATCCACCAACCACAGACATATCAAGTAGCATGATGTTTGATAAAGAAATGTTCTTCAACAACAGGTTTCTGATGTAAAAGACTCTCAATTTCCTTTCTGGCACAGAGTGAACTTGATCAGTAGAAAGATACCAATACATGCAGCATGATTCATCTTGGTATTAAAAAGCATTCGCTCATGCTTTGGGCTTTTGTATAAATTTTTTCTGAAAAATTCATCAAGTGTAACTCCTTGTTGCTTGAAATAATACACCATCTTCTTTAAAATTAAATTAAATGTATTATCTTTTAGGTTCGAACCAAAAAAATCAAATATACAAAATAAAAAGAGTGATAGACATGAAAAAAGGAAAAGCAATAATATGGAGAGGGAATATGTACCACCAGAACTGAACTTTTCTTCAGAAAAAGATTATTATTTGCCATCTTCTGTAACTATCTATTCTAAGACATCTTTTTCATGTTCTCCTGTGTTAGGAACACTGTGATGCTTATGCCTGGTGAAGACGTCCCAGGTTGTAGATCCTTACACTAGCTAGGATCCTAGTCTACCATGTCTTTCTTGCTCCATAATCCACATGTAGGAATGTCAAATGACTCGTGTTGTCATACTACATTAAATGAGTTATGAAAGAATCTAAGGTTAAAACTGATCAAGTTGTCCATAATCCACATGTTTGCATTCTCATGCACTGTCACACCTCTCTCCTAAAGTTGCACAATAAAGACTCAGCTTGTCAAACAGGATAGTGATATGAAAATAGATTAAGTGCTTGACAGTCAGTTGGCAGGTAAAATATAGTTTCAGTACCTCATGTCTTCGAGAACATTTGTAAATTGGTGATCCTGGCTTAGCCATAAAATCACCCTCTTGGCCACCGATAACTATCAGTTGATCATTGGCTACAACGCATGACCTGACGGCAGAGTAAGGTGTACCATGAGAAATAGGAAAGTATGTTTTTTTTGTTATATGAATCATAATCTGACTCATTCTGTAAAGCCCATCTACTATCTCTGTTCCGATCAGGGAAGTATTGAGTTAGATGAGCATTACTAAAATCAACATTACAAAAGACTCTGAGTTAGCAATGATTTAAATCTATGATCACCCAGACACTGTTTGGCAGGCTAATTGAAGCACTTTCCTCAAAATAGACTTAGGTGATGGCATTCCAACCACAAGATATTCTAAGTTAGTTAAATGGAAATGGCACCACAATTATGACTGATAGAACACATTGAATTTTAGAAACAACATGAAATTGAGGGATGTAAAATAACCTTCTAAGCGAAAAAGATCCTGCTACATCTATAATGTTATGTAAGTTTATAGTCATCACATCAATGTTTAATGTGCAGCATTAATTTCTACGGTGTGACATCGCAACTCCAAGGTGTTGAGCCAAAGGTCAGAAATATCATGAGAAGTTAGGAACGAAACATATTATGTGTAAAGATACACGACGTTATAGTTTGAAGAAAGATTATGGCAAAATACCTGTGAGGACCACCGCGTGGTATTGGTATCTCGGTTGTCCAGTCTTGTTCTAATGCCTTTCCATTCTTTACTGCAAGGCTCCAATGATCCAATCCAGGTTCATGGCGATCCTCTTTGCTGCCACCCATAACATGCAGTCTGTCTCTCCAAAGTTGAGTTGCTGGGGCATACCTTAAATGCAGTGAAACCCAGATGAAGCAATTTCAATGCTTAGTTAAAAGTTATAATGGATTAATAACCTGGTTATTAATGTCAAAGAAAAAGGATGTCTTCCAGAAAAGATGCCACTGACAACAAAATTGCAGCAGCTTAAGATGGTCATGAAGTGTCAAACTGCCCACACCTAGGAACGGGTAGTGGGGGCAATTCATTCCACTTTTTTGTCTCTGTATCCAGCACAAAGTTGCGGTTAGTAGGGCTTCTACATTGTGGGCCATACTGTCCTGTGACTGCATAAATGTATCTTCCATCTGTTGCCATTCCCAAGTGTGAGTTAGCCATTTCCCTTGGCATATCAAACCTTCCGCCCCACGAATTGTTTGTGAAATTATATATATCAACATGAGAATGCACCTATAAGGCGAATAAATAGAAGAATATGAATTAAAAGGTAAGGTTACTACTCCACCATGACATATCAAAATGCTTGTAGAAGAATAAAATCATGAGTCCAACTTTCATTGGATGGGATGACATGTGAAAGACCAATTATCTTATCTGAGATTGTCTTTTACATCTGTTCCTCAGGTTCATCCCAGAGGTTCACCGGTCGCAATCTTCATCAAATGTAATAAATATAGAGCAACAAGACATATATAACTCAATTTCTCTCGTGAATAAAAAAAAAAAATCTATATATTATTTAGCTTGGTTATGCTAAAACTTAATAACTAAAGGCTAAACATAGCACTAATCAAACACCAAGAAGAAGCTCAAAGGCAGAAGTATTGTTTCAAGTTCACAATTACCTCCTTTTATAGAGAATCTAAAGAGATTCAGAATGTCAATGAAGTGAAAAGCCTAGAAAAACAGAAAAAAAGGCATCAAAAATTTTCAAAATTCTTACATAATCAATGGTACCATATCCAGCAAATACATAAAAGAGATCTTTAATTTGTATAGCAGCCCCATCTAGACGAGATACGGGGGCCTCGGGCATCTCTTCCCATTCTAACTGTGGTGCTGGTATATCAGCAAAAGTTGAATTGAGAACCTTGACTGATAATTTGATACCTTTAGAATTTCCTTCAGACTGCTAGAAAGAAAATTAATATTACGACTCTGTTGGGATATGGGAAGACATTAAAAATGACTTATACATGCAAAGCGAACAATTTGCAGGAAATATCAGCAAAAAAGATAACTTATACAAGCAAGATAACCAAACAAAGAAAAACCATTTTGTTTCAGGTCCACATTATAGAAAGAGGATTATTGTGAAAACAGTTCTTTCATACATAATGTTTGTATGGAGTCTGTGGTGCAGCAGAAATTAATTCACTTATGGAGAAAAGGCCGATGAAGTAGAATGAAGATCATTGCATGAAACACAGACAAATCATAGTTTTATTCCCTTGCAAATGTTTTGACAAATCAATTGGGAAAATTCAGCCAGAAAGCAAAGCGAGAGATAAGATACAACACCTAGAGGAGTCTCATGTGTTACGTATAACAGTGGAAGGATTTCAGATGGCACAGACAGATATGCTTAAAACACTTCCTCAACTAGAGAATCTATGACCAACCCGAGGTTCAAATACATCATGGAATTCTCAAAATAATAGAAATTAAGTGCCAAAACAGAACAAGAACAAGCCATGGTATTATACTTCAATAAAACATGCCCCAGCATTCACATGTAAGAAAAGACAAACAAGGCTAACTCCAAAATTATAAAATGGACCTACGTCTAAGATTGATTATTCACAACAACTTTCAAACTTGGTAAATATTTTTCAAGACTGATTATGACGTATTAAATGTCCAACGAGAGGAATTTTAATAGAACACACCAATTTCAGCATTCTATGGGGACACAAAGTTCAGCAGAAAATTTATCAGTGTCAAAACTCCTGATAGAAGACCTGAAACCGTAATATTGATGAACGAACGACACAAGGCCTAAAAGCTTTGCGAATGTTCCCACTACACACAATAAATTTCCAGCATAACAAGAAAACTGCTGGTAGAATCCAAATCCAACGAGAAAAGAGGCTACGTTGCATCCAGATAAAATCCTCCAGGAACCAGATTCGAGAATCTAGCTTCCCAAACGGAATCCGACACGACGAGATCATAACCAGATTGGCCTTGTCTGTGGAGAGTTCCACATAGTAACGAAGCAACAAAATAGAAAATGCAGATCGAATATAGATCGGACGAGGAAAAGAGCCCACATTGCATCAGAACCAAATCCTCCAGGAACCAACGCGACGAGATGGGCATGGAGCTCACCTGCTTAGCGTTGGGGGCGGAGAGAGCCATGGAGAGGTCCAAGTAGGGGGACCAGTAGTGGAAGGAAGAAGAAGAAGACGGAGGACGAAGGACGCGGTAGGGGGAGGAGCGGGAAGAGGAGGAGGAGGCCCAGAGGAAGTCGGCGAGGAGGACGAGGGCGAGGAGGATGACGCAGGAGAGGAGGAAGACGTACTTCCCCGGCGTGTGCTTCCCGGTTCCGAATCTGGCCATGGATCGAGGGAGAGGGAGAGGGAGAGGAAGAAGAGTGGAAGGGGAAGCATAGAAATAGGGGGAGAGAAGTGAGGAGAGGGAGAGGAGAGTGAGGGGAAGAAGTGGTGGAGAGGCGGCATCGGGGAGGAGAAAGTGGTGAGGTGGAGCGCCGATGGGTTTCGTGGTGGGGAGTCGACTATTACTGCGAGCGAGCGGGCGCGGCGTCGGGGAGAAACCGGTGGGTTTGCGCTGGGGGTATTCGACTCGGACAACTGCCCCGGGCCGGCATTTTAGGCGATCGACGACTGGTATGCAACCCGTCAATATCCTGTAGTGAAGCGCAGAGGGCGGATTGGGAGAGCTGCCATGTGGATTTTTTTTTTATATTTCTTTTTTTTTTCTATTTATGCCGAATGATAAATACTTGAGGAGTTGAAACAAATAAAAAATAAAAGTTATGAAGTTGTTTATTTTAATGATTGAAAAATATTAAATTTAATATTTTAAGTGTTTTTATATGTCATAAGTTAAGGCTTCTTTTGGTTGTTTGATTGTCTAGTGAATGAAGTAAAGCGGATTCAATCTGGTCTGACTGCATGACCATAACGGTTCTAACATTAAAAAAAAATTATAATATAATCTTTAAAAATTTTAAATAAAAATTTATAATTCGCTTAAAGTTTATATATATATTTTTTATAATATTTTTTTATATTAAAAAAAAATAAGATTATTCCGTCCCTATCTCCTTGTTGTCATCGTCATCCTCACTATCTTCATTGTTTTACATTATCCTTATTGTCCGTGAAACTATAATATAGAATCTTGTGGTACTAAGATCCGATCCGATTAAGGAGAACTAATGATACCAAAATCTGATGAAGAAAACATCATGCTCCGAGAATTAATGTGGAGGCAGCGTCACCTCACGACGGGACAAAATAATTTAGTCTTTTAAAAAAGAAGGAAAGCTCTACAAAAATAAATAAAAAAATATTACTTAATATATAATTTTTTTTATTATAGAATTTACCCCAAATAAAAGCACTATAATATCAATCAATATACGAGAGAGAGTGATTTATTTAAAGTTGTTCACATTATAATTATTTGTGAGATTAACTTAGTTTGTCTTAGAATAAACCATATATAATAATAATTCATTAGATAACTTACAAAAGTTTCTCATATTAACAACTTGGAAAAAAATTTGACTCAAATGTGTATTAGAGGATTTTGAACCATTAGATATGATAGATAGTATGATTACATTAAGATTAGTGCGATAACATTATTTGTTAATCTGGTATGATGCTAAGGATAATGTCTTGGTTTAAGATGTTCCGACGACATAGTGGAACGAACGTTGCGAGAGGGGTACAAATGATTCACACAAGTGACCATTTTTTTAATCTATTTTTTTTTAAAAATAATTATAAAAAATAAAGTGAAGAAGACACTTACATCTGCAAAAGGGTTGTGAGGTTATGAGAGATAAAAAAAAAAAAGAATGAGATCAAGAAAAATAATGATGACTAAATATTGAGAGTTTATTTATTCCTTGGGAACTCAGCATCCTGTAAAACAATGGTACATTTAAGCCAACAACATTAATTAACTTATAACACAGCTTTCATCTGTCTTCTAGATGGTCAAAGGTCCAAGATCGGAGAAGGATGACTGACCTCAGAGAGAGGCAATTAATATTTGTGAAGGTCAAATCTTGGCAGACAAGGAACATCCTCATCAAATGGATTAAAAGATAGGTGGCAATTCATATGGACACATCTTTCTTAAATTTTAAATATCACAGGATTAAGATATGCCCAAGCTGTCAATACTTATCCATGGAAACCTATTCAAGGTTTATCATAAATTTTATGTTTGGTTTTCTTTTCTCCTACATATAACTACTGAGTTTTCTATTTTGACAAATCATGATTTTTTTTTTTTTTGTTTTTGTTTTGCTCCAACATAAATGGTGGTAATGTTATCCATATCAAATTTACAAGATTCATGCAGTTTTTTTTGTTTTTGTTTTTGCTTCTACATGCAGAAAGGTAATTTTGGTGATAGAGTTTTTAACGTATTCATTTATTTACCATTTGTCAAAATATATGAAGAGAGTTGGGGGGGGGGGGGAGTTCATCCGCCTTGTTAGATGAGGTTGAAGAGTAGTCGCCCTGTTTCATCTTGTTTTGGGCTTCAAGCTGCGGGGCGCTCCGAACCCCATTTCCAGACTCCAGTGGTCTCTTTCAAGCCAGAGGAAGTGGGCAGGGCAATTTCCTGCCCCTCTGTTGTTGGTTCTCTCTGTGGTTGGTGCAGTGGTTCTGGTCTTTGTTTGTGGGGGAAGATGAGCTCTTCCGAATGCATGCCTGTCCCTCAGTGGATCCCATACTGTCATTCTCATCCAACTTGCAGCTGGTCAATCTTTGAGGATTCTATTTTATTTCTTTTCAATTATTTCCATGTAGAGAAACAGAGAGAGAGAGAGAGAGAGAGAGAGATAGGGTCCCTCTTCTTGCCTTGCCACTGTGGTCCACCTTTTGTTGCATTTTTGATTCTTGGAAGTTTTGCTAATGGAATCAAGGCACAGGATAGCAGCTTAAAGGATCCCATTCTCTTTCTTGGTTTCTTGCCTTCCTCTACTTCCCCTTCCTTCTTCTTCTTCTTCTTCTTCTTCTTATCTCAGAAAGGTCCAGGAGGCACGAGAAGGTTCATAAAAGGCTATGTTTCAGAGCCAGCTTGCCAGGCCACCATCCTTCAGAGGTTCCCTTAAAGCTCTCGAAGCTGACATAAACCATGCCAACACCTTGTAATCTCTATCTCTCTCTCTCTCTCTCTCTCTCTCTCATATCTAATATGTGCGTGTTTCTGTTGGTTTTGTCAAAGTAGTTCCAATCTTCATGATGTTTGGAATCAAGTGGCAGATTTCATGTCATAGGGCTTGAATACGAGTGGTTTGTTGGGTATACAGGGCAGATGCCATTCAAAGAGCTTATGGTGGTGCCTGTCTCCAGATGAGGCTGTCCTGGAGTCCTTTGGCTCCCTTCTTCCTCTTCCTAATGCAATGGCTGGACTGCACTTGTTCTTACAGCCTACCCAGTTACTTAGGGCTTTTCCAAATACTTGTCTACAAGGTACTCTTCCAACAATTTCTGGCATACATCTTTCAAGTATGTTCTACTGATTATGTCAATCATTGATCGAAGAAGAAATGGCTTTTTATGGCTGGCTATGTAGGATGATAAAAATCTGAATTTTGCAGGTTTATGTTGATGGTATGACAACAGTATCTACATTCCAAAGACAGGCCGGCATCAGAGAGTTCTATGGTGCACAATCCCAACTTTTAACTTTTTTTTTTTTTTTTTGCGCTAAAAAGATCTTTAATTAACACCTACTTATCAATGTATCCTTACACACATCTTTGCCTAAAACCAAAATTGCAGCTATTATATATCCTTCCCTTCAACAAATTAAAAGCAACATAGGGGAAAGAGACCAATCTAAAGAGAAAGGCCGAGATAAATATCTAGTTGGCAGAAAAAGAATGGAAGAACCGAAGAAGCTTGTCGATGAGGATTTCGACAGAGACGACGAATGTGGGATTTGCCTGGAGGTTTGCACCAAAATGGTCCTGCCGAGCTGCAGCCATGCTATGTGCATAAAATGCTATCGCGACTGGTAAATGCTTACTCCTCGTCATGTGTTACTTTGCTCTTAATAGATGTTTGCGTTCCCATAGCTAGCTAGGCTTGATTGTACTTCACAGGAATGTGAGATCTCAGTCCTGCCCCTTCTGTAGAGGAAGCATAAAAAGAGTGCGTTCAAGAGACTTATGGGTGCTCACGAACAAGAGTGAGGTGGTCGACACCATGACTTTAGAAAGGGATAACCTCAGGCGCTTCTATCGCTATATCGATAGCTTGCCACTGATCATTCCAGACAGCCTTTTCTTGGTTTATAATGATTATCTAGTATAATAACCATGAGATTTTAAGGATGTACAGATTGCTGGAAAGCCGGCCAGCCATTCCTTGCGGATTGGTTCTGGTAAGATAAGTTCTTCCAGTCTCACACTTCACTTGTTCCAAGTGTGCAGTAGAGTGTCACTGTAATTCTTCTTCGAATAATTGCATATAAAAATCTGTCCTTTTGATGCACATGTTGATATTCCATGGTTGAACCAAAAAAAAAAAAAAAAAAAGAGATAGAGAGAGAGAGAGAGAGATAAAAAAGAAAAAACACCTTGTAGAAGAAAAAACAAAAATAAATATTGAAAGCTAATCGACTTTTTGACTGGATGTTTGTGCACTTTCCTTTTTATTTTGTTGAACTCATGAAAGCCATCCATCTAAAGACTCTCTTCTTGAAACATATGTGATTGGTTTGGCCATCAGTTTCCCTTTGACAGCTTATCAAACCTGCTGATATTGATTGACCAAAATGCTTTTCAGGCATTGTCTTTGCTTAAACACATTTGTGTCAACCTGGCTATCAGAGTGGGATAAGCAACCAAGCTTCTTCAAAAGTGACTAACAAAGTAGAGTTGAATTTTGTCATAATTTATTCATATTTACTTCTTGTTCTATTGCAATAACATTGGGCAGGCTTGAAGGTTTTTATTCTTTTTTTTTGACCAAATGGAGGCACCAATATGGAAAAGAAAAAAGAAAGTGCCGATAGCTTCATTAGAACCGATACATTAGTTACTTCATACATTTTCCAAACAATTTGGGTGAAAGTAGATGCATACTCCAAATTGTTCTTTCCATATGTTTTTTGTTCTCAACTTGATGCATCTACTTGAGCTTCCTTAATCTCAGCTCTACTTTGGTTGAACCATGACTATCCTACAAGTCAGTCAATTACATGCATTGCTGGAATAGTCATGTTGCACAAAACTCACTCTCCCATTCGCTTCTAGTGTATCATTCATTTGCTAATGATCCAAATCAGCAGAACCCTTGGTTTTCTTGTCCTCCAAGATGGGAAGCATTCATTCCCTTTTGCTTTTTGTCATTATCTACACATGAAGATTCTTGAATCTTAATTAAAAATTGTGCTACTTATAATTTATGACTGATGTCACTTGATAAACCGAATCTAGTCTTTTTCAGTAACTTTTTTTTTTTTCTCATTTGAAACTTCTTAATGTCTTTTGGGTCTCAGAAAAAAAAAAAGGCTAGATTTGTTTTGGTAAGTCAATAGATCTATTTATTTAGATCATTTTTCTGCAAGGAAGTTGAACACTACGACACACTATGGATTGGAAAAACTATTTTGGACTGCATCACCATGTCTCAAGATTCTTCTGTCATTCTATCTACTACTTGGATAAGACATTGGGACACGACTGTTCGGAAGAAATTATTGATGCTGTGAGAGATGAATATTCATCTTCTGTTTTATAGATCGACCGAGGAGCAAATGCCCATCTCTGACATCTTCTTGAAATGCCAGAATCAGTGATGCAATACTGAATGTGAGATTAAATCTTCTTATAGCTCTCAATTCAAGCAGTGAATAGATCTCGGTTAGAAATTTTACTCATAAATCTGTGTTTTTTATCCACAAGTGCTTGTCTCAGGTTTCGCTGTAACATGGAATGCATCGTCATTTAATCATCAATGTAATCGTCACGTGTTGTTCAAGGTGAAAGTAAAAAAAAAGAGACCAATGTCAACTTTCAATTGTTTGCTCACTTGGAATTCAACGGACCACACAATCACTCTATCATATTTGAATCTAAGACCTAATCGATGGATTTGACAAAGGATTCTTTGCATATCTAGCTTTGGTAGATGGATCGTCGTTTAGAAAAGATGTGACGAGAGTTCCAATAACCCAAAAGGGAACTACTGGTCGACGCCACCTAGGGTCGGTCGTTATTCACCCAAAAAAAATCCAAGAAGAATTAATTTTGATAAACTTTTACCTCCCATCGTTGGAGATATTAGATGATGATAGTATCGACCCGATAGAGCATATTTTAGCTATTCGTACCCAAATATCATTATATGACACTTCGAATGTCTTGAAGTGTCACACTTTTCTGATCACATTAAGAGGCTTAGCACGAGAATGGTGAATTCGCCTAAAGTCACTTTTCATCGGTCACTTTTCTCGATAACGTGTGCCTGAGGCCATTGGCGACAACGCTTCTTGGGCTCAAGCAAGGGGAGGAGGAAATGCTTGCAAACTTCATTGCTCGGTTCACTAATCAAATTCGAGGTGTGGTAAATGCTCATTCGTCGTTCATAATATAGACCTTTATGATAGGGCTCAAGTCCTCTTATCTCTTCTAGTAGTTGGTAGAGAGGCCATCAACGATAGTAAGAGAGAGGTACTTCAAAGGGCAAATCAATATATTGTCGTCGAGGTAATGGTTTCTAATAAGCATGAGGAATCATGTAAGAGGCCGAAGTAGGAGCGACCATAATCCACCCTAAACCTGAGTTCACTACAGTGAATAAGAAACAAATGACCCCTGCCACCCCCACCCCCCTCCCTTTAATATGTCTAAAATTTTTTTACATATAAAAAAAAATTGACTCTTAAAAAACCCTCATCCAATGAAAACTCTATTGGCGAAAAGAGACGGATGCAAATCCTACCAGTTCCACCGGAATTACGACCACGACACAAATGACTGTCGCAACTTGAAAAAAATAGATTGAAGAACTCATATATTGAGGACACCTCAGGCGATTTGTCCGAAAGTACTTGGAACCCTAACTCTAACCTCAAGGGTCAGCGAAGAGATAGATTGATGTTATCATGGTGGACCCACCTCGGGGGTAGATAGCTTCTCGGGTCATAAAGCTTATGCTTGATCTACCATTGAAAAGTACCTGAGGATGAAAGACGACCAAGCGATAACCTTCAAGTAGGAAGAGACAGAGTACCTTGACTCGAACTATGATAATGCCTTAGTAATTTCTATTAGGATGATCAATGTTTGGGTGAAGAGGGTCATGGTTGACACATGTCGGTAAGTTAATATCCTACACTTTGATGATTTCTAATAACTTGGACTCTCGACTAACGATCTTAACCCTATGACTTTTTCACTAATAGGGTTCACTAGCGACTCTATCTCCTCTCTTGGGAATGTAAACCTACATATTGTTAGGAAACCTTAGAGTGCTTCACATATGCAGTGAAAAATTAAAATAAAATCTGGTTTTCCAAACAAGAAACATCGGATCATCATGTGATGACTAGGAGCATAAAACTCAAAAACCATAGAAATTGCATGGAAAGGTAAGATGTTCTCATATAGAGAAAATTATACATCCCCTTTAAATCACAAATCCTGGTCCACGGGTGAAGGAGCTCTCATGAACTCACTCTTTAGCAGTGATCCACACAGCGGATGATAGCGATGACACACTTCCTCATGCAACATGTTCTCTCCTCATGATCGCGCACCACTATACAACAACAAACAAGAAGGGGTCGGCCACTCTTGTTATCATCTCACGCACTAGGGAGGCTCATGACTGAGAAAAGATGGGGAGGAGGAGATAGGAGGCTGATGACTATAGGGGTCCAACTTATGAACCTTTGAGCCCCTCTCCTATTTATAAAGAACATCCTACTGCTAACCCTAATGAATCTTTCTTAGTGGGGATTGGATCCCCATCCAATAGCCACTAGATTAATGAATATTAGATCCTTATCCAATAACTACTCTAACCTCTATTGAGTCTCATCTAATGGATCCATTAAAATAGGGGCTTATCAGATATACCATATATAATCCTTTATTCGTCACGTCGTCCATCATATGTGTATGACCCTCTAGGCCAAATACCGAGTTGGTCGTGAGTTGCATTTGTCATAACTTCTTCTGACTCAGAACTCTTTCTGACTTAGCGAATTATTATCTGAATAATAATTTACTCAACTCATCGACTATGGACGTACTAGGCCACTATGCCATAGTCCCCAAATGTTAAGGGAGATCTAATCTATTGGATCCATCTGCCCTTAGTTATTGTGTATTTATAGTCTCTCATCCATCTAATATCCTAGAGATTGTTGATCAGAGATGGTACTGTCAGGCCCATACAGAATCTATTCGAGTCTCACTCTTATTAGAGTCTCCTGAAAAACTCCTCTCTCAATCTGAGTCTCACTCTTATGGATTCTCTCAATCCGATTGACCTTGATTAGGGATTTGCTTGAGTAAAAGCATACAAGATATTCCTCACATGATACAGAGAGTGGATGATCTTCTATTGATACCTAATTGCCTTCGTAAGATTGACTACCATTCCCAATGATCGTTTATACTAGATCTATAACTTTTAGACTTATAAATCCAATATCAAAGAATGAAGTACTCAAACAAGACATCATTGGAGTTTCAAGTCCAAGGACTTGACACACAACTAGGGCTATAAAATCGTTATTTGACGACGAGGTTACATTAACCATCCAACATTCCATAAGCGGATCATTCATTAAACTCATTCTCCAATGAGTACCTGCATTATATCCATAGTGTCTCCACACAAGCAGCTATATGCCCAACTGCCTTCATTATATGGATGGGTATATAGTATATCGGTTTATCCAGTTGTCTCGATGTCTTTCTCGAGTAACCTATAACTAAAAATATTTAGGATTTATTTAAAGGTAAATTGGTCTCATTATCATGATCTCATCATGATCCAATTCCCATTTCACAAATCCAAGGACATCATAATATATTCATCATCCAATATAAAGTGAGAAAATATCATTAATAATAGCCAAAAGAGATTGTACAACGCATCACTCATGTTATCAATCACGTGATTGGCCTGCATGACACCTAAAACTAGCAATCTCCTACTTGACCTAAAACCAATCACCCACACACATGATCCCCATCAGGTCCTAGTGACATTAAAAAATAATTTGAGACAACAACTTTGTTAGTGGATTTACAATGTTAACTTTGGATGAAACTCTTTCCACTGATACATCATCACGGGCTATAATCTCTCTGATTAAGTAGAACATTCTCAGAATGTACTTGGACATCTAATGAGACTCCAGTTTCTTCGCTTGAGCAATCGCCCTATTATTGTCGTAATTTAAGAGAATCAGCTCCTCGATGCCCAACATGACTCCTAGATCTATGATGAACTTCTTCATCCAGACTGCCTCCTTTGTTGCTTTTGTCGCAATAATATACTCTGCCTCAATGGTCGAGTCAACAGTAGTATCTTGCTTAAAACTCTTCCAGCTTATTACTCCTCCATTCAGGGTGAACAAATACCCTAAGTTTGACTTGATATCATCAACATCAGATTGAAAACTTGAGTCTAGCCCTCAACCTTGAAGCTACTTTCTCCGCATACCAATAGAAGATCCTTAGTCCTTTTCAAGTACTTACACTTTACTGCCTTCTAGTGTTCGAAACCTAAATCTGCCTGATACTTGCTCGTAACACTTAGAACATGTGTTATATTAGGCCTGATACATAACATAACATATATGATAGACTATCATAGTGGCATACGATATATTGTCTATGTTTGCCCTTTCTTCAGAAGTCTTTAGGGATATACTCCTAAAAAGTGATAGTCTATCTTATAAGTATAAGACATCTCTTAAAATTTTTAATGTCAAACCTTTTGATAATGGTGTTTATGTACTGGGATAAATAAAACATCCTCTTATATTTATCTTTATAGATCTGAATCCCCAAAATGTACGATACTTCCCATAAATCCTACATAGAGAAGTGTCTAGATAACCAAGCCTTAACCATGTACAACATTCCTATATCATTCCTAATGATTAGGATGTCATCCATATATAGCACCAAGAAGGTGATAGCGCTCCCACTTACTTTCATGTACACACATAGCTCATCTTTATTCTTAAAAAGTCATAAGATCTGATTGCCTCATCAAATCTTATGTTTCAAATTTGGAAAACTTGCTTTAGTCTATAGATAGATCTAAGTAATTTGTACACATTATCTCGACTTTCTTTGGACATGAATCCCTCAAGTTATCTCATATATACATTCTCCTCGAAGTTGCCATTGAGGAACGTAGTTTTCATGTCCTTAAATCTGTGCAATGGTAATTGGATCAGGATGAGATCATGATAATGAGACCAACTTAAACACATCCTAAAATTTTCGGTCATAGGTTACTCGAGAGGGACATTGAGATAATCAGACAGACTGATGTACTATATACATATACTCATCAATACGATGGAGGTGACTGGTCTTATAATCACTCGTGTCGGAAAACTAAGGTATAGTATAGGTGCTCATTAAAAAATGAGTTCACTGATTAATCCACTTTTGAAATGCTGGATGGTTAATAATACTTGACATCAGACAGAGATTCCATAGTCCCAGTTGTATGTCTGGTTCTTAGACTTGAGACACCAACGATGTTTTGTTTGAGTACTCCTTTCTTTGATACTAAGCATATAGGTTTGGAAGTTCTAGATTTGGTACTACTGGTTATCGGGATTGGTAGCTAACCTTACGAAGACAATTGAGTGTCAATAGAGGATCGTTCACTCTTGGTATTATGAGAGGAATATTTTATATGTTCTTATTCAAGCAAATCCTTAGCCATGGCCAGTCAGATTCAGAGAGTTCTCTGAGAAAATCCGACTAGCATAAGACTCGGATGAATTCCGTATAAGGCTTGACGGTACCATGACCAATATATAATCTTTAGGATATTAGATGGATAAGGGACTATAGATATACAATAACTGTGGACAGATAGGTCCAACGATTAGATCCCCTATATCATTTGGGGACTACGACGTAGTGGCCTAGTATGCCTATAGTCGATGAGTTGAGTGAATTGCTATGTGATAACAATTTACTAAGTCAGAAGGAGTTTTAATAAGTGTAACTCACGACCAACTCGGTATTGGGCCTAGAGGGTCACACACATATGGTGGATATTACGATGAGTAGAGGTTCAGATATGAGATATTCGTGAAGTCCTTATTTTATTAGATATCCAACAAGCCCTTGTATTATTGGATCCTATGGATGAAATCCTATAAGAGCTAATAAGAGATTATTGGATAGAAATCCACTAATCTAAGTGTTAGGATCAATTGGCACTAGGGGGGGGGGGGGGGGGGGTGAATAAGTAAGTGAATACTCGATTTGAAAAACTTGCTTGAAGTCAAGAATAAATCATAAGCGTTTCTTTGAATCCACTAAAAGCGAATAAATAAGGGATTTAAAACAAAGTCAAAAGATGATACTCGTGCCCCTTTTTTTAACTAATTAAGAATAATTAAATGTAATAGAAAAGGCAATAGTAGAGATGCTCATAGATTTTATAATGGTTCAGCCAAAACTTGACCTACGTCCACTTTTCAGAGTCCTCCTTCGTCGAGGCCCACCAGATTCCACTAAACGATATTCTTTCATGGGTGAAGACTAAACCCTTACACTTCTCACTCTCCTTTTCACAGGTTCAGGAGAGAAACCTTCTTACAAGAGTTTCTCACTTCCCTTAGACTCATTTTTACACTTTGAAGTAGTCAAGGGAAGCTCTCAAATTTTACAATACTTTTCATAAGAGTTTTCTTCCTTTTTCGTTCACACCCTTGCTTCTCCAAACAAGAAAATTTTGGGTATTTATAGACCCCAATTGACTTAAAATAGAGCCAAAATTTAAACCTTTTTGTAAATTCTATGTACGAGTGGTACTACCGTAGGCATCAGACAGGGCTATTGCGATACCACTGCCTGGGCGGTACCACCATCACCATTGGCAGTGCTACCATCGAGAATCTCGTAAAAACTATTCTTTTTCCCTACTTTTGCATACCCAACTCGTACCTCATGTTGACCCCTTCCTAGGTCAACGAAATGAGCTCAACCTGAGCTCAAATCCAACCCAAAGTGGACCCGGTTGCCTCATATTGAGTTAATTTGGGTTCCTTCCAAATCTAACTCAATTTAGACTCTAAACCAAACTGCCATACTAAGGCATACAAATATAATCAATTTGACCAACGTGTCAAGTGATATTCCCAACTCCCGGTGATATTCCCGGTAACCTCCGGTGAACTCCCGGTGAGTCTCGGTCATCTTCTGGAGAACCCTTGGCAAATTCCCAGCAAGCTCCTGATCACTTTCGGTGAGCTCCTGGAAAAATCTCGGTAAGCCCCTGATACCTTTGGTGAGCTCCCAGCGAACTCCCAACAATCCCCCAATATCTTCGACGAGCTTCTAGCGAACTCCCTGTAAGTCCCGGATACCTTCGGCGATCTTCCGGTGAGTTCCCACTACATCGTCCGAACCCTGGCCCGATGCCTAAATTTGACTCTGGCCCAACATCTAATTGTATTGCCTTATCGTCGTTAATCCTGCATCGTTCATCTGTAACACACATGTTAGATCAATAAATCCATCAATTTATTTTATTATCAAAATTTGAGATTCAATAATCTCCCCATTTTTGATGATGATAACCAATTGATGACAGGAGTTAATCTTAACTCTCCCTATGTAAACTCCATAGGATAAAACAAACTTGAATTCAAATGAACCCAACACTTTTGAATTTAAGCGATACCAATCATAAATATTTCAAAAGTTTCAAAACATGCATCTATACAATAATTTTCCCCTTAATTCATCAACCATCAATATAATAAAGATTTTTGTTAGAACCTTTACATATTCTAAGCTTGGGGTGATCTCTATAAGAAAGATTTTTGTTAGAACCTTTACATATTCTAAGCTTGGGGTGATCTCTATAAGGGATCGACCTCTTTGGAACTCTATAGGGATTCCACTCTCATTGGTTTTTGCACATAAGCTAAAAAATAATTGATTTATTGATGATGAAAAATGACTGATTATAAAGTTATTTATAGGGCGTCTAAACCTTAACTTCTAATAGGATTCCTACTCAAGATGACACGGGAGTACCTAAGTTGCTAAAATCAGCTCGTATGGAAATTACTGATCCCATCATTCCCTATAGTCCACAATGTTGCCTCACAACTTTTAACCTAGCTCACTCAAATATGACAGCTCATAAGCATATTCCTTGGATAAAGTAAACGCTCTTTCAAGATGATTTCCTTCATGGCCAAGGAATGCATTAAAATGGTTAGTTGGTAGATGAAAATCACTTATGTCATAGTTCCCTATGCATGAAGGATTGTTTCATGCACTAGTACTTATTTTGATATTCTAGGACTAGAACAAAGTTTAGTATTTGATTTGTATTAGAAGAAGCTCTTTGGAGTCTCTCTAAAACTCTGTATCTCTTGGATATGTCCTTGAGTGGTGAGTCTTTTTATTTAGTTCTGTATCCTTGTTTAATTTCCTTAAGGTGGTGAATTTTCTGTATCCTCTTGTGACTTTAAACTTGGTGCTGAGATATTTTTATCCATTTTACGCAATATCTGTTCTGAGTTTGTTCCTTTACTACAAATCAACTTTTCGATTTATCTCGTTTCTTTTCGAATTCCATTCCTCTTTCTCCCTTCCCGATATCAATTTGGTATTAGAGCTAAAGGCTAGAGATCATGACATGGTAGAATAGAAAAGTAGTGGGTGAAGGTAGTGACAATGAAGATAATGTTGAATTCTTGAGGTTGCAGCTACAAAGAGTGCTACATAGTATACATGAAAAAAATAAAATCATTGAAGAACTTCGAAGTAAAAATAATTAATATAAAAATGATCCCCAAAAGTTTGGTTATGTTGATGACACACTTCATTACCCAAGGGAGTTGGAAAGATTTTCGTCAAGGCATAGAGTCCAAAACGAGTGGTAGAATAACTAATACCCAAAGTTGGATATTCCAGAGTTTGAAGGGAGTATCAATGTTGATGATTTTATTGATTGGCTTAATACGATAGAAAGAATATTCAATTTTCATAAACCATCAGAACAAAAGAAGGTAATACTTGTGGCACTGAAACTCAAAAGGTAAATATATTTTTGGTGGAAAAATATGAAGAAGTAAAGAGAACGTGATGGGAAGAGTAAGATCGTGACATGGGAGAAAATGAAAAGAGAGTTGAAAATAAAATACTTACTTGACAATTATGGGTAAGAAATCTTTCTAAAAAGCTCTGATTTTAAACAAAGAGATCTTAGTGTGAAGATGCAGCAAAAGTTTGAAATGAGTTCTCAATACAGCGAGAAATATTATTATGCGAGAAGAGAAAACTCCAAGGCTACTCTCCAAAGCAAAGTAGCATTGAAGGTCCATGATAAGGGTGAGGGATCTTATGGTTTTGGGCATATCACTTTAGATGGTCCAAATAGGAGAATTGTTATATTTGTTGAAAAATATAGTGATGGAGAAGGAAATGAAGCCAATGACAAACCAAAATATGATGATGATAAAGAAGAGGTTACTTATGCTGATCATGGCTTGTCTTTTATATCCTACGATGAGTGCAAGGGTGAATTAGAAATAGATGGTCATATTTTGGCTCTAGCAGCCATCGAGAGAATGAACAACAACACTTAGGAGCCACCAGCAATGATAAAATCAATCATGGAGGAGTTTTAAGATGTTGTGCCAAAAGATATCCCACATAACCTTCCACCATTGAATGACATCCGACATCATGATGATCTTATTCCTAAGACAGATCCAACAAATCGTTTGACTTTAGTTAATCATTTTGTAACTATACAGATTAGTGGAGATGTTGATGATGAGGCTAAATAGATAAAGAAGTTGCATGAGAAAGTTATAATCACTGAAAATCAAAATGAGAGGTGCATGCAAGCTGCCAACAAACATAGAAAACATATGAAGTTTAATACAACTGATTTGAACTGGATTTATCTGTGGAAGAAGAGGTTACCCCCAGACAAATTTGGGAAATTGAAACTAAAGACTGATGGTACATTCAATATGCTTAAAAGAATTAATAAGAATGCTTATGAGATCAAGCAACCTGAAGATTATGGGGCGTTCTCAATATTAAATATAGTTGATTTTAGTTCTTATCATGTAGTTGGAACAAATAAAGACTTGAGGACAAGTCTTTTTTAACCAAGAAAGATTGACACGAGAGTGCATAAGTTGCTAAAATTAGCTCGTATAGAAATTACTGATCCTATGATTCCCTACAGTCCACAATGTTACCTCACAGTTTTTAACCAACTCACTCAAATATGACAGCTCATGAGCATATTCCTTGGATAAAGTAAAAACTCTTTCAAGATGCTTTCCTTCATGGCCTAAGAATGTATTAAAGAGGTTAGTTGGTAGATAGCACTTAATGTCATAGTTCCCTATGCATGAAGGGTTGTTTCATGCACTAGTACTTATTTTGATATTCTAGGCTAGAATAAAGTTTAGCATTTGATTTGTATTCGAAGAAGCTCTTTGGAGTCTCTCTAAAACTTTATATCTCTTGGATACGTCCTTGAGTGGTGAGTTTTTTTATTTAGTTCTGTATCATTGTTTAATTTCCTTAAGGTGGTGAATTTTCTGTATCCTCTTGTGACTTTAAACTTGGTTATGATCTATTTTTATCTATTTTATGCAAGATCTATTCTGAGTTTGTTCCTTTACTACAAATTGACTTTTTGATTTTTCTTGTTTCTTTTTTAATTCCATCTTTCTCCCTTCTCGGTATCACAAGACTCCTACTCCTAACAACTCCAACTCTAACTCTAAGAAACAACTCATACTTCCAACAATTCTAACTCTAACTCTTAGAAGCAACTCCTACTTCCAACAACTCCAACTCCAACTCTAAGTAGCAACTCCTACTTCCAACAACTTCAATCCCTTCTCTAAGAAGCAATCCCTAGCCGACCTCTCTTAAGAGGAGGAGGGGCTAAGAGACTCCTATCCCATAAGGACTCCTCCCTAACTGTAGCCAACCACTTCTTTATTATGGGGTGGCAGGTAGATTAGGGTTTATTACACTCATGATGCCATTGACTTTAACCTGTGATAGAACCATAGAAGAAGCCCTATAGATTTTGATATATAAGGGGGATCAACTCTTGGAATGCTATAGGGGTTCCTCCCTCCTAGAACTCGGCACAAGACTGAATAAAAGATTAATCTTGCTTGTTAAGAGAGAGGGGGCAGCTACATCATTATATAGGGTTCTAAACCCTAGCCCATAGGGTGTTTACCTAAGTAAAATTATCCCTTTACCTTTTCTATAGCCGACTTACCTTAGTAAGAAAAAGGGGCGGCTAGGTTGGCTTTATAGCCGACCTAAGTAGGGAAAAACCCTAGTCGACTAGCCTAGTAAAGGGGGCGGCGACCACTAAGTCCTAAGGCCCCAATCTAAATCCTAGCCACACTTCTTTATAGGATAGAAGTGGCTAGGTGGGGTTTTATTACAATCTTATAGGGTTTTATTAATTACTTCGAGGGTAATTAGGACTCAACCCTGCTGGAGTCCTATCAAGCCCACCCTCTTAGAATCAACCTTATCCTCAAGGCTGAGGGTCCATAAACTCTAGGAACAAGGTCTTCAGCTCCTCGTAAGACTCTCACGTTGCATCTTTGGATGATAGATTGTTCCATTTTATGAGTACTTTAGTTGAGGGTCGTCGATAACACATCATAATCCTCGAATCAAGTATAGCTTTTGGTTGAGCTTGAATCTCACCATCAATTGTAGTGCTCGGCAGCTGAATCTGAGCCAACTCATGTTCTCCCAATTTCAGCTTTAGCAAGGATACGTGAAAGACGGGATGGATCTTAGCATCATCTGGGAGTTTTAACCTATACGCCACTGCCCCAATACGCTTCAAAATCTGATATGATCCATAGAATCGTGGAGATAGCTTCATCGACAATCTGGTGTTGATTGATAGCTGCTTGTATGATTGTAGGCGAAGGTAGACCTAGTCTCCTACCGAAAATTCTCGCTCGTTCCTATAAGTGTCTACTTATTGCTTCATGCGAGCTTGGGCTGTAGTTAGGTTGTCTTTCAGCAGTTGCAAAAGCTTGTCCATGTCAATTAAGTTTTGGTTGACCTGATCCACTTTGGTCACACCAATTACATACTTAGGTATTACAGGGGCAGTCGACCATATAATGCCTCATAGGGGATACATTTAGTTGATGAATGATAAATTGTGTTGTACCACCATTCGGCCCAAGGAAGCCACATTGTCCACTCTTTGGGCCGGTCACTAGTAAAACACCGTAAGTAAGTCTCGAGGCATCTGTTCACCATTTCTGTTTGACCGTCCGTCTGTGGATGATAGGTTGTGCTCATCTTCAATTGGGTGCCTGTAGTTGGAATAGCTTGGTCCAAAATTTACTTGTAAAGACCCTGTCATGGTCGCTCACAATCAACCTATGCATCCCATGTAGTTTTACAATATTTTCTATAAAAAGTTGAGCAATACTGACAGTGGTATAAGGATGTCTCATAGCACAAAAATGAGCATATTTGGTTAAACAATTTACCACCACAAAGATTATGCTTTTACCTTGAGATGGTGACAACCCTTTGATGAAATCCATGGAGATGTCGGTCTATGCTATGTCTGGTATAAGTAGTGGTAGTAGTTTTCCCGGATTTGTCACTATTTCACCTTTTTGCTGTTGGCATACATCACATTTAGATACATAATCATAAATTGATCTTTTCATGTCTTTCCAAAAGAAGTTTTGCTTCACCCTCTTGTATGTTCTCAGAAAACCAGAGTGCCTTGCTGAAAGTGAAGAGTGCATCTCATGCAAAATAATTTTGATGCATGGGGAAGAAGGAAAAATCACAATTCGGTCTTTGTAGCGCAGGTCCTTCGAATCCCAAGTGTAATGGCCCATGGAACCCAGATTCTTCTCCAACTTTTCTATGATGTCTCGGGTCTCTGAATCACTCTTTCATTCCTCTCTAATGTCTTTGAGGAAGTTGGTGGGGGGAATGGAGATGACTGAAATTTTGGCTTATCTTGGTAGTCGTGATGGAGCATTTGCAACAACATTCTCTTTCCCCTTTTAATAAATAATTTTATAATCAAAGCCAAGAAGTTTAGTTACCCATCGTTGCTGCTCTAGAGAAGATATTTTTTGCTCCAAAAAATATGACCGATCAAGTAGGGTCTCCACTTCGTGACTTCGTGTATGATGGCAAACATTTCTTTATCATACATGAATATTTTAAGATGGGAGGGAGACAAAACCTTACTAGTGTAGGCAAGAAGTCGACCATCTTGCATTAGAATAACCCCAATCCCAACTCTGGACGCGTCGACCTCAATCATGAAGGTACAATTGAAATCGGGCAAGGCTAGGACCGATGTCGTCATCATGGCTGCCTCGAGTCATTCAAAAGCTATGGAGGCTTTATCCAATCGCAAGAAGGAGTCTTTCTTCAGTAGGGACGTGAGTGGGGCACTGATCTTGTCATATTCTTTCACGAATTTTCAGTAGTAGCCCGTGAGTCTAAGGAAGCCGCAACGATTTTATGTTTGTAGGTCTTGGCCATCCTTGCATTGCTTCGATCTTCATTGGGTCTACAACCACTCCATCCTCTATATAATGTGCCATAGATGCTCCACTTTATGCTATAAAAAGCTACACTTGGATTGTTTAACATAAAGGATATTCTTCTGAAGAATCGTTAGAATAATTCATAAATGCTGAAAATGCAAATCAAGTGTAGGGCTTTAAATGAGGATATCATAAAAAAAGTACCAATACGAATTTCATAGAAACCTTCCAAAAATATCATTCATCAAGCTTTGAAAAGTAGGAGAATTCATAAGTCCGAAAGGCATTACCAAAAACTCGTGGTGGCCATTATGTGTGTGGAATGTAGTTTTTGGAACATCTTTAGTGCATACCCGAATGCGATAGTAACCGGAACGAAGATCCAATTTAGTGAAGACTCAAGCTCCTTTCAGTTTATCCAAGAGCTCATATACTATTGGTATAGGGTATTTGTCTTTGATGGTGATGGCATTCAAAGCCTGGTAATCAACGTAAATCCATCACGTACCATCCTTCTTGCGTACTAGCAACACTGACAAGGAGTAAGGGCAGTAGCTTGGTCGAATTACTCCAATGTTGAGCATCTCCTTGACTGTGAGGATAGTGGTACGGTCACAAATTTGCTGGAGGTTTGCCCGACAAAATAAGAATCCAGTGGTCATGCGGTCGGTTAAGGGGAAGCCCACGCAGCTCCGTGAAAACATATGTGAATTCATCTAGTAAGAGGGCAAGCTTAAGATCTGAATTTTAAACTTTTTCCTCCTTTGATGGTTGCTAGATATGCATCAAAGATCCACCATTTGTTTTGTGTAGCACATTCTCCATTCGCTACGTTGAAATGGTGGAAATATGGCTCCCGCACTTGCCTCGTAATGTGACCTGTCTCCATTTATAATAAAACTTCATGATTAGTTTAGAGAAATTCCAGGAGATATCACCTAATGTTGTGAGCCATTCAATCCCAAGCACAACTTCGTAGTCATCGATGGGTAGGAGGAAGAAATCGGCTACCACTTCTTGGTCTTGTAGGAGCAATTTTACCCGCGGGCACCATTGGTCGCAATTGAGGATTCGACCGTCGGTGACCTTTACATTGAACTTGTTGCAACATTCGATTTGGAGTGCCATACGTGCAGCAACCTTACTATTGAGGAAGTTATTTATGCTGCCCGTATTGATGAGAATGGTGATGTGTTGCTGTTTAAGAAGTCCTCCAACTTTCATCGTCTGTGAGTTGAAGTAGCCGACCAGTGCGTGCACTGCATAGTCAGTCGGTTGGGGCTCTTCCTCCGTGGCTTCATCTTCAGATTTGAGGCTTTCTTCAGATGGTTCGTTGTCCTCATCCTCCATTGGTTCAATCACGAGGAGCTGACCCTTTTACAGTGATGTTCTCGGCTCCACGGTTCATCACAGTGCCAACACAACCCCTTGGCCGATCGTTCACGAAGCTCGTCTCTTGTTAATTTTTTTGGTGCGGGGGCTCGGATGACAGTAGAGGGGGCTGAAGGCTTTGGCATGGTTGGTCGGGGAGCGACCCTTATCCTTCATACTTCATGGTTCAATCGTTCTTCCTGGATTCTTGCGAAGAAAATCGTCACCATAAGAGTGTACGGTTGTCGCGCCTTTACTTCTCAAATCTTGGCTTTAGGCTCTTGATAAAAGTCTCTAAAAGTTACTTTTCAAACCAATCCATATTTTGGTTAAATAAACATTCAAACCTTGTTTGGTATTCGTGTATTGTAGAGATTTGCCGAATCTTCACCAATTGTCCGTCGATGTTATCAAAATCGGTTGGTCCGAAATGATTTAGTAGTCCTTTCTTGAATCGCTGCCAAGAGAGACCTCCATGGGTGTGCTCATACCACTTAAACCACTGAATAGCATCTCCCTTGAGGTGGATGACAGTAATCTCCACCCTTGTAGCATCGACAGTTCGGTAGAACTGAAAATAGCATTCTGTGCGTGCGATCCATCCGATCAGGTCTCCTTCCCATCTAGGGAATTCAACCTTCATGCATGAAGTATTTTGATCAGGGATGATGCAGTTATGTTCTTGAGGATCGTCTCGCCGATCTGAAGTTTCTCCTTGTTGCGATTTCTTCGGGCTAGGTGGTCGGCCCATGCTGAATTCGATGAAAAGGGATCGCATCTTCTCCTCCATACGGCTTTCAAAAGCTTCAAACTTGGCGTTGATGGTCTCCTCTAGTGTAGGCCTCTAGATCTATAATATTGAGATCCTTTTTCTATTTTTGAGTTAGTGGCATGAGAATTTTTGGAGAAGAGGTGGCCGATTGGATGGGTGGATCGGGTAGATGGAAGCAGGCTATAGTTTAGGGCTGATTTGGGATCGGTTTAAGGTGCGGTTTGGAGGGTTTCTTGGTGAGGATAGAAGGGTTTGCAGATGAGAGAAGGAAAGTCCAAAAACCCGTAAAAGGCAGCACTCAAATCCGATGGAATTCGACAAAGAAAGGTGTTGTGATGTGCTGTCCTGTTGAACAGATTTTACGTCAGAGAAACGATGAATTCTCGACATAAATTCCAGAGGAAAACTCAAGAAAAATATGCAAAAATCCTTGCTTCAGATATGGTTAATATCGATAATAAGTTTGATAAAATTTCAGCAGAGTAACGGTAGGAAAATAGAGCAAAAGACGGAAGATATATTCTTCATCATAAAATTTTAGCACTGCGTAACGATGAATGGAGACACAATAAAATTGGTTTCAGAAAGAGTTTTTTCTAGAGATCAATCTTAGATGAAAGCTAAGATAATCTATGAAATTGTATAAAAGTTTTGGCCAAAAGGGAGAAGTAATAAACCAGTTTCAAGAGGTAAATAGGTGGCTGCAAATTTCTGCAGCGTTTTGCCTTCAGAACAATGATAACATTTGCGATGGTCGAAATTTGTAGTGGATAAAATATGAAAAAACTCTTCAATGTGTAAGGTAAAAGATTTTATAGTATTGAAGAGGCGTGGTTAATGAAAATATACCAGATCTCCAGTTCAAACGCAGTGGGCAGCAGCAAATTGATTTGATATACGACTTCGGGATGAGGGTAGATGCGCATGTCATAGAAATTATGGGAATTGCTTGGGTATGTGAGGACGGCAAAGATGACAGCGAGGGCAGCAGGAACGCTGCTCTGATACCATATGATAGAACTATATAAGGAGCCATATAGATTTTGATCTCTGAGGGGGATCAACCCTTGGAACGCTATAGGGGTTCCTCCCTCTTAGAACTCGGCACAAGGCTGAAAATAATTAAAATATTTAATTAATTATTTTTAGAATTCGGGACATGTTAGGAATTTCAAAATTATTAAGGGCATCTTAGGAATTCTAGACCAGAAAAGTCAAGGATATTTTTAAAATTTTATAGAAAAGGATAGACCTCATAATTTCTCAAAATTTGAAGGGTAATATTATCCTTTTATCGAAAAGAAAACCCTAACCCCTTGTGCCCTCTTCCAGCGAGCCGCCGCCTACGCTGGCGGTGGTGCTGCGCATCGTCGACCACCGTCCTACCCACGGGTGGCCACTACCCCAGCGAGTAGATAAGCACCACTGCTCTCGTGTCATGGACTTAACTGAATTTGCCTAAGTCGTGCGATACCCTAGCAGCAAACTTGAAGACTTAGCTAAAATTGCCCAAGTCGTGAAGCAACATTGCTCGATGTTTTGGATTTAGATGGGATTGCCTAAGTCATGAAACGCTAAAGCGTTAGTTGTCCACAAAGACGCCCACTTACAACCTCGTGTGGGTCTCGAAGAACCTGCAAAAAGAGAAGTTGATTAGTTTTGAAGACGAGATGACAAGTCCCGACGTCTCGCAAAGAGGGCAGCTTTTACAAGCAATTTGTCGAACACCTTGAGTGCAATAGAGAAAGGAGAGAAAGAGAGCGAAACAAGACTTTAGAGGGTTGTATGAACGGTCGCAAGTCCACAAATGATAGTTCACAAGGTATCAAACGCAAGACGAGTTCAACACTTGATGAATGCTCACGCCCGATACCATCCCAAAGCCCCATCCCCCCTATGCCACCCAGGTGGTTCCAAGGGTTTAAGATGGCTAACGCTCCACACTGCTCAAAATGCATGCAGCAACACGCTAAAATGACCCAAAACTGGGTCATTTTGAGCTGTTTTGGTTCTGCACAGTGAACGATCGTTCTACACCATTCTTGACTGTTTCTGCTCATATTTCTTAGATAAAAGGTAGTGAATGGTAGCAATGTCGGGACTGCGGGGTGAAGTCTCCAAGTGGAGTATGGCAGCCAAGGGTAGCAGTGACGGTGGAGGAAGAAGAGGGCAGCAACAATGTTGGTTGCGACTGAGCTGTAACTTCGTGCCTGCAAGTGGCATCAGTTGCAGCAAGGGTGCAGTTGTAGTAGGAGGAAGACGGGGGCAGCGATGTACATGGCTCTTGCGAAGGAGGGCAGCAGTGATATGGAGCGAGAGATGGCTACTGTTGTGTTCAATTTGTTGCTGACCATAATCAAGATAGTTGGCAGCGAACGATTGTTACGAGCTACGATGTAAATAAATTACAGCGAAAGATCGTTGTTGGTAGCATTTTGCCGCAAGGATCACTGCTGGCTGCGATCAAGGAGGATGGCAGCAAGAGGTCACTGTTGGCAGTGTTGGGCAGCGAAAGATGCATGCTGCGGTTGAAGGGATAAGGGAGATTGGGCGGCTGAAAGATTGGTGGACCGAAGGCTTCGGTTTTTTGGTGCAGTTTGTGGCTGTTTTGGGTGCGATTTGGGGCTACGATTTTGTGGAGTTTAGGCTACGAATTGGTGTGGTTTTAGGGCTATGATAGTAGTATATGAAGGTTAGGGAAATAGATTTTAGATCTGGGATAGATGGCAGCAAAGGTAGGTGTATCGGTAAGTTGGCTGAAAAGGTAAGTGGATCGATAAGGAAGTAGGCTACGGTTAAGGCTGATTTGGGTGGCTCTTTGGTTTTGGTTTAGGGTAGGGTTTTGAAGGGTTTTTGATAAGGATAGTAGGGTTTGGTGATGAGGAAAAGAGAGTATGAAATCTCACAAAAAATAGCACTCAAATCCGATATAATTCGATGAAAAAAAGTGAGGCGATGTGCAGTCCTACCGAACAGATTTTACGTCAGAGAAACAATGACTTCTCGACATAATTTTCAAAGGAAAGTTCAAGGAAATAATATAAAAACCCTTACTTTAGATTTTGGGAATACCAGTAAAAAGTTTGGTGAAATTTTGGTAGCGTAACAGTAAGGAAATAGGGCAAAAGACGAAAGGTAAATCCTTTGTCATAAAAATTCTAGAGCTACGTGCTAGTAAAAGATTACACAAGAAAACCAATTCTAGAAATATTTTTTTTAAGAAATTAATCCCAGATGAAAGCCAAGTTGATCTTTGGAATTGTATAAAAATTTTGACCAAAAAGGATAAACAAAAGTTTGGTTTCAAGAGGCCAATAGACAGAAAGCATATTCTCCATTGTAAAATTTTAACACTGTGCAATGAAGAATTGCAACGCTATAAGTCCAGATCCAGAAGGAGTTTTTTTTTATAAGATTGGTCTTAAATGAAAGCTAAGATGATCTGTGACATTGTATAAAAATTTTAGCCAAAAATAATGATTAAAAGTTTAGTTCCAAGAAGCAACAATCAGTTGAAAATTTCTACAACGTTTTGCCTTCGCAACGATGATAACGTTTGCGACGGTAAAATTTTGCAGCAACGAAATTTTGGAAAAACTTCTCCCATGTATAAAATAGAGGAATAGCAGTAGCAAGAGGCATGGGCTTTGGAGTTTTTACCAGATCTTTGATGTTGACGCAGAGGAAGGCAACAGATTGATGGATTTGCGGCTTGGTGGGCGACGATGGAGGCGACGTCAAAAGCAATTGTGGGAATTGCTTGGGAAGGTGGAGACATGGATGATGGCTACAGGGGCAGCAAGATCGCTGCTCTGATACCAGATGATAGAACCTCAAAAGTTGCTCTATAGATTTTGATCCTTGAGGGGGATCAACCCTTGGAACGCTATAGGGGTTCCTCCCTCCTAAACTCGGCACAATGCTGAAAAAAAATTGATAATTGCTTGAATCAAGGGGGGGGGGGGGGGGGGGGGGGGGTTACATCTTTAAATAGGGATCAAAACCTTAGCCTAAAGGGGTGCTTGCCTAAGTAAAATTATCACTTTATCCCTCCTATAGCCGACCTGCCTTAATAGGAACATGGGGTGGCTAAGTGGCTCTATAGCTGACCTAAGCAGGAAAACCCTAGCCGACCAACCCAGTAAGGGGTGTGGTGGCTACTAAGCCCTAAGGGCTAATATAAACCCCAGTCATACTCCTTTATAAGATAAGAGTGACTTTATTACAATCAAGCATGGTTTTATTGACTACTTCTTAGGAAGATTAGGACTCAACCCTGCTGGAGTCCTATCAGAGTTTTTGGTAACTCAATCAGCATCACATCTGAAAACTCCTTCAGGATGTTCGCCATCGCAGTATGTTCTTGAATGACCTCCCCGTCAAGTGTCTCTAGCTTTAGGGCTGCTACATGGTTGATTCATCTTTTTGTACCCCCTTCTTTAATTGTAATGCTAATATTTGTTGTGGATCCTTGGTTCCTCCTTGAGAAACTGGAACCACGCAGGGATCGTCGACTCCCATTAGACATAGGGAATTCAAAAACGGTATAGGCACCAACTTTGCTACATGCATTAATTTTATTCTAAGAATCACTTGGAAGTCATCCAAGGGCACCGCCATCATATTCGTGCTCCCGCTCCATGTTTCGATCTTAATGGGGACCACATTTGCTAGTCCGGAGATCCACATGGCCTCCGAGTTCATAGCCTTCATACGACTTGGGTTCTTCTCTAAGATTAGTCCAAGTCGCTTAGCTTCTCTATCGGCAATAAAATTATGGGTAGCGCCCGTGTCCACCATTGCTTGGGTTGTTCGGCTATTTAGCTTGATGTTCACATACATCAACTTGCTGCTCACTGCCTTTGATGGATTTGCCTTTGTGTTCTCCCCCACTTGACCTCATAATGCATTCAACAAACGCATTGCTCCCATTTGGGGTCCTTGCGACTCCTCGCCGTCGCTACTGGATTCAGAACTGCTCGAACTCAGGGCAATGACTTTGCCCTTGTTCGACTTGTGAGGGTGTATCGATGCAGTTAAAGCATTGAGTGTCTGCTTTTGTGAGCACTCTTTCACCATGTGCAGTCCTCCGCATAAGAAGCATCTGCCAGACTTCGAGGCCTTGCCTTTTGAGCTTGGTCCCTTATGGAAGTTCTTATTCTTTTGTTCACCCCAGACTCCTTTATTCGGAAGTATTTTGTTGGGTGATTTTTTGAAGATTATTTCTTCTTACCTAAGTCCTATGAAAAAACAAAGTCAGTCAACCTTTTTGCGGCTACAATTGCCTCGACCACGTCGGTGACATTCCTCCGATGTAGTTCTTATTGCACCCATGGCTTTAGGCCATCGAGGAAGCTGAATAGTTTGTCCTTCTCGGACATGTCTTGTATATCCAACATCAAGGTCAAAAATTACTTCACATAGTCTCTCATGGATGTACTTTGGCAGAGTTGTCTCAGTTTCCTTCTTGCGACAAACTTTGTGTTCTCGGGCAAGAACTAAGTTCTCAATTCTCGCTTCAAGTCCTCCCATGTATCCACATGACATCGACCTTACTGGATCTCTTCCTGACGGGTTCACCACCAAAGTTTTGCATCTCCGTTTAGATACATTATTGTTATAGAAACTTTGGTTTCCTCCAAGTCGAGTCTCGTAGCATGAAAATATTGTTCCATGTCAAATAGAAATTTTTTGAGCTCCTTGGCATCTCTGGCACTCCCATAGCAATGCGGCTCAGGTGACCTGAAGCTTTGTGGCAGTGTAGCGTGGGTATTGTTCCCTCCCACATTAAGAGTTCTTGTGAGTAACGTCACCTTTGCCGTGAGTTTTGCCACAACTTCGTGTAGATGTTGTACTGAGTCTTTGGTATCCTCCGTCAATCGGTGGACCAGGGACTCAACCCTGTCTATCCGAGATTCAGCTTCTTCTTGCGAGCTCTCTGCCCCAAGGAGTCTTTTGTTGCCCTTGGTAGAGTTCCTCCAAGCTCGCTTCAAGAACATCGAGGTAAGTTTTCACTATTGTAAGTCTCTCTTTGTGGCTCCTTTTCCCAGTTGGTGTACCAGATTGCCCCTCCTCTACTCAAGGAGAGTACCAAACTTCACGCTCATCTTGTTCACTATTGCGCTCCTCATGAGGGCTCCAACAGCTTGCGAGCGAGTTTGCACTTGCAGCCCACTTGCGGCTGCTTGAGGCAAGGGTCCAATTTGCCCTATCTTGCTTGATTCACCAAGGTGCCTCGCCATGACGAGATTACGAATCTTCTTCGCTACTTGTTCGAATTGCTTGCCTGCTCTGATACCACAATGTCACAAACTTAGCTGAATTTGCCTAAGCCGTGCGACACCTTAGCGGTAAACTTGAAGACTTAGCTGAAATTACCTAAGTCGTGAAGCAAACTTGCTCAATATTTTGGACTTAGCTGGGATTGCTTAAGTCAGGAAATACCGAAGTGTTAGTTGTCTGCAAAGGGCCAGCTCACTTACAATCTCGTGCGGGTCCCAAGGACTTGCAAAAGGAGAAGTTGATTAGTTTTGAAGATGAGCTATGGACAAGTCTCAACGTCACGCAAAGAGGATAGCTTTTACAAATAATTTGTTGAACACCTTGAGTGCAATAGAGAAAGGAGAGAAAGAGAGCGAAATAAAATTTTAGAGGGTTGTATGAATGGTCACAAGTCCACAAACGACGATTCACAGGGTATCGGATGCAAGATGAGTTCAACACTTGATGAATGCTCATGCCCAATACCATCCGAAAGCCCCATCCTCCCACCCGTGCCACTCGGGTGGTTCCAAGAGGCTGAGATGGTTGACACTCAGCACCGCTCAAAATGCATGTTGCAGCATGCAAAATGACCCAAAACTGGATCGCTTTGGGCTATTTTGGTTCTACGCAGTGAACGATCATTCTGTGGTGTTCCAAACTGTTTCTTCTCACATTTCTTAGGAAAAAGAACACATAAAAATAAGATAAAATAAGCTGCCAAACATATGTATAAGCAAAAGCGTGATAGAACCCCAAAAGGAGTGGCTAATCTAAACTCTAGTCATACTCCTTTATAAAATAGGAGTGGCTTTATTACAATCTAGTAGGGTTTTATTGACTACTTCTAGGGAGATTAGGACTCAACCCTGCTGGAGTCCTATCAAACTCATCCTCTTAAAATCAGCCTTGTCTTCAAGGCTGAAGTTCCATGAACTCAGGGAACCGGGTCTTCAACTCCTCATCAGCTTAGGTGTCAATTGGAAGAACTTGAGCTGAGTCGTCATCTTTAAATTTCCATTTGAGGTGGGATACTTTGAGGATCAACTGTAATTTTAATCTGGTGCACGGATCTGATCTCCAGGTTAGGGCCCCAATGTGATCCCTAATTTTGCAAGGCCGAAAGAAATAAGGAGACCACTTTCTTGAGGCTTGAATTTCGTACTGGTGGAGCTGGAGATGAAGGGGGACTTGATCTTTCTCAAGAAACTTTCTTCTGCTCCGGCGTTTGTCAGGGGAAAGTTTCTTCCTTGCATAGGCTGCCACGTGGTTGCTCTGTAATAGTAGTCGTGCCTTCTTTTGGGATGATGACTGTCCTCTGATAAAATCTCTAATGGTGTGAGCCCGATCTGAGTCTGAGGTGGGTAGGAGTGCTAATTTTTCAAGGCCCATTTTTACTTCTTCGTGCTATTAACCATCTTGCATGAGGATAGTACTAACCCCCACTCTCGATGTGTCTGATCCAATAATAAACACCTGGCCATGATTTGGTGTGGACGACATCGTGGTCGTGAGGGCTATAGTTCCACTTGGCCAAGGTGGTGCATCTTTTTTTATAATGAGAGGGATGATGTTCATGTTTCGTTGAATCCTGCGAATGATCCTTCCCCTTTTTTGATTTTGCCACTGGAGGGCTCAATTTTCTCGTGGTCTTGGGCCGTAGATCGGATGTCATCATCAAGGAAGTCTTTAAGCATCATGGTTCGATCCTGGGAAAAGTCATGGAATTCACTTGAGATCAGCAACCATGGTGAGTTTGATGGGATGTAACACTTTCAAAATTGCTTATCTCCGGAGAAAAGGATGTAGGGATGTGTCGTAGCGGGAATAAGCATGGCCAAACAATCTGTGTCTCTATCATCTCTTGGATGACCCTTTTATTTTTGACCTTCTGAGGTTGTAGGAAGCAATCTGGCCGAGCAACAACTAGTAGAAGTTTTAGCCTGTTCAGTATAGGGTGGTCGGACAGCTTCAGAGGAGGTAATCGACTCAGTTTGGTGGAGACGTCCAAAATTTTAGCAAGCTGTGGGAGAGGGTCCTTATCTTCAATCTCATGAAACCCTTTAATTTGAATTGGGAAACCACTGGATTTTTCTTTTGGTACCCCCTCTAAGTGTTGTGTTGTGGTTGTAGTCACGGGCTCCCACGTAGAATCACCTGCTTTCCTTTTTGAAAAATTTCATGGTTAGCTTCAAAAAATTTCAGAAAACATCTCTAATCGTGAACAACCAATCAATGCCAAGTACTATATCAAAACCATCAAAAGGGAGGAGAAAAAAATTAGCAACTACGTCTTGCTCCTGTAGGATCAGTTTTACCCGCGGGCACTTTTGATTGTACTTTAGAATTTGGCCGTTAGCTACCTTAACTTCGAACTCATTGTAATCTTTTTTTTGGAGCATTAAGTGGGTAGCAACCTTATTGCTCATGAAGTTGTGTGTGCTCCCGGCGTCGATGACGAACTACTGCTCGAGAAACCCTTCGATCTTCAATGTTTGCAGGTTGGTGTAGCCAGCTAAGGGAGGGACCGTGCAGGTGGCCAGTTGTGGTAAATCCTTTTCCTTAGGCTTGAGAGTCGTATCTTCAAGTTTGGGTTCTTCAATGGGCGCAATCATCAGCGGTGTCTCCTTTTTACATTTGTGTTCTAGGCTCCACAGTTTATCACAACACCCACATATGCCCTTTGTCGATCTGTCATGAAGGTCTTCTCTTGTTAATTTCTGTGGCTGAGGGGGTCGGCTGACAGTAGAAGGAGGTGAAAGCTTTGGTGCCGCTGGTCGGGGAGCAACTCTAGTCTTCCGAGCTTTATAGTTCAATCACTCCTCTTGATGTTGCGCGAAGGAGATGGCTGCCTTAAGTGTGTACGGCTGTCGCGCTTTAACTTCTTCCTGAATCTCCGGCTTCAAGCCCTCAATAAAAGTCCTTAATATTTATTTTTTAAACCAATCATAAGTTTGATTAGATAACCTTTCAAACCTAGTTTGGTACATTTGGATGGTGGAGGTTTGATGGATCATCGCTAGTTCTTAGCTAAGGTTTTTTTACAATCCAAATTTGCACCGCATTGTGATCTTCTTGGGCTCGATGATCGGCCCTATCTAAACTCCTCAAAGAGATCGCGTAATTTAACATCCATACGCGTCTCAAGAGCCTCCAATTTGGCTTCGAATAAGCCCACTGATGTCATAACGTAAGAATCTCCAACCTGTCAAATCAAACTAATTAAAGAGTGTAGCTGCAATCTTCAAGCTGATGGCAGCAATGGCAGCGATGTCAGGGCTATGGTGGTGAAGTCTCCAAGTGGAGGATAGCAGCAACGATGGAGGAAGAAAATGGCAACAGTAACGTCGGTTGCAATCCTTCGATGATGCTACAATGTTGACGCTGCAATGTCGTCGAGGCTATGATTTTTTAGATGGCTGATATTTATCAAAATTTGGTAGCCAAGAGATTTGAGTTGGAGGGCAGCAGCGATGGCAGAGGAAGAAGAGGGCAACAACAACGTCGGCTTCGGCTGCGGTGTGACTTTGTGGCTGCAAGTGGCGTCGGTTGCAGCAAGGGTGCGGCTGCAATATGAGGAAGATGGGGCAGCGATGTACACAGCTATTGCAGAGGAGGGCAGCAGTAGTATGGTGCAAGAGATGGCTGCTATTGTATTTAATTTATTGCTAGCTGCGATCAAGATAGTTTGGCAGCAAACGATTGTTGCGGGCTACGATGTAAACAGATTGCAGTGAAAGATCGCTACTGGTAGCTTTTTGCCGCAAGGATTACTGTTGGCTACGATCAAGGAGGATAGCAGCAAAAGGTTGCTGTTAGCAGCTTTGGGCAGCAAAAGATGCATGCTACGGTTAAAGGGACAAGAGAGATTGGGTAGCTGAAAGGTTGGTGGACCGAAGGCTTCGGTTTTTGGGTGCGGTTTGTGGTTGTTTTGGGTGCGATTTGGGGCTACGGTTTTGTGGAGTTTAGGCTACAAAATGGTGTGGTTTTAGGGCTGTGATAGTAGTAGATGAAGGTTAGAAAAATAGATTTTAGATCTGGGATAGATGGCAGCAAAGGTAGTTGTCTCGGTAAGGAAAGTTGTCTAAAAAGGTAAGTGGATCGATAAGGAAGTGGGCTGATTTGGGGGGCTGTTTGGATTCAGTTTAGGATAATATTTGGAAGAGTTTTTGGTGAGGATGGTAGGGTTTGGAGATGAGGAAAAGAGAGTATGAAATCCCACAAAAAACAACACTCAAATCTGATAGAATTCGATGAAAAGAAGTGTTGCGATGTGCTGTCCTACTGAACCAGTTTTTATGTCAGAGAAATGATGACTTCTCAACATAAATTCTAGAAGAAAGTTAAAGGAAATTATACAAAAACCCTTGATTTAGATGTTGTCAATACCAGTAAAAACTTTGACAAAATTTTGGCAGCATAACAGTAGGGAAATAGGGCAAAAGATGCAAGGTAGATTCCTTCGTCGTAAAATTCCAGAACTGCGTGATAGTGAAAGATCGTACAAGAAAACCAGTTCCAGAAGGAGTTTTTTCATGAAATCAAATCCAGATGAAAGCCAACTTGATCTTGAGAATTATGTAAAAATTTCAGCCTGAAAGGATGAACAAAAGTTCAATTTCAAGTAGTAACAATCGGCTAAATATTTTTGCAGTGTTTCGCCTTCGCAATGATGATAACGTTTGCGACGGTAAAAATTTGCAGCAAGGAAATTTTGGAAAACTTCTCCCACGTATAATATGAAGGATCTTATAGTATTGAAGAGGTGTGGGTTATAAAAATATCGGGGGGGGGGGGGGGGGGGGGGGGGGGGGGGGGGGGGGTAGTGAAGGGCGACCGCCGGAGGGGGGGGGGGGGGGGTAGTGAAGGGCGACGCTCGCCTGCCAGACTTCGAGGCCTTGCCTTTTGAGCTTGGTCCCTTATGGAAGTTCTTATTCTTTTGTTCACCCCAGACTCCTTTATTCGGAAGTATTTTGTTGGGTGATTTTTTGAAGATTATTTCTTCTTACCTAAGTCCTATGAAAAAACAAAGTCAGTCAACCTTTTTGCGGCTACAATTGCCTCGACCACGTCGGTGACATTCCTCCGATGTAGTTCTTATTGCACCCATGGCTTTAGGCCATCGAGGAAGCTGAATAGTTTGTCCTTCTCGGACATGTCTTGTATATCCAACATCAAGGTCAAAAATTACTTCACATAGTCTCTCATGGATGTACTTTGGCAGAGTTGTCTCAGATTCCTTCTTGCGACAAACTTTGTGTTCTCGGGCAAGAACTAAGTTCTCAATTCTCGCTTCAAGTCCTCCCATGTATCCACATGACATCGACCTTACTGGATCTCTTCCTGACGGGTTCACCACCAAAGTTTTGCATCTCCGTTTAGATACATTATTGTTATAGAAACTTTGGTTTCCTCCAAGTCGAGTCTCGTAGCATGAAAATATTGTTCCATGTCAAATAGAAATTTTTTGAGCTCCTTGGCATCTCTGGCACTCCCATAGCAATGCGGCTCAGGTGACCTGAAGCTTTGTGGCAGTGTAGCGTGGGTATTGTTCCCTCCCACATTAAGAGTTCTTGTGAGTAACGTCACCTTTGCCGTGAGTTTTGCCACAACTTCGTGTAGATGTTGTACTGAGTCTTTGGTATCCTCCGTCAATCGGTGGACCAGGGACTCAACCCTGTCTATCCGAGATTCAGCTTCTTCTTGCGAGCTCTCTGCCCCAAGGAGTCTTTTGTTGCCCTTGGTAGAGTTCCTCCAAGCTCGCTTCAAGAACATCGAGGTAAGTTTTCACTATTGTAAGTCTCTCTTTGTGGCTCCTTTTCCCAGTTGGTGTACCAGATTGCCCCTCCTCTACTCAAGGAGAGTACCAAACTTCACGCTCATCTTGTTCACTATTGCGCTCCTCATGAGGGCTCCAACAGCTTGCGAGCGAGTTTGCACTTGCAGCCCACTTGCGGCTGCTTGAGGCAAGGGTCCAATTTGCCCTATCTTGCTTGATTCACCAAGGTGCCTCGCCATGACGAGATTACGAATCTTCTTCGCTACTTGTTCGAATTGCTTGCCTGCTCTGATACCACAATGTCACAAACTTAGCTGAATTTGCCTAAGCCGTGCGACACCTTAGCGGTAAACTTGAAGACTTAGCTGAAATTACCTAAGTCGTGAAGCAAACTTGCTCAATATTTTGGACTTAGCTAGGATTGCTTAAGTCAGGAAATACCGAAGTGTTAGTTGTCTGCAAAGGGCCAGCTCACTTACAATCTCGTGCGGGTCCCAAGGACTTGCAAAAGGAGAAGTTGATTAGTTTTGAAGATGAGCTATGGACAAGTCTCAACGTCACGCAAAGAGGATAGCTTTTACAAATAATTTGTTGAACACCTTGAGTGCAATAGAGAAAGGAGAGAAAGAGAGCGAAATAAAATTTTAGAGGGTTGTATGAATGGTCACAAGTCCACAAACGACGATTCACAGGGTATCGGATGCAAGATGAGTTCAACACTTGATGAATGCTCATGCCCAATACCATCCGAAAGCCCCATCCTCCCACCCGTGCCACTCGGGTGGTTCCAAGAGGCTGAGATGGTTGACACTCAGCACCGCTCAAAATGCATGTTGCAGCATGCAAAATGACCCAAAACTGGATCGCTTTGGGCTATTTTGGTTCTACGCAGTGAACGATCATTCTGTGGTGTTCCAAACTGTTTCTTCTCACATTTCTTAGGAAAAAGAACACATAAAAATAAGATAAAATAAGCTGCCAAACATATGTATAAGCAAAAGCGTGATAGAACCCCAAAAGGAGTGGCTAATCTAAACTCTAGTCATACTCCTTTATAAAATAGGAGTGGCTTTATTACAATCTAGTAGGGTTTTATTGACTACTTCTAGGGAGATTAGGACTCAACCCTGCTGGAGTCCTATCAAACTCATCCTCTTAAAATCAGCCTTGTCTTCAAGGCTGAAGTTCCATGAACTCAGGGAACCGGGTCTTCAACTCCTCATCAGCTTAGGTGTCAATTGGAAGAACTTGAGCTGAGTCGTCATCTTTAAATTTCCATTTGAGGTGGGATACTTTGAGGATCAACTGTAATTTTAATCTGGTGCACGGATCTGATCTCCAGGTTAGGGCCCCAATGTGATCCCTAATTTTGCAAGGCCCAAAGAAATAAGGAGACCACTTTCTTGAGGCTTGAATTTCGTACTGGTGGAGCTGGAGATGAAGGGGGACTTGATCTTTCTCAAGAAACTTTCTTCTGCTCCGGCGTTTGTTAGGGGAAAGTTTCTTCCTTGCATAGGCTGCCACGTGGTTGCTCTGTAATAGTAGTCATGCCTTCTTTTGGGATGATGACTGTCCTCTGATAAAATCTCTAATGGTGTGAGCCCGATCTGAGTCTGAGGTGGGTAGGAGTGCTAATTTTTCAAGGCCCATTTTTACTTCTTCGTGCTATTAACCATCTTGCATGAGGATAGTACTAACCCCCACTCTCGATGTGTCTGATCCAATAATAAACACCTGGCCATGATTTGGTGTGGACGACATCGTGGTCGTGAGGGCTATAGTTCCACTTGGCCAAGGTGGTGCATCTTTTTTTATAATGAGAGGGATGATGTTCATGTTTCGTTGAATCCTGCGAATGATCCTTCCCCTTTTTTGATTTTGCCACTGGAGGGCTCAATTTTCTCGTGGTCTTGGGCCGTAGATCGGATGTCATCATCAAGGAAGTCTTTAAGCATCATGGTTCGATCCTGGGAAAAGTCATGGAATTCACTTGAGATCAGCAACCATGGTGAGTTTGATGGGATGTAACACTTTCAAAATTGCTTATCTCCGGAGAAAAGGATGTAGGGATGTGTCGTAGCGGGAATAAGCATGGCCAAACAATCTGTGTCTCTATCATCTCTTGGATGACCCTTTTATTTTTGACCTTCTGAGGTTGTAGGAAGCAATCTGGCCGAGCAACAACTAGTAGAAGTTTTAGCCTGTTCAGTATAGGGTGGTCGGACAGCTTCAGAGGAGGTAATCGACTCAGTTTGGTGGAGACGTCCAAAATTTTAGCAAGCTGTGGGAGAGGGTCCTTATCTTCAATCTCATGAAACCCTTTAATTTGAATTGGGAAACCACTGGATTTTTCTTTTGGTACCCCCTCTAAGTGTTGTGTTGTGGTTGTAGTCACGGGCTCCCACGTAGAATCACCTGCTTTCCTTTTTGAAAAATTTCATGGTTAGCTTCAAAAAATTTCAGAAAACATCTCTAATCGTGAACAACCAATCAATGCCAAGTACTATATCAAAACCATCAAAAGGGAGGAGAAAAAAATTAGCAACTACGTCTTGCTCCTGTAGGATCAGTTTTACCCGCGGGCACTTTTGATTGTACTTTAGAATTTGGCCGTTAGCTACCTTAACTTCGAACTCATTGTAATCTTTTTTTTGGAGCATTAAGTGGGTAGCAACCTTATTGCTCATGAAGTTGTGTGTGCTCCCGGCGTCGATGACGAACTACTGCTCGAGAAACCCTTCGATCTTCAATGTTTGCAGGTTGGTGTAGCCAGCTAAGGGAGGGACCGTGCAGGTGGCCAGTTGTGGTAAATCCTTTTCCTTAGGCTTGAGAGTCGTATCTTCAAGTTTGGGTTCTTCAATGGGCGCAATCATCAGCGGTGTCTCCTTTTTACATTTGTGTTCTAGGCTCCACAGTTTATCACAACACCCACATATGCCCTTTGTCGATCTGTCATGAAGGTCTTCTCTTGTTAATTTCTGTGGCTGAGGGGGTCGGCTGACAGTAGAAGGAGGTGAAAGCTTTGGTGCCGCTGGTCGGGGAGCAACTCTAGTCTTCCGAGCTTTATAGTTCAATCACTCCTCTTGATGTTGCGCGAAGGAGATGGCTGCCTTAAGTGTGTACGGCTGTCGCGCTTTAACTTCTTCCTGAATCTCCGGCTTCAAGCCCTCAATAAAAGTCCTTAATATTTATTTTTTAAACCAATCATAAGTTTGATTAGATAACCTTTCAAACCTAGTTTGGTACATTTGGATGGTGGAGGTTTGATGGATCATCGCTAGTTCTTAGCTAAGGTTTTTTTACAATCCAAATTTGCACCGCATTGTGATCTTCTTGGGCTCGATGATCGGCCCTATCTAAACTCCTCAAAGAGATCGCGTAATTTAACATCCATACGCGTCTCAAGAGCCTCCAATTTGGCTTCGAATAAGCCCACTGATGTCATAACGTAAGAATCTCCAACCTGTCAAATCAAACTAATTAAAGAGTGTAGCTGCAATCTTCAAGCTGATGGCAGCAATGGCAGCGATGTCAGGGCTATGGTGGTGAAGTCTCCAAGTGGAGGATAGCAGCAACGATGGAGGAAGAAAATGGCAACAGTAACGTCGGTTGCAATCCTTCGATGATGCTACAATGTTGACGCTGCAATGTCGTCGAGGCTATGATTTTTTAGATGGCTGATATTTATCAAAATTTGGTAGCCAAGAGATTTGAGTTGGAGGGCAGCAGCGATGGCAGAGGAAGAAGAGGGCAACAACAACGTCGGCTTCGGCTGCGGTGTGACTTTGTGGCTGCAAGTGGCGTCGGTTGCAGCAAGGGTGCGGCTGCAATATGAGGAAGATGGGGCAGCGATGTACACAGCTATTGCAGAGGAGGGCAGCAGTAGTATGGTGCAAGAGATGGCTGCTATTGTATTTAATTTATTGCTAGCTGCGATCAAGATAGTTTGGCAGCAAACGATTGTTGCGGGCTACGATGTAAACAGATTGCAGTGAAAGATCGCTACTGGTAGCTTTTTGCCGCAAGGATTACTGTTGGCTACGATCAAGGAGGATAGCAGCAAAAGGTTGCTGTTAGCAGCTTTGGGCAGCAAAAGATGCATGCTACGGTTAAAGGGACAAGAGAGATTGGGTAGCTGAAAGGTTGGTGGACCGAAGGCTTCGGTTTTTGGGTGCGGTTTGTGGTTGTTTTGGGTGCGATTTGGGGCTACGGTTTTGTGGAGTTTAGGCTACAAAATGGTGTGGTTTTAGGGCTGTGATAGTAGTAGATGAAGGTTAGAAAAATAGATTTTAGATCTGGGATAGATGGCAGCAAAGGTAGTTGTCTCGGTAAGGAAAGTTGTCTAAAAAGGTAAGTGGATCGATAAGGAAGTGGGCTGATTTGGGGGGCTGTTTGGATTCAGTTTAGGATAATATTTGGAAGAGTTTTTGGTGAGGATGGTAGGGTTTGGAGATGAGGAAAAGAGAGTATGAAATCCCACAAAAAACAACACTCAAATCTGATAGAATTCGATGAAAAGAAGTGTTGCGATGTGCTGTCCTACTGAACCAGTTTTTATGTCAGAGAAATGATGACTTCTCAACATAAATTCTAGAAGAAAGTTAAAGGAAATTATACAAAAACCCTTGATTTAGATGTTGTCAATACCAGTAAAAACTTTGACAAAATTTTGGCAGCATAACAGTAGGGAAATAGGGCAAAAGATGCAAGGTAGATTCCTTCGTCGTAAAATTCCAGAACTGCGTGATAGTGAAAGATCGTACAAGAAAACCAGTTCCAGAAGGAGTTTTTTCATGAAATCAAATCCAGATGAAAGCCAACTTGATCTTGAGAATTATGTAAAAATTTCAGCCTGAAAGGATGAACAAAAGTTCAATTTCAAGTAGTAACAATCGGCTAAATATTTTTGCAGTGTTTCGCCTTCGCAATGATGATAACGTTTGCGACGGTAAAAATTTGCAGCAAGGAAATTAAAACTTCTCCCACGTATAATATGAAGGATCTTATAGTATTGAAGAGGTGTGGGTTATAAAAATATACCAGAATTCCAGATCAAACGCAGGGGGCAACAGCAGACTGATTTGATCTGCTGTTGGGGTGGAAGGTGGAGGCGCGTGTCATAGCAATTGTGGGAATTATTTGAGAAGGTGGAGGCGACTGAGATGGCTACAGGGCAGTAGGAACGTGGCTCTGATACCAGATGATAGAACCCCAGAAGGAGCTCTATAAATTTTGACCCTTGAGGGGGATCAACCCTTGGAACGCTGTAGGAGTTCCTCCCTCCTAGACTCGGCACAAAGCTGAAATAAAATATATGATTGCTTAATAAAATGAGGTGAATGCTACATACTTATATAGGGCTCTAACCTAGGGGGTGCTTGCATAACTAAAATTATCCTTTTACCCCTTCTATAGCCTACCTGCCTTAGAGGGAACAGGTGGCGACTAGGTTAGCTCTATAGCCGACCTAAGCAAGGGAAAACCCTAGCCTACCAACCCAGTAAGGGGGGCAGCGGCCACTAAGCCCTAAGGGCTAATCTAAACCCTGGTCATACTCTTTTATAAGCTAGGAGTGGCTTTATTATAATCTATTAGGGTTTTATTGACTACTTCTAAGGAGATTAGGACTCAACCCTACTGGAGTCCTATCAAAGCGATGAATGGTTCGTTGAGCGAAGGTGTTACGGTTAAGCGTTGACCATCTGTGACTCGGGTAGCACCCTAATGGGTGAGCGGGCGTCACTACCCTCCGGCGGTCGCCCTTCACTACCCCCCCCCCCCCCCCCCCCCCCCCCCCCCTCCGCCCCCCTAAGCGGGCGAGCGTCGTGCCTGCAAACGACCACTCACATTAGCAGCCTGGATCATGGGGCTATGCCCACAAGCAACCCCTGCAGGCAGCCTAACCGTGGTCTCCCATGTAGGCGGCCCCTGGCCGTGGATGGCTGCCCCTGTAGCGGGCCTGCCCGCAGGAGGTTGCCCCTGTAGGGGGCCTGCCCGCAGGTGGCTGCCCCCTTCCTCACTACCTTCACTACGAAAATGCAGCAAGAATGTGTAGAATAGTTCTACACGATTCAATATCATCACACATAATTTAAAACCAATCTTTTACACAAACAATCTTAGTTTTGATACTATTATTGGGAAACCAAGCGGGATCATCACATGCACAATAGAAGATCAAAACAAAATATGTTTCCCACATAGATCAAATCATCGTGCAAAAGATTGGGTCATAAGAAAAATCATAAAACCGAGAACCACATTTGTGAGAGATTGTTTACCTAGGGAGATCGTATATCCCTATTTTTTCATATCGAGATGGAGATGATAAGGAGGTCAAACATCCTCCTCTCTAAGGTATCCACACGATGGATCGCTGCAATGATACTCCTTCAATCACAGCCTTAAGTCTTGCAACCCTTGCGTAGAGGGAGGGAGGAGAATAGAGAGGACGGCCAAAGATGCAACCTATCATCTATGTGCCTCCCCTCCTATTTATAGAGAGCCACCAAAAACCCTATGGGTCCTGCCTTAGTGGGTATTGGATCTCTATCCAATTACCCACTAACATTTGATTATTGGATCTTTATCCAATAATCTCTTTTGGCCTCTAATTTGGCTTCATGCAAGGAGCCTATCAATATAGGGTCTCATCTAATGAGAAAAGAGACTAATTGGATAACTTATATCTAATCCTTGATTCGTTAAGGCATCCACCATATGTGTGTGACCCTCTAGGCTTGATACCGAATTGGTCGTGAGTTGCTCCCATCAGAACTCCTTCTGATATAGTGAATTATTATCTCCATAATAATTCACTCGACTCATCAACTATGGACGTACTAGGCTACTACGCCTAGTCCCTAGATGGTACAGGGGGATCGAATCCATCGAACCTATCTGTCCATATTTATTGTGTATCTATAGTCCCTCATCCAATTAATATACTAGAGATCGTATATTGGACATGCTACTGTCAGGCCACATACGGAATCTATCTAAGTCTCGCTCTAATCGGATTCTCTCGAAAAACTTCTCTCTCAATTCGAATGACCCTCACCAGGAATTTTTCTAAGCACACATGGGATATTCCTCTTGTGATACCAAGAGTGGATGATCCTTTATTAACACTCAATTACCTTCACAATGTTGGCTACCAATCCCGATAATCAACTATATTAGATTTGGAACTTTCAAAACCTATAAGTTCATCAAAAAATGGAGTACTCAAACAAGGTATTCTTGGTGTCTCAAGTATAAGGACCAGATGCACAACTGGGACTATGGAATCACTATCTAACAGTATATATCATTAAGCATACAATATTCCATAAGCGGATCAATCAGTGAACTCATTCTCTAATGAGCACTTATATTATATCCTTAGTGTCAATACACAAGTGGCTATAAGACCAGTCGCCTCCATCATATGGATGGATATATAGTACCTCGGTCTGTTTGGTTATCTCAATGTCCCTCTCAAGTAAACGAGATTATTTAGGATCTCTATTTAAAGGCGAATCGATCTCATTATCGTGATCTCATCACGATCTGATTCTCATTGCACAGAATTAAGGACATCACAATATATATATACAACAGATAATATAATGTGAGAATATGTCAATAATAATCATAAGCAAAAAAGATTGTGTAACGTGTCAAACGTGTCATCACTCATGTGATTGGCTTGCAGGGCACTTGTAACTAGCACCTTCTCCCCTGCTCCACTATAATCGCGCCTTCTAGCCTGTTGTTGCAGCCGTTAATCGCACCAATGATACCCCTCCCTTGTCGTCACCACCTCTCCTGCCACTGCCCCATATGCTGCCTATAGCTGCAACCAAGATGCCAACATCTGGCTCCATAGCTGCATCACCGCCGTTGTCACCTTCTTCAACCACCCCCCCCCCCGCTTCTTCCTCTGCCAGGCACTGCCATCTCTAACCCCCTACTGCAGTCGGACAACCCTGCTACCATTGTACTTTCCTCATTGTTTCGGCGCTGGTAACACCACTGCTACCTTTCGCTCAAACCACCCCTGCTTCTGCCTCTACTACCATACTCTTCCTCTTCGATAGAAACCTAAGGGTTGCAACCAATAGCATCACTATAGTCCCTCGCAATCCCTTTCGCAACAGCCGTAGCAAGCATCGTTGGCCGCACAACCAAGATCACAACCCTCGGCGCTCCCTCAGCCCCCCTTCTTTCTCTGCTCCACACGGTTTCCCTCCTTTGCGTTTGATCGGTACCCCCATATGTCGCCTACAGCCCCACCCAGCAGTGCCCTCCTCTATCACAGCGTGTCGCGCACAGTAACGTTGCCGCTACTGCCTCCCACTACAACGCACAACCCTCCTACCATAGCCCCGGCCAACGCTCGTTGCAATTTCCACCATCGCGCTGCCATACGTCCCTCATTGCTCCCAGCCATGCTCTCCTCTGCGCAGCCCTTGCCCAGCGTCGCTGTTTCCAACCTTTTGTCTCCTGCAGCCATGCTGCCAGCCACTCCCTCCTCCGCTGTCGTCACTCCCTCCTCGACCGCTGCTTCCCCTGCTTTACACTGCCCTCTTCTTCCTCTATCAGTGACAATCATCATCGTTGGTTGTTGACGTCGCCTCCTATAGCCACACAGCCGTCGGCCACCGTTGTTTCCCATAACTGACGACACCACAACGCTCGTCGAACCTCGCTATTGCCCTCTTCCTTCTCCACTGCTTCCGCTTGATAGGGTACACATCCCATTGGCCCCATCCACGTCTTCCCGCTGTAGTGCTGCCATCGTCGCTGCCTCTCGCTCCGGCCGCTTCCTTTCCTTCCTTGCCACCTCCATTATTTCCCGACCAACATATCACCCCCTCGGCGACCTTGGTGACGCTACTCCCAACCACACCACCACCGCTTCCTCTTCACTACTGGCATTGACATCAACCACCGTAGCCATCTTCTTCCTTCATTAGTCTCATCCACAACTTCTCACTGCAGCCCAACCACCATCACTGTTGATGCCTTCCCCTTTCCTCTGTCCACCACAACCTCACCCTTGTCAGCCGACGCACCCCCCCCCCCCCCCCCCCCTCGCTGATCTGCTGCAGTGATCAACACTGTCTTCTAGTAGACCGCAACAATGAATTCTTCCCATACATCGCTGCCCTCTAGCCTTGGTAGTAGCCGTTGCAGCCTCAATGACCTCATCCTTGTAGCATCACGCACCACTGCTCTTTTGACCACCAGCATCACAACAACAAATACCAAGTAGGACAGTGTTGATATTCTTAACCCAATATCAGAAATAGGAATTGAACATTACTGATCTACAATCTTATGTGATGGCTACTGATGGTTCAATGGAAGCAGGATTTAAAGCCTTCGAAGCCCGAACAGAAGAAAGATTGTAAGAACTCTTCAGTGAATTCAGAAGAAGTCTATTGGATAGCCCCAACAAATCTCAACATGGTGAAAGTTCTAACCTCAAAGGGAGCCGATATGAAAAATATGATCAAGGACAAGACATGATACCCACGCATGAGGGTGGAGTTCCCTAGATGGGAAGATGGAGATCCGACCAGTTAGGTCTCACGGGTTGAAAAGTATTTTCATTTCTACAAAACTCCAGAAGAATCGAAGGTGGAAGTAGCTTCAAATCAACTTGATGGTGATGTGATCCAGTGGTATGATTTGTACAAGACGTATCACAGAGTCCCTTCATGAGGATAGTTCAAGAGATCTCCTGATTCACTTTGGACCGTCGGAGTATGAGAACATTAATGGACAGCTCGCCAAAATCCGTTAAACTTCAACAGTACAAGAGTGCCATAGCAGATTTGAGCACCTATCAAACCAAACCCGATATTGGTCTGAGAAATAATTGGTGAGAATATTTTATCGAGGGACTTAATCCTGAGATTCGGTGTGAAGTTAAAGCTCGCCACCCCCCGTATTATGAAAGTCGTCATTTCATTTGCCTGCGTGCATGAATGAAAAATCAATATGGAGACTCACCGAAATAGAAGCTTTAATAGACAGGTATTCAATAAGTCGCCCACCCCATCTATTCCTAGCCAAAACCTAGACATCTAAAAGCTGACCTGAGAAGAACCCAAGGAAAAATCAATAAAGGATTTATGCTTACGTTATGACGAAAATTGATGCACATAAGTGCAAGTTCTGACGATTAAGCCAATTAACGAGGAACCGATAACTGACAATGTGGAGTCTAATCATGAAGGTTGTAACAAACTTCTTATGATTGAGCCAACTAAGAAGGAATCAAAGACTAACGATATGAGATCCGATCATGAAGGTCTAGATTTTGATGAAGATAGTGGACCTATCACATATACAATGCATGTATTAGCCGGCTACTAATAATTTTATGGATAGAAAACTTGGAAATTAGAAATTGTTACTATTTTAATTGATAATGGTAGCACTAATAATTTTATGGACAGAAAACTTGCTAACTGATTGGTCTATCACATTGAAGACTGTGACAAATTTGAAGTCAAGATTGTTGATGGACGAATCCTAACTTGTGATAAAGGTGTTCAAAGGTAAAGCTGATTATACAAGGCAAACATCTACTTGTGTATTTCTTTTTGATGCCCACGAAGACTTTGAAGTGATGATCCTCAAAGGAAGACATGACACTACCACTAGCCATCAAAGGGTTGTGATGCACGATAAATAATGAAGTGATGCACGATAAATAATGAAGTGCTCCCATAATTTGATATTGCTTAGTCTTGAGGACAAGACTAATTTGAAGAGGGCGGGTCTGATATGACCCTAACAAAGTTGGGTCCTCATCTATTGAGTCATGTTCTTTATTGAGTCATGCTGATCGATTTAGTCAAGTCAATTAACAGTCCTAGTAAGAATTTATTTGATTAGGAGTCATAGTAGGAGTCGCAGTCTATTTGATTAAGAGTCCAAGTAGGAGTCTATTTTAGGAGTCCAAATTCAATTAGGAGTTGGTTAAGAGTCTCTATAACTAAGGCTGTAACTATTTTTTTTAGATAATCAAGGAAGAAAATATGTTTTAGCCTATTGGCCAAAACCCTAGGAGGGTCGATCCCCTATAAAGATCAAGGAGGTTGATCCCCTCGAATTGATCATTTATCCCTCATTTTTTTTCTTTCCACGATAGAACCCTAGGGGTTCTTATCATATACTATGCACTCTTTTATATTATTAATATTATGATATTTTCTCACTTTATGTTATTATTAGATTAATATATTGTGATGTCATTGGATCTGTGTAATGAAAATTAGATCATAATCATGATAATAAGACTAATTTGTCTTTAAACATAAATCTCAAATAATCCCGATTATAGGTTACTCGAGAGGGATATCAAGATAACAGAATAGACTGGGGTACTATATATTTATTTATATGATGGAGGTGATTGGTCTCATAACTAATTATGTGGGGACACTAGGGATATAGTACATGTGCTCATTAGTGAATGAGTTCACTGATTAATCCGCTTATAGAATGCTAGATGGTTAGTGATACCTAATTGTTAGACAATAATTTTGTAGTCGCAGTTGTGTATGATTCCTTTAGTAATTAGAGTTGAGACACTAATGATGTTTTGTTTGAGTACTCCATTCTTAAATATCAGACTTGTGGGTTTGAAAGTTTCAAATTTAGTATAACTGTCTATTGGGAATGACAACCAATCTTTCAAAGATAATTGAGTGTTAATAGATGATCATTTACTCTCGGTATTATAAGAATATCCCATGTATTCTAACTCAGGCAAATCCATAGCTAGAGACATTCAGATTGGGAGACAAAGAGTTCTTTGGGAGAATCCAATTAAAGTGAGATTTCGATAGATTCTGTATAGGGCTTTGATAGTTCCATGTGTTGGGAAACTTTATAGGAGCATCACATGTGTAACAAAAAATAAAACAAAACTGGTTTCCCATGTTTATCAAATCACCGTGCGATGATTGATGCACGAAAAAAATAAAAAAATCAAAAAATCTATGTGTCATGTGTTAGATGTTTGACCTAGGAGATCATATATCACTGAAAATTTAGATCCAAAGAAGAGGGTAAAGGAGGTAAGATGTCATCCTCTCTAGCGGTGATCTATATGGCAGATTGATGCAGCGATGCTCCTCCCTTTGTGGTGTGAATCCTCGGAGTCTTTGTGCACCATCTCGTAGCACTGATCAGTCCTTATATAAAATCCTAGAGACTGTATATTGGGTATGGTACTATCAGACCTTATATAAAATCTATCAGAGACTCGCTCGAATCGAAATCTCTTGGAGAACTCCTTCTCTCTCAATCTGAACGACCCTAGCTAAAAATTTGCTTGAGCAAAAACACATAAGATATTCCTCTCGTGATACTAAGAGTGAACGATCCTCTATTGGCACTCAATTACCTTTGTAAGGTTATCTACCAATCCTGATAACTAGTTGTACTAGATTTAAAAATTTTAAACATGTAATCCAACATAAAAAAAAGGAGTACTTAAATAAGACATCTTTGGTATCTCAAGTCTAAGAATGTCAAAGAAATGAGTACTCAAATAAGACATCTTTGGTGTCTCAAGTCTAAGGACCAAACACACAACTGAGACTACAGAATCACTATCTAACATCATGTATCATTAATCATCCAGCATTCCATAAGCAGATCAATCAATGAACTCATTCTCCAATGAGCACCTATATTGTATACCCTTAGTATCCCCACATGAGCGGCTATGAGACCAAATACCTCCATCATATGGATGGGTATACAATACACCGATCTGTCCGGTTATCTCGATGTCCCTCTGAGTAACCTATGATCGGAATTATTTAGGATATATGTTTAAAGGAGAATTTAGTCTCATTATTATGATCTCATCATAATCCAATTGTCATTTCACATATCTAAGGATCGTAATATATGCAACAAGCAACATAAAGTGAGAATATATCAGTAATAATAATTATGCAAAAAAGATCATGCAGCATGTCACACGTGTCATCACTCACGTGATTGACTTGCACGACACCTGTAACCAGCAACCGTCACATGATATCCAAGGTAGAAAGAGAAGATAAAAGTCATCCTTCAACCATCTGTCTACGTGGGTAAGGGTCTAAGGCAAACGATTGCCTCTCTTTGTCGCTCACATGGACAAGAGGCTAAGAGTATTAAAGGTTATCTCCCTATAAAATATTTCATAAAATATTATATCACTTTACGACTAAGTATAAAATATCTTCTTTAACACAATGAGAGGCGATTTATCCTTTTTAATCACTCATATTCACACTTATATACCCCAAGTTACCTACTTGGGCATCAGAGGGATCATGTTAGAAAATCTCTTTTGATCTCAATCTTCATACAGATAACTTTTTTACCTCGTATAACCCTATGCATACAACTCCAAACCATGTCGAGCTCATCAATAATTTTTTCCGTCCATAGAATATAATCTTGATGTTCAAACATTTGTCATTAGTAACAAAGCCAACGTGATCTTTATATCAGATAGATCAGGCAATCAACATTTTCACCATCATAATACCTCTGTGAAAATTTGGAACTGACTCAAGAGGACAACCATGCTTTACGTATCCAATTAATATTTTTTTTATGAATAATTAGATGTAACTCTAATCAATTACAGAATGATGGATAATCATTTATGACAAAAGATTTAAATGCTCTCGATTTAAATAAAAATATTATCTTATATAATCAGACAAAATGCTCCCAAACCCAATATTTGACCCCAATCGTTCAGATTGGTCAATGGCTACATTGAAATCGTGAATGGATTCGACCCGATAATGCTGTGTAACCAGCATATCGGATCCAGATCCAACTTGGTATGACCGCATAATTAGCGCATCGAGATAGAAATGGATCCGACCCGATACATTGCAGGTTTTATCTTATTGGATTCGGAGTACACGTAGGGCGACCCGGTAACAGCGCATCGGCGTCCTTCGAGGGGAAGAGGCAGTCCTCTCGGGCCGGGAACGGAAGTGGCCACGTGTAAAGCGGATAGGGATATGCTTCAGGCGACCTCCTCTCTCTCTCTCTCCTCACCCCCTGACGTGTACTGGAAACTGAAACCGCCTCCCTATATATAACCACATCTCTCTCTCTTTCTCTCTCCAAACTCCAAATCCACTTCGCCGGCGAGATCGGACGCCTGTCGAGATCCGCGCGGCAGGAAGAAGCGATTCCTTCCGCGAGGGCTTCCGATTGGCTTCGCCGCCTCCACCTCCTCTTGGCTCGACATCCCCGAGCCAAGTCTCGATCGAGGTACTGTCGTTTGATCGATCGGTCGATTTCTCTCCCGTTTCCCGGCAATTTTTTTGGCGTCTCGTGCTTGAAGTTGGGAACTGGTGCCCTTTTTGGGGATTATTTTTGGTTGCTTGGGTGGGTTTTGAAGAGAGGCGCTTGATGTGAGGGTTATTTGTAGGCTGGTGGAGCGATTGGGGGAAGAGGATGGCGTCGCCGAAGAAGGAGGGGTTTTTAACGGAGGAGCAGAGGGCGATGTTGAAGATAGCGGCCCAGAACGCTGAGGTGTTATCCTCGTCGCCCAGATCACCTAGCAAGATGGTGCTCCCTGAGCTCCATATTAAGGGGGGCGGGGGCGGCGGCGGCGGCGGCGGGAGGGCTACGGCTGTTGGCGTGAGGCATATCCGACGCTCGCATTCAGGGAAGCTAGTACGAGTGAAGAAGGGTGAGTAACTCTTGTGTTTCGGCTTTCTCTGCATCTTTTTGGTACTTTTGGGATTTTGCTTCGTAGAAATGCTGGATGATCCGAAATATGAACTATATACAGAAAATTAGCATAGTTGTCTATTCTTGAACTTTCTTGTGATTTAGTAGATGAATAAGAGACATAATTTTTAAGCCGTCTTCGGATCTATGACACCTCGATTTACAGCGCAATTCTAGGAAGGGAAACAATTAGTGAGGTGGGATCAAGAATCTACTTGTTTTCAGTTTTTGAGGGACTGTATGACTCTCCTTTAAGGTAGTCTAGTTGCTTACCAAATAACGAGGATTTGGTTGTGGATGGATGAGCCAACCTAATACATTTTTCACTGGATTGTAATAACTCCACATGTCACGATATATGGCATTGCTAAGGTGCACATGTTCAAAATCCTAGAATTTGCTTTAGTTCCAGTTGAGTACTTGCTATTGGGTGCTTTTCGACCAGTGTCACTATCAAAGGGATGCATGAATGGTCAAAATTTTCTCATCAATTTCTACAAATGACCAAAACTTTGTACAACACATATCCACATGTCGACATGTCTTACACATGTGAGACATGGAATGAAACTTAAAACATTGGTTTCATCAGTAAGTAGAGTCAAACTTTATTGAAATTATGACCCTTGACTGCATGCAATCAAAGAAATAGAGCATGCTTTTAGTGGGAGAGAGTCTAAACAAAACCAGTGCTGTATACCTGTGCAGTTTCTAAATCCAAGCCTAATTCTGCAATTTTGGTTCTTACTCTTTGGTGATTTGCTTTCTGTCAGCTGTTCTTTATATGAATTGGAGTTCTGCTGGAACCCTCTTCAGAGAACATTAGAGGGTTTTAGTTAATGCCTCAAGGGTGGGGGGGTTGAAGAAGGGTGAGAAGTATCATTGTAACAGAAAGGGTCGGTTTATATCAATCTTTTTGACAAACTATTATAGAAGACCTCTGGGGTCTATCTATCAGTAAAAGGAAGACAGCTCAGGGGGGTTGCGGTGTTCAATATATGCATGCTTACCCTACAAGAGAATTGTTTCTGTGATGAACCATGGTCACCCTGGTTGGAGATGAGCAACCTTATCATGCCCCAAGGCGTTCATTATATGCAGCCTTACCCCTACAAGAAAGAGTTACTTGAACCATGGTTATCCAGGTTGGCAAGAAGCAACCTTATCATGGCTTCAAGACACACCCTCGTAGACTTATTATCAATTGTATATTAAATTGAGTGCCTGACTTGAAATGTAGACTGTACAGCAATGATGGGCTTTGTATATTATCATTGATTTTTTGAATGGGACAAAATACTTACATCAACCTCTTGCTATCTATGTCTAGAATAGTTTCTACTTCCGATGCTGCTTTATTTGACAGCTATCTGTTTTCCTTTTGCTTCACCAACTTGCTATGTAGGAAGCTCAGGTGCTCACCAGAAACCATTCTTGGGTCATTGCCATGCAGAATGATCAATCATTATTCTAAAGCATTAGTTTATTATTCTATAATCAATTAACGATGCCAAGCATACCTAATTAAGAATAGGAGAACCCTTGATCATTGTGTTAAATGTTAACAATTTTTGTATTTAAGCCCAGAATCTTGCTGATATAGAATAACCTCTAATTGATAGTTAAAAGTTTTTAAGACCCCATTAATGATAGGTGATTCCTAATTGACACTTTCCTTTTTTATCATCCTGCCAACGTCAAACCGGGAAGCCAACCTAACCCATATTTCCACAAGTAATCATCATGTCAGATGGGATGTCAGGCTTCAAGGTTTGAGGTGTGTACCTACTGATTCCAACCTAAGCAGCATGTGGAGTGGCAGGCAGCATAGGCTACATGCTACACACACTTTTCATAGTGTGTCTAAAATGAGGGTTGGCCTTTTTGTGCTGTCATGGTGGTACAGCAACAGAATGAATTATTATTTATTACCAACATGGGTGACATGATCTCTCATTTATGACCTACATCAGGTTGCTGCCATGTGGTGGGAAGGATTTTGTGGCCAAAGGGACCCATTATAATGCAACTCTATAAAAGCATTTTATAAATTTAAATAATTTAATTTAATTAAGCATATAAGACATGAGGATAGCTTAGTGGAGAAGGTTCCTACATGAAGTTCGGGAGGTTAAGAGAGCAACTGTATCCCTATATATATTGTGGTTGTTGCAGTGATTTAAATTCATGATCACCAAATCTTAGTGAAACAACCTTGTGTATGTCACCATGTTTATCCTCTGTAACTTGTCAAGGATAATATAATTGAAGTTCTAAATTATAGTGATAAAAATATTATGAAATATGCTATAAACATAAAAACCATTTTGGCAAATTTATCCAATACCATCCACCCAGGCTTGGTTTTGGGGCAAAAGTTTGAAGTCACAAATTTGGTGCTCATTGAGTGGGACTGGATTGGTTGGTTTATAAGATGAATGGTTACTGCCTTCTTTAGCTGTTTTTTGATCATTATCTGTTGATACCTGTTATGTGCAATTGTTGCATAAGGAAATTTGTAAATTACTGTGTCTGCCTTTTTTCTGACATAGGTTGTTTTGTTACTGTTATTGTCATTCATATGGATTGTTTATGCCCAAGTTTTTGAATTCTGCCATTTTCACACTTTTAGTAGCCTGCCATATTATAAATCTTCTGTACTTGTGTGCATATTGTTTTTCGTTTATAATTTTCTCCTTGATGCTTCCTTCCTTGAAACTAAGTTGTGGAGTGAATTTTACATTTGAATTCTTTTTGGTTGCATGGAGTGGAACAAATCTTGCATTCTCAGTAAAGTAGTGACTAACTTGTTCCAGAGATCATATTTTAGAGAATAAGAGGAGAACTGATTTGGTGCATATTCACCTTATTGCAAATTCAGGATATATGATGACAAAAATTCTGCCATCTTAGACAGAAGATGTCTGTCTTGAAACTGTAATTACACCTTCCTCTGATTCCCCTTAAGGCTGCTGATAACAAGTGATCATATTGCAGGTTTTAGAGAAATGATTGTTGTACCTCTCAGATGATAAACCTACCACATGTTTGTGTAACACTCAGAGCTATTGCCTTTTACTTTTTTTTGGCTTCTGCATTTCTGATTATTTGAACAATCGTTTAGCAGATAAGTATGTGTGAGAGACAATTGTGGCTTATTATTTTGTTGGTACTATTGTGACTAATAAAGTTTTAAGTCAAAAAAGATTGGATAATAATATGCATCTTTTTTTATTGGACTTCTTTATATCTGTTTTCATGTGCATTTTCAGTTTACGGCATATGTTGTTATTTTATATATATTCAAATGATATATATATTTGTCGCCTTTATGTTACAATATTTATTTACTTTTAGCTTATTGTGTTAATTGTACTCTTTTGTTGACTTTGAAAAATCAATCTCATGTCATATCAGTTGGTAAGATGTATGCTGGGCACACATATCATTTGGTTTCATTTCTAAGAGAAGGTTGCAAGGAATTAGGTATTGTAGTTCAACAATGCAGGCTAATTCTACGATAATAACTAATAGAGGTATTATGCCGTTATAGAAACTTAAAGTTACAAACTTTTAAAATTTAAACTGGATAACATATCTGAGAGTAAAAAAATTGTAGTTCTCGATTGGAAACTCATGGTTTTTACTTCACTATTTTTTCAGCTAAACTTATCTTCACTAGTCTGGTCATAATTCTTTTATTTATTTAAAAACTCACTTACACTTAACCTTATTTTTAAAATGTCTCTTTGCCTCTTATCCAATATGCAAAAAAAAAAAAAAAAACAACGAATATAATCTCTGGCTTGATGTATACTTCTTTAACATTCAGTTATACGACTGGTGAACTAGTTTCCTCTATTGCTTAACCAGTCTTGTTTTTTGAATTATTGTTTTCTGATAATATATCATCTGGTACTAACTTTTGATCTTACTAACTTCTGTTAATATTTGGTAGTTAAAATTGTTTTAAAGAAACACATGAATTTGTTAAATTTTGCTAAGAGATAGCCAATGACTCATTTTTCTTTTGCATTTTGCGACACTGTAGAAATGATTGATCCAAGGAATGAACTAACAAATTGATGGACTTGATTAATCCTTTTTTCTTAGTAATTTATACTTTAAGGAATCAGTAGTTTTTGGTCTTGTTCTATTCATCATATATGATAAGTTTTAACATCTATAGCATTGTGTTGCTATTATGTGCATGAGAAGTGGTTTAAATTTTCCATTTAATGTAAAACTATTAATTGTTGTCATGGTTCATTATTAGTTATATTGTCTTAACAAATATATGCTTCCTCACCACGATGTGGATTCAGATGGTGCTGGTGGCAAAGGAACATGGGGCAAGCTCTTGGATACTAATCCTGTTTCACGCGTTGACCGGAATGATCCTAATTATGATAGTGGTGAGGTAATGCACCTCTCTCATATCCACCATCTCTATGCACAAATACATTTTTTTTCATATGCATAAGTAGAGGTACTAATGTATGTTTGCATATTGCTGTGTTTTGCACATTCATTTTGTCCTCTTAGTTTGATATAACAAAATCCAATCTAGTAGAGTTCAGAAACAAACTTGTGATCATACTTTCATTTGTGTTGGTTTTGCTTGCAATTTCAGGAACCATATGAACTAGTGGGTGCCACCGTTACCGACCCTATTGATGACTATAAAAAATCTGCAGCGACGATCATTGAGGAATATTTTACCACTGGTGATGTAGAATTGGCTGCCACAGAACTTAGAGATCTTGGGACTGATGAGTACCATCACTTCTTTGTTAAGAAACTTGTCTCCATGGCAATGGACCGGCATGACAAAGAGAAAGAGATGGCATCTGTTTTGCTATCTGCTTTGTATGCTGATGTGATAAGCTCATCTCAGATTAGCCAGGGATTCTTCATGTTACTTGAGTCTATTGATGACTTGGCTCTTGACATACTTGATGCGGTTGATGTGCTGGCTTTGTTTATAGCCCGTGCAGTTGTTGATGAAATCCTACCTCCTGCCTTTCTCAAGAAAGCAATGAGAACACTTTCTGAATCCTCTACGGGTCTTCAGGTTATTCAAACTGCTGAAAAAAGCTATCTCTCAGCTCCTCACCATGCAGAGTTAGTTGAGCGTCGATGGGGTGGTACTACTCATATCACTGTCGAAGAGGTTAAAAGGAAGATGACAGAATTGTTGAGGGAATATATGGAGCATGGAGACACTGTAGAGGCTTGTAGGTGCTTAAGGGAGTTGGGAGTCTCTTTCTTCCATCATGAGGTTGTGAAACGGGCTCTGACTCTTGCGATGGAAATTCAAACATCTGAGCATCTCATATTAAAGCTTTTGAAGGAAGCATCAGAAGAATGCTTAATTAGTCCTAGTCAGATGACCAAAGGTTTCTCTCGGCTTGCTGAGAGTCTTGATGACCTGTCTCTTGATATTCCCACTGCAAAATGCTTGTTTCAGACAATAGTTCCAAAAGCAATATCTGACGGATGGCTGGACCCTTCTTTCCTCAAGTCAAAAGTTTCAGATGAGGAACACGGAGATGAAGGTTGTGAGAAGTTGAGGAAGTACAAGGAAGAAGCTGTTATCATAATACATGAGTACTTTCTCTCTGATGACATACCAGAGCTTATTAGGAGCCTTGAAGATTTAGCTGCTCCAGAATACAATCATATTTTTATCAAGAAACTAATAACACTTGCCATGGACCGGAAGCACAGGGAGAAGGAGATGGCGTCTGTTCTGCTATCTGGACTTAGCATGGAACTATTCTCGGGAGATGACATTGTTAACGGGTTCATAATGCTGCTTGAGTCTGCTGAGGATACGACATTGGACGTACTGGATGCCTCAGATGAGCTCGCACTATTTTTAGCTAGGGCTGTCATTGATGATGTCTTAGCACCACTCAACTTGGAGGAGATAAGCAACAAGCTGCCCCGCATTTGCAGTGGGAGTGAAACTGTTCGCATAGCTCGGTCACTTGTATCTGCCCGACACGCTGGCGAGAGACTTCTGAGATGCTGGGGCGGTGGCACTGGCTGGGCGGTGGAGGATGCCAAGGACAAGATAGTAAAGCTGCTGGAGGAATACGAGAGTGGAGGTGATGTAGGAGAAGCATGCCAGTGCATCCGTGATCTGGGAATGCCTTTCTTCAACCATGAGGTGGTAAAGAAGGCTATAGTTATGGCCATGGAGAAGAAGAACGGCAGACTTTTGGAGTTGCTGCAGGAGTGTTTTGGCGAAGGGCTGATCACCATCAACCAGATGACGAAAGGGTTATCTAGGGTTAGAGATGGTCTTGATGATTTGGCTCTCGACATCCCTGACGCGGAGCAAAAGTTCCTGCTGTATGTGGAGCATGCAAGGAGGCACGGTTGGCTCCTCGCCTCCTTTTAGGCAACACCTCCATGGGTGGGTGGTTGATGAAGGCGGCAGTGTTCCATTCGACTCCACCTTGATTTTAGTGTCTGTAACATGTGGGATTCAAATCCTGACGCTTTCCTCCTCCTGAATACTTGGCATCTTTGTTCAGAGTAGCATAAGGGTTGGTTTTTCTGGTTTCGGTTTAGCATTTTTATTATTCTTGATAGATTTCATATATATATATATATATATATATATATATATATATATAAGGGATTAGTTATTATGGTGGTTAGCGAGCGGTATTGCGGTGGAAGAGGAATGGGGTCCGTCCATATGTAAAAAATTGAGTCCTGCCGTTTGGATGGCGAAGTCTTATTCTTCGTGTAGAGCTTTAGATGCTAATGTTTTCCCTGTTATGTCGCAGGACCTGCGGACGTGACTCCGATGGTACGCCTCAAAGGTTCGTGCGCCTCCAGCACACAGACCAAACAGAGGATCGTGCGGATGACATGAGAAGGCACATTTTTATATCGGCCGACTTCACCACCACCTACTAAGGGAACAACATCATCAAAGTGTCCGTCATCAGAGTATAAATCCTCCGCCGCGAGTAAAGCATTTTTTTTTTTTTTTTTTTTTTGGGGGGTTCCCCGTAGCTTATTCTTTCTTTCTTTCATCTACGATAGAAATCCTGCATCACATAACTCTACCCCCTCATATCGTCGCCCTTCCTTTACATCCAGTGGACGACTACTACCGCCTTCGCTTGGCCTTCTGCTTCAGAGCTGGAGAATGCTGCTCTGCTGTAGTAGTCTCGCGTGATGCTTGCTCAGAAGCAGCAGCAGCAGCACATGGCCATAGCCAGCCAACCAACCGAGGCCTTGGCTCATCCTGCTGCCTCTTTGTGCCACCCTGCAACAGCATTCATTTCATCGTCAAACATCAGCTGCGTGCTGAAGAATCTGTCTCCTATATCAATGCAAAATGCCCTACCTTTGAGTTGAGTGCTGTTTGAACTATTGATTTAGTTAATCGAAAGTAACTAAATTAGAATTTATGACCAAACCTAGAAATCAGATTTAATTTTGAGTACCTATACAGTAACGACAGTACAGTGGTTCCTCTACTAACAAGATTTCAACCAAACCTTCTAGCCAATGGATACAGGATTTCTATGACTCAAATCATAGTAAAGAAACAAACAAGCTTACACTCCCAGAAATCAAGCAGGAAGCCATGTAATAAATACGAAGCCAATTGGCCACTATATATTGGATATTGCTACAATCACTTTATAGAGAGAGTGTGGGCTTGCGGTAAGCTAAAACAAGAACACGAGGATGGGATGCCTTGCAGAAAGATCAAACAAGAACTTGTCAAGCTAAACTGGCCCTAAACATCAAATTCATGTAGTAACTTGTCCGACACAAACAAATGATTACCTTCTCCACTGGCAATGAAGCTCTGCACCAATACAACTTCCAACAGAGAGCTGAACCTGTACTTGGTCTGCATAGGAACAAGATATATATAGTTCAGAAGATGCATGCTGCCAGAAAACATGAGATTAGATTAACATATGATTCTCTATGCACAGTCCTTCCTGTCTAGCCCTGGACCCTGACAAGAAAGGGCAAATGAATTTACTTTGCTGGGATCAGTATCTTTTATGTCTTGAACTATATAACTCATTAGCTGGAATTTCTATGTCAAGTTCGAAATCAGATAAATTTGAACAATAATGAGAAACCCATGTTTTAGACAAAAATGAATTTACTGACAAGGAACACATGGTTTAAATAACATATGCACATTTAGAAACATAATAACAGGAACCGCATAGATTTCTCAACCAACTAATACTGATGAAAACAAATTTGCATTTGATGGTTCAAGAACACAGAATTGTGCATGACATGTGTAATATAAAATCAATGCAGGTAAAACAGACAAAGTACCATAGTCAGCTCCACTATTCATAAGCTTCGTCCAGAACCAATATGAAAGCACGTTTGTGAAATAGGAGGGCAAGTGTTTGCATGTTACTCCAGCACTATATTGTAGAAATATGAAGGTAGTTTGCTATTTGGAATCCTTAATCATCACAATATCAAACTTCTCATCAATTGTTACAGCCGTAATTAGTCCAAGTGTAGCTTCAACCCTAAAATTTCAAATAGACTTACTTTAGTTCATGCTTACAGATTGCTGTCCTTAATTTCCCTGAAAAGGAAAGTTATCCTATTTGGCAGTTCTAGTCAAGACCTGAACAGTAGCATTTCCTTATTGAATATGTGGTCATGCACACTCCAGTAAATCAAATTATCCATGAAAAAATAAACCAATTTTCTCTTCTGCGCTCTAGTGGAATATACATCTGATCACTTAGGCAAAAGGTAAAACTTTTGGTCAAAATACAGATTCCAAAATGGAGAATCATTCAGATTATTAGCAAATACGACAAATGGAATAGTTCAGATCATTAGCAAATATGACAAAAGAAGATTCAGTCACTCACCCATTGTCCTCTTCTGTATTATAGGTATCTTGTTCATTTGTACCAGAGCAGAAAAGATAGGGATCATCTGTGCAAAAATTTTTTTCAGAACATGATTTCTTGGGATTAAACAAGCTTGGCTTGTCAAGTTGTTCCATCCTCAGAGTGGTGGCATGAGCTGCATTAGCTGAAAAAGACATTCTTGAAAACTTTAGAGTCCAACAAAAGCAGCTAGGTTGATCTTCAGTTCCTTGGACGTTCATGTATTGACCCCCTTCACACACTTCCTTTGATGGATCAGTTTCTTCTTTGCATTCTTTCGATAGACCGTCTTGTACTGTTCTACTGATTATGGTATTTCCAGTGACAAGAGCATAACCATTCCTTGCATTTGTATTTACTACTTTTTGATCGATGGAATTTGAACTATACATCGTATTAAAATGCAACTGCTGCTTGATACATAAGTCTTCTTTATGATGAGATGAACAAAATTCAATTGTCTCCTCTTTTGTTCCAGGCAGCAGGGAATCCTTTTTGTTTGTCACAGTTAAATCTGATGTTTGTTGCTTTCTACCAGCACAGCAAAACAAACTGATTGATGACTTCTTTTTGGCTGTCCTATTTATTGGGACAAGATTGATTTTAATTTCCACCTTGCATCCAAGAATAGTTTGAAGAGAACCTATAATTAGTTCCCAGGATTCTTCCACCCTTGATACATGATCAGGATGACAAAATTCGAGTTCGGCAATAACCAGACCTAAAAGTTATAATGTAATATCAAAATTGAAAAACCATTATATTAGCCAAAAAAAATGAGGAGAAATGAATCAAAGAGAAACATAATTTTATAAGAGATGATAGCAGAAATTATATACGTTATATGAAGTTACTTCATCAATTCTAATGACAAGTGTTACATACTACAACCTTATGCAAAAGATGAGAATGATTAGACTTCGGTTCTTGGTCCCTTGACATATTGGTATTATTAGTTACATGGAAAGACTGGTCAATGGAAAAAACTAGATATGCTTTCAATTTGATCAATTACTTTCAATTTCATCAATTACTATTTGATCAATTACTTTCAATTTCAACCAACCTAAATATGCTTTCTTGGAGCAGCTATCACCCATGATGCTCTAGAATCACCATTTAGCTACGTGTGGAGTTGCACATGATTTCATACATTCCCAATCTTTTTCTTGAATAGTTACTCTTTATCTGAAAATACAAAACCGACTTATGTATTGTTGGATTCTTGAGTTAGAAAACTAACCAGATCAAACATAGGTAACTAATACCATCTAGAATCCTGGATGGACTCACCATTTATGGAAACTCCAAATTAAGCTTCATCATTTCAAGAACAATCTTTGCTTTCGACATGAAAGACCAATTCCAAAGGCTTTGACTAAAACACACAAGTTATATATAACAAGGTTTATTAACATATCCTTACTATTTTCCTTCCCTCTAATGCATGCTTTATCACCTCTTTTATAACCATAGTATTGCTCCAAGAGAGTTTACTCTGAAAAAGAAAAATCAAATGTATTACACAATCTGCACCATGCAAACTTCTGAGTTCCTAGTTTAAGTTGTCCTAGTTCTGCCAAAAAACAGTCTCTTGAAATACTACTTGCTATGTCTTCCTGGTGTACAAGGCATCTAAGCATGAAAAAATTTCCAAGGGCAGTGATTTAGCATTAAAAAGCACTGTTTAAACTTCAATTATAGAATAGTAATGCTTGTTGTTCACGTGAATTATACAAACCTAGTAGAGACCATACCAGATGTCATCCTTTACAAAATTATAGAAGTAAAATTTGGGCAAGCATCACCAAACAATTAGTATATATGCTTAAATGATTATGCAAGTAAGTTACAGAAGAATCAATTAAATATAACACTAAAGCAAGACATGACAAAAATCTAATGATACTGTAGACAAGTTACCTTCACACACATGGACTGATGACAATCTTCCCTCCTTCCACAAGAACCTTTTAAGTGAACTTGACTGGCAATTTTCGATGGTTCTCCTCCATATGTCTTCTAGTTCTCTTGCCGCATCGTAATGTGATTCAGAGTTGGAGGTATGATGGTTGCATACATGAATAGCACTTTTCAAACTCTCCTTTGGTGATGCTACAGTCGGTGGCCCATCATCTGGAGACAACCAACAATTTCTTGTTAGCAAAGCTAACAAACTCATCCACCAAAATTTTCAGAATGTGGTTATCTTCAGAACTCTGAAATTGAATCCTGGCTATTCTTCCATTCATGACAAACTATTATCAACAATGGAGAACAACAGTGATTCAGATAATAACAAATGACATCCAGAACATCCTCCTACCTCTTGAGTATGAAACTTTTTCAGGTGCCTCCAAAGGATTCATGTTTGTTGGGGGAAGTGATTCTCCAGTATTAAACTGTAGAAGAGCAGCAGTAAGCCATGTGGATTGATCTTTTGAAGTCCTTAACTGCTTTTCAGTTTCAACCAGTATTTTCAGCCCATGCTTCAATTTTTCTTTACCAGCTTCAGCAACTGCATTGCCAATACTTCTCAAGATAAAGATCAGACACAACTATGCAAGATATAACATGCTTTCAGTTTCTCTAACAGGTATAAAGTAATGGCTAGGTTGCATTTTATATATTTAATATTTGGATTTTTTTTAAAGGTATAAAATCTCAAAAGGACCAAGTAAAGAAACATGCATTTTATATATTTAATATTTGGATTTTTGAAAGGTATAAAAACTCAAAAAAAAAAAAACAAGTAAGAAAACATGACTTAGTGTTCTTTGCCTCTGAAGTGTCCATTTGGTAAATTTGTATAAAATTTTGGAAACAACATTTGGTAAATTTTGTAACAGTAAAAATAGGAGGTATTGCAAGCATAACACAAAATCACCTATCCTGTATATCACAGATTGTTATCTTAAATAATGTTCAGGTTTCTTTCTGTTTGCTAATACCAGATATGGTGTTCATTATAAGCATAGAGATAATCAAAACATGCTCAAGCAGATAGATGGTTAAGCATAGAAATATAGAAAAGCATACATAATTGATGAATAATTAAGCTGAACCGTAAATTTGTTGATTGTTCTAAGAAGATCCATACAATTACTAAAACTTAACAAAATTTACATGCCATTGGAGATAAAATATGAAGACAAATGAATATGACAATGGCAGATGCATGCATGTATGCCAAAAGCTTACTGAATCTGGAAGGCTCTAATTGACATCCACCAGAAAGAATATCCATGATAAGCTTTGCAAGCTGAGATGTTAATTGCATGGGATCAATTCCAGAGCTGATAAGCTCCCTAGCCCTTCTAACAGTACCAGAAGTGTCTGATGAAAGTGCCAGATGTAACAGATCAAGCAATTCATCATTAGATATAATTCCCATCTGAACAACAAAGATAATGAAGTTTAGCTAATGTTTTACTGGTTACAAATGCATGAAACTAGTGAAGTAGAACAAGAAATTCAACCACCCTCCGCAGAGAAAAGCAATGGAATAATTATCACTCACTAGTTCATATGCAAGAGATGTGGTTATCTCCTTTCCAAGCAAAGCCAGCTGATCAAGAGTGGTGATTGCATCACGAAGAGAACCATTGGATTCAGTAGCAAGAAATATCAGTGCCTCTTCTTCAAATTCCAAATTTTCTTCTAGGCATATTTTTTTCAACCTTCCAACTATATCATCACTCTTTATGTTCAGGAAGTGATACCTTTGGCACCAAGATAGAGTGCCACTAGGCAGTTTATCCGGGTCAGACGTAATCATAATAAAGACAACTTGCCGAGAAAAGTCTTTGATGCTCTTATAAATGGCAGACCATATATTCTTTTGCAGAAGCTGGCACTCATCAATAATGAAGATTTTGTAGCATGAGGAAGTTGGAACAAGAGCACTTTCAGAAAGGACTTTCAACGCATCTTTATGATTTGTTTCTGAAACATCTAATTCTGTGACATCCCTACTCCTTCCAGAGAAGACAAGTACACATTCCTGGCAGCATCCACATGGCCATTGTTCCTTGCAAGACTGGCAATTCAAAGCAGCAGCAAAGATCCTTGCTGCAGAGGTCTTACCTGTACCCCTAGGACCATGGAAAAGATAGATAGGTGCTATTTTTCCTTTCAAAATGGTATCTAGAAGAGACTGAGCTACCTCACTCTGTCCTACCAGCTCATGGAATGATTTCGGCCTATATGTCTCACTTAAATTCATCGAACTATCATGATATGAAGCACTTGTATGGTGATCTAATTCTTTATTTATCTGAGAATCCAACCGAAATTCCTGACCTTCCACATCAGAAGGAAGTTTTAGATCATGGAACTTTGGTACCCTACACCAGCAACAACTGACTTCACATCCATTGTTGTTGGGAAGAACGAACTCAACATTTTTGGTTGCAGGCCCTAATGATTTATGGCCCAAAGCACTTGTACAAGTTTCATTAGCACAAGCCCAAGGCATCCCAGGATTGCGCATAAAAACATCTCCTTTGCTTGTATATGATCTTCTCAAGGCATCATATCTAGTTTGTTTTAAAGATGAAAAGCCTATCATCTCAAACTGTTCAAACTCCCTACCATGCTGTGAATCTAGTTCCTTTTCTAATTGACTGGTACAACGATGAACACACTTCGGATCATAAGACCTGTTCATATGGCCACCACAAGATTCTTGAACTCGTGTGTCATTAGCTGAGGGCTTTGCCAATGCGCTCTTAGCATTGTGACTATCAGGAGCCAAACAATTGTTATCAGACTCACCGTCCATTCCTAAATCCACCACTCTTCTTCGTTCCCAATGATGATTCCCCTTATGCCTCAAATCGTGCTTGTTATTGCTAGATCCAAATGTTGCACTACTACCACACGAGCTTGCTTCCATATTCCGATTGTCAACCAACGCAGCAATTTTGCTCAGCGAGCTCGTATCAGGATCTCTCAACGATCGGACCCTCCTGAGAGCCACCAGAGTTCTTGAAAGAGGGATATCTACAGAATGCCTTCTTGCCTCGGTCATCTTTTAAAGCGTTCGGAAACCCGCTTAGCTCACATTTCGTGCTCTTTAAGAAGCAAATGCACCACCTTTCCACATCCTGCAGAGCGAGAACATTGCAACAAAAACAACATAAACCACAAACCGAGTTGAGCTTAACACAATGTATAGAAAAAGAACTCCAAAATAATAACTTCGCTAAGAAAAGTATCATAAAGAAAGAAGAAAAAGAAAGGGAAATTACGCGCCGCGAATGGTTTTAACTTGCTAAAATTATTGAAATAAAGGCCAATAATTTTAAAAATAGAAGAATCAACAACAAAAAGAATCTAAAAACACCTTCTGGTATCTTACATTCTTCACCAAATGACGCTTCAGGCTTCGGTAGCAGGGCAGCGATCGGTCTTAAAGGAAATGTAGATGGTGTAGAAAGGAAATTACCTCAAAGGGCATGACGTTGCTCCCGAAAACTTGAATCACTTAGCATACGAGAGCAGAGAAGCTGACCGCAGCAGTAATAAAGATGACACCTTTACGACTCCCCCATCGAAACCCTAAACCCGGGGTTCGGAAGAATCGAGGACCGGGGCCTGCGCCTGGGCATGGGGAGGCGCGGGGAGCGGCACGAGGGTAGTTAAGCGGGCGGGGGATTGGCGCCATCGGCGCTGTGAGGCGTGTGAGCGGCGGGCGTCACGGACTGGCGGAGAGGTCAGCACGGAGGCTTCGCCTCGGGAAGCGCGCCAGTGAAGGGCAATATCGTTATTTTGGAGGGCGGGGTGGGGACTGCGGAGGGAAGAAGGGCCAGGAAAAGCTGCGAGCCTGCGACAGTTGTCGGAAGCCGCGCCGCGGGGGAGGAGGTTGAGGTATTAATTCGTCCTCGTCTTGGGCGGTGGCAGGCGGTCGATTCGGCTGTCAGACAGACGAAGAAGAGCAGCAGCGGGGGATTTGGATGCGTTAAAGTACCGCTCATCGCGGGGCCCACTGGGCCCAACTCTTGTAATGTGGGCCCGAATTGTTGTAACCGCGAAGTAAATGCTGACCTAAATAAAGACGAAGAGTTCAAATAAATTGGTTTCCTTTTTTTAATTTTCTGTCAAATAATTGGTTCTATTGTATTGGACGAAAAGTGCACACAATCATTTTATCATTATTTCTAAAATAGCATAAAGTCTTTTAAATGCTGACCCAAAAAAGAAACCAGATTATATGTCTGAAATGACAGAAAGAGATTGATTTCCCTTTTTTTAATTTTATCTGAAATGTTGGGTGTCAAATCACACTGAATTTGACCAAAAGTGTCTCCTGAATGCTGATAAATACAAGCAAGAAAACAATTTCTTTTTTTTTTCTCTGCATTGACTGGTGACTTGACAGAGAAAAGAAAAGAAAAAGTAGATTTTTATTTCAGGCCCAGTGGGCCCATCTTGTTATGTGGGCCGGAGTTCTTATATGAATTAAATAAAGAAATACAATATTTATTTATTTTCTAAGAAATAATTGTGTCAAATCACACAGTTTGGATGTGACAAAAAAAATAATTTCCATTTTTCTCTGAAATGATTGGTACTGTTTTAAGAAAAAGATAACGTTTGATTTGACACCAACTTTTTTATCTGAAACAAACAGTCGCTGTCAACTCCACGGCTTCGGATTTGACCGAAATTGTCTTCTACTTACTGACAAGCATAAACACAACCAATTCTTCTTTTTCTTTTTATCTGATGACCAGTATTCATTTCTTGAAATAATTAGAGGCTTTGTTTGCTTGCTTGACATAAAGAAATTAAACTAAAATTGTATCATCTGATGGAGGAAATGAAGCTTATGGATTTTGCTTACTGGTAACAATGTGGGCTCCACCTTGTGCCCAATCAACAGGCAGGTCGCAGAAGTGGGGATAAAGCACGAGTAAGTAACTGTTTTCGCTGGCGAAACGTTTGGGATCTAAAATTACTTTTTATTGCACTTGGAAGTTGATCTTCCAATGATCGTATGCCACGTCATAAAGCTAATTTGTGGGTCCATGGTTTCCTGCTGAACGGACCCTCGCCTTTCCTTTTTCCACTGGGAGAGATACTTTCCTCGCCATCAACGCGTACCCGACACAAGTACCTGTAGTGTTGTCAGCGGCAGAGCGGGCCCCACATTGCTGTTCCACGAGTCTGTCCAATAAAAACCAGGCAATTCGCGGCGGGTAAATTGTCAAAGGTGTCTGTTGGTTCTTAGCGACCGACATACCTTTATGCCGTGTATTAACCGCGCGGTGACCGTATCACACTATTCTTATTTCCCATTTTGCACCTTGTTTGTTCTCGGTGCGTTCTAATCGCATCTCTAATGGCCGCCGCGAGGGTTCTGCTCCGCCGCCTCCGCGGCTGTGCGCCTCCTCCAGGTAGAGCCCGATTCGCGAAGCCCAAGCGCAGCAAGTCCTTCTCCATCTACGGTTGGACTCCCGAGGGGCCGCAGTTCCAGAGCACGAGATCCACCTCGGCAAGTGCGGGAACAATAACCAGGACGACCCCTCCCCCACCTTCCGCCGCTCCTGCCGCGATGTCATCTGCGGCTCCTGCGCCATGAACATCGACGGCGACCATGGCCTTGTCTGCTTCACCGAGATCCCGTCCTTCTGCCGCGCATGTACGTAATCAAGGATCTGGTGGTGGACATGAGGAACATATATGGCCAGTAGCCCAGTACAAGAGCGTGGAGCCGTGGCTCAAGATAGCACGAAGGATCGGGCGAAGCTGGACGGGACGCACGAGTCTATCCTCTACGCCTGCTGCAGCACCTTCTATCCCAGCTATTGGTGGAATCCTGAGACTTATATCGCGCCCGCGGCCCTCCTCCACTCCAACAGGTATGCCTTGTTCTTTCATTCGATCTTGTTTGGGTCAGCTTTATTTCTTTTATGGCTTCAAGTAGCGTAAAGATGTTAGCTGTAAAGAACAAAATTTTGATGTGAAATCTATTCTTTCTGCTTGATATTCTTTCATGTATAATCTTTCTTTTCTGCTTGCTTAATGATTTCTGGTTTAGTTGTGATTTGGTTTACAGTTTGATGACAGATATCCAGAATTCGATTGCCAGGTTGCGGGCATCTTGATCAGTGTGAGGTTGATGGGTTTGGATTCTTGAACTAGGTTATTTATTCTAAAAATTCTCCATGATTTACCATGCATGTAGATATTAAAATTGGCCTAAATTCAATAGGATTCACAAGGATATGTTAGCTAATCGTGACTCTAATATGGAATGAGTTGCTGTCCATAGGAGCTGAATAGGTTTGCACCTTCTATGTGTTAAGCTAGGATAGTTCTCTCTCTAATGCCTATCGTGTCTCTATTGAATATTGCACAAGTGGGATTTTGGGATAGATTGTTCTGGATGATCATTGTGATGTTTTATAGGCGATTGGCTTTAGAAATCATCTATCTTATCTTCTTTCTTTGTTAAGTATTTGACCATATGTCTCAGTAATTTAAATAAGTGGTATATACAGATGCTGTCATGTGACAACATCACACATGTGGCCTTCGTTGCCTTAATACTCTGTATGATTGCATATATTTTTATATGCAGCTGCATATAAGCAATTGCTTGTATGTGGTGCACATAAGTATGAAAAAAATATGACCGCATATGGGTTTATGTTTCCTTATTGTTGTTATTAACTCGAGTGTAGTATTATTTTAACAATATGAAACAGGATAAGACGATCATGTAACTTCAGTTAACTACACTTTTTTATGCTTCTTATACCTGATCACTTGGATGGCTTTTGAAGAATGATACTCTTTGTTTCCTTGTGTTTTATGTAACATATCACAAAGTTGCACGAAAAAAAAAAAAAAATCATTCCTCATGTATTCAAATATAATGTATTACTCTATAGGGAGCTGGAAATGAACACATAACTTGCTTAACTTAGCTTTATGAGTATGGGAAGTCTTTTTTGAGTAAATAGTTTTTGAAATTAATTATTTTTCCTATTGACTTAATATTAGAAAAAGAAATAGTTTGAATGTGATTTTTTAGCTTTCAATTGAGCAATTGTTCAAATTGCATGTTCTCAAGTTGTTTGTTGCTGTTAAGTCAAGCATGCTTTTTCTCTCACACCAAGGCCAGAGTTATTCATCTTAGGCCAATTGATTTAGCAGAACTAGGAACTTGGTTCTGTTATTGCAGGTCTAAAGTCATAGGTAGTTTATTAGTGTGAACTCTACATTTGCACTGGGCCAAAAAGAAGGATCTTGTTGCAAGGGATTCCTTCAGGCATCCAACTCAAAGAGGAAAGTTAACTAGCTTATGATTTTAGAGTAGGATATGTAGGTTTTGTGCTCTTATTGTTTGCATCTGCAGAGCTGTAGACTATACAGTCAGTGCCTTCATGAAATCTTTGGTGGAAGTACTGGTTTTTCCATCCTAGCGGATCATATGGTACTGGTGATACATTGCTTTAATTGACGATTGCAGCATTAAAACTCTTAAGTGACTAGGTTGATTGCCTCTTTGCCAGTTCTTGATTGTAGAAGTCTGATATATATGCTTTTTTGAGTTCCATTCTCCACCTCTCTTGTGTAATATTGTTTCGATTTCCTATCTGCAATCATTTTGTAGCTTGGTTATTGCTATTATGGTTTGTTATTTTGTTGGTTTTTGTTCCAATTAAAAGCTGAATTTTCAGGTGGAAGAAGTGGCATATAAGTGACTGGGTTGGATTGTATTCATTAAATTAACGGAGTTAACCTAGAGACCTTGTTCCATGAATTGTTCTGGACATTATTTGCTGTTTGGATGTGTGTGCACCATTGTAGTTGCTACAACATAGATAGATGCAACGACATACTGTTCCCAAGTCTGCTGTCTGTCTAACTATAGCCATGTTCCAACCTTGAAACACAAAGCATGGTTTTTTAATGCAATTGGTGTGTATGAATACATCCACTTTAGAACATCATCGTCTTGAGAAATGCTTGATAGTTAAACGTGGTGGTGTCTGTGCCTCTTTTTACAGTACTGCATTTGGGATTTTTATGCCTACTAATAGGCTCTTACTCTTGTCAATTGTTGTTTGATAAAGCATTATGTTAGTAATTGGACTTGATGTTGTTGAGTACAATAGAATATGTTTAAGTTATGTCATTTTTGTTTATTCATTTATGATGCTTTTAATGTACCTCTGGAGAGATGCTAGAATTAAAAATAGGGGGGTAAAATCCCTGTCTCGTGTAACTGTTCTAATTCAATTAATTTCATCCCCTTCTTGAAAAATTGATGATTAAGATTAAAAATTTGCAGTTAAAACTAATTGGTGGTAAAAGTTGGGAATAATGGAAAATTAAGACATGGTTGGTTCTGCATCATTTAACGAGCACAATTTCTTGGTGGATCTTCCATATCCAATGAAAAGATATGTCGGCCTTTATGTTTCTTTCAGCAGCTGCACCATACCTGTCAATATTTATGTATGAGAGGATATTAATTTGGATGAGATTATAGTTATATATATATATATATAGGTTGACATAATAGACCCTCCAAATTGTTTTTATCATAAATACTCCTGCTAAGTATTTAGATTTTACATATACATCCTTTAAATATTGGTCTTTTTTAGAAAAACATATTATTTTTATTTTTCCCCTTTTTGAAAGATAATATCATCCTTATACAATCAACCTCTATCGCCTTTGCCTTGCAACATGATCTTGACACTTGTTATCACATTGGTTATTAAGTTTTTTTCATACATCGTGATCATTGACCTTGATCAAGGGGAATAAGATAAGATAGTCATGAAATAGATTTTCATTCATCCTCTTTTGCATGGTCCATCGTGTCAAGCGTCTCTCTTGCGAACCCACTTCTTATTTTATCTTCTCGAGTGTCGCTCGCCACCACTTTCGTCGATGGAAGGCCTCTCTCCCATGGTCAACATCAAGCACCTCTTTTTGTTGTTCCTAAGGTTTGTCGTATCGATCTGTATCGAGCTCAGCTTGGTATAGTATGTCGATATCGAGCGATACACACATGCATACCGCTCAGTACGTATATATATAGTTAAAAAATAAAAAGAAAAAAAGGATGATGTCATCTTATTTTTTCTTCTCACATGGGGAGAAGAAAACTTATGCGGCGATGAATCGGGAGAGCAGCATCGGACTTCATATTCTTTTTCTTCTCCTCTTCTTTCTCTCTCTCTCGATTGATATCGTGGTCTTCGATTGTTGAAATCGAATACTAGCGTTCGATGGCGACCAACGATAGTCGATTTCGGATGGTAACGAAGCGAAAACAGTCTCAATCGATAATATCGTCCGATAACGAACGATTCATGTACCGATCAATAGACGAATCGTTTATGTACCACCCATGTTGGGTGGTACGATTTGAAATCGCTGACATTGACCAATCCGATCATCATCTTTGATGGATTTTTGTTGTCGTTGCCTCAAAGAGCCACAAGTGCTTCGCTCTTCATCGACCTCAATGAGACTCCTTCTTCACCCTGCGACACCTCACGCCATGCTGTCTCACTTGAATCTTGCATCCCTTCCATGCTATCCTCACTCCATCCCATAGGTGGGCTTGGACTAGTCAATCTTTGTTTTTTGTTTTTTTTTTTTTTTTTTTGCCCAACAGAACCTAACATTCAATTCCTTGGCAAAGGTTGGTATCAGGCAGACCCTCCTCCTCTGTTGTAGCTGAGAGCGAACTATGGAGCCCAAAAATAACAAATAGTTTGTCGCCATCCCCCTTTCCCAGTTTCACAGCTAGCAGGCTGGAGACGGTTAAAGGCAAAAGCCAAGAATAAAATGTTATAAAGTCGATCAGAAACACACACACAAAAAAAAATATATCCTACAGAAATAAAATAAAAAGAAGCATTCTACATAAAATAAAAATAAAAATTTGGGTTTTTTTTTCATAATTTGCTATTAAATACTCGAACCTTCTTTGCACGTCAACCTTCTTAACACTGTCGAGTAACTTTTAGATTAATTATTGTTAATCATATTTATCATTTTGTTTGAAAAGTGTTATAATTTTAAACACCTCGGATGATGCTTACCACATTCACCAAGTATTTGGCTTTTTATTTCTTATAATTTAGTTTAAAGTGATAAATACAAAAATTATTAATTTAGAAGGTACATGTTATATTTTTAAAGAATAATTAATATCATATATATATATATATATATATATATATATATATATATCTTAACAACAAATCAGAAATATATTGAAAAATAAAAGAAAAACAATCACCGAATGATGAGATGATTTGTCAATTGCACGCAATAACCACTTGAAGTAAAAAAGGTGCGAACTTAATCTTCATAAAGATGGCAAAGATTTATGTTATAAAATTAATAAGTTAACATTTATGTTATAAAATTAATAACATTACCCATTCTCCATCAACATGGCAAAGATTTATGTTATAAAATTAATAAGTTAACATTTGATTGTCGTTAATGTGATTTTAATGAATTATTAGCTTTGGGTATGTTAATACAGTTTTACTCTTTTGAGAACAAATAAGGGTGATCTAGTAGATTTATAAGTCATTAATTTTTCTATCTCTCAACTAATGTGAGATTAAATATTTTTGTCATCACTCCTTCCTGTAGAGGAACCAATCTAATAAGTCGATATTTGATCGTCATTAGTGCAACCCTGTGGGCTTATAAAAAATTATCCGTTGTGGGTATGTCTACATGGTTTTGCCCTTTCAGGGCTCATGAGCCCCAAAAGACGTATTTGAGGATAAGAATTATTCGGTAAACTTATAAGCCCTTGGTTCTCCTATGCCCTAACTAATGTTGGACTAAATGTCCTTATCAATGCTCCCTCTTATCTTTTAGGGCTCACCGGTCTTACTCTCAGATGTATCTTTTAGCGCTCACGAGATACCTTTCGGGGTTTATTTTTATCAAAGACTAAATATATTTATAAACCTCCCGGGTCACCCTTACCCTCAGATACATATTTTAAGACTCATGAACCTCGAAAGGATAAAAATGTGTGGACACACCCAAAACGAATAATTCAGGAATGAGCCTACAAAATCACATCAATGACGATTAAATATTGACCTATCATTAGAAAAAGTACCATGAGAAAAAATATTTAAAGATATTTAGTCTCACGTTAGTTAAATATCAAAAGAATAAAGATCATCTTTATCATTAAATACATTTTTTTAGATTCAAAAATCCCGAAACGATAAAACCATACGGAATGAATAACAATTCATTTCGCTCGTGCATCTAATAAATTGAGCCTTAAATCGGGTTATTGAACTGCTACTATGATCCGATTTGCTCTTGGAACGGGTTCGGATCGGGATTGATCCGATCGGATCAGCTGATGCGCTCCGAACCTCCTTCGCCCTTTGATCGTCATCGGACGGCTGAGACCTCTCCAAATCTCGCCCCCACCTGAACTCTCGTGATGAGCATTTACACCTCGTGCGTCGTTCACACGCAACCGACAAAGTCCGGATAACTTCTCGATCAGATCACACGTTACCCAATAAGGTATGTTCACGTGTCCGATATCCTCCAGCTCAGCCCTCCCGCCGCAATCCTTCTAGTAAAAGTGCGGGACCTTTTCCCGCATAAGAGCGAGAAAAAAAAAACGACTTTTTTCGTCCTCATCAGCAGACGACTCGAGTCTTCTGAGTATTAGTGACGGAGTATGCCGAGCTCCCGGCGAACCCGATCGAAGGCCCGCAAGCCCAAGTACGTCAGCCTCCGCCGCCACCTCGCCTCTCCCCCTCCTCCTCCGCGGCCTCCTCCTGAGACGGCGGATCCCTCCGACATGTCCTCCGCCGCCGCTTCCGACGATTGCGTCAGCCGCAGACACCAGCTCGAACTCCCAACCCTCCACCCGGGGCACCTCGACCGGGAACCCGACGTGGCCTGCCTACTCGATGACCGCGGCGGCGGCGGACAGCCGACGCTCGCCGCTCTCCTCGGCGTCGGCGTCGGCGTATCCTCCTCGTCCGGCTCGCCCTCATCAGCATCCCTGGCGTCGCCATCTGTCAACTGGGAGGAGGATCAGGGCGGCGACAAGGACGGGCTAGCGAGGCGGGCGCTCCGGGGTCGGGAACGCTGGGCGTATTGCCGCGCGTCCTCTGTCCCCGCCTCCTCGTCGGAGGAGGAGGTAGCGAGCTCCGCCATCGGGGGCGACGGTGGCGTGGATCTGTGGCGATGCGCGACTCCGCAGGCGCTGGCGCTCAAGCTGGACTACGAGGAGATCCTGGCGGCATGGTCGGACCGAGGCCCGCTCTACATGGACGGCGAGGCCCCCCAGGTCGTGCCGCAGTTCCACCACCACGCCGCCGACCCCTACGACTCCGGCGCCTTCCCGGTGAGTCCACAAAACGCCACTCCTACCCTCTCACTGTGGATCTGGCCGTCGGACACGGTGATCATCGATCGATGTGGGCAGAACAGGTACTGGTGGAGGTGGGGTGCGGCAGTAGCAGTCCTATGAAGGTGCCGGAGCAGCGAGCGTGCGATGGAGATCGGACGGCGGAGGAGGGCGGCTTGAGCAGGGAAGCGAGGGTGATGAGGTACAAGGAGAAGAGAAGGAATAGGCTGTTCGCCAAGAGGATTCGGTACGAGGTGCGGAAGCTCAACGCTGAGAGGCGGCCACGAGTGAAGGTACGATCAAAGAAACTACAATCCAACAAGCAACGTTGATTGGATCTCACCTTATGCTTCAATTTTCGTGAGAAGATCAGAACGATCATGTGACAACTCTAGACCAGTGAATCAAAATGCAATCCAAAAATCGACAATATTTGGATTTATATCATTCAGTGTGTATGAAGAAGTTGAGATATAGAAGAAGAATGATTTGAATGTAAGTGAATTCTAGTTTTTGGTTGTCATGCTTTGAGAAATAGTGTGAAGATCTAATCCAAGTTTTATAATGCAGAGTGGAAATTTGTCATAAATCATCGGTAAAGAGCGTATCATTTGATCGAAAACAACTGTGACACATTCCATTTAGCTGCAACAGAGAGTCACTCTAATGTTTGACACCGAATTATTTTGATCATGAAACAATAGAGATATGTCCTAGAACTTTTGGCATGCATTAAGAACATTGCAGTCCAGCTTAAAATCTCATCCTGCACTACTTTTTGCTCTTCTCATGCTTCATTTTATGATCTGATGATGTACTCAAGTTGAAATCGATTGGTTATTTTGTATAAAGTTTTTCTGAGTGGAATTTTTCTCTTGTTTCGACTGCGGCAGGGCCGGTTTGTGCGAAGGAAAGATGATGATGAGGAGGACGATCATTTATAGATTTACATCACTGTTTGTCGATCCCTGATGTAATACTCCATCAGCTAATAAGAACAGCTCAACCAGTGTTTTGTCATCACAAGAAAGTTGCAAAGAGGCTGAAGCTGTCAGCTCATACTGCAAATTTGTGTGCAGTTGAATCTGTAAAAACACAACAATTCAAGATGTCTATTTGTGCAGTTCTCAAAAATTAATCAGAAGTTATGGAATAGATAAGATTGATTCTTGATTGGAAGGGGGAAATTCCTCCCCTTGTAGACTAGATTTTGGTACGTCTCTATTGCCCAAAACATTTTGAGCAGTTTGTTTACATTTTTCTTTTTCTGGAAGAAAGTACACTGCTTTATAAACTTCAGATTTATTTGTTGAATGCTATTAAATTGTCATCAACAGCACATTATCATCGGTCCTCTTGGATTATTGAATCCAATAACCTGCATTAAGGAGTTTGTAACTTTAGAGATTGTAACTTCATTTTATTTGATAATAACTCGTTATTATCCGCTTTTTTTTTTTGTAAAATTTTCATGAATGCTCAGCGGAGGTCCTCATCCAAAAGTTTTATCAACTAGTAATCTTTTTTGTAGCTCATATGACAATGCTGTGTTTAGGCATCTTTCTTAGCTTAGTCTGTGTTCTTAGTTTGGTGACTAAAATCTCTTCCTAGATTCAGCTTCTCTTGTCTTTTACTTTTGACCAATTTCAATCTTTCTATCACTGTGATCTGCTACTAGAATCTGACTCATCTCATCTTGATCTTGCCCATCATTTTTATGAATTCATTTTGTGTCAAACCCATGCCTTCCTTAGAGATTTCAGCACAAAAAGGTACATATTCCTTCACAGATTCAACCAATTGCTACGTGGAGAATGATGAAAGAGTGAACTTAGTCTACACTCCACAGTGAGATTTAAGGCATTATTTCTGCATAAAGAGTACACTAATCTCACTCCACAGTGAGAGTAAACTTAGTCTACACTTCACAGATTCATATTGAGAGCATTGTTTCTGCATTATAAATGTATTGCATGATATTGGCATATTCTGTCATACAGAGAATACAACACTGATGAGGATGATACTGAACATTGGGAATCAAAGAGGAAACTACAAGCAGACATATATAGTAGAATTTGAATAAATCTAATTTGAGTACCTATTTTTCTATTTGAATGAATCTTAAATCTACTCAGGATGTCTAAATCATATTTTTAAGCTGGTTCATTAAATATGAGTATATAAAAAAAATCTGAATAAACTATAATTGTTATTTAGTACACCAGTTGTGTACTATCAATTTTCATCATATTTAAACCCAAATACAACCACCTAATCCGTCTCGGGTATTTAGTCTTTTATTTTTTTCTTCTAAATCTTAGTCCTAATCCTAATTTAAATATATAATATCTAAACCCGGTTTAATCAGATGGATGTATGTGAACATTCCCCCCAACCAAAAGAAATAAAAAATTTGTTGTTGAGATCCTAAAAATTGGAGCAAACAATGGTTCCAAGACAGCAATTACACCATGGTGGTTAACCGTCTTTTTGCCATAGAAGATGATCCAAAGCAGGGGCCTGCAACCCTGAAAGGAGCCACGCAAAACAAGTAATTAATTGAGACTGCAGCATGAACAGGGAGGACAACAGGAATCAATGGACATCTACTGGTTACGGTCAACCCATTGACACACAGGAATCAGAGTGGAGGTGATCAGTGGTGGGTGTTCTCCATTACTATGCTCATAAAGGTGTGAGCAGAGGGTGATTAAATAAGACACGGATTGAGACCACCAGAAGCAGCAGGCATGAATGCTCTGCAGACAAAGGTGGCATTTAGGGAAGTATGGGTTCCTAGGAGTTATACTGTTTTGGTTCTCCAATTACCTTGAGTTAAGCTGTTCTTTAGCAGGTGAACAGCTTAAGCGACCATGCACATCAAGTATCAGTCTCCCTCAAATAAAAAACTTACTGTAATGTATTGTAAGATGCACTGTGAAAAGACCACACAAAATACTTCACTGGCAACATCATAAACTGACTCGAACTTTTAAATTTATTTTCTCATGCCTCTTTCGATCTTACTGCTTGATTTCGGTTGGTAATCCCAACATGAAAGCGCCAGAGATGAAGAACAAAATCTGGGATGAAGCAAGTGAAGCACCACTGCAATGAATGAGACCAGTACGGAGTGCATCTTGTTCCATGGCCTATCCAATCCACAGCAGCTTTAGCATAATCGTCTGGAGATGGTACAAATGTGGAAGATTGCTTCGTGGACACCATCTTTGTTGCTACATAGAAAGGTATCTGCAATAAGAAGCCAACCATAAGTTGTGATGTAGCAGCAACTCTGAACGAGTTTACTGCACTGTACGCTGTTACTGATTTATTCTACTGGACTACATCTACATCTGATCCAATTCTCATCACTCTTCCTTTTGCTTAAAGTTTGTATTGGTCATACATGGATGGCCATTGTTGTAGATATTGCTCATAGATCATTAGCAAGGCACAAAGATTAAATTATCTCACTTGGTAGAAATAAATGACACAAACTTGAACAGTGCTATTCAAATCTTTCCTACAAATAAAAAGTAAAATTGCATGCAGAAACTTCATAGGAAGAGAACAATTATTGAACCTGACACTGCACATCAATGCCCATCCTCTTATACTCCACAGACAAGCTCCTTGAGAACTGATCGATGTATCTGGGCACACATTTAGTATTCAATTATTCTTTTTAGCACAATCGAGCTCCATAAAATGGATGAATGCAAATATACTTGCCTATAGAGTAGGAGTTCAAGGTGATGATATCTTGGAAATTAATTCACTGGAAAAAAAAAAGTATATATGCAAGAATTCTAAAGATTTTTGTTTTTTTTATTGCAGGTAACTCAAAAATTCATTCCAACAATATATTCTTTTGTTTTTTTTCAGCCATCATGTAATACAACTACAGCAATGGCCAGGCAAAATCAATTCTTCATGCAGAAGAGCCAAAAGATCATCATTGTGCAGCTATAAATGTCCACCTAATGAGCAAAAAAGAAAAAGAAAAAGAAGAAAGAACACTGAGCTGTACCCTGCTCCCTGCATGAAACACAGCAGTACTGCACCTACCTCAACACATGACTAGCATTTATACATATGGTGACCAGAAGGGTTGTCTTTAATTTATGCAAGCATGAAGGTGATGTGGAAAAAAGTTTGAAAGTTATATATGCAAGAATGTCTACTTAGTTGCAGTGTGATGGACTCCCAACATTCTAAACCAATCATGAATGAAAAAAAAAAATGAAAAAAAAGAGACTAATCTCAATCTTAGTTTTTCAGAAATTGTGTATTAAACTGAGTACAAATAGTATTTTATCTTTTAAGATTAGAATTTGACTTAATTCTTATTATATACTAGAATTGAGGTCCAGCTGTTATTAGTAATCTAACTTCTTAATCTACATGATTAAAAATTGACTTAATTCTTATTATATAAATTGTGCAAGTGTCTTTGCCGGAGAAAACACTAAAAACAGTAGTTGCACTTCATCTCTTTGTGTTTCACTGTGTGATTCAGTGGACAGTTGGGAGACAGAGGCATTTATCATCCAATAAATAAATGCAATCATAAATTCCAAATAGTCCCATCAGCATAATGCAGTTATCTGATGTACTTTGGGCACCTACGGATCAGCCTGCCTTCACTCCAAAAATATTAGTGAGGAAAATTCTTGCATATGGTGCTTTGCATGCTGAGAAGGTAAACAAAGCCAAACTTAGTCTTCCTTACCTTCTCAACCTAACATGCACCTAAAACTATGACCCCAACATGTAAATATATCCAATGATCCTTATGCCTGTGATCCTGCTACCAGAATCCCGACTGGCTCGCCCCCGAAAAGCTTCAGGGCTGATGTCACCGGCACGTAGAATAGGGAGACCACAGACATGATCAGCCAGGTCTGCCCTGACGTGCCCCCACGATTCCATGGTTTTGCTACCGATGAAAAAGGTGATAATGATGATGATGGTGGTGGTGGAGGACAGGAGGAGGAGGAGGAGGAGGAGGAAGCAGACTTACGCCTTGGAAGCAGCGTACACGGCAGAGAAAGGGAAAGAAGGCAGTACCGCCGAGGATGCCGATCCGATATTAACCACCGCGCCTCTCCGCCGCCTGAGCATCCCTGGCAGGACGGCGCGCGTGACCCTCGTCGTCGCCTCCACGTTGACCCTCACGATGCTCCGCCACAGCTCCTCCTCCACCTCGTGGAAGAACATGGCGTGGGGGTACGTCGTCCCGGCGCTGTTCACCAGGACACCGACGTCCAGCCCCTCGATCTCCGCCTCGAGCCGATCGATCCATTCCGCCGTGTCGGTGGCGAGGTCCACGATAACGGGCTTGACCATGGTAGCCGTGTGTGTGGCCTTGATGCCGTCGGCGACTTGCTTGAGCTTGGCGGGGTTGCGGCCGGCCAAGACGAGGTGGAGTCCACGGTGGGCGAGCTGGAGGGCGATGGCCTTGCCGATGCCGTCGGTGGCGCCGGTGACGAGGGCCCATGACCCGTAGAACGACTTGAGGTCCTTGCCAGGCCTGAGGAAGGCGGAGTAGACCCAGATCAGGGGGGCGATGGCGGCCCTAAGGAGGATGAGAAATCCCAGAGATGAGAGCAAGATTATCCAAGAGGGTTGGTCTTTGAGTATGTTGATGTAGTAGTCGATTTCCATCTCGACCAGCTACCATCCGTCGCATCTCTCTCTCTCTCTCTATATACCCACACTGTACTTCTATATCGTACATCATAATACATATATATAATTCTATGTCATAATATATATATATATATATATATATATATATATATATATATATATATATATATATATATATATATATATACTTATCGTACGTCATAACATATACATGAATTATAGATAGAAATATATATGTATATTCTCATATCATTGCACATTGTAATATATTCATGTACTATCACACTTGTGTTATTATATATATATACATATAATATATTTTCATTATAATTCAGATATTTTTATGCTTATATATATATATCCATATATATATATTTCTCATTTTCTGTAAAATTTTATGATAATTTAAGATTATTTGGTTAGCTAGAATAATGAAGTTCTTCATAAAATTGTCTAATAGTTTGTTTGATGTTAGATAGTTCATTTGATTAGAGAGTAAATTATTAAAAATAATAATAAATTTTAGATTAAATATGATTTATTTATGAGGGATTATATTAAACTTTTTTCTATAGATTATTGAAATAAATTATTATAAATCAATGATTCAAGAGATAAGGTTTTTAATTAAAATATCTCATGACTCTATACTCCCAATTGGATACGTACATCATTCCCTATCACACTGGATCATTAATAAACATGAGATTTCTTTGACATCTTCATTTTTAGGTTCAATGAAGTATAACTTTAACTTACTATAAGATAATGATAATTTAAAATATCATATGCTTAATATCTTTTGGAAAATATATTTCAAATGATATGATCCACACAAACTAAACATGAATATATATATATATATATATCATAAAAATCTATAAATTATGATAAAAATATTTGTATATATGACATGTGGTGTGATATTATATGAGTATGTTACGATGTGTAATTGATAGAACCCCAAGGAATTCTATGCAGATTGATCTTTGAGGGGGATCAATCTTTGGAACGCTATAGGGGTTCCTCCCTCCTATGTAGTCGGTCGCAAGGTTAAATGAAGATTGATCTTTGCTTATTTAAAAGAGATGAAGTCTACATGCTTATATAGGGTTCCAAACTCTAGTCCTAAAGAGGTTGATTCCTAAGTTAAATACCCCTTTTGCTCTTCACCCTAGTCAACTTGCCCTATAAGAACCAGCGGCTTAGGAGGCTGTAATATGCTAAGCATCCCCTGCTCAAACCCTAGTCGACTTGCCTAGTAAAGGGGGCAACGACTAGGAAGCCCTAAGGCCCCAGATATATATCCTAGCCAACCTTCTTTATAAGATAGAGGCGGACATGTGAGGTTTATTACAGTCCCTCAGGGTTTTTTTATTAGTTGCTACTAGATTGAGTAGGACCCAACCCTGCTAGGGTTCTATCAAGCCTGTCCTCTTCGAATCAACATTGTCCTCAAGGCCAGGGTTCCATGAACTCAGGGAACCTGATCCTCAAATCTTCATATGACTCTCATGTGGCATCTTCAATTGGCAAATTACTCTAATGCACCAGTACTTCAATAGAGGGATATCAGTGATACATCACGATCCTGCAGTCAAGTATGGCTTGTGGTTGGGCTTGAATATCTCCATTGTCAGTGGTCTTAGGCAGCTGTATCTGGGCCGACTCATTCTCTCCCAGCTTGGGTTTTAAGCGGGACACGTGGAAGATAGAGTGAATTTTTACATCAGCTGATAAATTTAATATGTACCCCATGGCTCCAATATGTTCCATGATTTGATAGGGCCCATAAAAGTGCAGAGATAGCTTCAAGGAGGCTCGTGTGTTAATGGATAATTGCTTATATGGCTGCAGGCGAAGATAAACCCAATCTCCTATTGAGAACTCCCTTTCGCTTCGGTATGTGTCGGCTTGCTGCTTTATCCTAGCTTGAACGGCTGAAAGGTTATCTTTTACTAGTTGTAGAAGTTTGTCCCTGTCAATTAAATCTCGATCGACCTGATCTACTTTGGCCGAGTCAAGTACATGTTTAGGAATTACAAGAGTCGATCGACCATATGCTGCTTCATATGGAGTACATTTAGTAGAGGAATGATATATAGTATTATATCACCATTCGACCCAAGAGAGCCACTTCGTCCACTCGTTTGGCATGTCACTGGTGAAACACTATAGGTATGTCTCTAAGCACCTGTTCACCACCTTAGTTTCGCCATCAGTCTATGGGTGGTATGCCATACTCATCTTGAGTTTGGTGCCCTGCAATAGAAATAACTCGCTCTAAAATTTACTGGTAAAGACTCTATCACGATTACTTATAATGGATCTTGGCATCCCATACATTTTAATAATATTTTCTATGAGAATATGAGTAGTACTAGCAGCGGCGTAGGGATTTCACATAGCACAAAAATGAGGATACTTGGTAAGTCGATCAACCAGTACTAGAATTGTGCTTTTACCTTGGGATGGTGGCAATCCTTCAATGAAATCCATGGATATGTCAGTCCATACTGAGTTTGATATAAATAATAGTTGTAGCTTCCCAGGACTTGCTACTGTCTCACTCTTCTATTGTTAGCATACATCGCACTGTGCTACAAACTCAGAAATAATTTTTTTCATCCCTCTCTAATAAAAAATTTGTTTAACTCTTTTGTAGGTTCTTAAAAGTCTAGAGTGCTCTGTTGATGGTGTGGAGTGCATCTCTTACAGGATGATTTTGATAAAAGGGGAGTTGGGTGTAAGCACAATGCGACCTTTGTAGCATAGATCTTTGAATCCCAACTGTAGTGGCCTATTGAGCTTGGCACCTCCTCTAATTTTTTTTACAATGCTGCTGATTTCGGGATCCTTTCCCCATTCCTCCCTAATGTCCTTAAGGAAGCTGCTAGTTGGAAGGGAGATGGTTGAAAGTTCTGCTTGTTCGGGTATCCGTGAGAGTGCATCTGCAACAATATTTTCTTTGCCCTTTTTGTAAGTAATTTCATAATCAAACCCAATGAGCTTAATTACCCATTTTTGTATTCGAGAGATAATATATTTTGTTACAAGAAATTTTTGAGGCTTCTATGGTAAATTTTTATCTGAAATCATCGGTCAATCAGGTATGGTCTCCATTTTGTTACTGCATACATAATTGTGAGCATCTTCTTATTATAGATTGACATTTTTTGATGGGAGGGAGACAACGCCTTACTGGTGTGTGTGAGTGGTCGACCATTTTACATGAGAATGACTCCAATTCTGACTCCGGATGCATCAGCCTCAATGATGAAGGGTCGGTTGAAATCAGGTAGTGCTAGTACTGGCGTCTTCGTCGTCATTGCTGCCTTGAGTTTGTCGAAGATAATAGAGGCTTTATCCAACATTGGAAGACATCCTTTTTCAGTAGAGAAGTGAGGGGTGCATTGATCTTCCCATAATATTTCATAAATTTTTGGTAGTAGTCTGTTAGTCCAAGGAAACCCCGTAGCGAGTTTACATTTATTGGTTTCGGCCAGCCTTGCATTGCTTCAAATTTTGATGGGCCTATCACCACTCCTGATATTATGTGCCTAAGGTACTCCACTTTTTGCTGGAGAAAGCTGCACTTTGATTGCTTAATAAAAAAAGTATTCTCTCAAAGGATCGTTAAAATAAACCGCAAGTGCTGAAAGTGAGTCTCAAGGGAAGGGCTGTGAATGAGAATATCATCAAAAAATACCAGCACAAATTTGCAAAGAAATCTCTGAAAATATCGTTCATAAGACTTTGGAAGGTTGAAGGAGCATTAGTGAGTCCAAAATGTTAGGATCAATTGGCACTAAGATGGGGGTTGAATTAGTGCAAGTGTAAATTAATCATTTAACAAAAACTTTTCGTTTGAAGCAAGATAAGAAAATTGAAAGCTTTTCATTCAAGTGAGTAATTCAATCTTATAGAGAAATGCTAAGCTTATTACTTAAAGAAGACTCAAGAAAGAATAAGCAAATCTGAATAAAAGGATAAGCAACATTGTAAGGGAAATGCTTGATTTCGTAGCCTTGCTTTTAAAAGTAAATAATGTCAGAAGCGTCTTTTGGTATTTTGTTGAAAACAATTAAGAATCCGATTAAAAACCTGTGAGGATGAAGATCATATATTTCTATGAACTACTTAGAAGTAATATAAAGAAGTAAAGGAGATAAGCAAAGAGAACTCACAACTTATAGTGGTTCGACCTCAACCTTGGCCTATGTCCACTTCCCGAGTCCTCCTCCTTGAGGCACACCGGCATGCACTATCGATCTCTTTTAGGTGAAGACCAAACCCTTATAACTTAAGCTTACAAGGAAGACTCTTTTACAAGAATATTACTAACTCTTAGCTCACTCCCTTCCCCTTTTCTTTTCTTACAATTTACACAAGTTTTTTTACCGAATTTTAATCCCAAAAATTATTGTGTAGAATGCAAGAAAACTTGGGGTATTTATAGGACCCAAATGGCTTTAGAATTTGGAGCCAAAATTTAAACATATTCAAAAAATTCGAGTATAAGCAGTTCATGTTAGGAAACCTTGGCGGGAGCATCACATGTGTAGTGAAAGATCAAAATAAAATAGGTTTTTCATGTACATCAAATCGTCGTGCAAAAGATTGAGTCATGAGAAAAGTCATAAAACTGAGAAAACTACGATATGAAAGAGATTAATTACCTAAGGAGATCGTATATTCATGTTTTTCCATATCCAGATGGAGAGGAAGAAGAAGGTCAAGCATCATCCTCTCTAGCAGTATCCACACGATGAATCTCTACAACGAAACTTCTTCAATCAGATCTCGCAACACTTGCGTAGAGGGAGGGAGGAGAATAGGATGAGGTGGCCAAAGTTGTAGCCTATTAACCATAAACCTACCCTCCTATTTATAGAGAGCCACCAAAAACCCTAGGGGTCCTGCCTTAGTGGGTATTAGATCTCCATCCAATTATCCACTAACCTTGTATTATTAGATCTCTATCCAATAATCTCCTTTGACCTCTAATTGGGCCTCATGCAAGGAGCTCATTAGTGTAGGGTCTCATCTAATGAGAATAAGGGCTAATTGGATATATATCTAATCCTCTATTCGTTGAAGCACCCATCATATGAGCGTGACCCTCTAGGCCCGATACCAAGCTGGTCGTGAGTTGCTCCCATCAAAACTCCTTCTGATATAGTGAATTATTATCTCCATAATAATTCACTCGACTCATTGACTATGAACGTACTAGGCCACTACGCCATAGTCCCCAAACGGCACAGGGGGATCAAATTCATCAGACCTATCTTCTATAGTTATCGTGTATCTATAATTCTTCATCCAACTAATATCCTAGAGATTATAAATTAGACATTTGTTAGGTCACATACGAAATTCGTCTGAGACTCGCTTTAATTGGATTCTCTCGGAGAACTCATTCTCTCAATCCGAATGACCTTGGCCAATGATTTGTCTGAGCAAGCACATATGAGATATTCCTCTCACGATACCAAAAGTGGATGATCTTTTATTGACACTCAATTGCCTTTGTAAGGTTGGTTACCAATCCCGATAACTAGTTATACCATATCTGAAACTTTTCAAACCTGTAAGTCTGATGTTAAAGAAAGGAGTACTCAAACAAGCATCGTAGGTATCTTAACTCTAAGGACTAGATACACAATTGAGACTATGAAATCGCTGTATGACATTAGGTATCATTAACCATACAACATTCTATAAGCAAATCGATCATTGAACTCATTTTCCAATGAGCACCTATACTATATCTTTAGTGTCTCCACACAAATGGTTATGAGACCAACCGCCTCTATGGACGAGTATATAGTACACCGATCTGTTTGATTATCTCGATGTCCTTCTCGAGTAACCTATGACCGGGATTATTTAGGATCTGTGTTTAAAGGTGAATCAATCTCATTATCGTGATCTTATCATGATCCAATTTTCATTGCACAGAACCAATGATATCATAATATATATATATATATATATATATATATATATATATATATATATATATATATATATATATATATATATATATATATATATATATAACAGATAATATAATATGAGAATATATCAATAATAATCATAAGAAATAAGATCGTGCAGTGTGTCACACGTGTCATCACTCACGTGATTGGCTTCAAGGGCACCTGTAACCAGCAGTCACCCACTTGACCTAAAACCAATCACATATGTGTTTGATCCCCATCAGATAATAATGTATTCTGCCTTTATGGTCGAGTCAGCAGTAGTAAGTTGCTTGGAACTCTTCCAGCTTATTGCTCCTCCATTTAGGGTGAAAAATATACAATGAGTTCGACTTGCTATCATCAATGTCGGGTTGGAAACTCGAGTCTGTGTAGCTCTCAACCTGGAGGCTACCTCCTCCATATACTAGTAAAAAATTCTTAGTCCTTCTCAAGTACTTAAGGATACACTTTACTGCCTTCCAGCGTTCTAAACCTGGATCCGCCTTATACCTGCTCTGACACTCAAAGCATGTGCTATATTAGGCTTGGTACATAACATAGCATACTTGATAAAAAGTGATATCCATGTTAAGGCATAGGGTATTATATTCATATCTGTCCTTTCTTTAGGAGTATTTGGGGACATACTCATAGAAAGTGATATTTCATGTCTCATCGGTATGAGACATCTCTTAGAATTCTCCATGCAAAACCTTTTGACAATGGAGTCTATGTACCTAGACTGAGACAAGCTAAACATTCTCTTAGATATGTCTTTATAAAATATGGATCCCAAAAATATATGATGCTTCCCCTAAGTCTTTCATGGAGAAGTTTCTAGATAGCCAAACCTTTACTGTAGAGAGCATTCCTACATCATTTTCAATAATTAGGATGTCATCCACATACAATACTAAGAAGGTGATAGCACTTCTATTTACCTTCCTATATACACAAAACTCATCTTCGTTCTTAACGAAGTTATAAGATCTGATTACCTCATCAAATCTTATGTTCTAACTTCGGGAAGCTTGCTTCAGTCCATAAATAGACCTAAGCAACCTACACACTTTATTTGAACTCTCTCTGGATACGAATCCCTCTGGCTATATCATATACACCTCCTCGACATTGAGGAATACTGTTTTTACATCCATCTGCAAGATCTCATAGTCATAGTGTGCTGCAATGAGCAAAAGAATTCTAATGGATTTAAGCATGCTAGAGGTGACAAGGTTTCGTCATAGTCAACTCCTTATTTTTGACGATATCTTTTAGCTACCAACCTTGCCTTATAGGTTTTCACCTTTTTATTTACTCCGATCTTCTTCTTGAAGATCCACTTGCACTCGATGGATACAATACCCTCAGGTACATCCACAAGATTCCAAACCTTATTAAAGTACATAGAATCCATCTCAGAATGTATGGCTTCTTACCACTTCTTAGAGTCTATACTCATAATAGCCTCCTTGTCAGTCTGAGAATCAATATCTTGATAGTTATCTCCACTAATATGTCCCATATATCTTTCAGGAGGGTGAGATACTCTGCTAGACCTGCGTAAAGTTGGAACTTGTGTGCTAAGTACCTGAATAGACTCGGGCTCTGGAATTATGCTTGAGGTAGGTTCTCCAACCTTGCTCAACTCTATCTCACTCCCACTGTTTCCATAAAAAATGTGTTCTTTCTTAAGAAACATAATCCTCTTGGCAACAAAGATCTTATGGTCCTCGGGATAATAGAAATAGTACCATAAAGTTTCTTTAGGGTATCACACGAACGTGCATCATTCCGTCCTTGATTCTAACTTATCGGGGTTGTGTCTTTTAACGTGGGCAGGACAGCCCCAAATCCTAACCATCTTAAGATCGGGCTTCCTTCCCTTTCATTTCTCATATAGTGTAGACACTATCGACTTTGATGGAACTATGTTCAGAAGATAAGTTACGATCTCTAGGGTATATCCCCAAAATGAGATGGGTAGGTTAGTGAAACTCATCATAGATCGTACCATGTCTAATAGTGTGCGATTCCTCCTTTTTGATACACCATTGAGCTGCGGTGTATATAGAGATGTCCATTGGGATAGAATCTCATGGTCTCTGAGGAAATGGGTGAACTCTGTACTCAAGTACTCTCCTCCTCGATCTGATCAAAGAGTCTTAATACTCTTTCCAATCTGGTTCTCTACCTTATTATTATATTCCCTGAATTTCTCAAAGGCTTTGGTCTTGTACTTAATCAAGTACACGTGTCCATACCTAAGAAATTATTAGTGAATATAATAAAATATGAGTAACCATCTATAATTTGAGTCGACATGAGATCACATACATCACTATGTACGAGTTCCAATAACTCAGTGACTCTCTCTCCAGTTCCACTAAAAGGAGATTTGATCATCTTCCCACGAAGGTAAGGTTCACGAGTTGCATATGGCTCATAGTCAAATGGATTTAAGTATTCATTTTTCAGTAACTTTTGATTCATTCCCTAATGTATATGACCTAGCCTACAATGTCATAGGTATGCATTGTTCACCTCATTTCTTTTTCTCTCAGACATATTTATATTCATGATATGTAGAGAAGTGTCTAACATATATAAGTCATTTATCAGGGTCCCTCTAGTGATGATCTCATCATTCATAATTATTGAATAACTGTTATTCTCAAAAACTAATTTATATCCACTAATTGTCAAACAAAAGATAGAAATAATATTTTTGATAATAGAGAGAACAAAATGATATGCATCTAATGTAATAATAGCTCCACCAGGTAGATGTAGGGTGACCTCCCCAATAGCAACTGTAGTAATTCGTGCTCCATTGCCCATCTTGAGGTCCATCTCACCTCTGGCCAATCTCTTAGGCCTTGCCAGAAACTACAATAATTACATATATGATAGACACTCATGGTATCCAATACCTATGTGTTATCATCAAAATATGATAATTGGAGATTGATCATGAATATAACTAAAGCTTCTTCAAGCTTCTATTTCGCTTTATCTGTAAGGTAGTCCTTACAGTTCCTCTTTCAAAGTCTATCTTGGCCGTAGTGGAAGCACTATCATTTGTCCTTTACCAGGTATTTCTTAGCAACCTTTGCCTTACCTAATCTTTCTTTACCCTTGCCCTTCATAGGGGTCTTACTAGCCTTCATTTTCTTATTGGTCTCACTAGTATCGAGAACTGACTTCTCTTTCTTGTTGGCACTCTTAGCTTCCCTCAACATATTAAGGAGCTCAGGGAGGGGAGAGTCACCTCAAATTTGCTAATATTAAAATTCATGATGAAGTGAGAAAATGAATATAGCAGGGATTGAAGTATAAGATCATTACATAGGTTATCCTCTATGACTGTTCCTAGACCTGTGAGTTTCTCGATTCACTCTATCATATTTAGGATATGATTCTCAACTGATATCTCTTCTATCATCCTGACTTGGAAGAGTCTCTTGGATATCTCATATCTTTGAGTTCTTCCTTATTTCTCAAACAATTGGCGGAGATGAAGAAGGATAGAACCTGCATCCATGCTCTCATGTTGCTTTTGTAACTCAGGAGTCATGAAGGCCAACATGTAATATTTTGTCAATGTGAAATCATTTATATACTTTATATAGCGAACAATCTCATCATCGCTTGCCCCTTCTTCTGGTGTGGGCACAATTGTATCAAAGATATACACGACTTAATATTATCGTAGGAGGGGTTTTGTTTTGTATTAGTCTCCTAATATGTCATGTCATACACATATATATTTAATATATATCTACATCATATGTAAATATATATATATATATATATATATATATATATATATATATTTACATATATCTAGTAGGTGTATAAGACATCACATATGCAAGCCACACCGGATGATCATGAGCTATCACCTAATATGATTAAGCCTGAGCCAACGGGCTTAATCACTCATAATATGATCTATGTGTGCAACGACGTATCTTCATGCCTTGTGATCGTTGATGTCGTCATTATCGATTTCGTCGGATCCTCGTCACATTACCATGCGTCATAATCTTCCACCATGATATTGTGGGTCCTGTTGTCACCTCAACGCTCCCGTCGTGCTTCTCCATATAATTATAAAATAATTACAAGCACGCAGGTATGATAATAAACCAGAAAAACGGAGGCTCATAGGCCCCAATAATAATAATAATAATAATCATAATTACACACATAACAACACATAGCTCATGATCATCCATCAACATCATACATCACATACACATCACATCACATGTAGGATTACTAGATATATAATAATTAATTAAAATATTTAATTAATTATTTTTTTAGAAATCAAGATATACTTAAAATTTTTGTAATTGTTAAGGGCATTTTTAAAATTTTAGATAAAAGGACAATCCTTAGAATTTCGAGAATTGTTGAAGGCGTGTTGGAAATTTTGTACACGAGGATAATCCTCATAATTTTCCAAATTCAAAGGAGCAAAATAGTCCTTTTCCCAAAAGAAAACCCTAAACCCTCTTGCCCCGTTCCAGCTAGCCGTCGCCACCCCTATGCAACAACGGTGTTGTGCCGCTAGTGATCGTCCTGCCCACGGGTGGTTGCACCTACGGTAGGCCCTCGGTGGGCGGACGGGCCTACTGCCCTTAAGCGGCAGCTCCTGTGGGCGTAGTGCCCATAGGTTCCTCCCTTGAGGGCGCTGCCTATGCCTACAGGAGGCGCCTCTATGGGTGCTGACCCCTTACGGGCTAGCCGCAAGCGGTCGCCCCTACAAATGCTTAGCCATGGCCGATCGCCCCTACAGAGGGCCTGGTCATGGTCGGCCGCCCTTGCAAAGGGCCTGGTCATGGTCGGCCGCCCTTGCAAAGGGCCTGGCTGTGGTCGGTCGCGCACTTTCCTCGCTGCCTTCGTTGTGAAAACACAGCAAGTACACGTAGAACAGTTCTACGTGATTCAATCTCCTTATACGCAGTTTAAAACCAATTTTTGCACGAACAACCTTGGCTCTGATACCACTATTGGGAAATCTTAGCGGGAGCATCACATGTGCAGTAGAAGATCAAAATAAAACATGTTTCCCACGTAGATCAAATCATTGTGCAAAAGATTGGGTTGCGAGAAAAGTTGTAAAACCGAGAAAACCATGATACGTAAGAGATTGATTACCTAGGGAGATCGTATATCCATGTTTTTCCAGATCCAGATGGAGAGGATAAAGAATGTCAAGCATCCTCCTCTCTAGCAGTATCCACACGATGGATCTCTACAATGAAACTCCTCCAATCAGATCTCGCAACACTTGCATAGAGGGAGGGAGGAGAATAGGAGAGATGGCCAAAGCTGCAGCCTATCAACCATGAACCTACTCTTATATTTATAGAGAGCTACTAAAAATCCTAGGGGTCCTATCTTAGTGGGTATTAGATCTCTATCCAATTACCTACTAACCTTGCATTATTGGATCTCTATTCAATAATCTCGTTTGGCCTCTAATTGGGCCTCATGCAAGGAGTCCATTAGTGCAAGGTCTTATCTAATGATAATAAAGGCTCTTATATTCGCTGAAGCATCCACCATATATGTGTGACCCTCTAGGCCCGATACCGAGCTGGCCGTGAGTCGCTCGCAGAACTCTTTCTGATATAGTAAATTATTATCTCCATAATAATTCACTCGACTCATCGACTATAGACGTACTAAGCCACTACGCCATAGTCCCCAGACGGTACAGGGGATCAAATCCATTAGACCTGTCTGTCCATAATTACCGTGCATCTATAATCCCTCATCTAACTAATATCCCAAAGACCATAAATTGGACATAAAATATTAGACCCGAAGAACTCTCTCAATTCGAATGACCCTGACAAGGTATTTATCTAAGTAAGCAGATATGAGATATTCTTGTCGTGATACTAAGAGTGGATGATCCTTTATTAACACTCAATTGCCTTCGTAAGGTTGGGTACCAATCCCGATAACCGGTTGTACTAGATATGAAACTTTCTAAAACTGTAAGTCCGACGTAAAAAAAAGGAGTACTCAAACAAGACATCTTTGGTGTCTCAAGTCTAAGGACCAGATACACAACTAGGACTATGAAATCATTGTCTGATATTAGGTATCATTAACCATACAATATTTCATAAGCAGATTAATCAATGAACTCATTCTCTAATGAGTTCTTATACTATATCCTTAGTGTCTCTATACAAATAGCTATGAGACCAGCCGCTTCCATCATATGGACGGGTATATAGTACACCAGTATATCCAGTTATCTTGATGTCCCTCTCGAGTAACTTATGACCGAGATTATTTCGAATTTATGTTTAAAGGTGAATCAATCTCATTATCGTGATCTTATCACGATCCGATTCCCATTATATAGAACTAAGGACATCACAATATATATATGCAATAGATAATATAATGTGAGAATATACCAATAATAATCATAAGCAAAAGGATCACGCAGCATGTCACATGTGTCATCACTCACATGATTGGCTTGTAGGGCACTTATAACTAGTAGTTCACCTATCGACGCTGGCGATGTAACCGCTGAAAGCATCCCTGAATCCAGGGTATTGGTGATTCAATCGTCGTCAACTGCCCGAAAACCTAGGCGATTGTGGTACAACCGTCGTTCAGCCGTCGAAATTTCTGGAATAGTGGTTCCTTCCACTTTTTGTATTCGGACTTGAACCATATGTTGACCAATTCTCTGGTCAACCAACTGAGCTCAATCAATCCCCTTTTGTGGACCCGGTTACCTCTTTGAGTTGATTTGGATTCCTTCTAAATCATACTCAATTTGGACTCAAACTTAACCTACGACTTAAGGATTACAACCATACATGACCACTAAACTTAACGACCTCACTCTTGTAATCCGACAACCTCTGGCATTCCCTGCGATGAGTCTCATGATCCTCCTCTGGCAATCTCCCGGCGTGTTCCTAGAAATCTTCCCGATACCTTTGACGAAGTCCTAGCGAACTCCCGGCGAGCTCCCACCGCATCGTCCAAACCTTGGCCAGATGCATAAGCTTGATCCTGGGTCCTTGTTTGGTTTGTAACTCCTTTTCACTATCATGGTTAAACCTACATCACTTCCTCTAACAACACATGTTAGATTAAACATTCATCAATTGACTTCATTATTAAAATTCGAGATCCAACAATTTTCCTTTTTTTTTTATGATGACAGGAGTCAATCCTAACTCCCCCTAAATTCATACCACAATAAAGAAAACTTAAATTCAAGAGAATCACACACTCTTGTATTCAAGTAAATCAAGGTAATCAATATTCCAAGCAAATCAAAATTTGCATCTGTCATCAAAGCATGAATTTCAAAAAATTATGTATCAATATCTAAGTATGTGCATCAATATCCATGTGTCATCAAAGTCCATTTCTCCCCCTTTGTCATCAACAAAAAGGTGAAATGTATAGCTAACGATCTTAAAGCACATGATGACATTCATCCCCCTTACCCTTTGTGAATAATGAGAATAGAAAACAAGGGAGGAGTTGTGAAAACATTACATCATTAAGAAGAGCACTTAATAAATTTCAAAAAACTATTAAGATGAGCTCAAAAATCCAAGAAATTTAAAGACTACTTATGTATTTAAAATCATCTCTTGTAATTTTCAAGGAAATGTAGCAAATAAATCCAAAAAATAGTAAATCATCATTTTTATATAAATTTCCTCCCATTTTTGGTAAACAAGAAGGTAAAAACAAGAGGGGGATTTGAAAAGAATTATCACAAGAATAGATATTAAGTTTTGAGATCCAAGGTTAGGAATTTTTCATGCAATTTTATACATTTCAAACAAATATCACATATCAAAAACATTATGACAAAACTTAATCTTATGAAATCTAGATTAGCAATTCATATGTTTTCATGATTTAGCATTCCAAGTTCTCTTCTAAGAAAATCAAATTGTTCTTCATTTAGAGGTTTTGTAAAAATATCCACTAATCGATGCTTAGTGTCAATAAATTCCAAGGAGATATATTGACAATTTACATGATTCCTTATAAAATGATGTCTAATGTCAATATACTTAGTTCTTAAGTGTTGAATATGACTTTTGCTCAAGCATATCACACTTGTGTTGTCCCATTTAATAGAAATATTTTTAATTAAATTTCATAATCTTTTAAGGTGTTTTTCATCCAAATAACCTGGGCACAACATGCACTAGCTACAATATATTCTACTTCCGCAGTAGATAAAGCTACTAAATTTTGTTTCTTGGAAGTCCAAGAAACAAGTGCATACCCTAAAAATTGACATGTCCCAGTAGTACTTTTTCTATCTATTCTACATCTACCAAAATCGACATTTGAATAAGCAATTAATTCAAAGTTATTTGATTTTAGATATCATAATCCTAGTTTTGTGGTTCCTGTTAGGTATCTAAAGATCCGTTTAACTACTTTCAAATGAAAGAGTTTAGGATTAGATTAAAATCTTGTGCATAATCCAACACTAAACATGATATCCGATCTAGTAGTAGTCAAATATAACGAACTTCCTATCATTCCTCTATAAGCTTTTTGATCAAAGTTTTCTCCTTCATTGTCTAAGTCCAACTTTGTAAATATGATCATGAAAGTGTTTAATGCTTTAGCATTCTCCATCCCAAAGCGTTTAAGTAAATTCAATATATATTTAGTTTGACTAATAAAGATATCATTATTTAATTATTTTATTTGTGATCGTAAGAAGAATGTTAATTCATCCATTATGCTTATTTCAAATTCTTGGCTCATTTATTTAGCAAAAGACTCACATAAAACTTTATTTGTTGATTTAAAAATAATATCATCAACATAAATTTGAACAATGAGGCAATCATTTTTATAAATACTTAAAAATAGTATGGTATCAACCTTGCCTTTAGAAAATTTATTTGAAATAAGAAAAGAACTAAGTCTTTCAAACTAAGCCCGAGGGGCTTATTTTAATCCATAAAGAGCTTTTATAAGTTTAAAAATATGATTAAGAATAAAATTATTTTCAAAACCAAGGGGTTGTTCAACATATACTTCTCTTAAGAATCATCTCTTAAGACTTCATCAATGCACTTTGGTTCGATTTAAGAGGGAAATATGACATTTGCATAAAAATTCTTAAAATAAGATTGAATTTAAATTTTTTTTGATGTATCTCTTATTATATGATCATTCACATAATTCCATTCCTTGGGTAAAGGTTTGGAAGTAGATTCATCCAAGTTACTTTTATGAGTATTATCATTTAAATTCAAAGTACCAAGATCAAATTCATCATCAAAATCAATTTTCTTAAATTCGAAAAACTCATTAAAGACAACATGAATAGATTCTTTAATTAATAAAGTTCTTTTATTAAAAATATGATAAGCCTTTGAAATAGAAGAATAACCTAGAAAAATACCTTCATTAGATTTTACATCAAATTTTCCTAAAGCATCATTCTTATTTAAAATAAAATATTTACAACCAAATATTTTAAAATAAGAAATATTAGATTTTTTACCATTCCACAATTCATAAGGAGTTTTAGTGAGCAATGGTTTTACAAGAACCCTATTTAAAATATAGCATGTCATATTAACGACTTCGACCCAAAAGTATTTAGGTAAACTATGTTCATTTAACATTGTTCTAGCCATTTCTTGTAAGATCTTATTTTTTCTTTCTACTACATTTTGTTATAGATTCTATATAGTAGAAAAATATGGATATATTGATTTGATTCATAAATTTTTTAAAAATTATTGTTTTGAAATTCTCCACCATGAACACTACATATTGAAGAAATCATATATCCTTTTTTATTTTGAACAATGTTACAAAATTTTACAAAACATTTAAATATATCACTTTTATATACTAAGAAATAGGTCCAAGTATATCTACTAAAATCATCCACTATAAAAATACTTATTTGCTACCATCTAAAATTGTAATGTCAATTGGTCCAAATAAATCCATATGGATCAATTGAAGTGGCCTAGAGATGCTTATTTGATTTTTTAGCTTGAAGCTACTCTTTATTTGTTTTCCTAATTGACAAGTATCATAAACTTTATCTTTAATAAACATAAGATTAGGTAAGCCTCCTACTAGGTCTTTGGCAAAAATTTGGTTTAAAAGTTTCATACTAGCATGAACTAGTCTCTTATATCAAATCCAAGCATCATCATTCAAAACCAAAAAATAAGTTTCATCATAATTTTTTTTAATATCTATGGTGTATATATTATTGTTTCTTAAGATAATCAAAGATTTGTTTTTGTGTGATAATTCAATTATGCAAGCATTAGGTTGAAATTTAATAATATAATCTTTATCACATAATTGGCTATTGCTAAGCAAATTATGTTTTAAGCCTTCAACTAATAACACATCTTTAATCAAAAGGTTTGATGTGTTACCTATAGTTCATTTCCCAATGATTTTTCTTTTATTGTTGTCTCTGAAGGTGACAACTCCTTCACCTAAGCTAGTGAGCTTAGAAATATAAGTTGGATCTCCGATCATATGACTTAAGCATCCACTATCAAGATACCATTTGATGCTCCTAGCTTAAACGTACAAGAAGTATATTTTTTATTTAGATACCCATTTTTTATTGGGTCATTCATGCAAAATTTTATCTTTCCTTTCTAATGATTTTTTGTTGTTTATTATTCTCTTGGGAACCAAAACTAATTGGTGTGAACTATATTTTCTAAATAGATATTTATTTGTCATATGTCCTAATTTTTTATAAAAATTAGATTTAATTTTTGGTGGTAAATTTAAGATAAGTCCTTTAACAAAAATAGTTGGCTTTTGTTGAATGTTACCAATAAAACCTATGCCATTTCTTCTATTAATATGACCCTTATTAGCAAGGATCATATTTAGGGATTTGTTTCTAATTTTAAAATTTTCTAATGTTGTCTTAAGCATAATATTTTCTTCTTTAATATTATCTAGAATTTCACATTTAGAACAAACGTTATGTGATTCTTATAAATCATGCATTTCATCAAATCTACTAACTCACAAATTATATTCATTTTTAAGCATCTTATAAGATTTATTTATTTTTCTAAACTTATCAAATAATTCATGAAATATATTTAATAATTCTGAAAAAGAAATACTTAATAAATTACTAACCTCATCTTATATCGCTATTTGAGCATAGCTAGCAACTTCTTCTTTGGAGTGGTCTTCTTCATCTGATAAGTTTGAGTCATCCTAAGTTATCGAGAGTGCTTTCTTCTTGTGTAGCACCTTCTTTAATTGAGGACATTTATTTTTGAAATGTCCCAGTTTTTTACATTCATAGTATATTACACTGTCCTTCTTTGGTTCATTTTTATTTTTATAGTTTTTGTTCATTTTCATAAATTTTTTAGACTTTCTAGATATTAGTGCAATATGATGGTCATCATCACTCGATGTTTCACTCAAGGAGTCATTTGTCGTTCGAAGTACTACATCTTTCCTGTTCTTTAGAAGGTGTTCATTAAGCTCTTCATGAGCTTTATAATTCAGTTCCTAAGTCATTAATGATCCAATGAGTTCTTCAAGAGGTAAATTATTTAAATCTTTGGCCTCTTGTATAACGGTTACTTTAGGATCCCGACTCTTAGGAAGAGATCTTAAAATTTTACTAACTATGTCAAAATTAGAAAAATATTTTCCAAGAGCTTTAAGTCCATTGACGACATCCGTGAAACGGGTGTACATGTTTCCAATAGACTCACTTGGTTTCATTCGAAATAACTTATAATTATGAACTAAAATACTAATTTTAGATTCTTTTACTCTACTATTCCCCTCGTGTGTGATTTCTAGTGTATGCCAAATATCAAAAGCTGATTCACAAACAGAAACATGATTAAACTCATTTTTGTTAAGAATACAAATAAGGCATTCATAGCCTTTGCATTCAACGAAAAATTCTTCCTTTCTAAATTATTCATTTAGTTCATTAGTTTAGAAGATTTTTCAAAGCTATTTCAATAATATTCCATAAAAGATCCAAAGAAATGAGAAAACTATGCATCCTTGTTTTCCAATATGTGTAATCTGTCTCATTGAACATGAGAGGACGTGAAATAGAATGTCCCTCATTCATGTTAAACAAAGCCATTTACTTAAGTGGGTTTTTAATCCAAAGAGTAAGACCTTGCTCTGATACTATTTGTTAGGATCAATTGGCACTGGGAGGGGTGGTTTTGAATTAGTGCAAGTATAAATTGATCTTTTAATGAAAACTTTTCGTTTGAAGAAAGATAAGAAAATAAAAAACTTTCTATTCATATGAGTAATTCAATCTTATAGAGAAATGCTAAGCTTCTTGCTTAAAGACGACTCAAGAAAGAACAAGCAAATCTGAATAAAAGGATAAGCAACGTCATAGGGGAAATGCTTGATTTCGAAGCTTTGCTTTCAAAAATAAATAATGTCGGAAGCGTCTTTTGATATTTTGTTGAAAACAATTAAGAACCTTATGTTGACTAATTCTCTTAAAATTTCTAGTAAAGTGGTTCCCTCCACTTTTTACATTCTGACTTGAACCTTATATTGACCAATTCTCGGGTCAACCAATTGAGCTCAATCTTAGCTCAATCAATTCCCTTTTGTGGATCAAGTTGTCTCTTCAAGTTGATTTTGATTCCTTCCAAATCATACTCAATTTGGACTCAAACTTAACCTACGACTTAATGATTACAACCATACATGACCACCAAGCTTAGCGACCTTAGTCCCACAATCCGGTAACCTCCGACATTCCCTGCGGTGAGTCTCACAGTCCTCCTCCGGCGATCTCCCGACATGTTCCTAGCGATCTTCCCGATACCTTCGGCGAAGTCCTAGCGAACTCCCGGCGAGCTCCCACCACATCGTCCAAACCTTGGCCCGATGCATAAGTTTGATCCTGGGTCCATGTTTGGTCTGTAACTCCTTTTCACCATCGTGGTTAAACCTACATCACTTCCTCTAACAACACATGTTAGATTAAACACTCATCAATTGATTTCATCATCAAAATATGAGATTAAACACAAAAGGCATTACCAAGAATTCATAGTGGCTGTTATGCGTTAGGAATCAAGTTTTTTGGAATATCGTCTTCACATACTCAAATTTGGTGAGAACCGGATCAGAGGTCCAACTTTGTGAAGACTCGAGCTCCCTTTAACTCGTCAAGAAGTTTATCTACCATTGGTATTGGATACTTGTCTTTGATGGTGATGTCAAAGCTCGGTAGTTGACGCACATCCGTCATGTTTCATCCTTCTTTCATATAAGTAGCACAGACGAGAATGGGGGCCGCAGCTTGGCCGAATGACCCCTTACTCAAGCATCTCCTTCACAATATTCTCTATTTTATCCTTCTGAAGATGAGGATAATGATATGACTGAGTGTTCACTGGTGGTTTTCTCGAAAGAATTGGAATCCGATAGTTATGCTACCGGGTAGGAGGAAGATTGTGCGGTTCGATGAAAACATCGACAAATTCAGCAAGCAGATGGGTGAAGTTTTGATCTTCAATTTTTATTTTTTTTCTCCTCTGGTTGCTTCTAGAGTTGCATCAAGAAGCCACCATTTACCTTATGTAAGACTTTCTCCATTCGTTGAGTCAAAATGGTCATTACGTTGCTTTCGCGCTTCCCGCGTAGGATGACTTGTTTGCCTTTATAGTAAAACTTCATAATTAATTTGGAAAAGTTTCAGGAGATGTCAATTAGCGTTGTCCACCATTCTATTAATCTGAAAAAGTTTCAGGGGCTCGGCTGACAGTAAGGGAGGCTGAGGGCTTCAGTGTTGTTGGTCTTGGAGCGACCCTAGCCCTTCGGGCTTCATGGTTCAACCACTCGTCTTGAAGTCACATGAAGGAGATGACTACCATAAGTGTGTATGGTTGTCACGCTTGAACTGCTCCCCGAATCTCTGGCTTTAAGCCCTCAATGAAAGTCTATAATAGTTATTTTTTAGACCAATCATGAGTTTGATTAGATAACCTTTCAAACCTGGTCTACTACTCCTAGACAGTGAAGATATGATAGATCTTAGCTAGTTGTCTGTCAACATTCTCATAATCGGTTGGTCCGAAATGAATCAACAGTCCTTCTTTGAATTATCTCAATGAGAGGGCTCCATGAGTGTGTTCAAACCAATCAAACCATTTTATGGTGTCCCCTTCGAGATGTATAGCTGTAATTTCTACCATAGATGTGTTCGGGGTTTTGTGATACCAAAAATATCGCTCCATGCATGAGATCCAATCGATCGGGTCTCCTTCCCATCTAGGAAAGTCCACCCTCAAGCGTTGATAGTAGGATCAGTAATAGAACCTCCCTCTCCTGGAATTCATCTTTTCCGTCATAGCTTTCTCCTTCTTGTGATTTTCTCGGGCTCGGTGGTCAGCCCAAACTAAGTTCAGCAAAGAGAGTTCATATTTTATCATCCATTCGTATCTCGAAGGTTTTAAATATAGCATTGATTGCCTTATCAGATGCCATAGTGTATACCTCCAAATCTGTAATGTTAAGATCTTTCTTTTGTTGCCAGGTTAAGGGCATGGATCGATTGAGGAATTTATGGCCGAGAGGATTGATGGATGTAGGCTACGGTTTATGCTTGTTTGGTTACTGTTTTAGGTACGGTTTGGGCTACAGTTTGGTTAGACAGAGGTTAGGAAGATGGTTTTAGATTTATGGTTGATGACATCAAATGTTTGATAGGAACCAGTGGAGGTTTGATGCGAATAGGTGTTGTCAAAGAAATAGTAGTTTCTCGATGAAATTTTTAGTAGAAAATCGAGAATTTATAGAGGAAATTGATAGCATGATCTCAATTTAGATAGCAGCAAGGATGACAGAAGAGATCATAAAATTTTGACAACAAGATAACAAGAAAAACGTTACAAGTTACGATAGTAGAATTTTTGTTAAAAAATTTAGCGGTTTACGATGAAACATTTCAACAACATAAGGACGTTTTCAGAGATGAATTCATTAATAGATCAAACATAGATAAAAGCCGAGATGATCTACGAAGTGTATAAAATTTTTTGTCTAAAAAGACGACAATAAGATCGGCTTAAAGGCAGCAAATAGGTGGTTGAAATATTCGACAGCGTTCCTTCATTCACAAAGATGATGACTTTATGACGATAAGAATTTACAGCAAGGAATAGATGAAAACTTCTTTTTGGTATTTTTTAGATAAGAAATTACAACAACAAAAAGCATTCGTGATAGAAAAATACTAGTCTAATGTAATTGATGGTAACAACAACAAATTGATTTGATTTGCGACAAGGAGATGGTGGTGGAGACGACGTCGTCAAAAGCAATTGTAGGAATTGCTTGGCTGATGGTGGGTGACAGGGATGGCAACAAAAGCAGCAAGATCGTTGCTCTGATACCAGATGATAGAACCCTAAGGAATTTTATGCAGATTGATCTTTGAGGAGGATCAACCCTTGGAACGCTATAAGGGTTCATCCTTCTTATGTAGTCGGCCACAAGACTGAATGAAGATTGATCTTTACTTATTCAAAAAGGTGGAGACTACATACTTATATAGGGCTCCAAACCCTAGCCCTAGAGAGGTTGCTTCCTAAGTTAAATACCCCTTTTGCCCTCCATCCTAGCCGACTTGCCCCATAAGGGTCGACGGCTTAGGGGCTGGAATATACTAAGTGTCCCTTGCTCAAACCCTAGTCGACCTGCCCAGCAAAGGGGTGGCTAGACTAGGAAGCTCTAAGGCCTAGATATAAACCCTAGCCAATCTTATTTATAAGATAGAGGTAATTAGGTGGGGTTTATTACAATCCCTCATGGTTTTTTATTAGTTGGAACTAGATTGAGTAGGACCCAACCCTACTAGGGTCCTATCAGTAATGCACATCAATACTATGACGTGTGATGTTGAGAGTATACAAATATATTATAATATGCAATGCTAGTATACATATATATTATGATGTAGGAGTATATGAATATATTATGACATGTAGTATAATAGTGTATATATATATTAAGATGACATGTAGTATAAGTGTGCATGTATATGTTATGAATGTATAAAAGTTCATGAGTTTACTATGTTTCATACATATATATATATATATATATATATATATATATATATATATATATATATAAATTATTTCAATATAGAGTTTTACCTATTTATTTTTGTATATACTGTATTGTAGGGTTATCTTTGCTAAAAAAATCATAATACGAGGGATTTACTAGTAAATGTCTTAGGCCAATGATTTTAAAATGTTGTATACATAACGTGATAAAGTTATAAAAAATTATAGTTACTAAGTGATTATTCACTATATACCTTATTTTATAGGTAATAATACTAATATCCTACCCTAAGTGATTGAATAGGGAAATGAGCATGTGCATTCTCATGCCCGTATATATATGGATGATGATCTATGAGCATTTAGTGTACATAAATTTTGAAAATATTATTATTATATATATGTATAAAAAATTCTATGTATAAGGAGAAATCTTTATCAGTTTATCTAGTAAGTTAAAATAAAAGTAAAAATAAAATATTATAGATTGGTCCATAATATTCCTATTGATAACGTACCTGCTTTAGTTATCTTGTGGCAAGGACATTTCAAGATTAATAAAGAGGGAGTGAATTTGAGGAATATGAAAATTCACATCTTTTGGAAAATCTCCAAGAATTTTTTTTTCCAGTAAATTCATCCTTAAGTTTTTAATGAGCAAAAATAAACTTATATTCAAATTTGATAGATATCATCCAACAAAAACTGAGTATATATTGGATGTATACCAGATGTTTTTACATTCATATTATGATATAAACATAGTAAAAAAATAAGAATTAGATGGATAGTATGATAACCACATTGACTATTTTGTCAAAAAAAACTTAATTATTAATAATTCAGGAATCCCGATGCTCTAATTTTCAGAATAAAAAATAACTAAATATAAATGAACTGAAATTAATAAAATATTATGATTTAAGTAATAAAACAACTCATAATTATTAATTAATTTTATTTTAAAAAATATGATTAATATTCTAAGGGCTAATTATAGATTCCTTATGTAATTAGCTATCCTAAGTATTTTAATCTCTATATTTTTAAAAGTTACATTAAGATGCTTATAATTATGAAAATAATATATTTGATCCTGTTGCTTCTCTTTCTCTCTTGAACTTTAATAATATAAAATTATCTTTTAACCTTGTATAGGAATCTAAATTTTAAAAATATAAAAAAATATTAGTATAATTTTTAAAAATATAAAAAATATTAAAGATAATTTATTATATAAGATAATATGTAATTAGTTCGAATCTAGGTTTTGAGCTTTCTAAGGCGATTATTCGCCCAAATAAAGCCCACGAACTCAGATAAATCTCCTTTGGCTCTCCTCCGTGCCCACCGTGCCCGGCCGCAAACGTATTCTTCTTACGCTGTCCGTCCTTCTCTCCTTCCTCTCAGCCATAATCCTAACCCTTCTTGGTTTCCAACTACGGGGAGATCTACCGGTCGCCGACGCCATCTCTCTCCGCCTCCGATCCGACTCCTCCGTCTTCCCACCTGCCGCTTCCAGGCCGTCTTCCTCTGCCGCGACCCGCAGCGGACCCGTCTGAGGAATAGTGGTACTTCAGGTCGTCGTTGTCCCCTCCGCCTCCGCCACAGCGGCCGCCGCCCGCCATCGGCCCCGGGAAGTCAGCGTATAGTCCACCAGGCCGTCGCGATCGTTATCCACGTCGGCTACCACCCTCTCGCTCTCCTCGGAGCTCACGGTCTCCCCGGCCCACGCGAGGAAGCACTTCACCGAAGGCTTCGAGGAATTTGACGGCCTTAAGAACGCGAAGAGAGAAAGACTTAGCCGGTCGAGATTAAGAGAGATAATGAGATGGACGGTTACGAGGCTGCGTATGCAGGGAAAGTCATGAAAGAATGGCCATAACGAATCTTAAAGCTCGTCCCATTACTGTCTCCGTTCGCGTAATATATCTTAACATGACGGAAACGGAATCTAGCAACGGAAAAGAGGAAAGCGCAACTTTAGAGGAGAGAAAGGAAAGGAAGCAAAAGGTGATTCCTATTCCCCCTAACAAGAAGCACACACAGTGGCATAAATGTCATTCCCCGCTCCTCCGTTCTCCCTTCCCAACCCTATCGTCCACACTCCCATTAAATAATAAATATAAAATAATAAAAAAATCCCCCTCTCCTCCCTCTCTCTCTTTCTCTCTCTACTCGGTCTCGCTGTCTTCTTTCTGTCCGTAGTACCTCTTCCTTACCCGAGGAGGAGCGAGAGCAAGGAGTCGCGAGAACAGGAGGGCGAGGCACCATCTCTCTTCCCAACCAGAAAAAGGGGGAAACCGCACTCACTCGTTCCGTCTCTCGCTCTCTCTCTCTGAGAGGGTGAGGAGGGGCGCCCTCCGTTGATGGCCTTGGCGGTGTTGTCGTCAGCGCCGGGGGTGGTGGCCTCGGAGCCCCTGCCTATGGAGGTGCCGCAGTGGCTGAAGTCGTTGCCATTGGCGCCGGAGTTCCACCCGACGCTGCAGGAGTTCCAGGACCCCATCGCCTACATCTTAAAGATCGAGAAGGAGGCCGCCGACTATGGCATCTGCAAGATTGTTCCCCCCCTCCCCTCCGCCCCCAAGAAGGCCGCCGTCGCAAACCTCAACCGCTCCTTCGCCGCCCGCGACCCCGGCGGCGGGAAGGTCCCCACATTCACCACACGGCAGCAGCAGATCGGCTTCTGCCCCCGCCGCCCCCGACCCGTCCAGAAGCCCGTCTGGCAGAGCGGCGAGCGCTACACCCTTCAGCAGTTCGAGGCCAAGGCCCGCCAGTTCGAGCGCTCCTACCTTCGCCGGACCGCCGGAGGCGGCGGGCGCAAGGCCGCCACCGCTCCTGTCCTTTCTCCGCTCGAGATGGAGACCCTCTTCTGGCGGGCTTCCGCCGACAAGCCTTTTTCTGTCGAGTACGCCAACGACATGCCCGGATCGGGGTTTGCGCCGCAGGCCGCCGCCGCGGGCCGACGCTGTCGCGAGGAGGTCCCGGCCAATGTCGGGGATTCCGCGTGGAACATGCGGGGCGTGTCGCGGGCCAAGGGCTCGTTGCTTCGGTTCATGAAGGAGGAGATCCCCGGGGTTACGTCTCCCATGGTGTACGTCGCCATGTTGTTCAGCTGGTTCGCGTGGCATGTCGAAGACCACGAGCTACACAGCTTGAATTACCTGCATATGGGCGCGGGGAAGACGTGGTACGGGGTGCCGAGGGATGCGGGACTTGCGTTCGAGGAGGTGGTCGGGGTGCACAGCTATGGCGGGGATGGCAACCCTCTCAGTAAGTCTGGTTGCCTCAACACGCTTGTTTACGCTGCATTCATTATTTCTATCTTCTAGTTCTGCCTCCTCATCCTATAATGCTTTTCTTGATGATCATCAAATAAGTAGGGCTGCAATGCTGCTGTTGGTGGATACTTTCGAATTAAAAGCAGAAAATACAAATGTGGATGAGTTAGATACATTGTAACTTAGCTTGATATGACTTTGAAGAAACATTAACTGATGATCCAAAAGCAAGAACTGTTTAAGTCATATGACTGGAAGCCTATGAGATAACCAACTTATGGATAATAAGGCTTTGGCATGGTAGATCTGGATCGTTGTGGTTTTATGGTATAGAAATTGAAGGTTCATGACCAAGGTTACATCATATACTTTAAAGCTGTTTCAAGTCTGAGCCATATTGAGCTGCTGGCTGTGGGGGCACATTGATGTGTGCTCATCTGCCGCATGCATTTAACACGGTTGCACTATCCTGTGCAGACTGCAGAATGTGGATGGCATGAGATGGTTTTTCAACCAAGGACTTTATGTTTTTCGCATTATTCTTTTTATCTACTCAACGAACTTTATTATGTGTATGTAATTTGGTGAATCATCTGCTAATATTAGTGAGATCATGTCAGTGACTTTTGCAATCCTTGGTGAGAAGACCACTGTTATGTCTCCTGAAGTATTTGTTGGAGCAGGAATCCCATGCTGCAGGTGATATTCTGCCAGATGATGATTTTGGAATATTCACTAGCTTATTAGTTTTTTATGCTTTATAACTATCTAGTATGTAATTTTTTGTTTTCTTAAAGCAGGTTGGTTCAAAATGCTGGAGATTTTGTTGTCACTTTTCCTGGGTCTTATCATTTGGGATTCAGTCATGGTAGGTCTTTTTTTTCCATGGCCTTTTTTTCTTTTATGAGGAATAATAGTATAACATATTACTCTTTTCTGTTAGCTAACAGATGTAGGAAGTTGGTGTTTGGTTATTGATAAGGGACATTTTGGTCGGTCGAACATTGGTGCTGCTCGTAGGCACGCGAGGAATTGTCCGCTTTGGGCGTACCCGCACGGTTTTGCCCTTTGTGGAGACTGAGAGCTCCAAAAGGCGCCTTTGAGAGTAAGGGAGGCTGGTGGACTTATGAGCCCTTAGCTCCCCGACTTCTCAACCGATGTGGGACTAAAGATGACCTTATCATTACTCCCTCCACAAAGGGAGGGAAGGGCTCATGTCCGAGGTGCTTGGCTTGGGAGTACCGGTCGACCGAGGTGCACGGCTCGGGGCCCTCCTTCTAGCGCCAATATGATAAGGGACATTTTGGTCGGTCGAACATTGGTGCGGCCCGTAGGCGCGTGAGGAATTGTCCGCTTTGGGTGTACCCGCACGGTTTTGCCCTTTGTGGAGACTGAGAGCTCCAAAAGGCATCTCTGAGAGTAAGGGAGGCTGGTGACTTATGAGCCCTTAGCTCCCATACTTCTCAACGAATGTGGGACTAAAGATGGCCTTATCAGTTACGAAAGTTGAGATGGACAGGCCTAAACTAGAAATTTGAGGAGCTAGATCTACATTAGAGTTAAATGTAATTAAAGCTAAATCGACATTGGTCGAACTTTTAGTTTGAAGCTTAACCAAAATGTGAACCAATGTTGTTAGAGAGCATGGGATAAGAAGCTTGCTTTATTATTTCTGAAACTGATTTTCTAACAAGAAACTGATCTTGATCATGAAGTTAATGTAATAAAATGGAGCAGGCACAACTATGGTAAATTGCAACTTCCCTTGATTTACATCTGGATTTGTATTCTTCTTCTTCTTATAGAAAAAAGTGTCTTCTTTCAGAAGAGATTTGGATTTCTTTTTCTTTGGTTTTCTTTTTCCCTTTCATTGAGGATACATGATGAGCAGTTTGGGTCCAGTGGAGGAAAAAAAGTGTCTGTTGCAGCTATAAGGAAAACTTCGGTGGGAGTCCAACAAAATCCATAGAACCTGAAATCATGCAACTTCTGCAAAATTAGATGTTTCTAATTTCAGTATCAAATAAACATTTTATTGAACTATGTTCCATGTACATTTTAAGAGGAGCCTAACTTAAATGAGTTCCTTTTTCTTTTTTGCTTAGTTTGCAAGCTTCAAAATTTTCAATCCTCTAAATGCTGTCTTCTTTTCTTTAGATTATATAATCATTTGTTCCTAGAGAAAATGGACTTTGGATGAAGGGATGTTTATTGAACTCCAGCAGAAGAAGGATAATCGCTAATTTACAAAATTATAAAGGTTTTATATAAATTCACAAAAGAAAAACTTTTTTAGCATTCTTTATGCCACAAGTGACTCCTGTTACAGTTGATCAGCAGATTTTATTCAAATGGGAAGGAAGATAGAAACAGTTAAAAGGAAAACTGACAACGGTAGATGATATGCGTATTTAACTATTTATACAATTATACTTCGATTACACTGTTTTTCTTGTGTATTATCTGAAATTCTTTTCTTGTGCTAATACAGTTGCCAGAATGTGATTAAAACTTATTTTATTAGTTGATTGACTTTGGATATTCAAGATGATGTTGATAAGCAAAAGAACTTATATGGTTTTTAGTGTAATGATTGAACATAGTAAGCATCTGCAGTGATAATCTTTTAGTCAATAAGTGATCTTTTACCTACTTGTTCCATCACCTTCACCTTGCTAGTGATGGTAGCCTTTATATACTCACTGAGATGTTCAGCCTCTGAAAATAAGATCCAAGAACTCATTTCACTCACATTGTTATGAATGTTTTTGATACCATGATTTATTAAATCTTATACGAAGAGTTTATTATTTGCATTTACCAGAACCAGTTCATTTTTGTATTGTAGGATTTAATTGTGGGGAGGCAGCAAATATTGCTACTCCTGAATGGTTGAGATTTGCCAAAGAGGCTGCAGTGCGAAGGGCTTCAATAGACTGTCCTCCTTTGGTGTCTCATTTTCAGTTGCTATATTCCCTTGCATTGTCATTATGCACAAGGTTTGCTCTGGCTGCTTGATTATATTTGTGGTGGCTTTTTATATGAGTTAGTTCAACTATCACTTTGTATGTTATTCTTTTCTTTCTGTTTCTATTTCTTGTTACCATTTACCCTTTTTTTGTATATGCTTTTCTTTGTTATTAATTGTTGGTTATAGAAGTAAGAAGGAACAGAGGGACTGGATGAACATCAACACACTTCTAGATAAAGATCACTTGTTGCACTAGAGAAAATATGCATCTACGTTACTACTGTAGATTGGCTGGTGGAGAACTGAATATTACAGAAAGTGTGAACTGTGAAGTATAGTGTAATTCTTATTTTGTGCTGTTTTCCTTTAAGATCTTTCTCCTTGCATCCTTCATGTTCAACTTTAAATCATCCATCAACAATTTATCTGCCTAACTTGGTGCTAGGAGGATGATGACTATCCTATCAAGTGTTTGCAATACCATATCGTATTGCTCGATATGCTCGGTACGTACTGGTTCGATAGATGATCGATATGCTCGGTACCTTAGTGTACCATGTGTCGGTATGCTTGGTACAACTCAGTACACACCATATTGACAGATCGATATGCCGGTATAGTACGAGATTACGAACCTTGATCCTATCCAAGTTATGACTTATCAGTCCGTACCGGTGTACCAGGATTATCTGGTATCGGTATGGTATCGGTATCGGGCGGTACGCATAGTTGATACCACCCCGTATATTAAAATATAATATAATATAATATTAAAAATACTAATAGATTAAAAAAAAGAAAAAGAAAAGGGCTCGCGGGCGAGGACGTCGCGTGGAAAGTAGGTTCTTCTCCTCTTCTTTGTTTTTCTTCTTTTCCTCTTCTTCTTCTTCCCCTTTTCTCCCTCAATCGACTGTCGACGGTCCATTCTCCCTCAATCGACCGTCGACGGTCAATTTCTCCCTCAATTGGCCGCTGACAGCCGAAATCGACCGTTGATGGCCGAAATCGATCGCCGACGGTCGATTTTTGGTGGTACTGCCCGGTAGCGGACGGTCTGTGTACCGGTAACCTGACGGATCGGTATGTACCACCTGTACCAGGCGGTAAAGATCGAAATTGCAAACCTTTATCCTATCTATGTTATATTCAGCTAAAGTGCTAATCTAATCTGAACAATGATTAATTGATCAGTTCCTGGTTTTAGTCCTTTTTTTTTGGACATACATCACATATTTCTGTTTCTCAGGATCTAAAATAATTGCTGATTATGTAAATACATTGGCTTGTTGATTGGAGAATTTGGCTAAAAGACCTTATTTAAAAATAAGACAAACATGAAGGACACCAGAAAATATAAAGCACAGTAATACTGTTGAACTTAATAATATGATGAAAATGTTGCCACAATCACTGTTCTGAAAAGCAGTCATCGATCTCTACAATCTACATCCATTAGAATTATTTGTGAATAGATTGATTATTATTTATGGGGGAACTTATATATGCAGATCTTGAAACTGCATTATTATCTTATTTTAAAACCATTTTCATGAGATCAAGTGATTTTCTACTGAACCAGTTAGTTGTTTTGACAAAATGGACTTTTGAGGATGAAAAAGGGCTTGATATTTAAAGAATTACGCTAAAAAAGATTTCCTGTTGTTGATTCTGAATTTTCACAATATTTAAATCATTGATGACAAACAAGAGTTAAGTACAAATTTCTCATTTATTCACCTTTTATCTCATATTTGTTCTAGTTCATCGACTATTAATTAGTTTAAGTTTCTTTCTTGGTGGTGTTGGAACTTGGAAGCCTGTTTAGCTTCCTGATCTAGTAGTTTTATAGATTTGTAGAATTTAATTCTGCCCATTTGTTTTCACATGTGTGAGAAAGTGTGCTGATTCTTCTTAGCTTGACATGTTATCACTCTCTCCAAGTCACATATAGTTCTCCTGCAGTCTACTTTTTCCATGAATGGATATATAATTTACAAGTTTTGCTCTAGTCATGAAATGCCATGCTTGTTAGTTTTGTTTCAGTTTGATAAATGCAATGTCCTGCATGTAGTTTCCTTGTGATGCTTTTTTATGAATATCAGGGATATCCTTATTTTTTTCAAGACAGTCCAAGGACGTTAAATTTATTTATAATGAGCTACATTAACCTTGCGGAATGGATATTGTTTTTCCTTTTACAGGATGCCCATGGGTGAAGGAAGTGAGCCACGAAGTTCTAGACTAAAAGATAAGATAAAAGGAGAAGGGGAAGAGATGGTCAAAAATGCATTTGTTCAGAGTGTGATTCAAAATAATCACCTACTCAGTGTGTTGCTTGATTCAGGAAATTCCTGTGTAGTTCTTCCTCAAAATGCACCTGAAAGTCCTTTATGTTCAACTTCACTTGTCAGATCTCAAGTCAAGGTCAAGCCAAGAAAATCAATTGGCATATGCAGTCATCAGGAAACGTTGGAAACATCACAACTTTTACATTCCTCTGATGTTTATTCAGGCTCAAATGCGAGGATTAGAGACTTTAATGGGTTGTTTTCATTTAAAGGAAATTTTACATCAACAGGAAATGATAGAACAGTTTCATTAGGCACATACAACAAATTTGTTAATGCTGATCACTCCTCTTCCTCGTCTGATTTACGAAATTTGGAAGGTGAAAAAGAGGGGACAACAATATGTAATGGATTGCTAGAGCAAGGACTATTGTCATGTGTCACATGTGGAATTTTGAGCTTTGCATGTGTGGCTGTCGTACAACCAAGAGAGACAACAGCTAAATACTTCATGTCTGCAGATTGTAGTTTTCTTGGTGATCATGTTTTTGGTTCAGGAGAAGCTAGTGGCATCAGTAGAGATACAATTCAGAGGACCAACAACAACAGTCTGGTTGCTGACATTGGTACCCAATAGCCTTAAGTTTATGTTGTCCTTTTTTTAATCATTCATCATCAAAAGCTTTCTGATTGACCTGTAAGTCTTAACATCATATTTCAGATAATGTATCTGTATGTGGATATCATCTATATTTGGTTAACCACATCCATGGAATCTTTTTCTGTTATTTTTGTCAAACATAAATATCATTCAAGAATAACAACAACAATAACAAAGTCGTAAGTCTGAGCTATTTGGGGTTGATTATATGGATCTCTTGCTGCCATTTAAGATCTATAAAAAGTCATATGCCTAATTAAGTTTAGAATAATTTAATCTTTATTAAATTGTGTCTTTTTGATGTTAAAACCAAGGTTTGACTTACCGGTCCGTACCAGGCGGTATGCACAGTGCGTACTGCCCCGTATTAAAATATAATATAATATTTTTATAATATAATATTAAAAATATTAAAATATTTAAAAAAAAGAAAAGGGGGCAACGTCGCCTCGATCTTTCTCCCTGCGCGGGGAGATGCTCCGTCTCCTTGCGCGGGAGAAAAAGTGGCTACGGTCGCGGGTGACCCGCGGGCGGCGACGGCGCGCAGGCGACCGGCGGGCGGTGACGGTAGGGGGGCGAGGACGGCGCGCGGGCGAGGTATTCTTTCTTCCCCTCTTCTTTTCTTTTTCTTTTCCTCTTCTTCTTCCCTTTTCTTCCTTAATCGATCGCCGATGGTCGATTTCTCTCTCAGTCGACCGCCGACGCTCGATTTCTTCTTTAATTGGCCATCGACGGCCGAAATCGATCGCCGACGGTCGATTTTTGACGGAACCGCCCGGTAGTGGGCGGTCCGTGTACCGGTAACCTGGTGGACCGGTATGTACCGCTCGTACCGGGCGGTACAGAATGAAATTGCAAACCTTGGTTAAAACTTGTATTGCTTGTGGCATATGAGCATACATGATTAATGGTTCTAGAAATTGTTTAGAACTACTTGCAACATTCTTAATCTGACATATAGTATATTTTTGATCAAAGGTGATGAACTTTTCACTATAAGCCGAGGTTCCTACAAATAAGAGGTCTTCCTATAATATTTAGAGCCAGCTACTAATATTATTATATTAGCACTGAATACCTATCCAAGAAAGTCTAGGTGAGAGTGTATTGACATGAAACATGGAAGCCTCATTGTTTAGCTTGGAAATTTACTTTATTGGTAATGTGTAACCTTGTGCTAACATGTAGCATCTTTCAAGAAACTTTCTAGCCCATGAGAGTCTAGACAAAGAGGAGAATTTACTTTATTGTGGAGCTATTTAGAAGCAGCTATAGGTCACAGAATAAAGTGATGCACACTGGTTATTTTTCCATTCGTACAAGGTTCTACCTATAGGATATATGTGTCCTAGCTTTTCTAAGACCTTTATACCTGGTGCTTTTAAGCTTTTAGTTACCTTGAAACTTTTGAATCTCAAATTTTATAAATTCAAGAAATGTTTGTTCATATATGAAGGAACTAATGAATGACAAGGTCAGAAAATTATGGTACATGCGTAAAAAATTGGCCTACAAGTCAATTTGGCCTACTTGTTTAGAGGTTTTTACGTACGATGACTTCTCCTTTCGTGTCCATATTTGTTCAATATTTAACCTTCTTAATACTTATACTCTTTGAAAAAAAATGAAAGCCAAGTTATCAGGTGCAGTCCATTACTGATAAGTAGTTTATAATGGCTGTTTTTTTGTTTTGCGAATGTTGTTGGAGAATGATGTGTGGAAAATCTATGATAAGTTTATTAGTGAAAGAGAAATAGAACAACTTTGAAAATATATAGCTGTCCCTTTGGGTTAAAACTATAATATTGAACTTTTAGTTAAATCTGACTAGCAAGTCCGAAGTAATTGTTATTGTTGTCTCTGGTAAAATCAGATTGTATTTTTTTTTTTTGTCTCTATAATTTTATCTAATTTATTTCTTCATTTTGTTTTTATTTTTGGTTGAAAAATGCTAATAATTTCTTTCGGCACAATTATTCTATTTTTCCTATATTAGCTACCTGTTTTATTCAGTAACAGATATTGAGGATAAATGGATGATAACATAGTTTATTGTACTGCATATCCAGTTCAGGTCTCAGACCAGAGTGTTGAAATGATTTCTGATGTTACATGTCCAAGTGGTGCTTCTGCACTTGATCTTTTGGCTTCTATTTATGAGGATTCTTCAGATGATGAAGATGTTCTACATGAGAAGTCTAGATGCTCTGACAAAAACGATCTGGGAAAAGACTCATCATCATGTAATGGCAATCAACCCTTTGTAACTGCAGCAGAACCCCAAATCATTTATTCAAGGGAGGTTGAATGTGACCAAACATACTGGCATTTGGCTGGGGCAGACAACCAAACTGATATGTCTATTCAAAGTTCTCATTCTGCTGATATTTCAGATAATTTAAATGGACATATTAGTACTGTATGTCAAATAGAATCAGAGTTCTGTAGCCCAGATCAGCCAGAAAATGGGAAATTAGTGAGTGCATTTTATTTAGAAGATAACAGAGCAGTGGCAAATTCTGGTACTTCCACAAAATTTGTGGGGGAACCGAGAGGCACGCAATGTAGGGACCTGTCAACTTCTGTTTTTAAACATGCTGAAGATCATTACAGTAGCTTAAAGATGGGAAATTTAACTTCTGTTTTTAAAGATCTCCCTGTCAACCGTGACATCTGTGGCAACCGAATTGTGCCAGTGAAAACTGCTTTGGTACATCCAGAATTAAGAAATGTTGATATAAAGTTGATGTGCTCCACAGCATTAGTTATGCAAGGATCTGACAAAGATTCTTCCCGACTGCATGTATTCTGTCTTGAGCATGCTGCAGAGATAGAAAAACAACTTCAACCGATAGGTGGGGTGCATATGATGCTTCTGTGTCATCCAGGTGATTTCTTGAATCATTTAAATGTGCATTGCCATAGAAAATTGTATCACATATATTTTCTGTTCTTTATCTTTTATGTTTCCATGCCACATGTTTTTGCCTGTGCATTTTTTTGGTTACTCCTTATCCCTTAGATTGTTGTTTTTTAATTGCATAACTTGGTAAAATGGTTGGTTTTGATATGATTGGACATATCATGATTGACTAAACTGCAAACGACACCTTTTCATATCATGTATGATATCTATCAGTTACATCTATCTTCTTGGTGTAACCAATCATTTATAAGAGAGTGGAAGAGTCTATTGGCTCACCAGTTAAACATTATTTCTTGTTTTAGAAAGTATATTGCCATGTGATTCAAGATATAATCTATTTAAGTGTTTGAACGTTGGTTGTGATTGCTAACGAATATAAAAGATAGAGCTTCATTTTCTTCATAAAATTTGCAGAACTAGATGCTTCTTGCTATGCGATTCTTGACAGGATCTACTTAGGTGACTGAAAAAGGTTGTGATTAACAATGTAACATACAACACTTGATTTTCTAGGCTTTCTTTTTCTTGTACGGTATTAATGGAAGTTGATAGAATGCAATGCCTAAGCAATGTACAATGACAATTCTAATGCATCTCAGTCATATTTGAGCAGGTCTTACTTACGTATCTCAATGTCCAAGTGATATTCGTGAAATTAGTTTGTATGATTGGGTTGCTTATAACTAGGACCAAGCTTTAGCCTTTCATGTGCTGATCCGAGCATGATGCGGTTAAGGCATATTATTGATGTCAATGCAAAAACTTAAAGAAGATTTTAGAGTTGGCCTTATAATTACATGTATCTTTTGCAAAGAAGATTCATGTCTGAGATGATGGGCGATCTAACTCATGGCAGACTGGTAAGTGCCTTTTATCCCGGTGGATAACAGAGAGTGTATGAGAGAGGAGCCTTGTCTGCTTTTGTCATCAGGATACGGGGGCCTTTGAAAAGGACAACCTATTACCCTTGCTCTAGAAAGGGAGAAGGAAGTCTAGAAGTATGAGATGAAGGGAGTCACTAAAATGTTAAAGTTTGGAATATCGAGGCTAGAGGTCTCATGAACATGGGGAACATGTATTGAACTTGTGATCAAAATGTCAAGGGTCAGAGCCAAGACAATCCTAAGGATTATTTTTATATCCAAGGGAATTATGGTGACTGGAATCTGTTTGCAACATTTTTTTAATTAAACTTAGTTCTTAGCCCTCTAACAATGCTACCCTAGGTGTCATCGCAAGGTTTTTCCTTTGCAAGACACGTTAGCAAGGTTTGAATTATGGGATCAGCCTCTTTGCCTGCAAGGATGAGGTTGTGCATTTGGCTCTTCATAAAATGCATTGCAGGAGCTTGGTGCGGTAGCCCTTCCCTCCTTTTCTTACCACTTTAACAAATATTTTTAGGTATAACTACCTGGTATGACTGTTTATAATTTGCTGTAACTAGACGGGTAGCATTAGAGGAATCAACCAGATAGTTATCTTGTGAAAGTATGATATTAAACCTAAATCAACTAGATTGCTCATAGTTTGGATCTGGCTCTCTTGTTTATTTACTTGTGAAGCTGTTGGGTTGGTTGTTTTCAGCATTAAGTGGATAAACTTTATGCTTAGTGGCTTGTGCGACATGCTTCATCCATCTTCCTCTGTAGTAATCTAATATGGTTTAGTAGTGAAGTTTATTTTCAGCCATGAAGTTTGTGTTTTTCATAGAAACATATGTACATTTGCACTGGGATAATGGGGTGTCCTTTTGCTGCTGCACTTTAGTATTGCACTGTATGATCTGTGCAATTCCTGATGGATCAATTTTTAATTGATGCTTATGTTCAGAAGACATTCTTATTCAGGTTGTCATTTGAGAAGGGCTTTGATCCAAGGAATGCAATTTCGATCTGTACCGCTCGGTATGGGTGGTATGTATCGGTCTGCCAGGTTATCAGTATGCGGATCGGCTGCTACCGGGTGGTACTGCCAAAATCGACCGTCGGCGGTTGATTTCGGGAGAAATCGACTGTCGGCGATCGATTGAGGGAGAAAAAGGGAAGAAGAAGAAGAAGAGGAAAAGAAGAAAGAAGAAGAGGAGAAGAGAGAAGTACCTCCTCGCCCGCGCGTCGTCGCCCTCACCCGTGGCCGATTTTTCTCCCGCGTGAGGAGCTAGAACGTCTCCCCACGCTGGGAGAAAGATCAAGGCGACGTCGCCCCTTTGTTTTCTTTTTTAATATATATAATATATAATGTTATATTATAAAAATATTATAATATATTTTAATATCCCGGGTGGTACACACTGTGCATACTGTTCGGTACTGGTACCATATTGGTACCGAGATAGTCTCGGTACACCGGTATGGACCAGTATATAAAACCTTGCTTTGATCAGTAGCTTGTGTTGTTTGATACCTGATTTCTCATTGCCTTGCCAAAATAATAAAATGGATCTAGGTTGCGCAAAATTGTATATTGGAGACATTTATTCAGCTTGGCTGGTTGCAGCTGGGTTGTAGTTTGTATATTTTGAATGTTGTTCCTGTTGCATTTGACCATTTGAGGATGATTTTGTGTCACAGCAAAGTTGCTTCTCAATGGTCTAGGTGACTAGGTATTAAGTCAGGAATAGTATCTCTACTTGCAGGGGAAAAGCTTTGTATATTGTTTTTCCCAGATTCTGTAACAGTGGAAGTCTCATGCAAAAGTCGAAACAATTGCTTGTTGCAATTGCAGGACCTAGAATCTCTATTGCACTAAAACGGACACGACTATGATATGAAATGTGCTATAAATATATACTGTCAAATCCTAAAATTAAAGTTGAAATCATCTTTTGACTTAGGCATACAATGTATCCTAAAATGTATATTGCTAAGTATTTTGAGATAACCAGTAATGATGCCAAATGGAATTTTCTTTTGATTTGGTGGAACAAGAGTGTACTTCTGTATCAAGAGCATTAAAAGATTGATGGGAGTAGCATTGCAATTAAAATTGTACACCTAAAACATAAGTTTGCCATGAAGTAAAGAAAAATTGTTTGAGCTGCATAATTATCTGCATGGTTCTTTTAATCAATTGGCAGTGTGTTTTTTATTTCTTTCTGATGTAAAGTTTGTGATTTCTTTCTGGATGTTGTATGTGACTTGCCCATCATGACTTATGCAGATTATCCTAAAATAGAGTCAGAAGCAAAGTTGTTGGCAAAAGAACAGGGAATTGGTTATATCTGGAAGAATGTCAAATTCAGGGAGGCCAATGAAGAAGACCAAGAAAGAACCAGAGCAGCCATAGAAGATGAACAAGTCATGCCTATGAATAGTGATTGGACAGTGAAATTGGGAATCAACCTGTGTTATACTGCCAACCTTAGCAAATCTTCCCTATACAGTAAGCAGATGCCATATAATCCAGTTATATACAAAGCTTTTGGTCGCAATTCCACAGGCAACACCCCTGTGAAGCCAAAGGCTACTAGGAGGTGTCCAGGCAGGCAGAAGAAGATAGTTGTCGCTGGTAGGTGGTGTGGTAAGGTTTGGATGTCGAACCAGGTTCACCCATATTTAGCCCATAAAAAGGAAACTCAGGAGCAAGAACAGACAGAAGAGCTTTATGCATTTGATACTGATCAAAAGCCTCTGATTGAGATAGATATTAGTCATTCCAGCGGATTGTCTTCCAAAAGGAACTTATCAGGTAGCAATCTGGCAGCAAATAATTCTGGGAAGAAGAGGAAGAGGCCTTCGAAGATGGCGAAGTCTCAGAAACCCCTGTACAGCACCATTGCAGACAGAAATTCGAAAACTGAAGATGTGTCTGCAATTCCTGCATCTCCACTTGGAAGGACTTTAAGAAGCAGTCATCTCAGGCACAATGACAGCAGTAGCCAGGGTAAATCGAGTTTGAAAAATGAATTAGGAGGACCTGGAACACATGTCAAGAAACGATCATCCAAGTCTGAAGAGCTAAAGAATAAGTTGGCTAGCAAGAAGGAGTCTATAAAGAGAAAGGCTAAAAATACTCGAACTGCAAGTCTTGCAGTTAAGCGCAAGGAGGAAGAATATACATGTGATATTGAGGGGTGCTCTATGAGCTTCAGCACAAAGCAAGATTTGGCACTACACAAGCGTGACATTTGTCCTGTCAAAGGGTGTGGGAAGAAGTTCTTCTCACACAAGTACCTGGTGCAGCACCGGAAGGTACACATGGATGACCGACCATTGGTTTGTCCATGGAAGGGGTGCAAGATGACATTCAAGTGGCCATGGGCACGGACCGAACATATTAGGGTGCATACTGGTGATCGTCCATACGTCTGCTGGGAATCAGGGTGTGGGCAGACATTCCGGTTTGTATCAGATTTTAGCCGTCACAAGCGCAAAACAGGCCACTCAGCAAAAAAGGGCCGTAGACGACCAGGCTTGTAACAACTAATTTGATGAAGTTTCATTTGATGTAGGAAAATTGGGTGATTGTAAACTAATGTTCTTGATTAAAAGTGCCATCACTAGTTGATCAGGGTAGGGTAGGTAGGAGCCTCAGTGCATATATTCTTTTTCCTTCATTAGGAAGACTAATCTTTCTACCATTAGTCCAATCAACTTGACTTGACATTTCAATCAGATGGGGACTGGTGTAGATGTAGACAGAGGTGGATGCTTTTACCATTAGCAGACGTAAAAAGACAGGCCTAATATATTTGATTGTGTTATTTGTCCCTATGCAATCACACTCTTATATTGGGTTGCAACTAATTGTTTTTATAGGATAGGCACATATTTAATTTTCTGGTTTTTCACTGATATGCTAATGGTATTTCCTTGAGTTCTATTCCTCCATTCAGGTTTTTTCAATTAAAGGCCCGCAGAAGCATTTAATGACATAACAGGAGAGCACATCTTTATCACAGCGAGCGCAAACAGATGGGTGACCCACAACATGTCAACTGGAAGGTGAGCGTATTGCTGATTCATTGCGTGGTATACTGTTGCTTTGAATACATCTTTTAAATATAGGTGAGTCTATGAATATGTTTTCCCAATATGTCTGCGCTTTATATTACCTTCTGTTGAGCCAATTGTTCAGGTAACATATAGTTATGCATGTAGATGGCTCAAAAGTTGTTCCTCGGAGTTGGCACATCAATTGTATTTAGGTTGAGAGTTAAGTTCTGATGATTTGGACGTTCATATTTGATGAGTTGGGATGGGATAATTAGAAGATGCTTGTAGGCTAAATCACGGCTATTTGATGAGTTCGGAAACTCTATTTTTTGTATTGTTGCAAGAAGATTTAATGTGTTGGACACGTGAAGTTATTAAACAATATAAAAAAAATATTCATGCATGAATAATTAGATTGTTGGAGGATTAAATAAGAATACTTTAAGATGGTATGAATATTATTTGAGAAGATCCAGAGTTAGACTAGATCAGACAAATAATGTCAGTGGTGAAAGAATTACTAGAAAATTTTCTATAAGTAGAAGTTCAAATTATTTTTCGTTTATCTTTCATGCAGCTACAGTGAGGAATTTTATATAAACAAAAATAAAAAAAAGGAGAAAAATAAAGAATCAGGACGTTGTCATAAATGAGGAACAAAATGAAGATGATGAAGGAAACTTGATTAGCTTCTTACACGTTTATAAATCTGAAGTTGCTATGTACTCAAGGATAGGACCAAATATCTTCTTGTGGTCCTCGAAAAGAACTGCCGACCCAAAGTAACTAATGAAAGTTTTCAGCTATCCTCAAGAATAGGCAAAAGGGCAGTGCCAAGTCTTCTACACAGAAGAAGTTGGAACTGAGCTGTTAAGGATGAGGTTGAGTCGGATCCTTGCGAGTCATCGTCACCAATCCCTCAGGCCCTGGAGACGGGACGGACGCCTCTTCTGGTCTCCAAGGGACGTGTAATTAACAGCCGTGACCCCTTCGATCATGTCCTTTGACTTGGGATCCATCTTCTTTCCCCACCTCTTCCACCATGATTGATGCAAGTTCCCAAAAATAGGGTTATATGATTCTTCATTATCCAACGATATGTAATTGACATCTGGAATATGTTTCTAATGGCTCTGATGGGAATGAATCGTAAGGTGCCGTAGGGGCATATATGTCATTTGTCTTTTTCTTCCGATCCATTTCGTGTCCTCTTCCCCATACTATATATATATCGAGGGACGGAGGGTTGTCGAAGCACAAATCATCCATCGTTGGCGCGGAAACATGACCGAAGAAGAGAAGAAACGCGGCGAGGCGGAGATCCACCGGTGGCTTGAGGTCGGGAGTGTTGAGATCCCGCCGGCCGATGTCCGGATCGTGACGTCCGGCGGGCGGCGAATACCTGTTCACTCTACCGTTCTGGTAAACCGACCGCGGCCTTCCGCGTCGCTCACTTGCCTGACATAATGTCTCGCTTGCGACCTTCTCGTTTCGCTTATTCTTCTTTTGTTTCGTCTTGAATCCAAGGCTTCTGCGTCGCCTGTGTTGGAGAGCATTCTGGGTGGACCGCATAAGGGCGAGAGTCGAGGAAGGGAGATCCCCATTCTTGGCGTCCCATGCGACGCTGTCCATGCCTTCGTTCACTCACTCTACTTTGCCAGGTCTTGGATCTCTTCTTCCTTCCGCTCTGTTAGTTCTCTGTCATGCTCCTCTTCTTCTTCTTCTTCCCTGTTGTCGTCCATGACGAGTTTTATATCGTGGGGGTGGGGGGTACGACAGGTGCGTGTCCGCCAGAGAGGAGGAGATGATCGGGGAGCACGGAATGCACCTGTTGGCGCTGTCGCACGCGTACCGCGTCGGGTGGCTGAAGCGCGTTGCCGAGCGGGCTCTCTCGTCGCGGCTGACAGCCGAGGGCGTGGTGGACGTGATGGTGCTGTCGCAGCGGTGCGATGCGCCGCGCCTCCACCTGCAGTGCCTGCAGCTGCTGTCGAAGGACTTCGCCTTGGTGGAGCAGACTGAGGCCTGGCGGTTCCTCCAGGACCACGACCCCTGGCTCGAGCTCCACATCCTCCAGTTCCTCCACCACGCCCACCTGGTACGTACGCATCAACTCCCTCGTTGCACCCAACTTCGCCATGGTGGCCGAGAGAGACAGAGAGAGACTGATCGGGTCGTGGCTTTGCTTGTGGTGCGAACAGCGGCGGCGGCGGCAGGCGAGGAGGAAGGCGGAGCAGAGTCTGTACGCGGAGCTGCACGAGGCCATGGACTGCTTGCGCCACATCTGCACCGACGGGTGCGGGGAGGTGGGACCCTCAGGCCGGCTCCTCCCAGCCCACGCCCGCCCCCCCTGCCCCAACGCCGTCAGTTGCCGCGGCCTCCGGCAGCTCATCCGCCACTTCGCGGCGTGCGGCCGAGAGAAGCGGCAGCAGCACGGGTGCCGAAGCTGCAAGCGCCTGTGGCAGCTGCTCCGCCTCCACGCCTCCATCTGCGACGAGGTCGATGACGCCTCCTGCAAAGTTCCCCTCTGCATGTAAGTTATCTATTCTTGCTGCATTATCTCGTTAAAGAGCCGAGAACGTAACTCACTTGTCTTCTTATCATTGCGAATCCATAGACAATTCAAGCAGAGGATGCAGAAGAGGGTAGGGGAATTGGAGGAGGACTCCGAGAGATGGAGGCTACTGGCGAAGAAGGTGGCCTCCGCTAGAGTTATGTCGCAGTTGGTCAAGAGGCAGAGTCAACTATTAGTTTAATGATATTTTGTCGACTAAATTACATTAATGGTTTGATCGGTTTCTGAATTTAAATTTATGTTAATTATTGCCTTACACATCCTGTTGTAAATTTCTGACCTAATCTTAGTTATGCAATACGAGATTTGGTCTGTCGATCTCAGCATATATATCAACCGACGTAGAAATTGTGTTCGATATGTGATGCTGTGCCGACTTGTTTATATTAGGTTAAGGAATCCGATTCTCATCAACTCTAGTTAGTAAAAGAAACAAAAATTATTTTACACTATAATATGATTCAAACCCTAAAATTTAGCATAAGTTGAATTTATTTTTTATTTTTTCCTAAATGATGTCTTTTTTTTACAGTGTTCCTTATTTAATAATTTCATGTCGTTGTCTTTGTCCACACAATTTTATTATTTCTATGCTTATGAGCCCCAAAAGACACTTATGAAGGTAAGGGAGACTCAACGGACTTGGTTCTCCTACTCAACTAATATGAGACTATATAACATTATCAGTGCTCCCTTCCATATGGGAGCCAAGGGTTCAAGACCCTCATTCTATGCCAAATATGTTATGAACCTTTATGTCATGTCATAGGGTGAGTACGACTTGGTCTCGTCCGAACATAAGATGGTGGCCACGTGGATCCCTAGGGAATGAGGTTGTGGAAATGAGGTCGGGACGGGGGCTAGCTCTCAGGCTCTTGCTGCGTCCTCCATGGTCGACTCAATGGGGGGGCTCGAGTGGTCTTGCCTGTGCTGCGTTCTTGCACTACAAGTCGAAGCCAGGAGGGGGAATTCTCGACTCGACCGCTCTGATGCTTAAGTTAGCAAATGGTTGTTTTGTGGTGTAAAGAGTTTGATCCCCCTTTTAGGTTAGAGGGGCTAGCTTTTATACTTGTGGTGCCAGCCCGAAGGTGCATGGGTCGTTAATACCCATCGTTGTTTCATTCAAAACGATCATGAGAGCAATTGACCCGTACATTCATGATGGTACGAGTCGACCTATTTAAAATTCTACAATGCAGCACTGACCCGTATCGTCTGGGCAGTGTAGAGCCGATCGTGCATTGTCTGCAGGTCTATCTTTCTTCCCGCCAGCCACATGTCAGGTCATTCCATGTTAGCACCATGGTGGCTGCCATATGTAGCTCTTGCAATTGGTGTGGGGATATCCCCTATCATTCGACCCCCCCCCGATGTACCTCAAGGGCCTCGTAGAGGGTTTTGAGGTACGTCATCAAGTGTTCTCATAAGTTGGGGCCCTAGTTCCCAGGTATGCTTGTGATCCTCTTCGGGGTGCATGGCCTAGTTGATCTTTGTCTTCTCGGTGTATTGGCCTTGGGTGCCCTTTTTCATCCTGCTCACCTCGGGATCTTCTCCTGGCCTCATGGTGGCGGGCCTTTCTTTTTTGTCGAACAACTTGACTAAGGTACATCTTCTTTTAGCCTCGTCATGGTGGGCCTTCTTCTTTTCTGAGCTACACGACTCAGGCACATCTTCTTTCAGTCTCATCATGGCGGGTCTCCCTCTTTTTTTGAGTTACACGACTCAAGTATATCTTCTTCTAGCCTCATCATGGCAGGCCTTTTTCTTTTTCCAAGCTACATGACTCGAGCACATCTCCTTCCGGCCCTGTTGTGGTGGGCCTTCTTCCTTTCCGGAGTTATGCGACTTGGGCACATCTTCTTCTGGCATTACCATGGCAGGCTTTTTTCTTTTTTTTGAGTTATATGACTCGGGCACATCTTCTTCCAGCCTCATTATGGCAGGCCTTCTTCTTTCCTAAGCTACACGACTCAGGTACATCTCCTTCTAACCCTCTTGTGGTAGGCCATCCTCCGAGCGCCAATATGATAAGTCACTTAGTCGGTTGCCATTGGTGCGACCCATAGGCTCACGAGAAATTATCCGTTTTGGGTGGTGGGCATACCCACATGGTTTTATTCTTTCAGAGCTCGTGAGCCTCAAAAGGCACCTCTAAGGGTAAGGAAGACTTGGCGAACTTATGAGCCATTAGTTCCCCTACTCCTCAACCAATGTGAAACTATGTGGCCTTATCAATGCTCCCTCTCGTAAGGGAGCCAAGGGCTCATGGCCCTCCTTCTAGTGCTAAATATGTTATGAACCTTTATGTCATGTCTTGAAGTGAGTACGGCTTGGTTATGTCTGAACGTGCGAGGGCGTCCACATGGATCCCTAGGGAGATGGGGCTAAGGAAGCGAGGTTGGGCCAGGGGCTAGCTCTCGGGCTCCTGTTGCGTCCTCCGGGGTTGACCCGATGGGGGGCTCGAGTGGTCTCACCTATGCTGCATTCCTGCACTACAAGTTGAACCCAGGAGGGGGAATTCCCGACTCCACCCCTCCAATGCTTAAGTCAACAAATGGTTGTTTTATAGCATAAAAAGTTTGATCCCCCTTATAGGTTAGGAGGGTCAAATTTTAACCTGCAGAGTTAGCTCGAAGGTGCACAAGTCGTTAATATGCATTGTTGTTCCACTAGGAGTGACCGTGCGAGCGATCGACCCATATGTTCATGACACTATGGATCGACCTATTCAGACTTCTAAAGTGTGGTGCTAACCCGTATAGTTTGGGCAGTGCAGAGTTGGTCATGCACCATGTTGGGAAACCTTAAGAGCATCACATGCACAACGAAAAAATAAAACAAAAGGTTTCCCACGTTTATCATGTCGACATGCGATGATTGATACATTAAAAATTATAAAGCAAAAAAACTAATAATCATGTGAGATATGTTATCTAGGGAGATCATATATCCTTGAAATTTCTAGATCCAATATAACACGATGAATGAGGTCAGATGTCCTCATCTTTAGTGGTATCCACATGATGGATCGATGCAGTGATGCTCCTTCAATCATGATGCAAAACTCATAGCTTTTGTGCACCACTTTACAACGAATATTGTTCTTTCTTCTTCATTGTCCTCACGCACTAGGGAGAGGGGTGGTCGGCTGAGAAGAGAATGAAGGAAGAAGAATAGGAGAGGGTGACCAAAGATGCAGCCTATCACCTTTCTTGGTTGTCTCTGCCTCCTATTTATAGAGATCCTCTTAAACCCTAATGGATCCTACCTTAGTGGGTATTGGATTTCTATCTAATTATCTCATTGCTTGGATTATTGGATCTCTATCCAATAATCTCAATTTATCTCTAATTGAGCCTCATGCAAGGAATTCATTAATGTTGGGTCTTATCTAATGAAACATGGGCTTATTGGATAACTCATATCCAATCTTCTACTCACTGTAACATCCATCATATGTGCATGACCCTCTAAGTCCAATACCAAGATAGTCATAAATTGCACATGCCAGAATTCCTTCTAACTTAGTGAATTGTTATCTCATAACAATTCAATCAACTCATCGACTATGGACTTATAAGCTACTATGCCATAGTCCCTAAATGGTACATGAAATCTAATCCACTGGACTTGTCTATCATTAGTTACAATGTATCTATAGTGTTTTATCCATCTAATATCTCAGAGATCGTATATTAGGCATGATACTATTAAGCCTCATACGGAATCCATCTGAGTCTCGCTCTAATCAGATTCTCCTAGAGAACGCATTCTCTCTTAATCTGAATGACCCTAGCCAGAGATTTGACATGAAATCTAGGATCGACATCTTATGTGCAGCAAAAAATAAAACAAAAACTAGATTTTTCAAAGTTAAGTATTTAGCCATTGTGTGATAATTGGTGCACAAAAAATCACAAAACTCAGAAAACTACACAAATCATGAGAGATGTGTTACATAAGGAGATCATATATCCCTGAAAATTTTCAAATACGATGGATAAGATGAAGGAGTGCTCGCGTGCTCCTCTCTAGCGGTGATTCACAGTGAACGCGACAACGAGACTCCTCAGCTATGGGATCTGCCTCTCCATGCACACCATAAGGCTCTCACACCGAGGAGTAGAAAGAGACTGAGGAGAAATAAGAGGGCAAGCTTCTGTAGCTCATTCTGGTTAAACAAACACAAGATTTTTATAATTCTAATTTAACTTCATAAGTATCTGAACAAGGTACAGGTAATAATTATTTCGATTTATTTGTTTTCTAAACACATGTCATAATTCGTTCAATCAGAGGTCGGTCTGTATCACAGTCTGCATCTTGTTAATGAGTAAATTTCAGTAAATGTTAAAGAGAAAAAAAAAATCAGTATATGTCATCCTAAAAGTAAAACTATGTATTCTATGTATTATGAAGAATATGATACTTACTGTTTGCTTGTTCCTGATCAGCTGAAGACAATGTCGGTGCTCATCATTCTCTCAATACCTAAAAGACATTGTCGTCTGTGAGACACCCTGCAAACCGGTCAGCGTAGATAGCGAGGGAGAGAACTTTGGCCACGGCAGCCAAGAAGCGTCCGACCGAGAAGGCTTTGTGTGATTCGATTGAGAAACGTCGTACCGAGGGGGGCAGTGAACCATTTGCAAAGAGAAAGAAGTGGATGGCCAAAAAGGCGAAGAAAGACGCCTCCTCCCAAGGCGAGGGTCGGGGATCTACCCCTGAGAAGGTCAAGTCAAAAGGAAAAGAGCCGGCTAAAGAGGCTACTAAACTAGCCAAAAAGCCCGAAGGCCCTCATCGCCTCCCAACCATGAAGGAACTCTGCACTATGGGGGGCCGAGTGGGTGACGGAAAATACTTTGCCACACGGGTGTCCGACCTCTCAGGGCCTCAGGCCGGGGCCCCAATGAAGGCGCGTTGGATCGACCTCCTAGCCCCGACCCGTTTCTGGGACGACGGGCTAATCACATCCGAGTATGCGAGGGGCATGCTGCACCCATCTATCGCGAAGCAGCTTTATAGTGCTCCATCAGAAGAGCTCGTGGATCAGGTGATGAAGTCGATGGTTTGGATAGGCTTGCTTTTCCTCCTCATTTTCTCGACATTTTCATCACATAACTAACTTGCTTTCCTGCAAAACCTTCACTTCTCCACCGCTTTGGCCGACTAGGTTCATGACGCAGGCCATGTCATCAAAATGCTGTCTGAGAGGAACTTCGCTCTTCGGAATGAGGTCCTCGAGTTGAAGTCAGGAGTGAGCCCAGATACGGTGGCAGCTGCGGAGAAACGGGCCATCAATCTAGAGGTTGATGTGAAACACTTAAAGGCCGAGGTGGAGCATCTGAAGGCTGCACTTGGGGACATCGAGTAGCGCTACTAGGCCCTAGGGCGGGAGACCAAGAAGTCTAGGGGGGAGGTAAAGAATCTGAGGAGCACCCGATGCCAGATGGACGACAAAGTGCTCAAACTGGCCAGGGACGTTGAAGCACTATGAACCAAGGTTCAGTTTGTGGGTGCCAAGGTGATTGTCGAATACAAGGTGTCTCGGGGTTTCGAGCTCAGCATGGAAAGAACCGGACACATTACCTACGAGTTCGGGTACTGGGTGGCGCTAGAGCGCTTCCGAGCAAAATACCCAAACCTATCCATCGAGGAGGATCCATTTGCAGACTGCCCCGAGGATGCCAACATATAGATAGAGGGCTGCTAACCCTTCAATGACAGTGTCCCTCTTGAGGAATAGGTTCCTTCGTTCTTTGTTTTGTTTGTCAGGTTCCATTTTGATTGTACTCAGTTACCTGACTGATATGTAAAGGCATTTTGGATAAATACAAGGCTTTAACCTTTTCTTCTGCTTGTCTATTTTTTGGATTGTACTTAGTCGTCCGACCACCGTGTGATATGTGCTCCAAGTTAATACAAGTCACTCATTAGTTGCTTGTCAGTTTTGCATTGGAAACATGGTTTCCTTAGCCTTGGGCCCGATGCCTCAGCTGGATATGTCGAACATTAAGCGTCGCTCGGGACCATACTTGCGGGTTGGCTAGAGGATGTGAACGTGCAGATGGCGTCTGACTAACTCTTGATGATAGTATTCCTCTAAGGTTTGACTGTATTTTATTTTTGCTTGTCGGGCAACCTTTTGAACTATGTTCGGTTGCCCGACCTTCTTGTAAAAATCTTGAACCAGTACAAACTATTCGTTTCATGCATCTTTGCATACTTGTGTTCTTGAATTGAGCTCCTTCGGTCGCTCGGGTAGTCCCGATCTTATACTTCAAATAGAACTTCTTCAGGTTCAAGATGTGCCATATCCTGAGCAATGTTCTACCATCTATTGTGGCCAGAATGTAAGTGTCGTCTCGGATAGTTTCGATGACTTGGTAGGGTCCCTCCTAGTTCGGGGCTAGCTTGCCTCGAGTGTGTTTTGGATCACTGACCTCCACTTTCCTTAGGACCCGTCGCTAAACCGCCACGGTGGCCCCGTTTCGAGGTATTTTCTTCAAAGATTTCGACTCGAAGGGTGGGGAAGACCACCTCGGGTGGTAGGACAGCCTCAGTGCCGATGGCGAGGCTGAAGGGGGATTCCCTCGTTGGAGTCTTCGGAGTCTTCCGAGATGCCCATAATATGCTCGGGAGCTCCTCTACCTAGGTGCCTTGTTCTCCAACTATCCTCCTTTCTAACCCTCTGAGGATTGCTCGGTTGATGACCTCGGCGAGTCCATTGGCTTGGGGTGTGCTACCGAGCTAAACTTCAATTGTATCTGATAGTTTTGACAAAAAGATTTAAACTTCGAGTTATTAAATTGTGTCCCATTGTCGGTGACTATGATCCTCGGAATGTCGAACATCATAATAATGTTTTTCAAAATAAATCATTTGACTTGCTTCTCGGTGATTGATACCAAGGGCCTGGCCTCAACCCACTTCATGAAGTAATCAACTATAACAATAAGGAATCTTTGTTGTCCCGAGGCTAGTGCAAATGGGCCGAGGAGGTCCACTCCCCATTGCATGAAAGGCCATGCCCAATCGGTCGGCAAGAGGGGCAGTCGGCTGGTGTTGGATCGAAGCGTGTTTTTGGCACTATTCACATTTCTGGACATAGGCTATGGCATCTCGTCGCATCATTGGCCGGTAATATCCTTACCGAAGAATTTTGAAAGCTAGGGTCCGAGCCCCGATGTGTTCCCCGTATATTCCTTCATGAACCTCGGCCAAAACTGTCTCGGCCTCGGTTGGCGATAGGTAATGGAGCTACGGTTGACTGAAAGCTCTTCGATAGAGTCACTCATTGATCTCGCAGTACCAGGCCTCGGTTCTTCTAACTCGGCGAGTGGTCGCCCGATCAATTGGGAGCGTCACATCTTTTTTGTAGCGGAGTATCTCATCCATCCAATTATATCTGGCTTCGGTCGCGACCACCTCGGTCGAGGTAATGGTTGTCTTGTGAAGCCTTCCTACCTCCGGCAGGCATCCTCTTTCCGCTCAAGTTGAGGTGAGGTTTGCCAATGCATCTGCTCACGAGTTGCTAGTCCGAGGTATTTTTGTGATGGTGAAATATTTAAAGATGTCAATGAGCCGACATGCCTCGACCAGGTACTTGATCATGGTAGATTCTCGATCTTCATAGTCCACGCTAACTTGGCCGGTGACCAATTAAGAATCTATAAAGACCTCGATTCGCTCAACCCATAGCTTGATCACTAAGTGCAATCCAAACGTTGTTTGTGGCTTTGAACTCAAGTCATAGGGCATGCTCATACGTTTGATCAGAGGGGCCCTTTAAAATGAGCTCGCTCCTCCCCGCTCAGCATTAGCTGATCCATCGATGTGAAGCATCCAAGTCGGCATCGGCTGGGGAGAAAGCTTGGGGATGGTCAGCTTCGAGATAAAATTGGCCATTGCTTGAGTTTTAATCACTGTCCTTAGGACATACTGTAGGTCAAATTTCCCGAGCTTGACCGACCACTTGAGCATTCACATGCTATGTCAATCTTAGAAAGGACTTGTCATGGAGGTTGATCGGTAATTACCCTGATTGTGTAGACCTGGAACTATGGCTGTAACTTCCTCATTGCAAGGACTAGGGCGAATGTCAATCTCTCCATCGAGGGGTAGCGCTCCTCGGGGCCACTCAAGATATGACTAGAGTAATATACAGGTCGCTGCTTTTCCTCATCGGGTTTGACCAAGACCGAGCTGACTGAGTGCTCTGATGCGAAGAGATACACCTTAAGAGGCTCTCTTGAGGTGACCGAGCAAGTTGCGGTAGTCGAGCGAGGTGAGTCTTGAGGTTTGAAAAGCTTCCTCAAAATCAAGGGTCCAATCGAAGTCTTTTGCATGCTTCAGTGCTCAGAAGAGCAGGCTCTTATCGCTTGCTTAGGAGATGAATCGGCTCAGCACGGCCAACCTCCCGGTGAGTTGCTAAACCTTCTTGGTTGTCCATCGCGACTGTATTTTTGTGATCGCCTTCACTTTCTTGGGATTTGCATCGATTTCGCACTAATGAATGATGAAGCCGAGGAATTTGCTTGAGGCTACCTCGAACACGCACTTAGCGGGGTTAAGCCTCATTTTGAACTTCCTTAGCGTCTGAAATGTCCCGACAATATATGAGAGATGAGCTTGGGCAAGCTTACTTTTGACAATCATGTCATCCACATAAACCTCCATATTCAGCCTGATCTGTTCCTTGAATAGTCGGTTGACCATTCTTTAGGATGTAGCCCCGACACTTTTTAACCTGAATGGCATTGCCTTGTAGCAGTAAGTGCCATGATGCGTGATGAACGTCATGTTCTCTCGATCTCTTGGTGTCATCTGAATATGGTTATAGCCCTATAATGCATCCATAAACGAGAGTATTTCTTAGCCCGAGGTGGCATCCACCAATTGATCGATCCTCAGGAGCAGGTAGCAATCCTTCGGGCAGACCTAGTTAAGATCAGTATAATCAGCAGACATGCGCTAGTTTCCATTAGCTTTCTTAACAAAGACTATATTAGACAGCCAAGTCAGCTACTTGACCTCATTGATGAATCTTGCTTCTAACAGTCGGGCTACTTCATCTTCAATGGTCCTTTGTCGATCGGGGGCGAACCTGCGTGGTCTCTGCTGCACTAGTTAGGCCCCGGGTAGTATGTTGAGGTGGTGCTGAGCTACTTCAGGATGAATGCCCGATATGTCCCTCGGTGACTAGGCAAAGATGTCGGTGTTTGCTCGAGGAATTCAACGAGTGGATACGTTCACCCTCGAGGAGTGACGGCCCGACCTTGATGACCTTGTCTGGATGTCTTTGGTTAAGGGGAACTTCTACCACCTACTCTATAGGCTCGGGGCTTGGAGTTGACTTGCTAGATTCCCAAGGGTCTGTGATCGGTGCTTCGGGCTTGACTTTTTTAGGAAGAGTTGTTGCTATTAGATAGCATTGTTTGGACTCCCAGGGTTCACTCTTGGCTTCACCGACTCTAGCGCTTGTCGGGAACTTCATCATGCAATGGTATGTAGAGACAACTATCCTTTGTTTGTTGAGGGTCGAGCGACCGAGGATTGTATTGTATACCAAAGGGAGCTTGACCACCATAAACGATACCATCAACGTCATAGATCTTGGCTCTTCCCTAGTGGTGAATGGGAGAGAGGTGATGCTGAGGGGGGAGATGGAGTCCCCGGTGAACCCTGTGAGAATGGAGGTCATGGGGACAAGGTCCCCATCAGATAAGCCATGTTTTCGAAAAGCATCAAATATAATATGTCAGTCGAACTCCCTATGTCGACCATAATCCTCTTGACCCAGGTGTTTGAATCCATGCCAAGATCACTAAGGCATCGTCATGATCTGGATACTCTTCCTCCCCCAGCCTGAAGGTGATCTGGGGTCGTGCTCAGGCCTGGGCCTTTTCTCTATCGTGACTCGGGCGTATGCCTTACGCGCTGAAGAGCTATCGCCTCCCGGAGCAAGTCCGCCAACAATGACATCAATTTGCTTCTCTACCAAGCCCTTTGGGTAGAGTGAAGGCTTGCGGAGTCTGCTTATGTAACGATCGAGGTGTCTTCAGTGGATGAGATCTTTAATCTAGTTCTTTAAGTCATAGCATTCCTTGGTGTCATGATCGTAATCGTAGTGGAAGTAGCAATAACACTTGTAATCTTGCTCCTCTGGTCGGGCTTTTATCAGGTTGGGCGCCAGAAGGAGGCATTTCTCCAAGTAGAGTTAAGGGGAATGGGTGGCGGTCTAGGGATGGCTGGCTCAAGCCTCTCCATTCTTCTTCTTGAGGGTCCCGGGGGCAAATCTCGGGATGACTCGGCGCGAGGTCACTTTTGATCTTCACGCTTCCCAGCCACCAATGCCTCAACGGTAACATATTGATTGGCTCTTTGGAGTATCTCGAGGACCGCTATAGGTGGATGTTCCATGAGCGACCATAAAAAATGAGATGGCCGCAGTCTGATTAAGAAGGCTTGGATCACAAGCAAAGGATGGGCGTCGGGCATTCTGGATCTCGACAACAAAATATGGGACAAATTGGGCTAGCCCTCCCAGGGTCGTCGGGAATGCTCAGCACATCAAGGCATTCGAGGTTCTGTAAAGCACCATTTGTGCTCTGAATGTCGCTATATGCTCCGTCGGGTCGGAGTTGCCATCGTATGTTTCAAGCGTCGGGAGCCAAAAGTTCTATGGGATCGGCTTCTCTTGTACCTCTGAGAGGAAAGGAGATCCACCCATGGTGCTCTCCCCGAGCTCCTCTTTCGACCCGACAAACTCCTTTTGGACCTCGTCTATTTGTCAGTTTATTAGCCGTAATTGCGCCCTGAGCGAATTTGTCGAGTCGGAAGGCAGTGTGTCTAGCTCGGGCATGTTGTGAATGGAGGTGCTAGCAGAAGGCGCTTGTTGCTCTGCCGCATTCCTAAGGGGTCTTGAGGGGAGCTCGGGGGGAGGTCATGAGACCTCATTGTTGGGTCGACATAGGACCGAGAGTTGCCGTTATAAGGGTGAGGCCTCCTGATATACTATTAGGGAGGTCGAATACTACGGTGCTGACTTCTACATCATTTGAGGGATGTGGGGGATGATCAACTCGATCATCCCAGTCAGAGCTTGTACTTGGTGGGTGAGCCCGAGGAAGGCCTTGAGAGAGATGATGGGCGGCCCAGGATTGAATGTTTGTGGAGAAAGCCTGAGATCGTTGAATAATTGCTAATAACGGTTAGGAGTGTGTGTCGATAGGTTTCCTTCCCCAAGGATAGGAACAACAGGCTATCTGTCCTCGGGTTCCGGAGACCTACTAGGCTGTAGAGGCTTCTTCCCCAGAATTGTTGAGCATCGAACGTTCCTGCGACATTGGGCCCTCCTTCTAGCGCCAAAATATTGCTGGATGTAGTATTATGGACCGGTGAGTCAGCATGGCATGGTTCAACCCATGTGCGCAGGATCGTCGGAGTCGGTCAGGAGGACTGGAGCAGCTCGGTCGGGTCAGGAAAGGAAGCTGTCGATGAGTCCTCAAGTCGGATGACCCACTAATGGAGAGCTCGGGTCCTCGGTCGGTTCCTGCAAGACGGTTGGGGTCGGGGTGGTGTGTGCCCGACGTGACCCCTCCAAATGGCTAAGTTAGCGCTCGGGATATGGGAATAATAGACTATAGTAAGATGTATTCAACCACCCTACCCCCCCCCCTTCTCATTGTTGGCTACAGTGGGAGTATTTATACCTGAAGGGCAAAGGGAGGTCGTACCAAGACTTTAATAGGAGTGACGCCTTCGGTCGACCCATAGGTATGGCTTTACACCGACTGCTACCCTCGCTGGTTCCCAGAACCTTGTTCGACGGAACTGTCGACTGGTAGTACGGTCCCGTACCGGATCGATGACACTGTGCCAGGTGCTATCGGGATTGCCAAGGTGGCTATCGATGTGGTCCTCGGCCAACGTGGCCAAGCTGACTAGTCGAGCCGACGCAATCCTTAGGCTAACATGATCGGGCCGCTTGGATGGGTCAATATTTACCCTATCACTTATGTTGTTTTAATATACTATTTTTTTTTTCTTTGGAATCATGCAAGCTGATGTCGACTGAAATTTTTAATGATTTATTAGGAAACAACTGAGAAATCATGGACAGCCTAGTGTCGTGATTCACATGAGAGATCTAATGGTTGATTAATAGGCATACCATTTGTTGATGTGGAATTTATACGGAATCCAGCCGAGCTTAACCTATTTGATAATTATACTTGTAGCCTGAACTACAAGGTGAAGATCTCGATGAAAACTCGACTCTGAGGAAGGTTAGCCTTCGTGGTCCAAAATAAAAAAATAAAAAATTCTCAAAATCATAAATGATTCGGAAAATATCTTAACAAGTTATTTGTTTGTTTTGTTGTGCTCTAACAAGTTAGACTACAAATGTTGAGCCGCGATTGATACATGATATTTTATGACATTTTTGGATGATATGATAGCTCCTGCATAGTTCATTTAGGATGGGTTTTGAATTACTATCTCGCTCGACCGAACAAGGAGCCTTGTACAATGGTTACGGTACACTTAGGTCTCACTTATGCCTATCAATAAAGTAATTCTTAGAAACTATTTTCACAATGGATTAACTTTATATAGATTTTTATAGTTTTAATTTGGTGGTAAACAATCTTTGCTGAGTTGGCGTCCTCTGTGGATCTCAAATTTACGTCTGACGTAATTATGCTTAACAAAAATTTGAGGCTACATTTGACCCTGAGAATTCATATTTGGCTGCAATTTTAAGTTATATTATTCTCTCTAAAAGTCAACGACACGACAAAAAGAACGCAAAAGAAATTCAAGCACAGAGTTGCTTTTTGGGCGATCCAATACCCCCCCCCCCCCCTAACATCATATATACCGATTAACAGCCACAACAGAAGCACTTTATAACCTTTCACAAAGCCTTTTAGGTATGCATTTGACAAGGAAACGCGTACCGTTCTTAATCAAACTCTTCGTGGTCAAAGCGTGTAAATGTGATTGTTCCTCCGTTGGTCCTAACAATCTATAATAACAAGAGAAGCTATCCGTGTGACAGCTCGAATAGTCAACGGAGGATCCAAAAGTCGTGATTTGGACCGTAGTAGTGGCACCAGTAGCAGCAAATCCATAGTCAAATCGTGAAACGTGAGGAGAGATCGCACAACTCTGCGATGGGTGAAGAGCATTTAGTCAACGCCTGCTGACTTCGGCTGCGCCTGCGCCTTCGTCTTCCTGTTTTGCCACCACATTTCCTCGACCGCCGTCCGCTTTCAAAGGTTAGGCCTGCACGTCCATTGTACGTATATGTACCAAACGAGGAAGAGGAGGAAAAGGGGCCCAATCTAGCTATATATATACATCTCTCTTTCTCTCTCTTGCTCTCTCTCTCTCGGCTACGACCATGTTTGCTTCTCTCCGAAGCACATCTTTGCTTCTTCTGCTGCTGCTGCTGCTGCTTGCTGCTGCTGCTGCTGCTTGCTGCTGCTTGCCGCAGCCCGGCGTTCGATGATGTTTCATGACTCGGTGGCCTCCGCCGAGAGGATCGACAAGATGGAGCTGCTGCAGGCTCTGCCGAAAGGACCCGTTGCTCGGTCGGGGACGTCGACCTGCACGCACAGCATGGCTCGCCGCGGGGTTCGCAAGTGCTCGCTGAAGCTGAACCGAGTCGGCGTGTCTCTCGCTGCCGTGCACCGTAAGGTCACGCCACCTCCGCCGCCGTTACAGGAGTTTGCTCCTCTTTATAAATGCTGCTTTGAAGGATGCCTAACATTTCTTCGTTCTTTTCTCTCTTTCCTTTTTGGCCCTCGTTTGTTCGAATGATTAGTTAATTATACATGTTGTGAGTGAAGACTTAAGTGATGATGGAGGAGTGGTGTTGCGTATTTGGTTGTGTTGTGGGATTTGGTGCCGTGGCTGAGGAGTCAACACGGCCTGGTCTCTGTCGGGTGTGTAAGCTCGTCCACGTCGGACGGGGGCAGGGGCGTTCGGTTCAAAACGGCTCAGCGTCTCGGGAGTCTGCACCTTGGGTTGGCTCCTTCGGGCTCTGCATGAGTCGGTGTTTGCTGAGAGGGACCTACACCAAGGCCTCGTCGGGATGGGGTACCCAATGTGACCCCTCCGATGTTCGAGTCAGTGCCCCGAACTCCTTCTAGAGGATATTAGTGTGTATTTTTAAGAGCCAGAGCAAGAGAGAAGAAGACCCCTACTGGCGTCATCGGGAGGAGACTTTATACTCACCAGGCGGAGGGTCGGCCATATGCTTGGCCTTACCTCCACCGACACCCCAGGTGAAGTCACCATGTACGGTGAGTCAGTCGGTGCAGAGGTATGGCGCGAAGGTGTGGTGTGTCATGCAGCATTAATGGTGTGCGACGGAGGTTTTATTGACACGCCGTCCGGTCGGCTCCACCTCGGATGCTGACGTAGCCACGGGTCTGGCGTATATCTGACTCTAGCTCGAATGCTGACATGATCGTGGAGCTGGCGCGGGCCCTGATGGATTGGGCTAGCCCATTATCTACCCTATTATTCTTCCGCCCCGTAACAAACCCCACCCCCCACCCCCTCCCCCAAAAGGGGGGCTTCCTGGAGCATGATGTCAGCTATGGGGAAGGCCCTTGTCGGTTCCCGGAGGCTCGAGTCAGTGCTCGGGGTTGATTCTTGCAATCACCTTCAAAGGAGTTCTTTGGAGGGGCTTGTTCGGGGACATGGCTGAGACGCATGACGTGGATAAACAGGTCGAGATACATAGCTCAAGCGAGAACTGTTGGACTGGCCGAGATGCACTGCTTGGGCAAAGATTGCTAGACTGACCGAGATACACTACTCGAGCAAGAATTGGACTGGGCGAGGTATGCAACTCGGGCAAAGGACTGCTGGACTAGCCCAGATATGCAATTCAGGAAAAGGACTGTTGAACTGGTTGAGATACATAACTCGGGCAAGATTGCTGGACTGGCCGAGATACACAAATCGGGCAAAGACTGGTGGACTGGCTGAGGAACGCAACTCGGGCAAAGAATTGCTGAACTGGTCGAGATACATAACTCGAGCAAGATTGTTGGACTGGTCGAGGTATGCAACTCGGGCAAAGGACTGCTGAATTGACCGAGATACATAACTCGAGCAAGATTGTTGGACTGGCCGAGATACACAACTCGAGCAAAGACTAGTAAACTGGCCGAGGTACGCAACTCGGGCAAGATTGTTGGACTGGCCAAGATACACAACTCGGGCAAAACTAGTAGACTGGCCGAGATACGCAACTCAGGCAAAGGACAGTTGAACTGGTCAAGATACATAACTTGAACAAGATTATTAGACTGGCCAAGATACACAACTTGGGCAAAGACTAGTGGACTTGCCGAGGTATGCAACTCGAGCAAAGGATTGTTGAACTGGCCGAGACACATAACTTGGGCAAGATTTTTGGACCGGCCACACATGGTTTGCACGCAATCAATGCATGGGGTGATTGGTCAACGCTCATGCCAATCACTGTGGGTACGTGATGTGCACAAGGCATATCATCGCTGATCTAGCTTTTGAGGTGGCACACAGATGTAGGGCTTACATGGTGCCCTCGTTGCTTCGTTGTGAGTCATAGTAAATGCGGTTCACGTATTTCCCAGGTGAAATCATTTCACCGCCTCGGGAAGACGAAACGTCCCTTGTTGCAGCGAGTCATCCCCTTATAAGCCTCTCTGCGAAGGTGGTGAGGGATCACTTGCATTTTCAAAGCTTTTCCTCTTGCTCTTCGGGCCTCCTCGTCTCTGTCACCCAAGATCGCCCGTCTTCAGTCGTGTTTGTCCGATCAATCGAAATGGTTTCCTCCCCTTCCCCTGCTTCTGGCTTCTCTTATGCCCCTTCCTCTTTGTTGGTTCCCCCACCTCGGGCGGGGGGTCGCCACTCTAGCGGCTCTGAGAGTGGTCAGTCCGAGCCCTATAGCTTGTCCTCGGGCGTAATAACCCAAACAGACATCAAGGCCTTCCAGGCTTTGGAAGTGATGAAGTCATGTGTCATGACTTTGACTCAACACTTACTGTCAAGTCCTTGGTCATGGTCTAGAAGCGCTATAGCATTCCGGACGAGTATGCCTTGCATGCTCCCTCCCCCAGACAACGCCCATATGATGCGTACCCCGGGGGGTTCAGCATATCTGTTGATGCCTTGGAGGCCGCATTAAGGTTTCTCCTTTATCCCATGGTGGGGGAGTGTCTTAGTTGGTGGAGAATCTCTCCTAGTTAGATAACGCCAAACTCCTAGCATTATCTGATTACATTCCTTGGTGAATGTCGAGGGTCCGGAATAATCCCAACTCGGAATCTATTCCTATCTAGCTATCGTTTGTACAAGGGCCAGGGTGGTTATTATTTGCCGCCCGGGTCAGTTTCAGGGTCAGGGGCGCTCCTTCCAACTACAAAGGTAGGAAGGCACGATTTTTATTCATAAGTTGCCGCCAGGGTTGGGACTTTAGTCTCGAATGGTCGGCCTATCCCATAAGTAATGTGCCCCCATACCTGACCGAGGAGGATTTCGTCTTGGTCGGGTAGCTGAAGGGTATTTTGTCCTCTTCTCGGGTGATCAGAAATTTGATCGAGTTGTGGTTGATTGAGGCGGGCCTCAGTTCGGCTTCTCGGGGTATGTCGCATGCCCCTCTTTCATTGCCCATCTTTAATACCTGATTTGTTTTAACTTGTTGTTTGGGTTGCAGAGATGGTGAACCTCGACTTGATTCATGGTGCGGCGAAGACTGAGGGATGCCATGGGTCAACTTCACAGGTTCCTGCGCCCACCGCCCCCACCGTCCAATTATCATCAGACATCGAGGAAGTCAGGGTCAAGGCGGTTACCAAGGAAGGCGTCGGGGCCTCGGGGAATGGCCTGCCATTGGCGGGGCTCATCCTCGGAAGAAGATAAAGGTCTCGGACCGCCACAAGTCTCGATGAGAAGGAGAGGGCTCCTGTTCTCACCCTTCGAATGGCAAGGAGCAGGTCGGGCCTACTGGTGAGACTCAAGCTCCTCGACCCTGTCGCCCGAGGTAGGTGAAGGAGCTCTGCTGAACTTCTGCTGGCGAGGAGGATGTGGGTTATTACACCGTTCGGATGATTGACCTACCGCTGAGTGAGCTCGACACACCGTTGGAGGCCCAATTATCACAAGCTTAGCTGATTTTGCCTAAGCCGTGCGGCACCAATGCGTGTTCGTCCGCAAATGTCAGTCTTCCCCGAGATCTCCTAGAGTCCCTTAGACTTACAAAAGAGAAAACGGGCCAAAGGAAGCAATTCCAACGGGATCCACAAGCAACTGCTCAAGCAAATACTTTATAAAGTCATATACAAATTACACCCATGGACATTACAAATTTAGAAAGGTTGCACACAAAGGATAATAGTCCATTATAGACCGAAGTCCCCACAAGTGCTTATAAAAACACTCGTATTTACAAGCCAAAATTGGCCACAAAACAAACCAAAATAGGGCTGCTAAGCCTACTGCAAGCCCGCTACTTGTTGTACAAGGTATGTACACAAACCGAAGTACACGGACAAACATGAGCATTTCATCAAACACCTTATTGACATTGTTGTCCGTGACACGATGGCCGATGTTGAAGCAAGGGACGAAGATCTGGGCTGACTGGATGGCCTCACGCGAATACGCTCAGGTGTGCTGATTCCACGATTGGCCGTTGACCTCTATTCTTTATCGTTCGAGCTGCTAGTCGACCGGGCATTGAAGTCCATGGTGTTGGTAAGCATCTTTCCGAACTCTGGGTTTTTTTCCTACATTTCAAGTATCTTATCGATCGTTATTGATTTACCTTTGGTTTGCAGAGTCAGCATTACTGCATGGCGCTGGCTGATCGCATCCACGACGTAGGGCCGGTCATCAGCATCATGGACGATAAATCCGAGGGGCTGAAGTGGGAAATTGCTGACCTCTAGGCCGGGTTGGGACCTCATGCAGTTGCGGCGGTCGAGCTGCATGCCTCGGAAGCTCAGGCCCTTGTCGACCATCTGAAGGTCGAGCTTGAGAAGGCAGATCGGCGCCGGGCATCGCTGGAGATGGAGAGGGAGAATTACCATCTTGATCTGGCCGACTCATAGGAGCAGCTAAAAGAAGTATGGACCGGGCATCGGGCTTTGGAGGATGAGCTACTGAAGCTAACGGGTGCCTTGGAAAAACTAAGGGTCGAGCTTCCTATGGAGACTATCGTCGAGTACAAGAAGTCGGCAGGCTTCGAGATGGCCTGGTGCAAACAAGCCAAGTCTCCTATAAGTATGGCTATCGAGTTTCCCTGGCTCGGTTCAAGGCCCGATACCTCGATCTTGAAATCGAGGAGGATCCTTTTGTGCTCCTGCCCGAGGATAAGAACGTGTCGATTGTCACGAACGGTCATCGCTCCACCGTAACTCTTCGTTCCATGAACCGTTCGTCACTTTTGTTGCTTGTATAGATGCTTGGCAGCCTATTTTGCCTTGGTTTTGTATGATTTTGCCTAGGAATTGCAAGCAGAAATAGTCTGCCAGGCTGCAGAATGATCGCTCGCTACGCGGAGCCAGAACAGGCCAAAATTGTCCCAAAACTATCTAATTTTGGGTCATTTTCGTGTGCTACGATGATCGAGTTGAGCGGAGTAAAACGTCAGCCATCTCAGCCCTCTAGAACCCCGCTGGGTGGCATAGGGCTGGATGAGGCTTCGGGATAGTAGTCGGGCATGAGCACTCAAAGAAATTGAAGTGTTTTACATTCGACACCCTTAGGAACCGTTGTTTGTGAACTTACGACTATTCTTACAGCCCTCTAAAGTCCTGTTTCGCTCTCTTTCTCTCTTTTTCTACTGCACACAAGGTATTCGACGAATTGCTTGTAAGAGCTGCCCTCTTGGCGAGATAGCGGGACTTGTCTGTCGCTCGTCTTCAAAACTAATCAACTTCTCCTTTTGCAGGTCCTTCGGGACCCGCACGAGGTTGCAATTGGGCTGACCCTCAGCGGGCAAATACGCTTCGGTGTTTCATGACTTAGGCAATCCGAGCTAAGTCCGGAACATTGGTCAAAGGTTGCTTTATGACTTAGGCAATTCCAGCTAACTCTACAAGTTAGCCACTAGGGTGCCACACGGCTTAGGCAAACTCAGGAAAGTCCGTGACATTGTGGTATCAGAGCAGGCAAGCAATTCAAACAAGCAAGCGAAGAGGACTCGCAATCTCACCATGACAAAGCACCATGGTGAATCGAGCAAGATGGGGCAAACCAGACCTTTGCCCCAAGCAGTCGTAAGTGGGCTGCAAGTGCAAACTCACTCACAAACTGCTAGAGCCGCTCATGAGGAGCGCGGCAGTGAACATGATGAGCGTGAAGTTGGGTACTCTCCGCGAGTGGAGGAGGCACAATCTGGTGCACCAACTAGATAAAGGAGCCACAAGGAGAGACTTTCAACGGTGGAAACCCGCCTCGATGTTCTTGAAGCAAGCTTGGAGGAACTCTATCAAGGCCAAGGAAGGCTCCTTGGGGTAGAGAGCTTGTAAGAAGAAGTTGAATCTCGGATCGACAAGATTGAGTCCCTGGTCGACCGACTGATGGAGGATGTTGAATCTCATATTTTGATGATGAAATCAATTGATGGATTATTTATATAATAGGAATGTTAGAGTTGATTGATGCAAGATTAATTATGATAGAAGGATTATTACAATCAGGATTGGCCAAGGTTAAGTCCATGCATTGAGTCGATGCGTTTGGGAACTCACCTGGAGTGTGTCGGAAGCTCACCGAGGGTATCGGGAGTTTGCCAGGATGGCGCAAGGAAGTTCGCCAAAAGAAGATCGAGACTCGTCGGAAGATTATCGGAGGTAGCCAAAAAGCTTGCCGGGAGTTAGGATGGTCTTGTAATAGATATTTTGGCAATTATGATTGTATTTAAATAAGTCATAATTAGCATCGTGTAAGTCTAACTATGGCAGGATCAATAAAGCTATAACCAGATGATGGGCCAAGATAAAGCCTAGGCATCGAGCCGAATTCAGACGATGTGGTGGGATCTCGTCGGAAGTTCGCTAGGAGATTCGTCGAAAGAATCTCGAAGCTGGCTGGGAACACGAAGGGAGATCGCCGGAAAGAAGACCGGAGGACTTGCCGCAAGATTGCTGGAGGTTGCCAGAGTATGCGGGAGTTAGGTCTTAATTAGGCTTAATTGGTCATTAAGTATTGTAATCATTGAGTCGTAGTTAGAAGTTAGGATCCTAATTGAGTTAGATTTGGAAAGAATCCAAATCAACTCAATAAGGCAACCAGATCCACTACTGGGTTTGGTTGAGCTCAAGTTGAGCTCAATCAGTTGACCAAAGAGCTAGTCAACGTAAAAGGCAAGCCAAAATTTGAAAAGTGGAGGGAACCACTTTTGTGGAAATTCCTACGGGTAAACCGCTGGTGAGCGACGGTTGGACCATCCGTACCATAGAATCCGGGTAGCGGGCAACAGCTTTCGGCGGGTAAACCACCCAGGTGGTGAGTGAACCGCCTGTACCACAGAATCTGAGCGGCAGTCAGTTGTTAACGGTGGGTAAACCGCTTGGGACGGTGGGTAAACCGCCCATACCCTGATTTTTCAGGTGAGTTGGATTTTGGCTCCGGTTTTGAAGCCAATCTGGGGCCTATAAATACCCCAAGTTTTCTTACATTCAGAACAACACCTTTGGGGGATTATATTCTGAGAAAATATTATGTGAGAATTGTAAGAAAAAGAAAAGGGGTAAGGGAGAGAGCTTAGAGTTGTAAATCTAGTCTCCCTTGTAAGCTCAAGTGTAAGGGTTTGATCTTCACCCAAAGAAGATTGGTAGTGGATGTCGGTGTGCCTCAAGAAGAAGGACTCGGAAGTGGACGTAGGTCATTGGCGCCGAACCACTATAAAATTGCAAGTGTTTCATACTTACATTACTTGAATGTTGTTGAATTGATGCTTCTAACTTAACTAAACTCCTTGAAAGCAAGACGATAAGTTTTTTTCCACAAATGTGATTATCTTTCCGGCTTCCTTAACAACTTACTTTTAATTACTCACTTATTTTAACGAAAAGCTTCGGATTTCCTATTCTATCTTATTCGAAAACTTTTGCTTTAGAAAAAAAAAATTTAGCTTGCACTAATTCACTCCCCCCCCCCCCTCTTAGTGCCACCTAATAATTGGTATCAGAGTAAGGTTATTACTCTTTGGATTAACACCCATTTGAGTAAATGATTTATTTTGGCATGAATGAGAGACATTCCATTTCACGTCCACCCATATTCAATGGGACAAATTATATATATTAAAAAATATAGATGCATATTTTCCTCATCTCTGGACTTTGATTTATGGAATATAGTTGAAAACAGATTTGAAAATTCTTCTCTTCCAATAAATAATTAGAATGATTTGGAGAAGAAGACTTTCTCTTTAAATGCAAAGGCTATGAATGCCTTGCTTTGTGCTCTCAATATGAATGAGTTTAATCGTGTTTCCGCTTGTGATTCGACTTTCGATATTTAGCATATTTTGAAAATCACACATGAAAGCACAACTAATATAAATGAATCAATTAATAAAATGTATTACAAAAATGAACTTGAAGAACACCTTCCAAAGAACATGAAGGATTGTGAACTAAAAATGACATATGACTCCTCGAGTGAAATCTCGAGTGATGAGAACCTTGGACATGAACTTTTAAAAAATAAATTAAAAAAATTAATAAACTTGAACCTTATAAAAATTATGGACACAACCTCTTGCTATGAACGCAAGAAGTCATGGAGCTCCAAAATCAAATGCTCAACTAAGAAGTGGAGAACCTTGCTTTAATGGCGATCGAAGATGAGGTTAGTGAGTCTTTAGATTTTTCATTTCCAGAATTATCAAGCATGTTTAATGATTTATTTAATAAGTTTAGAAAACTTAGCATGTCTTTTAAACTGCTTAAAGTTGATCATGATTTGAAAAGACTTGATAAAATGCATGACTCCTTAGTTTCACCTAAATCATGTTTAAAATGTGATATTCTAGATAATGTTAAAATAGATAATTGTATGCTTAAAACTACATTAGAGAAATTTGAGATATGAAATAAATCCTTAAATATCATCCTTGCCAATAAGGGTCATATCAATAATAGACATGACATAGGCTTTGTTGGAAATATTCAACAAAAGCCAACCATATTCGCAAGAGGACCTACATTAAATGTGCCACCAAGAGTTAAATATAATTCTTGTGGAAAATTGGGACATAATACCTACAAATGTTCATTTAGAAATTATAGTCCACATAAATTAATTTGGGTTCCTAAAGGAACCATAAACAACCTTAAGCCATTAGAGAAAATGGGAAGAACATGTCATGAAGGACCCAATATTAAATGGGTACCTAAATCAAAACCTCCCATAATATAAAGTTGTTTCATAATAAGGCTAGGAGCACTAAGTATTATTTTGAAAGTAGATGCTCAATACTTGAGATCTAATACTCTTTTAAAGCTCACTAGCCTATGTAACAATAACAAAAATAATTATTTAAATTAAGATGTTTGAAGCTTAATGATCATTGTTTCTATTATAATAAATCCTTTTATTGAAAATAGTTCATCATTATATAATTAATCTTGATAATGCATAGCTAAAGCATGCTAAGACTAGAACTAAAAGAACCCAAGTTATTATTAATAAAAAATTACTCATGTTGAAATATATATAAATGAGATTTTGATGATGATTGAAAAATTGGTTTAAATGTAAAAAAAAAAGTTAAATGGTTCAAATATTGACAAAGTCTATTGAATGATTGATTTAAATGTTACATTGATTGAAATGCTATGATTGATTTCAATGATAGAACAATATAGAAAAGGGAGAGAAAGGGAGAGAAAGAAATTACATGAAACAACCAAAAGGAGAATAATTAATCTTAAATATCATTGTATTCTTGAAATAAATTTCAAAAGAAGGATAATTCTTCTTGAAAGAATATTTCTATCCTATGAATCCTCCAACAAGAGATAAAATGATACTATTATTTAATCTCTTTAACTACAAAAATGAATTAGAAAACTTTTACCTATTTTCTTTTGGAAAATAATCTATGATGACTTTATTGAAATTTTTTAAAAAGTGATTTTTTGATGATAATTTTGGATATATTTTTAAATGATTTTGTTTTAAAAAATGGATATGTTTGAATCTATCCAACTTCATTGATATGTTGCTTTTAATTATTTGATAGCTTAAATCATGATCTTGAAATCTTAAAAATTATAATTTGAGATCTTTTTATTTACTAAGATTCATTTCATCCTAAACATGATCTTGACTTCTCAATATTTATAACTAGATATTTCTATAAGAATCAAGATCCTTCTTACATTGTCTCTTAAGATTTTAAAAGATTTGAAATTTCATCTAGGAAGAAATGTGTCAAAATAAATTATGTTCTTGGCATTTATAATTTGATAATAATATTCTTTATTACATGATTACTTATGACTTTCTTCTTAGTACAACTTATCACCAAAATTAGTATTTCTTAGATTTGCATTATCATGAATATTCCCTTAACTTCTTGACTTGACTTATGGGAATCACATTATTGATCTCTATTATTTTCTTTAAAAGGAGATTTATGATCGTAACAATAATAATTAAAATTTTTATCAAGATCATTCTTCTTTTCTATTAAAAAGATTTATCTTGGATAAATTAAGATTATCCCGTAAGACTCATTTGTAGTATTTACAAAAGAGGGGAAAGAAAACTTACTAAACGAAATCATGTTTTTTAGATTTAAATTTTTAATGACATGATATCTCTTATACTTTTTGATATAAATTGAACATGGATGAAAAGAAATTGTGCAATCATATTTCTCTCTTGACAATAACAAAAAATAGGAGATAAATTTTTTAATATAATTAGAAACAAACATTGAATGATGAACAAGTGCTTACAAGAAAATTAGAACTTTCTAAATGCATACAAAATACTTGATTTACAATTTGAGCTTGATTTACCATCACGCCTTCTTATAAAATTCTTGATGCTTTTTATCCAAATTACATGAGATGATTTTAAATGCATGAGTAGCTCTTAAGCTTTTGAATCTCCTTGAATATCTTGAAATTTTGAGCTTAATTTTGAAATTCACATCTATAAAATTTATATCTTTAAAATTGAATATTTTTATGATATGATATTTTTCATTTCTCTATCTTGGTTTTATACAAATCATGAACTTGACAACTTAAGATTTCTTATGGATGAATCAAGAGATTTTATTTTAATTGTTTCTCCTACAAATTTGTCTCATGATATTCACAATTTACCTTCATGAATTGTACATCTCATCACTATGTTAATCTTTCATGATATATTTCATGTGATGATATTGAAAAATGGTGAAATGGGAAAAGTTTTGCGCTTTTGCAATCATCCCCTCTTTTTGACAATGACAAAGTGAGAGAAAATTTTGTTAGCTTGTAAAATTACAAGCTTGAACAATGCAAAGGAAACAAAAATTTACTAGCTTGCACTTCCCAAAAGAGAAGAAAGAACTTACTAGATTTTTTATTATATTTTCTTGAAATTTACATAAGAAAAATGTGTTGAGCTCATATTCGAATTTTATATATCTACAAGATTGAGGTTGAGACTTAGAAATGCTAAATCATGAAAATATATAAATTGCTAATCTAGATTTCATGAGATTAAGCTTTTTGTGATAACATTTTTGAAAACTTTCTCCATGATTTGGTATCTTATTGTTTTAAAAAAATGCATGAAGATGTGCCACATTTGAAATTTACAAGAGATGATTTTATATATCAAGAGATGACTTTTGCTATATTTGAAATACATAAGTAGTCTTTAAATCTCTTGGACTTTTGAGCTCATCTTAATATTACTTTTAAAATTTATTAAGATCTCTTCTCATGATGAAATGATTCAACAACACCTCTCATGTTTATCTCCTTATTAATTATAAAAGGTATGCTCAATGACTTGAAAATCTTCTATGCACTATGACTTAAAATTTTCTATGACTTGAAAATTTTCTATGCTCAATGACTTAAAAATCTTCTATACTTTATAACTTGAAAATTTTCTATACTTATTAATTTGAAAATTTTCTATGCTTGATGATTTGAAGAAAAATTATCAAATATTTTCAACTTCGTAGCAATCCTTGAAAATTCTTGATAAGTTGAAAAGTTTAAAAAATAAATCTTTGTTATACTTGAAAGGTTATATGCTTGAAATCCTTGTTGCTTTAATTCACTTGAATTCAAGATGATGTGACTCTCTTGAATTTAAGTCTTCTATATTAATGCATATACTAAGGGGGGGAGTAATGTCATCATGTGTTTTTAAAATTATTAGCTCTATATTTTACTTTTTTGTTGATGACAAAGGGGGAGAAATATATATTGATGATACATGACATTGAAAAATATTCATTGATAACACTTGATGATATAACTTGGATATTTTACAATTCATAATTTGATGACTTGATACAAATTTGTATTGAAATTTGCATTGAATGATTAATTGCTTGAAATTAAGAGTGAGTGCGTCTCTTAAATTTAAGTGGTATGGTTTTAGGAGGAGTTAGGATTAACTCTTATCATCAATTGATTGTCATCATCAAAAAAGGAGAGATTGTTGAATCTCGAATTTTAATGATAAAATTAATTGATGGATTATTGATCTAACATGATTGTTAAGAGTTGATTGATGCATGATTAATTATGATAGAAGGATTATTATAATCAGGATTGACCAAGGTTAAGTCCATGCATCGAGTCAACACGTTTGGGAACTCGCTATGAGTGTGTCGGAAGCTCGCCGAGGGTATCAGGAGTTTGTCAGGATAACGCAAGAGAGTTCGCCAAAAAAAGATCGAGACTCGCCGAAAGATTATCGGGGGTAGCCGAAAAGCTTGCCAAGAGTCGGGATGGTCTTGTAATGGATATTTTGGTAATTATGATTATATTTAATTAAGTCATAATTAGTATTGTGCAAGTCTAACTATGACAGGATCAATGAAGCTACAACCAGATGATAGGCCAAGATAAAGCCTAGGCATTGGCCCGAGTTCGGACGATACGATGGGATCTCGCCAGAAGTTTGCTAGGAGATTCGTCGAAGGAATCGGGAAACTAGCTGGGAACGCGAAGGGAGATCACCGGAAAGAAGACTGGAGAACTTACCGCAAGATTGCCAGAGGTTACCGGAGTATGCGGGAGTTAGGTCTTAATTAGGCTTAATTGGTCATTAAGTATTTTAATCATTGAGTTGTAGCTAGAAGTTAGGGTCCTAATTGAGTTGGATTTGGAAGGAATCCAAATCAACTCAATGAGGCAACCGGATCCATTACTGGGTTTGGTTGAGCTCAATCGGTTGACCAAAGAGCTGGTCAATGTAAAAGTCAAGCTAGAATTCGAAAAGTGGAGGGAACCACTTTTGCTAAAATCCCAGCGGGTAAACCGTCGGTGAGCGATGGTTGGACCGCCCGTACCATAGAATCCGGGTGGTGGGCAGCAGCTTTTGGTAGGTAAACCGCCCAAGTGGCGGGTGAACCGCCCGTACCATAGAATCTGGGTGGCGGCCAGCTGTTGACGGCGGGTAAACCGCCCGTACCCAAATTTTTTGGGTGAGTTGGATTTTGGCTCCGGTTTTGAAGCCAATTTAGGGCCTATAAATATCCCAAGTTTTTTACATTCAGAACAACACTTTTGGGGGATTATATTCTAAGAAAATATTGTGTGAGGATTGTCAGAAAAAGAAAAGGGGTAAGGGAGAGAGCTTAGAGTTGTAAATCTAGTCTCCCTTATAAGCTCAAGTGTAAGGGTTTGATCTTCACCCAAAGAAGATTGGTAGTGGATGCCGGTGTGCCTCAAGAAAAAGAACTCGAAAGTGGACGTAGGCCATTGGCGCCGAACCACTATAAAATTGTAAGTATTTCATACTTGCATTGCTTGAATGTTGTTGAATTAATGCTTCTAACTTAACTAAACTCCTTGAAAGCAAGACGATAAGTTCTTTTCCTCAAACGTGATTATCTTTCCGGCTTCCTTAACAACTTACTTTTAATCACTCACTTGTTTTATTAAAAACGAAAAGCTTCGGATTTCCTATTCTATCTTATTCGAAAAGCTTTTGCTTTAGAAAGAAAAATTTTAACTTGCACTAATTCACTGCCCCGCCCCCCTCTCTTAGTGCCAATTGTTCCTAACATAGGATACTAAAGACTCCGTACGACATCTACATGAAATTGTGGCGGAACTCACGGCCAAAGTGACATTGCTCACTAGAACTCTTAATGCGGGAGGGAACAATACCCACGTTGCACCGCCACAAAGCTTCGGAGCACCAGAGTCGTATTGCTACGGGGGCGCGAGAGATGCCAAAGAGCTCGAGAATTTCCTATTCGACATGGAACAGTATTTCCATGCTACGAGGCCCGATTCGGAGGAAACTAAAGTTTCTATAGCAACCATGTATTTGAATGGAAATGTAAAACTTTTCTGGCGAACCCGTTGGGAAGAGATCCAACAAGGCCGATGCCGAGTGGATACATGGGAAGACTTGAAACATGAGTTGGGAATGCAGTTTTTGCCTGAGAACACAGAGTTCATCGCAAGAAGGAAACTGAGACAACTCCACCAAAGTACTTCCATCCGAGACTATGTGAAGTAATTTTCGGCACTGATGCTGGATATACAAGACATGTCTGAAAAGGATAAACTATTCAGCTTCCTCGATGGCTTAAAGCCATGGGCACAACAAGAACTAAATTAGAGGAATGTCACCGATGTGGTCGGGGCAATTGCATCCGCAGAAAGGCTAACTGATTTCATTTCTTCGGAGGACCTGGGAAAGAAGAAACAATCATCGGGAAATCGTCCAGCAAAATACTCTCATGCAAAGGAGTCTAGGGGTGAACAGAAGAAAAAGAGCTTCCACGAGAGATCAAGCTCAAAAGGCAAAGCCCCGAAATCTAACGGATGCTTCTTGTGTGGAGGACCGCACATGGTGAGGGAGTGCCCGCAGAAGCAGGCACTCAACACCTTAATGGCATCAATACACCCCCACAAGTCAGACAAGGGCAAAGCCGTCGCCCTTAGTTCGAGCAGTTTGGAATCTAGCAGCGATGACGATGAGTCGCAAGGACCCCGAATGGGAGCGATGCGTTTGTTGAATACATTGCGGGGTCAAGTGGAGGAGAGAACAAAGATAAAGGCGCAAAAGGCAGCAAGTAGCAAGCTGATGTATGTGGACATCAAGCTTAATGGCCGAACAACCCTTGAAATGGTAGACACCGGAGCTACCCACAACTTTATTGTCGATTGTGAAGCAAAGTGACTTGGACTTGTCTTGGAGAAGAACCCAAGTCACATGAAGGCTATTAACTCAGAGGCCAAGCATATCTCCGGATTAACAAAGGAGGTCCCTATCAAGATTGGAACGTGGAGCGGGTGTACAAACATGATGGCAGTGCCATTGGACGATTTCCAAGTGATTCTTGGAATGGAGTTCATGCACGCAGTGAAGTTAGTGCCGATGTCGTTCCTAAACTCTTTATGCCTAATGGGAGGCGATGACCCCTGAGTAGTTCCAGTTTTCCAAGGGAGAACCAAGGACCCATGCAAATATTAGCACTACAATTGAAGAAAAGGGTGTGAAAAGGAAAATTTACTTTCATGGCTATTGTGAAGCTGGAGCCACTTGACGGGGAGGCCATTCACGAACCTGTTGTGGTGCCAAACGTTCTGAAAGAGTTCATAGACATCATGCCACCCGAGTTGCCGAAGACTCTACCACCATGCAGAGGCGTGGATCATAACATTGAGTTAGAGCCGGGAGTTAAGCCTCCGGCGAGACCACCCTACCGCATGGCCCCTCCAGAGTTAGCAGAACTGAGGAAGCAGTTAGATGAACTACTAAGCGATAGTCTCATCCGCAGTTCAAAGGCATCATTCGGAGCTCCAGTTCTCTTTCAAAAGAAACAAGATGGGAGCCTTCGATTATGTGTCGACTATCGAGCCCTAAACAAAGTGACAGTAAAGAACAAATATAATATTCTGCTCATCGCAGATTTGTTCGATCAACTAGGCAAGGCCAAGTATTTCTCCAAACTTGACCTTCGGTCGGGTATTGGCAAGTGCGCATTGTAAAAGGTGATGAGACAAAGACTACCTGTGTAACCAGGTATGGAGCGTTCGAGTTTCTGGTGATGCCATTCGGTTTAACCAACGCTTCGGCCAAATTCTGTACTATGATGAACCAGCTTTTCAAAGAGTATTTGGACAAGTTTATGGTCGTCTACCTAGACGATATCGTCGTCTACAGCCAGACACTCGAGGAGCACGTTGAGCACCTTCAGACAATCTTCTGAGTTCTCAGGGAGAACACCTTATTTGTGAAGAGGGAGAAGTGCTACTTTGTGTAGAAAAAAATTCTTTTCTTGGGGCATCGAAATGGCGGTGGTTCCATTCGGATGGATGAATCAAAGGTGCAAGCTGTGGTAGAATGACGAACACCAAAGAAGGTACCTGAGTTAAGATCCTTCCTTGGTTTCGTCAACTATTATCGGCGCTTCATTTCTGGATATTTGAAGCACGCAACTCCACTAATAGAGTTGCTAAAGAAGGAGCAGTCTTGGAGATAGTCAGACAAGTGACGGCTTTCCAAGATCTAAAGACTGCTGTGTTGGAGGAATCAGTACTCAGATTACCAGACTATATAAAACCTTTTGAAGTCCATACGAATGCTTTTGACTTCGCTATTGGGGGAGTACTTATGCAAGAGGGTCATCCAGTGGCCTATGAGAGTCGCAAGCTCAATGAGACCGAGCAGCGATATCCAATGCATGAGAAAGAGATGACAGCGGTGGTCCACTATCTACGAGTCTGGCGACACTACCTTTTGAGAGCACCATTCGTGCTAAGGACGGACAATGTCGCATTTAGTTACCTAGACTCAAAAGAAACTCTCCTCGAAACAGACAAGATGGCAGGACTTCTTGGCCAAATTCGACATGGCAATGGAGTACAAGCCCGGAAAGACAAATGTCGTGACGATGCATTGAGCCAGAAAGTCAAAGTAGTGAATGTTATACAATTGGAACGCGGAGGCTAAGCAAGTCAGTTGCACTCCAACTTTCTTTCCAGAATCAGGGATGGACTGCACAGTGATCCTCAAGCAATAACCCTGATGCAACTCATCAAAGAGGGCAAGGCGTAATGATTTTCGGTCTAGGAGAGACTCCTCTACACTAAAGGAAATAGAGTTTATGTTCCGCGAGCGAACAACTTGAGGCGTGAACTCTTGAGAGAGTGTCACAATTCCCTTTGGGTAGGACATCTGGGCATTCATCGAACAATGACTCTCGTGGAGAGGGCAGCCAAAGATGGGGACAAATGTGGAGGATTATGTTCATACATGTCTTATGTGCCAACAAGATAAGGTAGAGCAGCGAAAGCCAGTGGGACTTTTGGAGCCGCTGCTGGTACCAAAAAGGTCATGGGAGAGCATTTCCTTGGACTTCATGTCAAGCTTGCCCGTAATATGGGGACTTGGATTGATACTTGTAGTTGTCGATCAGTTTTCAAAGTATGCAATGTTTATTGTTGCACCCCTACATTGTTCAGTAGAAGAGGTGGCCAAGTTGATGATGAAGAATGTGGCGAAGTATTGGGGAGTTCTACACAATATCATTAGTGATCGAGATTCTCGATTCTTGGGACGATTCTGGACCGAGCTATTCAAGCTGTTGGGATCGAAGTTATACTTCTCCACAAGCCTCCACCCCTAGACGGATGGTCAAACAGAAAGAATTAACTCACTGTTAGAACAGTATCTCTGGCACTATGTGAGTGCTAATCAACGAGATTTGGTGAAGCTATTGGACATAGCCCAATTCTCCTACAACTTGTAATGAAGCTCTGCGTCCAACAAGAGCCCCTTCGAGATTATCATAGGACAACAGCTGTCGACTCCTCACACATTGGCCATTGGATATACGGGGAGTAGTCCATCAGCATATCACTTTGTAAAAGAATGGAATCGAAATACAGATATTGCTCAGGCCTACTTGGAGAAGGCGGTCAAAAAGATGAAGAAGTGGGCAGACTTGGGAAGATGACCTCAAGAATTTAAAGTTGGTGACTTGGTGTTGATGAAGCTCTAACCAGCATCACTCTAGTTCTTTAGGCACAAAGTGCACAAAGGATTAGTACGTAAGTATGAAAGGCCTTTCCCAATCATCAGCCGAGTAGGCAATGTCTCCTACAAGTTGCAGCTGTTAGCATGGTTCAAAATCCACAATGTCTTCTATGCAAGTAACTTGAAAGCTCGCCATTCAGATCCGCAATACGCCTCACAAAATATTTCAACTCGACTACCCCAATCAGAGACTCATACGAAAAGCGAGTTGAGACTATTCTGGCGGATCGCAAGACTAAGCTACCCAACGGAGTAGAGCAAACTGAGTACTTGGTGAAGTGACAAAAGCTTCCCCGGACAGAAGCCAGTTGGGAGCCAGAAGACGTCTTACAACATGAAGAAGCCTACGTAAAAGCCTATCAACAAGCGTCGACGAGGGCGTCGACAAGTTAAGTGGGGGAGAATGTCATGAACGGTCATCACTCCACCGTAACTCTTCGTTCCGTGAACCGTTTGTCGCTTTTGTTGCTTGTACAGATGCTTGGCAGCCTATTTTACCTTGGTTTTGTGTGATTTTGCCTAGGAATTATGAGCAAAAATAGTCTGCCAGGCTGCAGAATGATTGCTCACTGCGCGGAGCCAGAACAGGCCAAAATTACCCCAAAACTGCCCAGTTTTGGGTCATTTTCGTGTGCTACGATAACCGAGCGAAGTAAAATATCAGCCATCTCAGCCCTCTGGAACCCCCTGGGCAGCATAGGACTGGATGGGGCTTCGGGATAGTAGTCGGGCATGAGCACTCAAAGAAATTGAAGTGTTTTGCGTCCAACACCCTTGAGAACCATCGTTTGTGGACTTGTAACCGTTCTTACGGCCCTCTAAAGTCCTGTTTTGCTCTCTTTCTCTTTTTCTGCTACACACAAGGTGTTCAACTGATTACTTGTAAAGGCTACCCTCTTGGCGAGATGTCGGGACTTGTCCATCGCTCGTCTTCAAAACTAATCAACTTCTCTTTTTGCAGGTCCTTCGGGACCCGCACGAGGTTGCAATTGGGCTGACCCTTTATGAGCAAATACGCTTCGGTGTTTCATGACTTAGGTAATCCCAGCTAAGTTCAGAACATTGGACAAAGGCTACTTCATGACTTAGGCAATTCCAGCTAAATCTACAAGTTAGCCGCAAGGGTGCCACACGGCTTAGGCAAACTCAACTAAGTCCATGACACGATGGAGGCTGAGAATCCCTTTGACGACTCCCTTTCCCCGCCCGAAGAATAGGAATATTGTAATTTTTTGGTTTTTGTTGTCGGGGTCCCTTTTTGGTGTGTCGGGTCTCCATGTGTTGTTCGGACCCTCGGCCCAAGCATGTACTTGAACTTTCATGAATGAAAACAACTCTCTTCTGCTCTATTGTTTGCATTTATACATAGAACTTTCATAAGTTCAATATGTGCCATATCCTCGGCAACCGCTCTCCCTCCATCGTGGCCAGGGCACAAGTCCCTTCTCATATTGTGCTTTCTACTCAGTAGGGGCCTTCCCAGTTCGGGGCCAGCTTGCCCCGAGACCAAGTAGGATCACTGACCTTGGCCTTCCGGAGTACCAGGTTGCCTGCTTCAATTTGACGAGGACGTACCCTATGATTGTAGAGTCTTGCTATGACTTTTTGTATGCGAGGGTTCGCATGTGTGCCTCAGCCCTTAGTTCTTCGAGGAAGTCAAGGTTCTCCATAGGACTCGACTTGAAGAGTTGGGTAGACCACCTTGAGGGGAAGGACCGCTTCTGTCCCTAAGGCTAGGCAGAACGAAGATTCCCCTGTCGGGGTCTTTAGAGTTGTCCGAGATGCCCATAGGATGCTCGGGAGCTTGTCCACCCGATGACCCTTTACTTTAGTCCTTCAAGAATGGTCTGATTGGTAACTTCGGTGAGTCCGTTGGCTTAGGGGTGCGTGACCGAGCTGAATCTTAGCCGGATCTCGTAGCTTTGGCAGTATGTTCTAAATTGGGGTTGTTGAATTGGATCCCATTATCGATGACGATGACTCTCGGGATGTCGAACCTTGTGATTATGTTTTTCCTGACGAACCCTTTGACTTGTTTCTCGGTTATGGATGTGAGAGGCTCAGCCTCGACCCATTGGTGAAATAGTCGACCCCGATTATCAGAAATCTTCACTATCTCGAAGCTGGGGGAAAGGGTCGAGTAGGTTCATTCCCCATTAAGCGAATGGCCAGGCACAGCCTAAGGTGGACAATGGCACCGCTGGTTGATGTTGGATTCTGGCATGTTTCTCGCATTGCTCACATTTTTTCACATAAGCTTAGGCATCTCGGCGTATAGTCAGCCGGTAACACCCTTGCCTAAGTATCTTGTGGGCCATGGTTCAGGCTCCGATGTGCTCGCCGCAGATTCCTTCATGCACCTCGGCCATTGTGATTTGTACCTCAGTCGGGCATAAGCATTGGAGTAGCGGCTAGCTGAACCCTCGTTGGTATAGTTGACCATTAAGCATGCAGTACCACGGGCCCATTCTCCTCACTCATTGGGCCACGCTTCGGTCTTCAGGCAACCGGCTATCGTCTTTAAATTTGAGCATCTCCTCATCCAATCGTGCTCCACTTCGGTCACAGCTATCTCGGTCGAATCTATGGAAGGTTTTAGGATTTTGGCCATCCAAGTCGGGTATTCATCCGACCCGTGCACGGAGGCTAGTCTTGTTAGTGCGTCAGCTTGTGTGTTGTCCGACCGAGGCATCTTCGTGATAATGAAGTGGTTGAATCGACTAACGTGACGTCGTACCTCAGCAAGGTACTTGGCCATCGACTCCCCATGAGCCTCAAACTCTCCATTGACTTGGCTGGTGACGAGCTGGGAGTCAGTGAAGACTTCAATGTCTTCCACATGTAACTCATTAGCAAGCTTCAGGCCGACTAGCAATGCCTCGTACTTAGCTTCATTATTGGTGGCCTTGAACTCAAGGTGCAAGGCGTGCTCGTAAACTTGGCCGGTAGGACCCCTAAGGACGAGCCTAGCTCCCCCGCGCTCTGTATTGGCCGATCCGTCTACATACAGTGTCCATCTCGAGCTTTGTCATGGATGCTCAGGGCTTGTCGCTTCCGATATGAAATCGTCTAGGGCTTGGGTTTTTATCATTGTCCTCGGGATGTATTCCAGGTCAAACTCCCCAAGCTCGATCGACCATTTGAGCATCTGACCTGCAACATCGAAGTTTGAAAGTGTTTGGTGTAAGAGTTGGTCGGTGATCACCTTGATGGGGTGGGCTTGGAAGTGTGGTCTCAACTTCCTTGACGCCAGGACCAGTGCCAAAGCAAGCCTTTTGATCGGTGGGTATCGCTCCTCGGGGCCGCTTAGGATGTAGCTACAGTAGTACACCGGCTTTTGTCCATCTTTAGCAAGCCTTACCAAAACCAAGCTGACTGCAGCCTCCGAGACCGCCAAATAGATCCCGAGGGGCTCTCCGGAAGTAGTCGATGTGAGCCGGGGTAACCGGGCAAGATGTGCCTTCAATTGTTGGAATGTCTCTTCGCATTCGGGCAGCCATTGGAAGTCTTTTGCTTGCCTCAAGGCCTGGAAGAAGGGGAAGCTCTTGTCACCAGCTCGGGAAATGAATTGACTCAGTGCTGCCAATCTCCTGGTGAGTCGTTGAATGTCTTTCACTATTTGGGGGGGATTGCATCTATAGAATGGCATCCACCTTGTCAGGATTCGCGTCAATCCCTCTATGGTGGATGACGAATTCGAGAAACTTCCTGGACCCGACACCAAAGATGCACTTGGTTGGGTTAAGCCATATCTTGTACTACCTTAACGTTTGGAATATCTTGGCTAAGTCCGCGAGATGAGTGATAGCTTTTTAGCTTTTGACTATCATGTCATCGATGTAGACATCCATGCTTTTCCCACAAATAGCCGATTGACCATCCTCTAGTAAGTTGCCCCGACATTCTTCAATCCGAACGGCATGGCCCTGAAACAGTATGTGTCGTGGTGAGTGATAAAGGCCATGCTTTCCCGATCTTCTGGTGTCATTTGAATTTGATTTTACCCCGAAAAGGCATCCATGAATGAGTAGCTCGTATCCCGAGGTTGCATCGACTAGATGGTCGATCCTCGAGAGAGGATAACAATCCTTCGAGCATGCCCGATTAAGAAAGGTGTAATCAATGCACATTCACTAGCTTCCATTAGATATTTTGACTAATACAACATTGGACAACCAAGTCAGATATTTGACTTCCGTGATGAACCCTATGGCCAACAAGTCGGTGACCTCATCTTTGATGGCTCTGTCTGTTGGGAGCGAACTTCCTTGGTCGTTGTTTCACTGGTCAAGCATCGGGCTCTACGTTGAGACGATGTTGGACCACTTCGGGGCTGATGCTGGGCATGTCTTTCGGGGACCAGGCGAAGATGCCGACATTCTTGTCGAGGAATTCCACCAGCTAGACTCATTGCTCCTCTGAGAGTGCCAAGCTGACCTTGATGGTCCTATCGGGGTTCTTGGGGTCGAGGGGGGCCTCGATCACTTTCTCCGTCGGTTCGGGCTTCGGTTCGAGCTTCGGCTCTGTCTTGTCTGCGTCTCGGGAGTCGATGATGGGAGCTAAGGTTTTGAGTTTTTTGAGTAGCGTCATCGCCGTCAGGTAACACTGCCTTGACTCCCAAGGATCACTTTTTTACTTCTCTGACTCCAGCTCTGGTCGGGAACTTCATGGCTTAGTGGTATGTTAAGATAATCGCCCTGAGCTTGTTGAGAATTGGTCGACTGATGATGGTGTTGTACTTCGATAGGAGTCCGACCACGATGAATGACACTATCAATGTCTTCAACCACGGCTCCTCTCTAATAGTGACTGGGAGGGTCGTCGTCCCGACAGGGGAGACGGAGTCTCCTGTGAATCCTGTCGGTGTTGATGTTACGGGGAGGAGGTCTTTGTCAATTAGCCCTAGTTTTTTAAAAGCATTAAAATATAAAATATCGATTGAACTTCCCATGTCGACCATGATTCTTTTGACTCGGGCATTGACGACTCAGGTTGAGATCACCAGGGCATCATCGTGGTCCAGGTACACCATGTTCCTCGACCCGAAGGTGATCTCGGAGTCGCGGTCGATCGTCGATCTTTTCTCTACCACAGACCATTCATAAGCTTAATAGGCCAAGGAACTGTCACCTCCAAATGTTGGGCCGCCGACGGTGATGTCTATCTATTTCTCAATCGGTCCTTTTGGTCGAGGTGAAGGTTCCCTATCTCGGTGGTGGTTCTCATCAAGAAGTACTTGCTAGTCTCGGACATACCAGTAGAGGTGCCCTTGCCGAATAAGGTCTTTAATTTGATTCTTCAAGTCACGACACTCTTCAGTATCGTGTCCATAATCCTGATGGAAACGATAATACCTTCTCTTGTCGCATCCTCCAGTCTTTGTCTTGATTGGGTTGGGAGGCCTAAGGAGCCCCTTGTCTCAGATTTGGAGGAAAACCTCTGTTCGAGTCGAGTTGAGGGGGATCGGTGGTGACCTAGATTGAGGCAGTTCTGGCCTGTCATCTCTCCTCTTGAGGGTTCCCGAGGGTTATCCTCGGGACTACTCGGTCTGGGATCTCTTTTGATCGTCTCGTTTCCCAACCACCAGAGTCCCGACAGCTATGTACTGGTTTGCCCGTTACAACATCTCGAGCACCATTGATGGCGATCATTCAATTAATGACTAGAAAAATCGGAAAGGTCAGAGCCCCATCGGGAATGCTTGAATCGCCAGTGAAGGGTGGGCATCGGGCATACCTCGGATGTCGACCACGAATCGTCCGACGAACTGGGTGAGAGGCTCGTCACCTCCCCGCGTTAGGCCGAGAAGCGATGCAGCTGTTGGTCTTGGACAAGAGCTCGAGCTTGCCAGGAAGTTGAGTTTGAATTCCTTCGTGAGTGAGTTGAAGGAGGAAATGGACGATGGTTTGAGTCGGCTATACCATATCCGGCTCGGGCCTCTTAGAGTAGTTGGGAAGGCTCGACAAATCAGAGAGTCCGAGGTGTCATAGAGGGCCATTTGGGCCCAAAAAGCTGCAACATGCTTTGACGGATCCAAGCTACCATCGTAAGACTCCAGCAATGGCAGTCGAAAATTGGCTGGGATTGGTTTGTCCTGTATTTCGGGGACAAACAGAGATCCACCCTTGGAACTCTCGCCGACTTCCCCCTTTTACTTGACGAACTCCCTTTAGACCTTGTCGAGCCTTTAGTTAACCTAGTGTAGTTATTCCCTTACAGAGTCGATTGAATATGAAGAAATGACGTCTAGCTCGAAGGGCACATGCATAATGTCCCGGGAATGGTTCACCGGTCGAGCCGTCGTGGCGTTTGAGTTTTCCAACGTGACTTCGGTCGGGAGACGACGTGGTCCCTTGTTGTCAAGCTGCTCCCTCTGAGCTGGTGGCAATTGGGGCCTCCTTGCTATGGTGCTTGTCGATGGGTGACCGACTGTTCGGATGCCAACTCTTGCATCAATTGGGGAATGTGCGGGATGATAATTTGCATCATCCCAGCCAACGTTTGGACCTAGTGGGTGATGCTTAGAAACGCCTCGGCGGAGACAATAGGTGGCCCAGGGTTCAGTATTGGGGGAGAGAATCCTGGGTTGTTGAGTAGTCACCAGTAGCGGTTCGGTGTAGGTGCCGGTACACTTGTTTCCTTCGTCAGGAGGAGCGAATTCGGTCCCCCGATCTGCAGAGTTGGCAGGCGGATGTGGGCTTGACCACCTAGGTGCTCTAGGCTCGGATCGCTTGATGGGCGTTCTTGCGTCATCGGCCCTTCTTCTAACACCAAAAATGTTGTGGGATTTGGTGTCATAGCTGAGGAGTCAGCCGGCTTGGTCCCTGCCGGGTGCGCAAGCTCGTCCACGTCAATCGGAGGCAGGGGTGTTCAGTTCAGATCGACTCAGCTTCTCGGGAGTCTGCACCTCGGGTTGGCTCCTTTGGGCTCTGCTCGGGTCAATGTCTGCTGAGAGGGACTTGCACCAAGGCCTCGTCGGGATAGGGGTACCCGACATGACCCCTCCGACGTTCGAGTCAGTGTCTCGACCTCCTTCTAGAGGATATCAGTGTGTATTTTTAAGAGCGAAAGCGAGAGAGAAGAAGCCCCCTATTGGTGTCATCGGGAGGGAACTCTATACTCACCAGGTGGAGGGTCAACCGTGCGCTCGGCCTTACCTCCACCGACACCCCCGGTGAAGTCGCCTTGTACGGTGAGTCAATCGGCACAGAGGTATGGCACGAAGGTGTGGCGCACGACGCAGCATTAATGGTGCGCGGCGGAGGTTTGACTGATGCACCGTCCAGTTGGCTCCACCTCGGATGTTCATGTGGCCACGGGGCTGGCATGGGTCCGACTCCAGCTCGGACGCTGACGTGGCCGTGGAGCTAGCGCGGGCCCTGATGGATTCGATTGACTCATTATCTATCCTATCAGGTTGCAATAAAAATTTGAAGAAAACTGCTAATGTTAGTTTGGAAACGAAACCCAATTATCAATGAATTGTTTTTTGGTTTTCATTTTTGCGGGGATTTAAAAAAGAACTCTTTTTTAGGTTTTTATCGAGAGACACCTTCAATTTTCAGAATTCTTAAACAGCATCTTTTGTTCTTCCTATTACTTTCCCTCCCTAACGAATTTTTTTACACTGCATTATAATATTTTTAATAATACCAAGAAAGTATTATAATATAATACAAAAACAGTGTGTTACAGTTTTTGTATACTACGTTATAGTGTTTTAATACTGCAAGATAAAAATATTATGTTCTGTGCGGCGTTATAATGTTTTGTACTGTATTATAACGTTTTCCGATATTACTGAAATCACTGTAACGCAATGTAAGCATAATGATTTTTCAAAGTTTATACAAAAAATACCGTATTATATAATATTTTTATACTGCTTTACAAAATTCAAAAGGAAAGACTTTTGTGACAATTCGTCTCATTTTTTAAAAAAGTCTAAAAGAAACTTCCTGTAGACATTTTGGCAGTTATTCCAAACTTAGCCTTGGAACTTCTAGGCAAAAAAAAAATGTATTTTATTATATTTTACTTTTCCAATGAGATAAATAAATGATCCATTTTAAACCAAAATCGTAGACACATTTTGCTAGTTAAGTCTATAAAGCGCAAAGGTGAATCCATAAAACTCGCACGGGACAGAAAGGAACAGCTTATTAGCTCTCAAATAACATGGTCACAGCCGGAGTATTACAACGATATGGATGATTTCCGCATCCATCTACAAAACAGAAGCAGCAGCAACTGCTCTTAAGGGAGACTACATGTTCCTCTCAAGAGGTCACAGTACAAACATGCATCTACAAAACTGATTAGGTATATGGTAATAAGGAAATCTAGAGAGTCTGCTAGGGCTGGCAGAGGGAATCACTCAGATCTTTGGGTTTGAACCAATGAATTTCAGGATGGCAAAAAAACCTAAACTGTGAGCTTCTGTGAAGAAGCAGTGTCCATGTGCTGGAGATGTAGTGCCGCTAAAAGCCCCTGCCAGGTTTCACCAGGGCCACCGGTCACTTGGACATCCAAAAGCTTCTTCTGCTTTGTATAGTATTCCTCCAACAGCTTGATCTGTAAAAACATTATGGTTCTTAAGAGTCTGCTGGGCATAAAAATTGGCATATATCATATCTCGTCAGAAGAAGAATGCTAAAACTGGTTCATGTTTAGTTGTGAAAATTTGCTGCAACATTTAATAAACAGATATAAGCACAACATGATGGAAGCAAATTTGCATGTTTAGTTGTGAATGGGTCACCATAAGAGCTAAGTTGGGAATGGATTCATAATATTCATTATAACTGGTTAGAAGGCAGAGGTGGAATCGGTCGGATCAAGCTGGCTGTCATAGAAATAACAGTGCTATTCAATAATCTACCAGACTGATACTAATATATACTGACCTGTACCATCTGATATCACCCTTCAAAATAAAAATAATAATACTGGTCTGTCCACACTAATGGATATTTGAATCCATGGTTGGTAGGATTCATATCACAATTGCACAGAAAGTGCAACCTTGGCCTTAGCTTGGTCCAATTTGCTGGAGGAAAAGCATGCTTGAGGATCCTCAACTCAAGCTTATATAAGATCCAGTTAAGGGCTAAAGGTGAAATGGTGACTTTGGATGAGCCACACCCACAACTATCAGAAGTCCACAAGTAATACAATATACCATGTAGGTTGATGCCACCATGTGGTTACCATCAGGCATATGTGCCTTAATTCACACCACCAGTAAAAACCAGGAGCCATTGGATAGGTAATACAGCTCTGGTTCATATCCATGGTTCAGTTGTTTAAACCTCTGGCTTAAACAGCATCCTTCATGGCAATTTGCAACCACTAATTCAGAATGAAGAGATCAATATTGGCAATTACAACATTGAACACCATACAACTGATAAAAATGCAAATACAAACAAAAAAGGAATCAGAATTCTGTAAATTACTTATACCACAATATCAAAACATGAAATGGCCACAGAAGAAACACAAATCATCTAAAACCCTAAGAATTGTTTTTCCTATATAACTCAGCTTCATGTTTAAAACAAAAATTTTCTCATCCCTTTATTTATCATTCAAAGATTTATTCAGTTGACAATTGCAATGCCTATTTTCCAATCCATTCAAAAGGTATGTATCTCTGCATGTACCAATCATTTTGGTAACTTTTTGAAATTTCCATAAAGCAGCACTAATTTTGATTGCAAGAAGGCACAGAAGTGGGTCCGATATCAGAAATCATTATCGTGTCACTTGAGGCCAATATATTTCAGGAAAATAAAGTAAATGTCTAATAATTTTATGGACTCACTAGCAATTAACGAAATGTTATGTGGTGGGCAAGCATCACATGAATTATTTAGCAACTTACATCTACTAAAGTTATACATTAGAAGAACTAAGATAATCAAATTAGGTTACCCTATTCCTCTAATAAAAAAGGATGACAAAATGATTAAAACACTAGTGCGTACATCTCCCTTGCAAGAGGGTTTGCAACACAAATGGGTTTCTTGCCCTTGTTCTTATTTGACAGCTCAGATATTTAGTTTGAAAGATATGCAGAAGTAGAAAAAATTTGTCATGGTGATAATCAAAGGTATGATGGTGACTCTACAAATATGAAAAATATATATATATTAGTGGAATCAAATGGAATGATTAGGGCACCATTACATGCATCTCTTGGAAAAGTTGTTTATTTAACTGAATTAGAAAATTAGGTATCCAGCAGAAACAGATGGTTTCCCAAACTTATTCTTTGCATAGCCCGTAGATCATACCATGAAAAATGCGTTCCAAATTCCAGCACAAACCAGAGCTAAAATAGCATACTAATTAGCAAGGTTCGCCTTACCGGTCCGTACCAATGTACTAAGTTTATCTCGGTATGGTACAGTACCCGGTTCCAAGCGATACGCAAAATGCATACCACTCCGTATATAATATAATATTAATTTAATATAATATATATTAAAAAAACAAAAACAGTGTCGCCTCGCATCACAGGAGAACGACACTGCGACAGAACGAGGCGACACCTCGTTCTCCCGCGCTTCTCCTGCTGGAAGACGAGGCGTCGCCTCGTTCCTGCACGGGGAGAGGAGGCGTCGCCTCGTCTCGTGTGGGGAAGGAGGTGGCGCCTCATCCAACTTCACCTCGTCCCGCGCGAGGAGGCGAGGCGTCGCTTCGTCCCTATGCGGAGAGACTCCGATTTCGACGGTACCACCCGATAGCGGGAGGTCCACGTACCGGTATCCTGTCGGACCGATACGTACCACTCGTATCGGGTGTTGCAGCTCGAAACGGAAAACCTTGCTAGTTAGCAAGTGTTAGAATAGGGGAAAAAACACTCAGATCGGATTAAACAAAGTGATAATGCTCAACAAGTTCCTAGGTGATTCAGTACTTTCCAATTTCCAAATATCAAGAAGATCAATGCTGCCTCTTACTATAGATTCGCACTTCTTATAAAAATTTAGAAATACCTGCTCAGAATAGACACGAAATTTCTCAATGCAGGAATCCTTCATATCCACTGCAGCAGATGGTTTTAGTTGTGCATGTCGTGTTCGTGTAGCCAAACAGAGATTAAGGTTTGTTGACTCTGAATTGCTAGAATCAAATGTCTTCCCACAGTGTGAACAAATATCAGCACCAAAGTGTTTCTTCACCAAGCAATCATCTCGGCATTGTAAGTTCACTACCAAATCTATATTTGCTATTTGATCAAGGATCTCCTGAGAATAAAAAAAAGGAAGATAGAAATAAGAGCATGCATTCTCAAAAAGTATATGCATTTATATAATTGATCTTAGATTCCACTAGAAATATAACAGCCATCGCTGGCAAGAATAACTGGTTTAACAGGCACTCCAGTGAAAATCCCAAACACACAAAATGATCAGAAATAAGAAATTAGGCAACATTAGACAATTATAACATGTTTAATCTTTGGAAGAAAACATGTGATGAGATAAAAATACAAGACAAGCATATGCTAATTCTGCTTTCTTTCATAACACCTTCTATGTAAACACAAAAAACACAGCTAATCTATCCATAAAAGAAACAAGGTTAGTTTCAATTAAAAGCTTTGAAAGATTAGACTTAAAGCCAATCAAAACTAAAACAAGGCAATGCAGGACCAGGAATAATAGGACTTACAGCTTGGATCCTCGTACGTGGGATTCCATCAAGAATGAATCCAGTTTCACCTCTCTGGTATCCTTCCTCGAGCCTTTTCGACAACAACCCGAATATGATTTTCTCTGGCACCAACCTCCCTTCGTTCACAACATTCGCAATCTTCAAAGCACCAAAACAAATAATTAACACCCAAAACAATTAAAGACAACAAACCAATTTTAACAGTACATCGAATTCAATGTTCAGGTCAAAATTTCATGTCCAGTAACAACAAATTCCTTTGCTTTCTGAGCGAATTCCCGGAAAAAGCCCTAAGCTTTGGAAAATTCCCAAATAGCACCCAACTTTAGAAAATTCCAACAGAGCACCCTTTTTTTCAAAATGATCATTCTAGCCTATCGCCAGCCATCCCCTCTGTCCCGCCTCTAGCCCATCGGCCAATGCCCCTGCTGTCGCCTTGCCGGACCAACAACCTACAACGACGGTGCTCGCCCAGAGCAAGTGGGGGGCAGCCCATACATGTTGGAGGGGGACGGCCAGCCCTCACGCAAGGATGTAAGCGAAGGGGGCTGGCCCCGCGCATGGCAGAGGGGGGCAGCCAACCATCGCGCGAGGGCTGCAAGTGGAGGGTGGCAACCCTGCACGCAACAGAGGAGGGCGGCCAACCATTATGCGAGGGCTACGAATGACAACAAGCCCTCATGCAAGGGCAACAGGATGGCGGAGGCGAATCCAATGAAAGAATGGTCAAAATGGTCTTTTCTTATGGCCAGGGGTGCTGTGGCCGCTGCGGCCGCGGCCGGGTCCTCTTGCCACCCCGTCCAGTACTCCACCTCCGCCAAAGCAGCGGCGCCGAGGACCGCCGGTGCATAGGCGGCGGCGCGAACACCCGTCGGGCGAGGGATCGTGCTGCGAGGGCTCCCAAGCGGTGGATCCCAGCCAGGGCGGCTGACCCGGGCTTTGATCTCCTCCTCTTCGACGCCTTCAGTACGCAAATGCTTAGTGACGCTAAGTTCCAGAAACCCTAACGCAACACAATGGCAGGAATTGCCGCTAAATGACGAAATCACCCCTCTGAGGTTACGAAGCCGATCCATACAATAGGACGAATCATGGCCGCCACTTCGCAAATAGCCCTCTCTTACACGGAAAAGATGTTTCCAATCCGGGAACGAATCCGACGACACAATCACCAAATTGAGACCACAGATCGAACAAAAAATTCCAAGAACGACATTTGCCTAAGGTTACACAACCTAGGAAATTGATCGGCACCCAAAATAGGAGAAAGGAATTAAGAATTGGATCCAAGAAGGGGAAAAAATGATGGCGTCTAGAATGAATTAGATGGAGAGAGAGAGAGAGAGAGAGAGAGAGAGAGAGAGAGAGAGAGAGATACTTTCTTGTAGAGGGAGGAGCTGGGGTTCAGCTCCTGGCGGACGAGGGAGCCCATCGAGATGTAGGGGACGTCGAGGAGCTCCGCCACGCGCGTGGCGTACACATGTCTCTGCACGCCGGGGCTCCCCATAAACACCCACTGCACCCTCCTCGGCTCCCTCTCCCCGCAAGCGTCCGTGGCCGCTGCTGCCGCGTACCGGCCGCGCTCCTCGTCTTCCTCCCACTCCGTCCAGTACTCCACCTCCGCCAGCGCCGCGGCACCAAAGGACCGGTGGTGCATATGCGGCGGGGCGAACACCCGCCGGGCGAGGGATCGTGCTGCGAGGGCGCCCAAGCGGCGGATCCCGGACATGGCGGCTGACCCGGGCTTCGATCTCCTCCTCTTCGATGTCGTCGAGCGTGCGGCGGGGTTTAAATCCCCCCTCCCCCGTCTCTCTCTCTCTCTCTCTCTCTCTCCCACTCCCCCCTCGAAGACGTGGAAAGGCCCTTCTCCTAGTAATTAATCACAATAATGCCAATTCCTTGAATGCCACTGCCCGTGTACCTAAATTTGTTTATTTACCAAGAATAATTTTGACTAACAAATCGCAATAATTTTTTGGCCTTGTGATTAAACTTAGTGTTTAATCGAAATAATAAAAAATGCTAAAAATTATAAATATATTGAGTCATAACATAATATTTTAAGCTTTTGAGATTATATCTCACGATCAATTTTTTATCATAATATTAGAGATTATGATATCTTATCACTCTTTACTTTCGGTATGTCATAGATACCTATTTAACACTATTTTTTATCTCATATTCAAAGACACGTATTAGCATCATAAATATAATTGAATATAATAAATATTTTAAAAAATTTGTTTAATTGACTTAGAGTAAATAACAAAGTTAAGACCGCCATCCCAAACGTGGATGAAAAATGTGGATAATTATGTTTGGCCATTGACAATTAGCAAAAAATTATATCATATCTCACTAATTTTTAGTATAGAGATAGATCATCATTCGAAAAGTTACATGAGGTACCTTTACCACCATATATCCCAATTGTAAACTATTAGTTAAGAGATCATTTTGAAGTAGCCCATCACATCAATATTCGAATATAGTAAGTACCAAGCAGACAAGGGTTCTCTTATTATTTTGAACTAATGGAAGTAAATAAATCAGTCCAATGAAGAGTTAGGTTAGCAACTTAAAATATATTAATATTTTTAGATAAGAGATTAAAATTTGTAGAGACTATAATCAGAAAAAGAATAAATATTATTTACTTACAATAAACTAGATAGACAAGCAAAAGAAAAAGAATAAATATTATTTACTTACAATAAACTAGATATACAAGCAAAAAGAAGACGTTGGTAGTACTAGATTTAAAATTTGATATAATAGAAGAGTTAAATATAAAAACAAGAATTATTATTGATAAGGATTTTAAGAATAATATTGTAGATGTAAAATGATTTGAAGATGGAATTATAATCTTAAAAATTATAAAAGGATAATATATTTTAAATGTCATTAGTGCTTATATTACGGAATAAATCTTGATAATGAGACTAATGTGCTTCGATGAATTTATTAGACTAATATGCTTTTGAGATAAGTGACAATGCTAGGAAATTTTCGTATCAAAAATTTAACGTCGAGCTAGAGAATTGATCGATGTACCAAAAATCAAACTTCGTGCTAAAAGTTTGGACATCATGGTAGAAGGATCAGATATTATTTTAGAAGATTGGATGCCATTGGAAAGTCAACATTGTTGAATCTCATATTTTGATGATAAAATCAATTTATGGGTTATTGATCTAACAAGATTATTAGGGTTGATTGATGCAGAATTAACTATGACATATTACAATCAGAGAATTGGCTAAAGTCAAGTCCAAGTATCGGGCCGGAGTGAGGACGATGTGGTTGGGAACTCGCCTAGAGTGCGTTAGAAGCTCGCCGAGGGTATCGGGAGTTTTCCAAGATGGCGTAAGAGAGTTCGCCGGAAGAAGACCGAGACTCACAGAAAGATTGTCGAGGGTGGCTGAAAAGCTTGCCGAGAGTTGGGAAGGTTTTCAAGTGGATTTATTAGTCATGATTGTATTAATTAAGTTATAGTTAGCATCATACAGGTTTAACCACGACGATGAAAAGAAGTTACTGACCAGACATGGACCCAGGATTAAGCTTAGGCATCAGGCCAATGTTTGGACCATGCGATGGGAGCTCGCTAGGAGTTCGCCTAAGGTATCGAGAAGATTGCTAGAAACATGCCAGAAGATCACCGGAGGAGTACCGTGAGACTCGCTATAGGGAATGTCGGAGGTTACCGGATTGCGAGAGTGAGGTCGTTAAGCTTGATGGTCATTATGGTTGTAATCATTGAGTCGTAGTTAGGGATTGAGTCCTAATTGAGTTTAATTTAGAAAAATCCAAATCAACTCAATGAGGCAACCAGGTCCACTAAAGGGGTTTGATTGAGCTCAATTAGTTTATCAGAGAATTGGTCAATATAAGATTTATGTCAAAATTCGAAAAGTGGAGGGAACCATTTTTTTCAGAAATTCTAGCACTGAATCGCCGATGAGCGGTGGTACACCCAGGTTTTCAAGCGACTGACGGTGGCTAAACCGCCCGTACCCAGTTTTTATGGTGCTTTCGGTAGTAGCATCGTCGGCGCTGGCAGGTAAACTGCTCGTACCCGGATTTGCCGAATACGTCTGAATTTTGGCTCAAAATTCTGAAGTCATTTGCGGACCTAATACCCCAAGTTTTCTTGTATTCCATAAAATAATTTCTAGGATTAAAATTATGTAAAAAAACTTGTGTGAATTGTAAGGAAAAGAAAAGGGGAAGAGAGTAAGCTAAGAGTTGTAAAATTCTTTTCAAGAGTCTCCCTTGTAAGTTCAAGTTGTAAGGGTTTGCTCTTCACCCAATGGAAATCAATAGTGGACACCGATGTGCCTCAAGGAGAATGACTTGGGAAGTGGACGTAGGCCAAGATTAAGGCCGAACCATCATAAATTATAAGTGTTCATTACTTGCTTCATTTACTACTTACAATTATTTGTAATTAAAAAAGCAAGAGCATCATGTTAGGATCAAATGGCACTAAGAGGGGAGGTAAATTAGTGCAAGTGTAATACTACTCGTTTAAAAAATTTCTTTCATAAAGTAAAGAGTTAATAATGGAAGCTTCTTTTGATATTTCGATAAAACTGATTTAAAACCGATTTGAAATAAAATGTGAGAATGATGCTTGTAACTTTCTTGAACTAATTAAAAGCAATAGAAAGAAGTAAACATAGCAAGAAAAGAGCACTCATAATTTATAGTGGTTCGGCCTCAACCGGGCTACGTCCACTCCCGAGTCCTTCTTGAGGCACACCGGCATCCACTACCAATCTTCTTTGGGTGAAGACCAAACTCTTACACTTGAGCTTACAAGGGAGATAAGATTTATAACTCTTTGTTCACTCCCTTACCTCTTTACTTTTTATTACAAACCATACAATTTTTTCATAGAATTTTCCCCCCAAATTATTGTATGGAATATAAAAAAACTTGGGGTATTTATAGCTTCAAATGGTTTTAGATTTTTGGAGTTAAAAGTCAAACTTACCCGAAAAATCTGGGTATGGGCGGTTTACCCGCCGACCTGGGCGGCTCAGTCGCCCGAATACGAGGGTACGAGCGATTTATCCGTTGGCCCTGGAGGTTTACCTACCATCAGCTGCCCGAAAACCTGGACGGCGACAGTTTACCCGTCGGAAACTTCATAAAAGTGGTTCCCTCCACTTTTCAGATTTCGGCTTGAACCTGATATTGACAAACTCTTTGGTCAACCAATTGAGCTCAACCTGAGCTCAATCAAATCCCATAGTGGACCCAATTACATCTTTGAGTTGATTTAGATTTCATTCAAATCATATTCATTTAAGACTCAATCTTAACATATGACTTAAAATTACAATCAAAACATGACCACCAAGCTTAATGACTTTACTCTCGCAAACTGGTAACATTTGGCTTCTCCAACGATGAGTCTCACGGTCTTCCTCCGGCGAACTCTCGGCATGTTCGTAGTGATCTTCCCGATACCTTCGATGAAGTCTTAGCGAACGCTCAGCGAGCTCCCACCGCATCGTCCAATCCTTGGCCCAATGCCTAAGCTTGATCCTGGGTTTATGTATGATCTATAACTCATCCCGTCATGGTTAAACCTGCATGATGCTAAATATGACTTAACTAAATACAATCATAATAGCCAGTATATCTGTTACAAGATCATCCCAACTCCTGGCAAGCTTTTCGGCTACCCCCGACAATCTTCCGGCGAGTCTCGATTTTCTTCTGGCGAACTCCCTTGCGCCATCCTGGCAAGCTCCCGATACCCTCGACGAGCTCCCGACGCACTCCTAGCGAGTTCCTAACCGCATCGTCTGAACCCCGGTCCAATGCATGAACTTAACCTTCGCCAATCCTGATTGTAATAATCTTTCTATTGTAAGTAATCTTGTATCAATCAATTCTAACAGCATATGTTAGATCAATAACCCATTAATTAATTTTATCATCAAAATTCGAGATTCAACAATCTCTCCCTTTTTTATGATGACAATCAATTGATGACAAGAGTTAATCCTAACTCCCCCTAAATCCATACCACTTAAATTTAAGAGAAATATACACTCTTAAATTTAAGCAATCAACATTCAATGCAAATTTCAACATAAATTTACATCAAATCATCAAATCATGAGTAAAAAAAATTATGCACTCATATCCATATCCAAGATATATCAGTCTATATCCATATCAACATATGGATATAGACTGATATGGATATCAGTCTATATCCATATCAACATATGGATATAGACTTATATGGATATCAGTCTATATCCATATCAACATATGGATATAGACTGGTATGGATATAGACTGATATCCATATCAGTCTATATCCATATGTTGATATGGATATCAGTCTATATCTATATCAACATATTCATATATTTCAACAATATCATGTGTCATTAATATATTCATCAATTAATATTATATGTCATCAATGTATATTTCTCCCCCTTTGTCATCAACAAAAAGGTGAAATGTATAGCTAATAATTTAAAAGCACATGATGACATTACTCCCCCTTAGTATATGCATTATAAAATTTTATTCTCCTTTATGATTTTAATAAGGAGAGAAATAAGGGAGGTATTGTTGAATTATTTCATCATAGAGAAGAGCTCTTAATAAATTTTAAAAGTAATATTAAGATGAGCTCAAAAGTTTAAGAGATTTAAAGACTACTTAAGTATTTCAAATGTAGCAAAAGTCATCTCTTGATATCAAAAATTATCTCTTGTAAATTTCAAATGTGGCACATCTTCAAGCAATTTTTCTCCTTTTTTTAAATAATAAGATAAAATCATAGAGAAAGTTTTCAAAAATGTTATCACAAAAAGGATTCATTTCATGAAATCTATATTAACAATTTATATATTTTCATGATGTAGCATTTCTAGGTCTCAACCTAAATCTTGTATATATAAAATTTCGAATATGAACTCAACAAATCTTTCTCATGTAAATTTCAAGAAAATATAGCAAATAAATTTGAATAATAATAAATCATTATCTTCATGTAGATTTTTAAAATCATCATTACATGCATGATCATCATACATGATTTCACATTATCATATATTCTCCCTCTTTGTCATCAACAAAAAGAAGTGCAATTAGCAAGTTTTTGATATATGAAAGCTTAGCAATTTAGCAAATGTCTCATCACTTTAGAACATGCAAGCTAGTGAGTTCTTTTTTCTCTTTTGAGAAGTGCAAGCTAGCAAATTTTTGCTTCCTTTGCAATGTTCAAGCTAGCAATTTTACATCATGCAAGCTAACAAGTTTTGCTCCCCTTTTGTCATTGTCAAAAAGAAATGATGGTTACAATAGTGCAAAACTTTTCCCATTACATTATTTTTCAAATCATCACATGAAATATATCAAGAAAATTTAACATAGTGATGAGATATACAATTCATAAAGATAAATTGTGACTATCATGAGACAAATCATAAAAGAAACAAATAAAATCTCTTGATTCATTCATAAAAAATATCAAGTTGTCAAGTTAATGATTTGTATAAATATCTCCTTTTAAATAATACAAGAACACATAACAAAAGATTTTGATTCATAAAAAATTTCAAGTTATAATTTCAAAAAATTAAAATCACGATATAGGTAAATAACTCATTCAATTTCAAAATCATCAAAATCACTTTCAAGAGATTCAAAATGATATTAATAGTCTTATTGATATCTTGAAATGCTAGTGATTTCCTTTATCTACTTTGTGTGAATAAGAAGGCAGAGTCAAGATAGAGAAGTGAAAAACATCATAAAAATACTCAATTTTATAGATGCAGATTCCAAAATCTAAGAAAAAATCAAGAGCTACTCATGCAATTTAATTTATATTATATAAATCTCAAGCAGGGTAGCAAATCATATCTCATGCAGATTTTGATAATAATCATCATGAATTCCAAAAGAAAATATAATAGTAGATTAAGCTCAAATTATAAATCCACTATTTTGCATGCATTTAGAAAGTTCTAATTTTCTTCAAAACATTTGTTCCTTATTCAAATTTATTATATCCTATTGTCTTCTAATCATATTGGTACTTTATTTTTCTTTTTCGGTCATTGTCACGAAATATAGTGGCATAATTTCTTTTCATCCATGTTCAAATTTACGCCAAAAAATACAAAAAGATCATGTCATTAAAGATAAAATCAAATTTTTAAATATCAAAAGACATGACTTCGTTTAATAAGTTTATTTCTTTTTTTATAAATAATAAAAATGAGTCTTACAAGATAATCTCAATCCAAGATAAATCTTTTTAATAAAAAAGAAGAATGATCTTGATAAAAAAATTATAATTATTAAGTTCATAAATCTCATTTTTATTAAAAAGAGAAATCATAGAGGTCAATAATGTGATTCCCATAACGTAAAAGTCAAGTTGAGAAATTATGAGAATATTCATGATAATACAAATCTCTTTCAATTTTTAATTTATCACAAATTTAAGCAATATTCATTTTGGTGATAAGTTATATCATTCAGGAGATTTAAAATAAATCATGTCAAGAAAGATACTAATATCAAAAGACATTTATGGATATTAAAGACATAATTTAATTTAATAAATCTCTTCTTAGATAATAAAAATTTTAGGAGATCAATTTTGTAAGCAAAATCTTAATACAAGAAAATTGTCAAGTTACAAGTATGATTTTGCCAAATAAGTTATGGAAATATTGGATCTCAACTTATATATGTGATTTCAAATCATCAAGATCATTGTATAGATTTATGTTATTGTTTCAAATATATAAACTTATGATTCATTTATAAACTTCTCCAAACGAACTTGATTTATGTAAAGATTTCAAGTTGTAATTTTTTAACTTGTCAAGATCATGATAAAATCATCAAAAATATCAATAACGTTAGATATATTCATCAATATCTTTTTAAAACAGAATCATTTGAAAACTTATTCAAAATCATAATCAAAAATCATTTTTCAAAAAATTTAATTAAGGCATCATAGATTATTTTCAATAGCTAAAGTTCTTTAATCTATTTTTGTAGTTTAAGAGATTCAACAATAATAGTATTATTTTGTCTCTTGTTGAAGGATTAATAGAATAAAATTTCTTTTAAAAATAATTATCCTTCTTTTGAAATTTATTTCAAGAATGCAATGTCATTTTAAAGTCAAAAATGAAATTTTATCAAGAACATTACAATAAAATATTTTCAACAAAAACTTTGATTTATTTTAATTCTAATAATTTGTAGACTTATTGTAGTGAGTTATTATGCTCATTTCATTGTCATTAAATATATTTTTAATTTATAAAAATACTAGGCAATGAAGCATGATTTTTCTCTCTCTTTTCTATATTGTTCTATGCTAAAATTTTATCATTCAATCATAGCATTTAAATCAATGTAATATTTAAATCAATCATTCCATAGACTTTATTAATATTTGAACCATTTAACAATAGTCTTTACATTTAAACCAACATCCAAGCTAATGATTTTGATTATATTATTCAATCATTATCAAAATCTCATTCAACTAAATTTTTCAACATATTTTTCAATGAATAAGGTTCTTTGGTTCTAGTTCATTTTAATACTTGTATGCTCTAGCTATACAACATCAATATTAATTATATAATGATGAACCATCAAAAGATTCATTGTCAATAATTTTAATTTTAATAATTTTCTTATTATTATTTAGGCTAGTGAGCTTTGAAAAAATATTATATCTCAAGTCATGTGTCTTGAGCATCTACTTTCAGAACATGACTTAGTGCTCCTAGACCTGAGGTAACTTTATATTATGGAAGGTTTTAATTTTAGTACCCATTTGAGTTTGGGTCCTTCATGATATGTTCTTTCCATTTTCTCTATTAATTTATGTGGTAAAAATTATATTTATTTTTCGGTGACAAATTTAATGTAGGTCCTTTCACAAACATAGTTAGCTTTTGTTGAATGTTACTAACAAAGCCTATATCATTTCACAAACATAGTTAGCTTTTGCCAATATGACCCTTATTGGCAAGAATCATATTCAAGGATTTATTTTTAATTTCAAATTTTTCTGAAGTTGTATTAAGCATGATATTTTCTTCTTTAATGTTGTCTAGTATTTCACATTTAGAACTAGAATTATATGATGCTAATAAATCATGGATTTCATTAACTTTACTAACTAACAAATCATATTTATGTTTAAGTAAATTAAAGGATTTACTAATTTTTCTAAATTCATCAAACAAATCATGAAGCATATTTAATAATTCTTGAAAAGAATTACTTAATGATTTACTAATCTCATCGTCGATGGCCATAAGAGTAAGGTTCTCCACTTCTTAGTTGAGCATTTGATCTTTGGAGCTCCTCGGCTTCTTACGTTCATAACAAGAGGTTTTGTCTATCTTTAGATTATTTTTAAGGTTCAAGTTCATTAATTTTTTCGGTTCATTTGTCAAAATCTCATGTCCAAGGTTCTCATCACTCGAGATTTTACTCGAGGAGTCATATGTCATTCTTAGTTCACAATCCTTCCTGTTCTTTGGAAGGTATTCTTCAAGTTCATTTTTATATATTATTTCATTTAATGATTTACTTGATTTTGTTGTGCTTACATGTATCATTTCTAATGCATATCATATATCAAAGATCGAATCATAATGAGAAACCCGATCACATTCATTTTTATTTAAGGCACAAAACAAGACATTCATAGCCTTAGCATTTAAAGTAGAAAGTCTTCTTTTCCAAATCATTCGAATCGTTGTTCATTGGAAGAGAAGACTTTTCAAATCCGTTTTCAATAGTAGTCCATAAATCAAGATCTAAAGAAAGCAAGAAAACTCTCATCCGAGTTTTCCAATAGTGTAGTCCGTCCCATTGAATATGGGATGATGAATGATAAAAAAACCCTCTTGGAAGCCAAAAAGAGTCATTCTCTTAGGTGTCAAACCAAATGAGAAAAATGTGGCTCTGAAACTAATTGTTAGGATTAATTGACACTAAGATGAGTAGGAGTGAATTAGTGCAAGTGTAATAGTGCTCATTTAAAAACTTTATTTTGTATAGTAAAGAGTTAACAATAAAAGCTTCTTTTGATATTTCGACAAAATCGATTTGAGAGAAATTGTGAGAATGATGCTTGTAACTTTATTGAACTAATTAAGAGCAATAGAAAGAAGTAAACAAGGTAAGAAAGGAGCATTCATAATTTATAGTGGTTCGGCCTCAACTAGCCTACGTCCACTCCCGAGTCCTCCTTCTTGAGGCACACCGGCATCCACTCTGATCTTCTTTGGGTGAAGATCAAATCCTTACACTTGAGCTTACAAAAGAGATAAGATTTACAATTCTTTGATCACTCTCTTACCCCTTTCCTTTTTCTTACAATCTACACAAGTTTTTCACATAATGTTTTTCCCAAATTGTTGTATCAAATGCAAGAAAACTTGGGATATTTATAAACCCTAAGTGGCTTTAGATTTTTGAAGCCAAAAATTAAACTCACCCGAAAAATCCAGGTATGGGTGGTTTACCCGTCGACCTGGGTAGCTCAACCACCCAAATACCAGGGTACGGACGGTTTACCCACTAGCTCTAGTGGTTTACCCACCGTCAGCTGCCCGGAAACCTGGGTGGCGATGGTTTACCCGTCGGAAACTTTACAAAAGTGGTTCCCTTCACTTTTCAGATTCCGGCTTGAACCTGATGTTGACCAACTCTTTAATCAACCAACTGAGCTCAAGAGGAAGAAAATTCTTTATAACTCTTCCCTTATTTTCTTTCTTTCTTGTTCTCAAGAGGAAGAAAATTCTTTATAACTTATATCATATTTTAAAAATAGGGAGCAAAAAATTCATATGCCTTAAATGCTTAGCCCCATATTTTACCTTTTGGTTGATGACAAAGGGGGAGAAATGGATGTTGATGACTTATGTAATAACTTTAGGGAAAAATTTTAAATGTTTGAAGTTCATGAAAATCCTTGATGTGTTGAAATTTTTAAATGTTTTAAATTCATGAAAATCCTTGATGAGTTGATGACTTAATAATTTAAAAGTAAATTTTTGTTGATATATGAGTATCCTTGAAATATGATTTGTTTGAAATATTGATTGTCTTGATTTTCTTGAATTCAAGATTGTATGATTCTCTTGAATTTAGGACTTCTTTATTATGGCATGAATTTAGGGAGAGGTAGGATTAGCTCCCGTCATCAATTGATTGTCATCATCAAAAATGGGGAGATTGTTGAATCTCAGATTTTGATGATGAAATCAATTATTTAGTGTTTAAATCTAACATGCATGTTATGTTGGGAAACCTCAGCGGGTGCATCACATGCGCAGTGAAAATCAAAACAAAAACAGATTTTTCACGTAGATCAAATCGTCATGCAAAAGATTGGGATCGCGAAAAAAATCATAAAAACCAGAAAACCACGATATGTGAGAAATTGATTTTACCTAGGGAGATTGTATATCCCTGTATTCCATATCCGGATAGAGAAGATGAAGGAGGTCAAGCGTCATCCTCTCTAGCGGTATCCATACGATGGATCTCTATAGCGAAACTCCTCCAATCTGATCTCGCAACTCTTGCACGGAGGGAGGGAGAAGAATAGGAGGTGGTGGCCAAAGCTATAGCCTATCAACCATGAGTCTCCCCTCCTATTTATAGAGAGCCACCAAAATCCTAGGGCTCCTGCCTTAATGGATATTTAATCTCCATCCAATAACACACTAACCTTACATTATTGGATTTTTATCCAATAATCTTCTTAGGCCTCTAATTGGGCCTTAATCAAAGAGCTCATTAGAGTCTCATCTAATGAGAATATGGGCTAATTGGATCTCCATTAAATCCTTTATTTTGAAGCATCAACCATATGTGTATGACCCTCTTGGCCCGATACCGAGCTAGCCATGAGTCACTCCCATCAGAACTCCTTCTGATATGGTGAATTATTATCCTTATTAAGTCACTCGACTTATCGACTATGAACGTACTATGCCACTACGCCATAGTCCCCAGAGGGTACAGGGAGATCGAATCCATCGGACTTGTCTGTCCACAGTTATCGTATATCTATAATCCATCATCCAACTAATATTTCAGAGACCGTATATTAGATATGATACAGTCAGGTCACATACGGAGAACTCTTTCTCTCTCAATTCGAATAACTCTGGCCAGGGATTTATCTAAGCAAGCACATATGAGATATTTCTCTCGTGATATCGAGAGTGGTTGATCCTCTATTGACACTCAATTGCCTTCGTAAGGTTGGCTACCAATCTCAATAACCAGTTGTACCAGATCTGGAACTTTCCAAACCTGTAAGTCTAGCGTCAAAGAAATGAGTACTCGTACAATGCATCTTTAGTGTGTCAAGTCTAAGGACTAGATACACAACTAGGACTATAGAATCGCTACCTAACATTAGGTATCATTAACCATACAGCATTTCATAAGCGGATCAATCAATGAACTCATTCTCCAATGAGCACTTGTACTATATCCTTAGTGTCTCCATATAAGTGGCTATGAGACCAGCTGCCTCCATCATATGGACGGGTATATAGTACACCGGTCTGTCCGATTATCTTGATGTCCCTCTCGAGTAACCTATGATCGGGATTATTTAGGATCTATATTTAAAGATAAATCGATCTCATTATCATGATTTCATCACGATCTGATTCCCATTGCACAGAACCAAGGACATCACAGTATATATGCTACATATAATATAATATAAGAATATATTAATATTAATCATAAGCAAAAAGATTACGTAGTATGTTGCACGTGCCATCACTCACATGATTGGCTTGTAGGACACCTGTAACTAGCAACCTCCCATTTGACCTAAAGCCGATCACATATATGTCTGATCCCCATCAAACTCCTCTGACGCTCAAATACAATCTGAGCCAACGGCTTCGTTAGTGGATCTGCAATGTTATCTTCAGATGCAACTCTTTCTATTGATATATCTTTATGAGCTATGATCTCTCTAATCAGATGGAACCTTCTTAAAACATGCTTAGACTTCTAATGAGACTTGGGTTCCTTCGCTTGAGCGATCGCACCGTTGTTGTCGCAATATATGAAAATTGGTTCTACGCTGCTTGGTACAACTCTCAAATCTTTAATAAACTTCTTCATCCACACCCCTTCCTTTGATGCTTCTACTGTAGTAATATATTCAGCCTCTGTGGTCGAGTTAGTAGTAGTTTCTTACTTGGAACTCTTCCAGCTTACTACTCCTCCATTTATGGTGAAAACATACCCTAAATTTGACTTGTTATCATCAATATCGGACTGAAAAAACTTGAGTCCATGTAGCCATCAACCTGGAGGCTACCTCCTTCATATACCAGTAAAAGATCATTAATCCTTCTCAAGTACTTAAGGATACACTTTACTGCCTTCTAGTATTCTAAACCTGGATCTACCTTATACATGCTCGTGACACTCAGAGCATGTGCTATATCAGGCCTAGTACATAGCATCGCATACATGATAAACTTTATCGCTTAGGCATAAGGTATCTTATCCATATCTGCCCGTTCTTCAAGAGTCTTTGGGATATACTCCTAGAAAGTGATATTTCATGTCTCATCGATATAAGACCTATCTTGGAGTTCTCCATGCCAAACCTTTTGATAATGAAATCTATGTACCTAGATTGGGATAAGCTAAGCTTCCTCTTGAATCTATTTCTATAGATTTGGATCCCCAAAATATATTATGCTTCCTCTAAGTCTTTCATGGAGAAGTTTCTGGATAGTCAAGTCTTTATTGTGGAGAGCATTCCTATATTATTCTCAATGATTAGGATATCATCCACATATAGTACCAAGAAGGTGATAGCGCTCCTACTTACCTTCCTGTACACACAAGGCTCATCTTCATTCTTAACGAAGTCATAAGATATGATCACCTCATCAAATCTTATGTTCCAACTTTGGGAAGCTTGCTTTAATCCATAAATGGATCTAAGCAACCTGTATACTTTATCTGGACTCTCTTTGGATACGAATCCCTCTGACTATATTATATACACCTCATCCTCGAGGTTACCATTGAGGAATATCGTTTTGACATCCATCCGACAGATCTCATAGTCATAGTGTGCTGCAATAGCCAAAATAATTCTAATAGACTTAAGCATGACTATAGGTGAAAAGGTTTCATCAAAGTCAACTCCTTGTCTTTGGCGATATCTTTTAGCTACCAGCCTTGCTTTATAGGTCTCTATTTTCTATCCACTCTAATCTTTTTCTTGAAGATCCATTTGCAGCCAATGGGTACAATGCCCTCAGGTGCATCCACAAGGTTCTAAATCGCGACTCGATCTCATCACACATAGTTAAAACTAATTTTCATACGAAAACCTTGGCTCTGATATCATTATTGGGAAATCTCAATGAGTGCATCACATGCACAACGAAAATCAAAACAAAAACTGGTTTCCCATATAGATTAAATTATCGTACAAAAGATTGGGGTCACAAGAAAAACTACAAAAATTGAAAAACAATGATATGTGAGAGATTGATTTTACTTAGGGAGATCGTATATCCTTGTATTCCAGATCCGGATGGAGAAGATGAAGGAGGTCAAGCGTCCTCTCTAGCGGTATCTATATGATGGATCTCTATAGCAAAACTCCTCCAATCTGATCTCGCAACTCTTGCGCAGAGGGAGGGAGGATAATAGGAGATGGTGGCTAAAGCTGTAACCTATCAACCATGAGTCTCCCCTCCTATTTATAGAGAGCCACCAAAACCCTATGGCTCCTGCCTCAGTGGGTATTGGATCTCCATCTAATAATCCACTAATCTTACATTATTGGATCTTTATCTAATAATCTCCTTAGGCCTCTAATTGGCCTTAATCAAAGAGCCCATCAGCATAAGATCTCATCTAATGAGAATATGGGCTAATTGAATCTCCATCAAATCTTTTATTCGTTGAAGCATCCACCATATGTGTGTGACCCTCTAGGCTCGATACCGAGCTGGCCATGAGTCACTCTCATTTGAACTCCTTCTAATATAGTTATTATTATCCTTATAATAATTCACTCAACTCATCGACTATGGACGTACTAGGCCACTACGCCATAGTCCCCAGACGGTACAGGGGGATCGAATCCATCAGACCTGTTTATTCATAATTACCATGTATCTATAATCCCTCATCCAACTAATATTCGAGAGACCAATATTGGACATGGTACTATCAAGTCACATAGGAATCCGTCATAGTCTCGCTTTAATCAGATTCTCCCGGAGAACTCTTTCACTCTCAATCCGAATGACCCTGGTCAGGGATTTATCTAAGCAAGCATATATGAGATATTTCTCTCATGATACCGAGAGTAGATGATCATCTATTGACACTCAATTACCTTTGTAAGGTTGGCTACCAATCTCGATAACCAGTTGTACCAGATTTGTAACTTTCCAAATCTGTAAGTCTAGCGTCAAAGATAGGAGTACTCATATAAGGTATCATTGGTGTCTCAAGTCTAAGGACTAAATACACAACTAGAACTATAGAATCGTTGTTTGACATTAAGTATCATTAACCATACAGCATTCCATAAGTGAATCAATCAGTAAACTCATTCTCCAATGAACACATGTACTATATCCTTAGTGTCCCCATACAAGTGGCTATGAGACCAGTCGCCTTCATCGTATAGACGAGTATAATTTATAAATTCATCACTTCATTACTATGAATAGAAGAAATCATAAAACCTTTTTCATTTTAGACTTGTTTATAAAACTTAGTAAAATATTTGAAATAGTTATTTTTATATGCCAAGAAATATATCTACTATAGTCATCAATAATTACAAAAGCATATTTACTATCTCCAAGAAAGCAATAATTAGTTGTAATAATCGAGAGGTATTTACTTGATTTTTGAGTTTAAAGCTACTCCTATATGTTTTCTTAATTAGTGGTAACCTCACTCTGATACCAACGAGCTCATTTCATTGAATTAGTGCAAGAGAAAAAAAAACTCGATTTGAAAAATATTGCTTGAAGTAAAACTGAAATTGGAAGTGATTTTTTTGGAACTCATTAAGAGCAAATTAGAGAGCGATTTAAAACAAAGCTGAAATAAGATGTTTGTGCTTTTCATAATAGCAACTATGGTTAAGATCAAACTTAAAGAGAGATAAAAGATAAGTACTTATAGAATTAATAGTGGTTGGGTCAAAACCTTGACTTACGTCCACTTCCCGAGTCCTCCTTTGTCGAGGCCCACCGATGTCCACTAATAATCTTCTTTCACGGGCAAAGATCAAACACCCCTTTACACTTCTCTCCTTTTCAGGTTTAGAAGAAGAACCTTTACAACATTTCACTCTTCCCTTAAGCACACGAGGGAAGCTCTTAATTTTTACTAAATTTTACCCAAGATTTTGATTACTTTTCTTGTACTTTCTTATTGTCCCATGCAAGAATACTTGAGGTATTTATAAACCCCAATTGACTTAAAAAAATTAGAGCTAAAATTTAATATTTTTTTAAAAAAATCCGGGTATGAGCGATACTATCGTCGGCACCAGTGGTACTACCATTGAAAGCTGCCCGAAAACTTGGGCGACGATGGTACCACCACCGACTGGGTAGTACCACCATCTTCCACTAATGGTACTACCACCAAGCAGTTCTAGAATAATGCTTTATTGTACTATTTTGTACCTGACTTCTACATTTTATTGAGCCTTTTCTAGGTCAACGAAATGAGCTCTGTCATGAGCTCAAATCTAACCCAAAGTAGATCTGGTTGGCCCCTTAATTGAGTTAGTATGATTTCTCCAAAACTAATTCAAATTAAGACTCAAATCAAGATGTTACCTATGACACTTAAGATAAATAATTATAATATGCAATTTTATTGTCCGGCATGTCAATCGATCTTTTAACAAACTCCCAAGGAACTCACGGCATCCTTCCAGCGAACCCCCGATGGGCTCCCGATCTCCTATTAATGAACTCCTGTAAACCTCTAGTGAACTCCTAACAAGCTCCCGACCACCTATTGATGAATTCCCGGCAACCTTTAACGAATTCCTAGCGAGCTTCCGACCACCTATCGACGAACTCCCGGCAACTTCTGACGAATTTCCGACGAGCTCCTACCTCATCGTCTAAACCTTGGCCCGATGCCTGATCTTGACTCCAGCCCAACAATAGATTCTTCTTTAATTGTTTTGTCTTATCATAGTCATAGTTAATCCTACATCACTTATCTTCAGCACATATATTAGACTATAAACACACAAATTAGTTTCATCATCAAAATCTAAGATTCAACAAGCTCTTATTTTGATTATAGTTTTAATCTTTTTCTACTCTTAAGTTTGGTTATAATTCTAAGTTGTAAAAGGTGAGAGAACTTATGTAAAAAGATAGTATGAAACTTATCTCCTTAGCCTAACAAATGAGAAAGTTGTAATATGGGTAGTTAATCTTCACCCATTGGAAAGAAGATCGGTAGTGAACACCGATGACTTCAAGGGAATAGGAATCAAGAGTGAACGTAAGACGGAAAGATCGAACCACTATAGTTAATTTGCCTCTCTTTATTTGTCATTTACTTATTACTTATTTTTTTCCTTTACTTGCAACTTTAACTTAATCGATCAAGTTTTCAAAATATGTTGATTTTATCGTTTGAGTTTTAATATCAAAAAGATAGTATGAAGATTATCTCCTTAGCCTAAAAAAGAGAAAGTTTTAATACTATTGCACTAATTCACCCACTTAGTGTCATTAAGATTCTAACATTATCACTAGGGGAAGGTTCTCCATTTGGATTAACACCCAAGAGAGAATAAATTATATTTTCAAGAAATCAAGAGGGACACTCTATCATATCCTCCCATGTTAAATGAGACAGATTACACAAATGAGGATTTTCTTTCTTTTTATGGATTTTGATTTATGGAATGTTGTCCAGTTTGATTTTAAAAATCTTCTAATATGTGATATATAATACACACTTGAAGTCACTCAAGAAGTCACAACTAGAGTAAAAAAACTAAAATTAATCTTTTAGTTCATAGTTATTATTATTTAAATGAAGCCAAGTGAATCTAATAGTAACATATACACCTATTTTATGGATATTATGGATTAAAAACTCTTGGTAAAAATTATACTAATCTTGGTAAGATACTAAGGTCTTTTTCTAAAAGTTGAAATCCAAAGATGACAAAAATCCAAGAAGCTAAAGATTTGAGCAACATTCCTCTTGAAGAACTCATAGGATTTTTAATGAACTATGAAATGACATATAAAGCATATGATGAAGAAAAAAATTCTAAATATAGAAAAATGATATTGCTCTCAAATCTAAGGAAGATTACTTGAATGAAAGCTCAAATGATGATGACGATGATGATATTACACTTCTTACAAAAAAAATTAAAAAGAAAAATAAGACTAATTTAGCAAGAAAAGAAGATAAGAATTAAGAAAGAGGCAATCGTGATATACTATGAGTGTGAAAAGCTGGGACACTTCAAAAATAAATATCACAATTGAAAAAAAAAATCGTTATCCCAAAAGAAGAAGAAAGCATTTAAAATAACATAGGATGAATCAAGTGACTCAAAAGTAAAACTGTAAATCAACTAAGAAGAAGTAACAAATTATGCCTTAATAGCTGCTTTTAACGATGAGGTATTTGACTCTCCCAAAACTTCTTTCATCACATGATAAATTACTTGAAATATTTTTATGATTTATATAATAAACTTAAAAAGAATAGTAAAAATATAATTTACTAAAAAGGGATCATATCTCACTCGTTATTGAATTTGATGCATTAAAAAATAAGTATGATAATTATATATCAATATCATATACTTCTTGCATTAAATGTGAATATTTAGAAAAATATAATCTTAAACTTAAGATGAGTTATTTCAAAAATTATTAGAATTGCATGCTTTAAAAAAATACAAAGAATGACTGACTTAAATAAAAAACTAGAACATTGCTTAGAAGAGTTTGTTAATAGTAATGATGTAATAGAATCACTTAAAAAGTAAAACATGTTACTATGACAAATGTTAGAAATTTTAAAATTGAAAACAAATCAGTTGATATGATTCTTAATAAACAAGGTTATGTATCAAGAAAAGAAAGCATTAGCTTCGTGAGTAGTTGAACTCATCAAAAGCTAGCCAAGTTTATAAAAGGATGTATATTACCTACTCATATACATCAGAAATTTAAAATATTTTTTTTTTTTGTGAAAAGTTTGATTACTATGTTTACACATGCTCTCCTAAGAATTATGATCATCTTAAATTAATTTGGGTTCCTAAAATAATATTTAAAGTCAAAAGGTAGGAAAAGTAGATCTAATTATGAATGAGCTGAAGTTAAATGGGTACCTAAAGCAAACACATTTTTTTATAGGTATGTCTTCAAATAAGAGATATAAGTAAAAGATTGTATCTTGATAGTGGATGCTCAAGGCATATGACTAGAGATATAACAAATTTACGAAAGCTCATTAGTGAAGACGAAGGATATATTATCTTCAGAGATAATAACAAAGAAAAAATCATTAGCATTGAAAATATTGAATCAATCAAATCTCTTGATTGAAGATGTACTTTTGATAGATGGCTTGAAACATAACTTAATAAGTGTTAAATAACTTTGTGATAATAGATATAATATTAAATTTGAATCTTAAGATTGTATCATAGAAATATCTAGTAAGAATAAATTTATGATAACTTTAAGAAGTGATAATGTTTATACTATTGATCTTGATAATTTTTATAATACAACTTGTGTTTTGATTTTGAATGATGATGCATGGCTTTGGTATAGGAGACTTATCATAATAGTATGAAATTAATTTCATAAATTGAACCTAGAGAATTTATAAGAGAAATGTCTAAAATTTGTGATGAATGTCAATTAAGAAAACATATAAGGAGTAGCTTCAAACTCAAAAATCAAGTAAATACCTCTCGATTATTACAACTAATTATTGCTTTCTTGGCATATAAAAATAACTATTTCAAATATTTTACTAAGTTTTATAAACAAGTCTAACATGAAAAAGGTTTTATGATTTCTTCTATTCGTAGTGATGAAGTGATGAATTTATAAATTATATTTTTAAGAATTTTATGATCCGAATAGGTATGATCATATTTTCTTCATTTCATGAAATCTGTAATAAATTGAAGTTATTGAGAGAAATAATAAGAGATTACAAGAGATGATAAAGATCATACTTAATGAATATACCCTACCCAAATACTTTTTGGTCAAAATCATTATCATAGCATGTTATGCTATGTCATAAAAAGGATTCTTATAAGACTTCATCTATCTAACACTTTTCATAAATTATGAAACAACAAAAGACTCAATATTTCTTATTTTAAAGTTTTTTATTATAAATATTTAATTTTAAATGATAAGGATGTTTTAGAAAATTTTGACACAAAATCTAATGAAGTATTTTTCTTGAATATTCCTAAATCTTTACAGCCTATCGAGTTTTCAATTAGAGATCCTTAGTATTGAAGAATCTATTCATGCTATTTTTGATAAATCTCTTAAAGCTAAGAAAAATAATTTTGATGATGATTTTGAATTTGATAAATTAAATTTGAATGATGATTCTACTCTCTAATGCAACTCAGATATGTCTAATTCTAAAGAAACCCTACCTAAGGATTGAAAGTACATAGATGTATATCCTAAAGCTAATTACTAGAGATACATTAAAACTCATTCTTTGTTCAAAAATATTTATATAAATACTATCTTTTTATCTCAAATTAAATATAAATATATTGATGGTGCTCTTAGACAATGCATGAAGAACTAAATCAATTTAAAAGAAATAAAGTTTAGATGATTGTTCTTAAACTTACTAATTATTGTGTAATTGGTACTAAATGGGTCTCTAAGAATAAGCAATATGAACAAGGTGTCGTGGTTTGAAACAATGCTAGGTTAATAGCCAAAGATTTTAACTAAGAAGAGAGTATAAACTATAAAGAAACCTTTGCTTCTATGTCTACTCTTAAAACCAAAAGGATACTCTTTGCCTATGCATGTTTTAAAAATTTTAAATTATTTTAAATAATATCAAAAGTACTTTTCTTAATGATTTTATCAAAGAAATTTATGTTAAACAATCACCCGGATTGGAAAATGAACTTTTTCAAATCATGTTTATAAATTATCTAAGACTCTCTATGGATTGAAACAAGCCTCTAGAGCTTATTATAAGGGACTTCACTTTTTTATTTTTCAAAAGGTAAGATCGATACCATATCATTTATTAAATATTTTAAAAATTATTTTTTTATTATTAAAAATTATGTTAATGATATTATTTTTGTATCTATTAATAAGTCTTTATATGAATAATTTGCTAAGTGTATGAGCCAAAAATTTGAAATGAGTTTCTAGAATTATAAATTAAGTGACTATCTGATAAGATTTTCATTAGTCAAACTAAGTATACTCTTTATCTATTAAAACGATTTTACATGAATAATACTAAGACTATTAACATACCAATAAGCATCTCAAATAAATTAGATACAGATAATGAAGGAGAATATTTTGATCAAAAGATTTATAGAGGCATGATAGATAGTTTATTATATCTTATTGCAGCTAGACTTAATATAATATTTAGTGTTGGGATTTGTGTAAGATTTCAATCTAATCCTGTAGAATCTCATTATAAAGTAGTAAAAATAATTTTTAAATACTTATAACAAACTCCTAATAAGAGATTATGGTATCATAAATATAAATTTTTTGATTTGATTGGTTATGCTGATGTACAAGATATGCAATAAATAGAAAAAATATCTTTGTAACCAATCAGTTCTTAAGTTATGTACTTATTTCTTGATTATCCAAGAAATAATACTTATGCATAAATAATTTGGATGAAAAACACTTTAGAATATTATGAATTTTGCTTAAAAATCCTTATAAATTGTGATATTATTAATACAATTTGCTTGTCAAAGAATCCTATTCAATATTCTCAAACTAAGTGTATTGACATTAGAAATTATTTTTATTATGGATCAATAACATATATTTAGATTTTATTAACACAAAACATAAGCTACCAGACTTTTTTACTAAATCATTGAGTGAGAAACAATTCAATTTTATTAGAAGAGAATTAGGTATGTTGAATCTTTTAAATGTATGATCAAAGTCCTTTTGCTATTTGTTCTCCTATAATTATTTCTTTTTGTTAATGACTAAGGAGGAGATTTATCCAAACAAATCATGATCTTTTACTTGGCTTCTTGATGTTTGCTAGTTGAGATTTATATTGTATCTCTTTTGTATTCATGTGTTATATTTTTTTTCTTTTTATTGATGGCAAAGGGGGGGGCAGAGTAATGCATATTTTTTATTAATGACAATGGGGAGAAATAGTAATTCATGTCAATCTTATGTCTTGAACAAAGAGAGTTATAATACTTTTATAACTTTTTTGTTAGTAGTTACTCATATCTAGCTTTTATTAATTATTCTTTAAAATTCTAAACATAATTGAATATTTGGGCAATAATAATATCAACAAGATTAAATTTATTTAAACTTGAATTCAAGACTATCATTAAAAGAGTATTATTTTAAATTTAAATTCATTATATTTTTAAGATGACATATATATAACCCATCATCAATTGACTTTTCAATATCCATAACTTGCTTTTATCTTTGATGACATAATATTGAGATTCTCCATGTGTCATGATATTAAAGTAATTTTTTCATACAATGGGATCAATGATATACTCTTTTCTTTTTGCTAATGACAAAAAGGAAAAAGTAGTAACTCATGTTTTTTATTTTGATAAAGAGAGAGAAATGATGACTCCTCTATTATACAACTCATATTTGATTTATGTAAATGGTTAACTTAAAGTTATTTTTTATTGACATTATAGATTAATAATGATTGAAAATTAAAATTTGAAATGATTTTGATTATAACTTAAAATTTAAAACTAGGTTGAATATTGATTTTAGATTTAAATTATAAGATCAAATTTCTTTCAATTTAAATTCAGTATAAGCAATTAAAAGGATATATGATGATTTGAGTTCAAGATAATCATAACTTTTTAAAATGATAAATAGATAGAGGAGTTTTGTTAAAACCCTATCATCAATTGGTTATCATCAGCAAAAAGAAAGAGATTGTTGAATCTTAGATTTTGATAATGATGTCAATTAATGCGTCTTTTGGACTAATATATTTTTGAGATAAGTGACACAGGAAATACTTCGATTACTGACTTAAATTACTGAAGGGATAATTATTGAGTATGAGAGTTGAATGGTGTGCTAAAAAAATATCATATTAAAAATTAGACGTCAAGTTGAAGGAGTGGTAGATATAATAAAAATCAAACTTTATTCTAGAGATTAGAGCATTGTGCTAGAAGGATCGAATATTATGTTAGAAGTTTGGATGTCATTTGAAAGTCGACATATAGATAATATACCAAAGGAAAGGGTGATATACCAAAGCTTTGAACGAAGTACTAAATAATATGATGACATGTTATAAGAGCATATAATGTATCAAAAGCTTTGTAAATGTGTCAGATGTGTGATTGATTTATCAAGGTCTTAATCAAGAATATTTTGGTCAATTTAAGCTGGTATTAGATTGAAACAAAGCTCACTTGTCAAGAAAATCATTAAGCTTGAAGCTGGCCCGAATTTGGTCGTTATAAGGCCAAATTGATGGTTTAAACCATACTTGGGCATTGGTACCACTAGGCACAAGTGGTAGTACCACCTGAGTTAGTCGACAAGCACTATTTATATTTTGTCAGCCTTTTTGACATTGGTACCGTCTATGGCAATAATAGTACCACTTAGGCTAATTGTAGTATCGCCTAAGCCAGATTTGCAGCATAATTATCCGATAATATTGTCTAGTGCCAACGGTAGTACCACATATATCTTGAAATTTCAAAGATTTAAATTTTTAGCTCCATTATTATTGAAACTTTTTGGGCCTATAAATATTCCACTCGGGCTTGGTTGATGAAGCTTTTGTTCTTAAGCTAGTAAAGTATTATATGCTCTCATTTTGAGCATAGTTTGAGTCTCTTCTGCTTCTTAAGTTTAGTTATAATTTTAAATTATATGAGGTCAAAAAACTTATGCTTCTTGAGTTTAGTTATAATTTTAAATTATAGGAGGTCAAAAAACTTATGTAAAAAGATATTGTGAAAACTATCTCCTTAGCCTAAAAAAAGGAGATAGTTACAAGAAGGATAGTTGATTTTTGTCCATTTAAAAGAATATCAATTGTGAAAGCTGATGAACTCGAAGGAGGAGGAATCAAGAGTGGACATAGGTCGAAAAGACTAAACCACTATAAATTAGTTTACCTTTCTTGCTCTTTACTTATAACTTAGTTTTATTCTCTTTACTTGAAGCTTTAACTTAATCAATCTAGTTTTCTAAATATGTTGATTTAATAATCAAATTTTAAAATTAATTAAAATATTATTATACTTGTTCACACCTCGAACCCCTCTTAGTCGCATTAAGATCTTAACATATGTCCCGCAAGTTAGATTAGATGATCAAAACAAAAGAGGATTTTAGGAAAACTTAGATAATACCTTTTGAGAAATATCTATAACCGAAAAATTTATAATTAAAGATTTGAATTATCATGTAAGAAAAATATATGATGAATACAAAGGGTGCATGTGGGCTTTGGTTATAAGAAGAGAAATGAATATTGTAATATGATTTTAGATTTTATATCTTTGTATAATCTTATAACTATAAATACTCAAAAGAGATGAACATTTAATTACTTATAAGAGTGGTTACAACTATAGTCAAATAGACTTTTTTTTCTCTAGAAAGATAGATATAATTATTCGTAAGAATTGTAAAATTATACCAGGTGAAAGTTTGACGAATCAATATAAGTTGATGGTATTAAATATTTATTATAGAAAATGAAAGAAGAAAAATATGATAGAAAAAATTACTAGACTAGATTGTAAAATTTTAAAGATGATAATGTAAACACTTTTAAAGATAATATTGGAAGAGAGACGACTAAGAATTTAGGTGAGGATAATATTAATATTATTTGAACTATGATAACTAATAAAATTGGTAGCTTAACAAAAAAGATTTTGAGTAAAACTAAAGGTAGAGATATAATCTTAACAAAGAGTTGGAGGTGGTGTGAGAATGCCTAAAATATATTTTTTTTACTAAAAGACCATATTTTGAGATTAACAAAATTATACAAATAAAAATTTAAAAGATATGAAGAATCTAAAAAAATGCTAAAAATTATTAGTATGAAAGAAATATAAAGCTTATGATAAGTTGTATAATAAATTAGGTACTAAATATGGTAAAAAGACACATATTGAATTGTTAAAACTCGTGAACAAAAGTATAAGAATTTATGTAATATTAGATATATTAAAGAAAAAAATCAAATAATCCTTATTAATTATAACAATATTAAGGAAAGATTAAAAAATTATTTTTATAAATTATTTAATAAACATTCTATTATTTATTCATAAAATTATAGATTTATTCATAAAATTATAGCTAATGAAGTAAAAGACTTATTAGAAAAATGAAAATAGTTAAGAGTGTGGGGCTTGATGGTATCACTATTGAGGTCCGAAAAAATTTAGAGGACAAGGGATTAGTTTAGTTAATTGGCTTATTTAATAAAATCATAAAATTTGAAATGATACATAATGAATGAAAAAAAATAAGGGTGAAATATAATCAAATCATAGAGAAATTAAAATTATGGACATATTATAAAACCTTGAAAAAAGGTTATCCAAAGTAAGATAAGACTTAAAATAAATATCTTTGAAAATTAATTTGATTTTTACCTAGAAGATCAATCAAGCTATTTATTATTAAGATAATCAATAAAAAGTATAGGGAGAAAAAAAAAGATTTGCACATGGTTTTTATTGACTTAGAGAAAGTAAGTGTATGATAAAATTCCTATAGATTTATTATGATAGATTTTAGAAAAAAAATACATCTACTAATTATATTGATGTTATTAAATAAAGATATGATAATGTAACTACTAGTATTAGAATTATAGAGAGTATATATAGTGGATTTCATATTATATAGGATTACACTAAACATCTGCATTAAGTTCATACCTTTTCACATTAATAATGTAAGAATTTACTAGTCACTTTTATAATAAATCCTTAAACTTAAGCCACGAGGGTAAGCCTCAGAAACTAAAGGTTTTAGATTAAGTAGAACTAAAGTTAAATATATAAAAAATATAATTTTAATATATCAATAATTTTTCAGTACATCTGCTGTCCATTTAATCCGAAAGGCAAAGACAAAACTCCACTTTGGAGAATGATGCTCGATATGGAAGGGTGTTCCAATGATTAGGTGCATGCAATTGTGCCCACAGTTTGGCTACGTCTGCAAGGGAATGTTGGCCGGTGGTGTCAGTCAGAAAGAACACATGAGCTTTTCTTTTCCTCATCTCTTTCTCTCCACTTTTCATCTTCACAATCTTGCCTAAAGGATTGGGCGGTGGAATCTGTAAGAATGTATATGGCAGCTATGTCTCGTTCGTTAATTTACTCAGCACGTCATTTGAAGAAGATTTAAGGAGTCAAAAAAAAAGGCCGAAAGAGCATGTAATATAATCTGTAAGAATATTCTCAGTAGTTAAAGAAGTTCATATGGATTTAGACTGATGGCTTCCTTATTCTATACTTTAATAGCCTTAAGTGCCGAGAAAAAGATGAAAGTGTCAACTTTTAGACTGAAGAATATGGCAGAAGTGCAGAAGCAAGGAAAGTATAATTACTACATGTTAAACACATCCCCTTGCAAAAGGATGTTTCCGGCGGACATAGTTTATGCTTTAGACGAAGATTTATGGAAGATAATTGAAAGGGAAGAAGATGAAGAAAGAAAAGTACTACGACATGTTAAACACATCCTCTTCCAAGAAAGAAAAACTGTGTTACACGAAAAATTCCGAAGAAAATCTCTGACATGCCATAAACTGCTTGATATGTCTCAGAGATGTCTAAAAATCTAATTTGTCAAGTGAAACTAGACATAAGAGACACTGTATATTTTCTAGTTCATCGTTCTAGTCAATATCTGTGACTTGTAAAAAACAGCTTGATCAAATGCCATTTTCGCAGAAATAGATACATTTGGATGTATATTTTCCTTCATGAATTAGTTATGCATCTTCTTATCCAGTTCGTATAATACAAATATTGAAGAAGATTTCTGAAAATTTTCAGTTCATTTTTTATTTCATCATCATCTCACTTGGAGATGGTAGAGTCAAATGTTGATATAGAAACTTCATCTTGTAGGAAGTCTTGTAAACACACATATATATATATAGGATTACAGATTGCATATTACTAAGAAGAAATTGAACCTGTTGGTAGGAATCGAACAAAGGAAATGTAAGCACAGCTTTGACCTCTCTTCACAAGGAAGAAATGGAAACTCAAATTAGAGGATGACTTCTGTAACTATTGTAGTTGAAAAAAATTTAAGACGTGTGTGCAAAACTCATAGTATGAAACTAAGCGTCAGCGGGATCAGATTTAGCTGGTATTGTATTCATTGATATGATAGGAACACACATGAAGCATAAACTGTTTCACGTCTTAATTTTAGTGTTCCTATTTGAATGCTAAAACACAATATTAAAAAAAAAAAAAAAAAGTCAAATCATAAATCTTTGAGAGAACTTGAAGAATTATCTTCGTGTGTGTATACAAATGTATGACAACTTGTTTACAGTGTGTTTACAAACATAAATTACAAAGAATTGTCTGCAAAGATCTGAAGATGACCCCTAACCCCTGGGAACAAAAATTATGAGGGATTTATGGGTCATCGACTCCCCCTTCCACAACACAGCATTGGGCCTCAAATTAGTCCCAGAGATTGTACCAGATTCCCCACTTGCCTTGCCGCATCTTGCCATGGCCATCCCTGTAACTTGTGCTTCCTGAGCGTCATCTTTGCCTTTGCCAGCAGATCGACCATGCCGTCCTTGTGGACTTGCACCATCTTGGGGCACTTTAGTAACCCTATGTATGTCCCCAGGTCATGAACACACGCAGGGTTTTGCATCTTGAAGAAGTCGAGGGCGAGCTCGACTCCAACGTGAACGTAGCAGGAGCAGCTCCATGGGAGCTGGTAGGTCTCGCCGAGAGCCCGGAAGTGCTCGTTCATGAACAGGCCGGGCAGTTTGGTGACGGGGTCATGGACGTTCACCACCCTCAAGACCTTCACTCCGAGATCTTCGCACCTCTCCTTGAAGCCGGTGTTGCCGACCCTCGGCCCTCCGAACGAGTACACCGTGATCGGTATCTCCCGCTGCTGCTGGAACCGGTTGAGGCCGAGCTCGGCGAGGTCGTACCCGGATAGGAGGGCGAGGGCGCTCCCCATGCTGTGTCCGGCCAATGTGATGCTCATCTCCTCGTCCTGGTACTTGTTGATGAGCCGGGACACTTCCCCGAGCAACTGCTCCCGGCAGCTCCCTTGGCCGAATCTACAGGTGCTGTCGTCGGAGGTGTACAGGCTGAGGAACCCCGACTCGACCTTCACGTCGCGCCGGGGGTCGTGAGGGTCCAGGTTCGCCGGCCTCAGCGAGCTCATGAAGTTGGCGATCCACTCGGTGCTGGTGACGGTCCCCCGGAAGGTCACCAGCACGTCCCGCCGCCCCAGCCGCGTCACCTCCTCGTCCGACGACACCGCGACGTACCCGATCCACCGGCCACAGCAGGTGCCGTGCTGCATGGGGATGCTGATGTCCGGCGTCGCGTAAATGTACTTGGTGATCTCGTATCCGGACGACTCCAACCCCACCTCCTCCAGCATGCGGCGCTTCCCGTACTTGCAACTCAGGTAGCGCTGCGAGGCCGGGTCGAGGTCGAACGCCTTGTAGCACGCCATGACGAACTCCCCGTACCGGACGATCTCCTCGCGCAGCAGCGGGCTCAGCGGCTGGACGAGGTCGTTCCAGTCGTCGGCGCCCTGGATCTTTCTCCACACGCTAGCCAGGAGGCTCGTCGACTCCCGTGCGCTGTCCGGCCGAGACCGGAGCACCGGGGCGGCCGATGGCGTCCGCCGGGGCGCGGCGACAGACATACCAGGGCGAGGCCGGCGAGGCCGGGGCTTCCGCAGGGCCAGATGCTGCTTGGGCATGGAGACGGTGGAGGAAGCCATGAGGGCGGTGCCAACAGGAACGAAGGGCAATGTCTCAGATTATATAGACAGAAGGGACCGGTGAATAAAAAATGGGAGAGCGTGTTTGGCGAGGGTTTGACTGGGTTTCTTCCTGGCCTTTCTTTTTGTCAAATGGGTCGGTCGGGCTCCCTACCACTCCGCCGTTGGTGATTTGTTCCCGTAGGCTCGCTTCATCACCTGCGTTACGGCTCGCACTTGGCAAGGTTGCGACAGATTGTGCAGCAGCAGTGTAAAATCCATGAAAGACACTGGCCCTGCGACACATGGATTGGAGCATGCCATCGCCAGTTGACTTCTACTCTCTGGAGAAAAGGAAAGCCCAACAAGTCTCCTTATGAACGCCGACATTTCGCTCCCCCCAACTTTTTTCTCGTCGCTCGTTACCTTATTCCACGCCGTGAAAGGGTCAACCTCTGGCCGTCCGATCGTGTCGGGGAGGAACACCGCCGTCGGATCTGTTGACCGCGGCCGCAAATGTTGGTCTTCGCTCCACCCGTCCTCCACGTGTACTCACACCTCTACAAGGCTGGGGCCCCCGGAAATCTTGCAAACCTGACGGTAACAGCCATCAAGATACGGAATTAGTTCACCAAGAAAAAGGGACACCAGCGACGAGGTCCAAACGCAAGTGTGAGGGAGGTGGTTTCGTGATGAATGAGCCTAAGAGTAGACACGTCACGCGTCTCCATCGTCGTACATGCAACAGCTCACAGGATCAAGACATGAGAGGCAGGCAGTGAGAGCAGCGGGGAACAGAAAACTGTAATATATCTCACCTCTGCTATCCGATACAATCCGATAACGCAATTATTGGCCATGGCCTTAGCTGTGTCTTACAAAGGTTGGTGAAGGAAGCTTTATTGTAGTGCTGGCTTGATGAGGCCAGAGAAGGTTAGCCTGTTTCCAATGTACTCATACATCGTGTCAGCTTCCAGGCAAGTTTTGTGAGATCTTGTGCTTACATGGATGTTTCATCGACACCACCAAAAAAAAAAAAAGACGGGAACTTGCTCGAGCTTGTCAGGAACAAAGTAGAGGTTCCACCCGAGGATGATGCCACTAGATTTAATGCAACTACTCAATACAGCTAAACCTGCTGTCAGATCTTCACCGATCAGTTCAGCATGAGAGTGGTTAAGAAAGTTCATTCTCCCTTTCCTTTTAAGAAGCTGCTGCTGTTGCCTCATTTTCTTTCTTGGAGATGTTTTTGTGAGTAACATCTCACCAAATTGTCTGTGTTATTCCTATGACAAAGAAGCCCATTAATACTTGGAACGCTGAAGTGGATCGCATCAGCAGCCCTTTGACTGATCTTTGTCTTCCTCGATATAGATTGGTCCTTTGGGATTTGAATACACAAAATTCTTCTTTGAGCAGCAGCCACACAATTAGGTTTACTGCTTTAGCTTGGCCTCCTTCACTGCATCTAGCCCAGAATACCATTCCTCGGCCTCTCTTTCGTGTCCTTTCTGGAAATCAATGCCTGCATTGCTTTACTGACCAAGTGGAATGTAACTGAAAGTGTTTCTTCTTTGGATGCAAAACCCCTCTCTTTTTCCTTTCTTTTGACCACAGCCACCATTTGTTTATTGCATCTTCTGCAGCAACCTGAGCTTACCAAAGTGCGACCGGCAGAGGCTGCAAACCGACCTTGAGCAGCAATCTTCAGCTTCGAAAGCCTACTGTTGTACTCTTAGAGATGGCTTCCAGAGTTTTTGGCACTTGTATTACTTGCTCCACTCCAACCTGGGATGTATCAAATCAATATGTTAGTAACAGTAACTGTTTAAGGTAGTAAGTACCCTTTTTACGGAGGCTACTCCTGCATCTGAGCCACAGGTATATTCCTCGGGGTTCTACATATTTGTCCTTGCAAAAGTTGGAAAATTATAGACTTGCCCCTACAGGTTTCCAATATACACAATAGCATACATTTTCCCACCGTAGACCTCTCCAATTAAAATCCATCCAAAACCCACTACTATCCATGTCTACCATTGGCTAATTGGAATTTAGAATTATTAGAAAATATGTACAATATCTAAATATGCCTAAAATTCTTAGCATCATAATGCTTCTTAAAAAAAATAATACTGTCAACTAAAATTCCAATGACTCTATCCTAACAGATAAATGATGGCTAAGGTTAGTTACTAGAGAACAACTACAAGAACATTATATAGTTTTTTGGTTTTGCTGAGATGTAAGAATGCTAAACTTGAATTTAGAGATATAACTACAAAAATCAAATACTTCCAAGGGACATTTGTGCAATTTTGTCGATATCATAAGTAGGCCAAAAAAACAGACTAATGTCAACCAATTCATATGGGCCCGGGGTTGAGACGATTACATGGTAGTAGATTTGACTCCCTCTGTTTGAAATTGGATGTGCAAAGTGTTGATAAACCATATCAATTCTCTTTGTAGAACTATGAAAACCTTTTGCAGAATCATCAGTTAATGTTGCCTTCACCTTCAAGGAAGTTTATTTCCACAAAATCTGAGGTGCCAAGGACTTTTGCAAGTCAGAATCTTAGGAAGACCAACAACTTGTTCCAGTTGCAGTTGGGAAACTACCTCTGTATGCATACAATAAGTTGGCCTATAACATAGAAAGACATAATCCTGTTCTTATTGGTCCTGAGGATGAGATGTTTACATGGGGAGTAAATTTCGCTCCACATGGTTGACCTGGATGTGTATAAAGTGTTGATGCAGTATCTTTTCCATTCATGTACAAGAATGTGAGGAAGCTTCATAGAAGAAACATGAAATCCTTTTGGAGAATTTTCAGATGATAGTGTCAGTGTCTTGATCTTCTCTGCAACAGTCAACACTTCATTCATAAAATTCCTAAAAGCAGAATAGAGTCCGTAGCAGCCTATTATTCAAGGGTGCCCATTGTACTTTGCATAGAGAACATGACTACATCATGATAATAGATAATATATGAAAAAAACTGTAAATAACAAATATTTTATTGTTGACAATTTAACATACGACATATTTCTCATCAGCAATAATCATCTTCAGCTGTTATCTTAAACTATGTTCATGGAGGAGAAATAATAAAATCAAACAGTAATGATATAAAACAAGTATAATTTTATCATTGAATTTTTTATGTACATTATCTTATTTTCTTTCAAGGCAATGCATCTAAACAACAAAGGCAAGTAGATTTAGCAATATATAGGCCTAGGATTAGTGATAGAAGATAAGATTAAGTTAGGATTTAGATATGATTTCCTTAACTGAATGAGGAAATCACGTAGGTTAGTTGAGAGAAATCCTCCTATCTTCACCTGTATAAATTAACGATGGATCAATGAATCAATTGGGCATTTTTATTACTTCTTCCTATTTCCAACATGGTATCAGAGCCCCTCTCTCTATAAGAGAGATTACTTTTTTTTTTTTTCACTGTCAAATGACAACTTTTATTTTCATTTGTTCGTCGACAATCCCGCTGCAAAACTGCAGATACTCAGGGGTCATCTGTCGCCACCTTCCCGGACATCCTCTACTCCGAAGATCTCTCTTACCTCATCTGCAGAAGATGACGACTTCTACACCCGCTCGCCGGCATCGTCCCTCCTGCAGCCTTTGTTCTCTCTACCAAGAGCACCTGTAAGGGCCACTGCCCATCGTCTCTCGGTGCTTTGTAGAGAGGGCACAACAAGTTCTTTCTTGCTATCAAACGGTAGCAAATCCTCACCCCGTCGATTGCCCTTTTGCGAAGCCGCAATTGTCGATCGACTCTTCTTCTGCAAAGCCGCGATCTCTGTTTCCCGACAAAAAAAAAAAAAAAAGACAGAGCATCGCCAGCGCCGTTTTCATTCGAGGATCTGAAGATTCGGGTCCCGCTCTATAATTGATGTCCGCGTCGCTGGTCTGGCAGCCCTCTCGCTCAACCTCGCTGGCACTTGCCGTTGCCATCGCTAGCATCGGCGACACTATCTGCCTCATTGTTGCCTACCATCGACTCACCGTTCGCTCGCTGCTGCTGCCGTCACAGCAATAACTCGGTCGCTTCTCTTCGGTGCAGATCCCTCTCTGCATCGTCTCTACACCTCCAAAGAAGGGACCGCAACATTGTGGTCCTGAAGTCAGGGAAGAAAGGGAAGCACACCTTCACTACAGCGGCTTCCTCATCTTCTCCTTCGGCAGTTACTATGCTCGCTGCCGACCCCCCTTACTCCAACAATTGCAGTCGCAACTGCAGCCCTCGCCGGCCACAACTGCTACCCTCTCCTTAGATCTATCGCTTCTTGCTGTCAAACGACAGTCTCTCGTCGACATCGAAGCTGGAGACTTCTAGTGCGTCGGCTTTCTCAATTCCTCTACCGAGGTGTTCTTCTGCACGAGACCATCTTCCTTGTGCACCACCACTGTCGCATCAGCACCAACAAGCAGCGGCACCTTCCCTACCCCATCAGCAATAAGTTCTTTCTCGTTGTCAAACGACAGTAAATCTACGACCGCAGCGCTTCTCTCACTGCCCTTCAGATCTACCAATCGCCCCAGCCATAGCAGCATCTCCTCCGCCGAAGTCAACCGTTGTCAGACCTTCACCGCAGTTGACAACACAGCGGTCTCCTTAACATTGGGTAAAGATCTGTGTCCTTCACAGGAGCTTGATCTTGTGGGGGCATGATAGTTCGATCTAATCGGATTGTCGAATTTGGCTCTAGCAGAATCGTCTGCTACTTTCTTCGGATTCATTGTCATCGGTTCAAGATCAACGTCCTCAGTTCAAGATCGACGTCCTTACAAGAGCTCGATCTTGCGGGGGCATGATAGAAGATAAGATTAAGTTATGATTTAGATATGATTTCCTTAACTGAATGAGGAAATCACGTAGGTTAGTTGAGAGAAATCCTCATATCTTCACCTGTATAAATTAACGATGGATCAATGAATCAATTGGGCATTTTCATTACTTCTTCCTATTTCCAACAATTAGGATCAAGATTTGCAATTTCGATCTGTACTGCCTGGTATGGGCGATATGTACCCGTCCGCCGGGTTACCGGTAAGCTCCAAAGCATGGAACCAATCTCCTCAAGTTCAACAGGATTCAGTATTGGAGTTCTTTCTCCGCCTTCAAGCATGCCAGCCTGGAAAAGAATATTGCACCAAGAAATCCATATGCTTCCTGACAGAAGTTGAAAGATTTTAGAAACATAAAAAACTAACTGGTGTTATCAATTTCTTATATGCAAAAATTATCAAATTACAACCCAAACAAGAGGAAGAAACATATCAGGAAGGCATCCTGAAGATATTCTAGTAAACCATATAATAAGAGCCCGAACTATCTAAATCAAGTTTTAAGAGACAGCATAGAAGAGTGCAGGAGGATATTGTTGGCTTACCATTACCTTCTACATCGACACATGAAGGGAAGTTGTTGACAAAGTAGACCTTCTATGCATTGTTGCATTAACATGCCAAGCACATGAATTGACATTAGATATTTGACTCACCTTCGTGATGATCTGAAGCATAACAGAGGGAATTTTGAGACGGCTAAGAATCTTATTTTGCTGAACAAATAGCTGTCTGTTCTTAAAGATAAAATGATGAGCACATGTAATATGCTTCCAAACACAAACAGGTTCTTTTTTGTTGTTGTTGCCACCAGTTTCCCTGTGCAAACAATTTTACCATTTTTGGAAGTAAAGGAGTATGTTGCAAAGGCCTTCATCTCTTCCCCTGAAGCAAGTGATGAATAGAACATTAGCTCCAGCATCAGCATAGGGTCTCAATCACTTTAGAGATTCCTCAAAAGGTAGCATGGCAAGAATCAGCCTGTGCTACTATCATGATATCACAGCCAATTTTCCTCCATTCACCAATAGTTGCTTTTATGCATGTACCACTTCCTTTTCAGAAGCCACCTTACTTCCACAAGTATGACCGCAAGCTTTGGTGACATCTTTACCGTAGCATCTATCAAGATCAAGGAGAACACTAGTATATGAGTCACTAATTATGAGACACAATCTTCACTTTCTTGGAGTAACAAATCTAAAGAGAAAAAAAAAACTCTCCCATTATAATCAACTAGAAGAAAACAAATGAGAGAGATAACCATTCATAAAGACTGCATAATTGCAGAAGCAACGATGTCTAGTATAACTAAATTTTTTTACTTGCATTTACATATAATTCAGTATGTTTAAGTTTGAATCTAATCACTTTAGAAGGAAAATCTCAGGAATCTAATGCAGAATCTTTACCTGGTCTTCAGGAATTATCCCTGCAAAGCCAGATTGAATGCAACCTTTCACTGTTCTCCTGACATTCATAGCATTCCTATATACATTGTCACCATTTCGTATCACAGGAATTGACATGCCCTGGGTAATTTGACATCCTTGAATGACCACTTCTCCATAATAGGATATATGACCAATATCTGACAACCCCAAAAAAAAAAAAAAAAAAAAAAAAATGCTGAACTAAGAAAAAAAAAAGAAAATCTGAAAAACAACACTATACCAAGAAATGACAAGTTAATAGTAATGATGTTATAATAACAAAATCAGTTCAACAGTATCATTAGTGTGAGAAGGTTGCAGAGATAAGTATATCATCCTTTGAGGAACTATAAAATGGCTTATTAACTAAATAATGAGGAAGCACACAGATGAAAAACCTGTAGAAGATATAAGTTTGCTTTTATGATGTCACGCAAGTGAGATCAATATGAAGTGAATAATAAGTCAGAAACGAGCAACAATGATAAATGAGAAGGATTTAGTATCATCAAGTACAATGTGATATACAAATTTTTGGCAGAATTTGTTATCATTGTCAAGACAAAAGAGAAGCATTAAAGCAGAACTGCAGAAAGAACCATTTAATTGCTTGGAATGAAAACCATGTAATAAGAGAGGGACATGTTGGTTGTGATGATACTTAAGCTTCCTTCTATACTAACCCAAAGTATACCAAATCCTGCAGAAGTTGAGTAACTAAAAAACAAAAAAAATTACAGAGTGAGAATTTGGAGCATGGAAAGAACCAAAAGAGAAAATGGGCTTCCAGTTGCATTACTCACACGGTTTTGTCAGAATAAAATATCAACATCCACTTCAGATATGATGTAACATATAAAAAAAGTAGTTACCAAGGACCAACATTTAGGCTCTTGCCTGGAGCAAGTGGAACTAAAAGCAAGACATGATGACTTAATGTAACTGACTCCAGAGAGTTGTATTATGTTATGAGCTGCTAAGAAAGAGTAATTAAGCTTTAAGAGGGAGAGAATGAAACAGAGTCAGCAAAAGAAAACATTTAAGGGAAAGCAGGACTAATTGGGATATGTGATTCAGCCTACAGAGCAGTACTGACACTAAAAGGGAAATGGAGGCCAAAGTAAGATTGCATTTAGTAGCACCAGGTTTCGTTTATGGCTAATGCACTAGAGTCAACAAACAAGGCAAGACCAGACACAACTGAAGCCAAATCTGTCTCTCTCCAACTCTTGTACACGTCCCTGACAAAGAAGCAACGAGTCGGTGAGGCCCGAGAGCAAACACCTTCCGCTCGTGAAACGGAACTGGACTCCCGGGTTTTCCAGGAGCTTTTGCCGCTGACAGCGTCGAAGCAATGGAGTCGCTGGCGGCAGAGCGAGCAGCTGATGCACAGGAGGAACGTTACCCAAAACAAAGAACTATACATTTTTTTTATATTAAAAAAAAAAAAACTTTTACCTCAAACAGGAGGAACTGACAAATCTACTCCACTTGTTCTTCGATCCTACTCTACGAAAACCACTTGTTGCAGATTCTTATAATCGACCAGACTTTTTAACGGCACTGCTTTACTTATACGATAAAATTGAAACTTAATACATCTACACAAAGAACCTCTTTCGTCGATTGACATTTAAATGAACTGTCCCGCTACTTACTACCACATAATCCAATACTCATTGATCGGTAACAGTCATTAGCAAGTCCTGTTAATTGCCCCGCGCCCCCAATAAATCTATACTGGCTCTCTCTGCTCTTGACTTCCTTGACTTGAAGACGAAAACAAAAACTTGAAGTAAAGAACCACTTGCTCCCTACGTTTGAACGGAAGTCGAATGATTAAGTCACAGTAAAACCATCAATTTATTAGCTTATTGATGCCCTATATTACTTTGGAATCTCAGAGCTCACTTAGCTCAAAACAACACTGGTTTGTTTCTTGCGCCAAAGTATCCATCGAAGGTAGGAGGAATATTACCCGACTTGCCTCTATTCAATACCAAAACCCTTATGCTTGGGAGTGTCCTCTCCTCCTGTTACTTGTACAAGGGTTCGATGGGTTCAATTCCATTCCATTCCATTCCATTCCAATTCTTACGGTTTAGATTGAGCATGAAACATTTCATTCTCTACTTCTCGATGACATGACTTTTTCACACTGCTCCCCCTTCCTTTACCAACCTATTCTTGAAGTTGATGACTTAGACACGAGCAAGATAAATAATAGACTTGTCAATACTGACATACCGCAATCCATCCCTTTCTTATTTATATTAATCTTACTGTGCGTGCTGATGTAGCTCCAGTTCTTTACTTACCTATTGGACTCCCTCTTCGTTCCTACGTTCAGCACAACTCAACATCCAACTCGCTAACTTGTTTGTTTCCCATAACCTAATCCCTTAGGTCGCTACTTCCTACTTATTGCTACGTAAGCACTTAGGCTGCTACTACTCATTGCCTTACCTAAATAAACCTCTAGTTTTGTTGATTGCTCTCTTTCTTTCCATGTCGATTGCTGAGGGCAATATATATATATATATTGAAATATTAGTAAACATCTATTTTAAATTATTTATAAGGATCTATTTGTAAATATATGGATTATTTAATAAAAAAATTTAATTAAATAAATTTATATTGAAAGTTTATTGTTAGGGACCTAAATGTAAATTTTAAAAATTTGATATGAATTGTGAAATATTCATTTTAAGTTACATAAAGAAAAAAAAAAGAACAACATGTGTAGCCTAAGGATGGTACCACTTATGATTATTACATGGATGACGCATAAGTTCCTTTCATGTAACTTTGTCACTCGTCATCTTTGTGTTAGCAAAACTTAAACTATTAAGGAAGAAAAATTAAAGGAGAAAACTTACCGTAAATAGGAAGACTTGTTGTTGATGGGAATAGAAAAAAATAAACTTTGTATACAAACAAATACTAACGAGCCGTCACACATAGCGGAATCAAACAGAAATCACAATCAAATGAACATCAAGATTTACGTGGAAAACCCTTCCAGCTCGAAAGGTAAAAACCACGGGACAAGCCAGATAAAATTCATTATCAAAATAATGAATATACAAATCTCAACGCTTCTTGCTCAAACCGAAGCAACACCACAAGAGAATCACAGGGATACAAGGACTGTATTACTATGCACAATATCTAAAATATTCTCAAGTGATCGCAGTAAGAATACATTATAAACTGATCTAACTTGAGATATAGATGATTGAGAATAGTCTTTCTTTGTCCTTCTTGGATCTATTATTTTCTCCCTTTTACTATCTATCTGCAGCCTTCTTTTTCTCTCTCATGTTTTCAGTTGTCGCTACCCTTCTTTCCACAACCCTAGCCACAAAATCTAGGGTTTAGCTTAAGATAAATGAAGATTAAAGCTATGGGCTTCACTAAAGCCTATTATGGGCTGAATCTTGGTCATCTGCTCATCTGCCCAACAACCTCCCCCTTCAGCCCATAAGGGAGGTTGTCTCATGACTCCTCAATGTGAACATATACTGACCAACTATTAGCACATCTGCTATCTCTCTTTCGGTAAAGTCTTTGTCAACATGTCTGCCTCATTATCATCTGTGTGAATTTTCTGAAGCTGTAACTGCTTCTCTTCAAGCACATTTCTGATCCTGTAATACTTGACATCTATATGTTTTGACTTGGAATAAAATATTGGGTTCTTGCACAAATGGATGGCACTCTGCCTGTCACAATACACCACATAATTTTTCTATTTTAGCCCCAATTCTTGTAAGAATTCTTTCATCCATAATATTTCTTTGCAAACCTCTATAACAACAATATATTCTGCCTCTGTGGTGGAGAGAGCAATACACATTTACAATCTAGATTGTCATGACACAACTCCCCCTATAAAAGTAAGTACAAAACATGATTTAGACTTTCTTGTGTCAATATCTCTTATCGTATCTGCATCTGTATAACTTGTCAATATAGGTGGTCCACCTCCAAAGCTTAAACAAATTTTATAACTTCATCTAAGATATCTAAAAATCCACTTCACTACTGTCCAATGCTCTTTGCTTGGATTTACAATAAATCTGTTAGCAATACCCACTGCATATGCGATGTCCGATCTCGTACATATCATCGCGTACATTAAACTTCTAATTGCTGAAGCATAAGAAACCTTTTGCATTTTCTCTTCCTCATTTGAAGTAACCAGCAAGAGGAGAGCCAATTGGTTTTGCATTACTCATACTGAACTTATCTAATACCTTTTCAATATATTTCTCATGTGATAACCAAATCTTCTTGTTTCTTTTATCACGAGAAATCTGCATGTCCAGTATTTGCTTTGCTAGCCACATGTACTTCATTACAAAAGACTCACTCAGTTCCTTCTTCGGCCTATCAATCATAAACATATTTTTTCCAACAATAAGCATGTCATCAACATAAAATAAGAGAATAATAAAATCTTCACCAAACCGTTTGATGTACACAATGATCTGAAGTTATTCTTTTGTATTCATTTTCAATCATAAATGAATCAAACTTTTTATTTCATTGTCTTGGAGCTTGCTTCAGCCCATACAAGCTCTTCCTCAACTTGTAGACAAGATTTTCTTTACCTTTGACTTTGAAGCCTTCTGGTTGCTCCATATAAATTTTCTCCTCCAAATCACCATGAAGGAAAGTTGTCTTCACATCTAACTACTCAACCTCCAAGTCCATGTTAGCACCAATACTAAGAGCAACACGAATAGAAGATATTTTAAAAATAAGAGAAAAAATATCTTCAAAGTCAATACCTTTCTTTTGACCAATGTATTTCACAACTAATCTAGCTTTGTACTTTGGTTGAGAACAATATTCTTGAGTATTCAACCTAAAAGCCCACTTGTTCTTACTTTTCTCTAGTAGTTGCACCAAATCATATGTGTGGTTCTTCTGTAGAGAATTCATCTCTTCCTACAGAGCAACAAACCACTTCTTTTTATGTTCACTTTCAACTACTTCCTACTAACTCTCTGGTTTACCTGCATCAGTAAGCATCACATACTCATCTGTAGATTATCTTTTGGAAGGTTGACGTGGTCTAGAAAATCTTCTTAATTAAGGTTCTATGGGAACTTACTCTCTTTCTTCTTCATGCTCAACATATCTTGCAGGTATATCAACATATGGCTCTACACCATCTTCCTGCACATCTCCCCCATTACCCTGATATACTAGAGAAATAACTAAATCACGGTCTATAAATCCCTCTGCAGAAGTCTTAGCTGGTGCTTCCTTCTTTAAATCCTCAATGGTTTGATCCTCAAAAAAGATAACATATCTACTTCTGAACATCTTTTGCTTTTCTAGATCCCAAAACCTATAACCAAACTGATTATGTGAGTAGCCAAGAAAAATATACTCTTTTATCTTACCATCCAACTTTGACCTCTCATTGTCTAAAACATATGCAAATACACGACAACCAAATACTTTCAAGTGCTTATAGGAGACATCCTTCCCTAACCATACATGTGTTGCAACATCACCATCTAGAGCTGTACAGGATGACAAGCTGATCACATCAATTGCAGTCCTCAAAGCCTCATCCCAAAACCTTTTGGGTAGCTTGGCCTGTGAAAGCATATATTTCATCTTTTCCATGATAGTGTGGTTCATCCTCTCTGTAATTACATTGTGCTGAGGTGTACCAGGAACTATCAACTCATTTGACCTACAATAATAATCATTAAACAATCATATGTACTCACCATCATTATCTGATCTTATGTATTTCAATTGCCTTTCTGTCTCCCTTTTAACTCTGGCATGAAACTCCTTGAAGATACTAATAACCTGATCTTTAGTCTTCATAGCATAAACTCAAACTTTCTTCGAAAAGTCATCTATAAAAGTGACAAAATAAAGTGCACCACTGATTTTAACAGATCCACCATGAGTTTTTATCCTTAAAGGACCACACACATCTGCATAGACACGGTCCAAGCATGCATTTTTCTAGATAAAGCATGGCTAACAAAGGAAAATCTATGTTGTTTGTCAGTCAAACAATTAATACAAGGGTTAAGACGTATACCTCTAAGGTCTGATAATACCTCTCTCTTGGAAAAAACTTACAGCCCCTTCTCGCTCATGTGTCTCAGTCGCCTATGCCACAACTCAATGCTGAAGTCTTTCTCTGTAGCATTCAACTGCTCACTATAAGCTTTAGCCTATAATCTATACAATGTATAACATTTCTTCCCATTAGCTATAATAAGAGAACCCTTACTGAGCTTCCACTGCCCTCTGTAAAATCTGACATCAAAGTCTTCATCATCTAGCCTTCCAATTAAAATTAAATTCAACCTTAAGTCAATCACATGCTCACATCTTTAAGCACCAACTTGCAGCCAAGGTTAGTCTTTATATGGATATCACTCATGTCAATAATGTCTGTTGTGTCATAGTTGCTCATCTTGACAACATCAAAATTTTCAGACCTGTAAGTAGCAAAGAACTCCCTCCATGGTATAGCATGATAAGAAGCACATGTGTCAATTATCCACTCAAGATTCTGGCATAATCATTACCTTACACTATAGTTGTGATATTCTCTTTGGACTTTGTATGCTTCACTTTTTTCCTCTTTATCTTGTTCTTCTTATGTTGTTTGTACTGATTCTTATAATATTCTTTCTCACTACAATTGTAGTAAATAATATCTTTTCTTGATATTGACTTGCTTCTACCCATGTGTGAACCACTTCTATCTTTTGACTTTGATTTTCCTCTATTCTCTTAGACAGGTGCCTATTAATCAATCTGAGAAGTTGTTGAATTCTTTCTCCTTAACTCCTCGTTCAACAAACTGCTTGTTACTTGACTTGACAATATCATCTGGTGTAGAATTACTGAGGAAAACCACTAGTGTCTCTCAATTTTTTGGTAAAAAACTGAGAAGTAACAATGTCTGCAACTCATCATCAAGAGACATTTTCATAGAGGATAACTGGTTAGTAATACTCTACATTTCATTCAGATGCTCAGCAATAGAAGTACCCTCTTTATATTTCGGGTTCACAAGTTTTCTTATCAGAAAAGCTTTGTTGCTAGTCGTTTTTCTTTTATAAAAATCTTCTAACTTTTTTTAAATAGAGTAAGTATAACTTTCAGTAAAAATATGGTGAAAGACACTGTCATCAAGCCAATATTGAATAAACCCAATTATTTTTTGATTTAACCTCTTCCACTCATTGTCTGTCATCATTGTGGCCTTTGCACTATCCCCTTGCAAAGGTCCATACAAGTCGTTGCAATACAAGAGATCTTCCATTCTTGGTTTCTATATCATTTAATCATTTTGACTTAAACTTAATCATGCGAGAAACATTAATGACCTCCATGTTCGAATACAAAAATTAGATGCTACGAAAACCTTGCTCTGATACCAGTTGATGGGAATAAAAAGTAATAAACTTTGTATACGAATAAATACTAACAGGCCGTCATACACAGCGGAATCAAACAGAAATCATAATCAAATGAATATCAAGATTTATATGGAAAGACCCTCCAACTCAAAGGGTAAAAACCATGAGACAAGCTAAAGAAAATCCACTATCAAAATAATGAATATACATATCTCAAAGCTTATTACCCAAACCTAAGCAACAACCGCAAGAGAATCATAGGGATACAAGGACTATATTACTATGCACAATATCTAAAATCTTCCCAAGTGATCGCAGTAAGAATCCACTGCATACTGATCTAACCTGAGATATTGATGATTGAGAATAGTCTTTCTTTATCCTTATCTTCTTCCCTTTCCTGGATCTCTTGTTTTCTCCCCTCTACTGTCAATATGCAGCCTTCTTTCTCTCTCCCACATTTTCAGCCGTCGCTACCCTCTTTTCCACAACTCTAAGGTTTAGGTTAAGATAAATGAAGATTAAGGCTATGTACTTCACTAAAGCCCATTATGGGCTGAATTTGGGCCATCTGCCCAACAGTTGCAAGTAACGTACACTTGAGAAGAGAAGGGAAGAGGAATTAAAGTAAGAGTTTTGTTTTGGTTTGAGGTTTTGGATCAATTCCTCATACTTAGGAATCAATATTTCTGAGACAAGTATTTGAACCCTATCCTATAGTAGTCTTAATCCTTGATTTTATCTCAGTTTGATATGATTTCATAAGATTTGTGGTTTAGAACATGATATCTTTCTCATTCATATGTAAATCTATGAATCTGAAAATTTTTGGATTTTGACCTTTCTGCTTTATTCTAGTCATAACTTTCTGCACCATAATTTAGGTAAAATCTATTTTATTCGAAAGTAGATTTATAGATCTTTCTTTTGATATTAGAATTTAAAATTTTAGAGTTCATATGTCTATCTAAACTTTTGTTTTAATTGATCATGAAGAATCTATAAAATAGACATTGTAATCTCTTACCTATTGATACTAAATTTCTTGTAACTCTTTGTTGAAAAATCCAATTATAGCAAAACATACTTCATTAGAAATTAGACTTATAGATTTTTTATTTCATACCTGATTTGAAAGATTTGAAATACAAATGATGACTAAAATATTTATTATATTTAACTCTCTAGATTCTTTAAAATATAATTGTTATCTTCTTACCTTTCGTTACTAAATTATTTAGAATTTCTTATTGGAAACTCTAATTCATTTAGAAGTTAATTCATCTAAAAGTAGATTGATATATCTTTTAAATAACACCTATTTTGAGTAAGTTGGAATATAGTTGATTATTTAAATAATTTATAAAATGTCGATCTCAGAATCTGTCAGAATAGGGCCCTTGGCCATTTTGCATACCTTGTTCATTGTCTTGTAAATTGAATTCGTCTAGAAATCTTTCTTCAATTGAACTCTATGTGATTGAATTATAATGTGTTTTTATCCTTAATTCTTTTTATTGTTCCGCATGTGCTTATGATATATATCAATTTATTACTCAGAATGTCCTTTTGTTCTTTGGTGTTTGTAGGATAATGTGAACCTTTGTCAGAAATGGTAAAGAGAGTTATGCTTAGTGCTCGGGATGCTCTGCCAATTCCCTATGACTTCATCAAAACGTGGGAGACTTATGTTTGGTGGTCATTCAGAAATGGATAGATCATATTATGTTTGTGATTCTACTTCACCCTCTATGTTTTCAATGTGATATTCAAAGTATTTTCTTATAAGTTTATATGTGCACTTTGGATAAAAATGCAATGAATGTGATGTCAAATATGACATGTGAGCTTTTGATTTTTATTTGTTATTTGATAAGTTTTGAAATGATTTGTATACATTTGATATGCTTCAAAATATGTTTATGCCTTTGATATGTCTTGAAATAATTCTTATATTATTGATATGCTGCAACATGTTTATGCCTTTGATATGCCTTGAAATATTTCATATACCATTGATATGCTTTTAAACATGTTTACACCTTTGATATGCTTTGAAATATTTCATATGTCATTGACATACTCTGAAATATTTCACATGCTATTGATATACTCCAAGTTATCTCATATGATATTGATATGTTCCGAGTTTCCCGCCAATGATATGCTCTAATTAATCTTCCTCTATTGTTATAATCAAATTATATTTTGAATGAAATAATTTATGATTTTATATCTAATAAGATACTATCTATGAATTATTATACCCTTGTCTTGCATTTTAATATTAAGTTTGTTTGAAACTATCATCCATTGCCTTAGATATGTTAGTCACTTGCTTAGCTTTGTAGCTCACCCCGTTACTATATAATTTTTTAGGTTTTCTTGTCACTCACTAAAATGTTTGAATTGGGTTGAGATAGTAGAGAGCTATTCAAATTTTGGGCAAGTCTTGTAGGATGATCTGTTGTGGATATTGTATGAGTACAATTTACACATAATGAAATGTTGTCGATAAATTTGAGAATTGATATGTCTAAAAGACCTCTCATGTTCAGAATTTTGGAATGTCAAGTTTAGTTTTCTGATGATTTGAACTTGTGGTAAATGGTTAGCTTTGTGATTCGTAAATTATTACGCTTGTGGATTTATAAGTGTAGTTAATGTTGTTAAGTTAACTTTGGGTTTTGTGGATTATGGAGTGATGTGGTGTATGACTAAAAACTGCACATGTTTTATAAGTTATGAATAATGTTTGAATGATTTTTCAATATCCTTAAATGTTAGTTAGGATCTTGGATTTGGATTGTGAATGAATTATAATATTCTTGATTGAAGATAGGTTCACACCTATATTGATAGAATCTTAAAGAAATTTAATATACAATATTATTCAGTAAATGATAAAAGGAAACTTTAATCAAAATAAGTATTTTTGAAATAACTTGGAAGAGAATAAATGAAAGAAAAATATTCTTTATGTATACGTAGTTGAAAGTTTATTATATGCGCAAGTCTATATAGATTAGATATCAATTTTATAGTTAAAATACTAGATCGATATTAGAGTTATTGAGAATAAAATATTAAAATATTATAAAAAAATAATAAGATATCTAAAGGGATGAAGGATTATATGCTCACGTATATGAAATTAGATCAACTTAAAATGATAATATTTGCATATGTTGATTTTGTAAATTATCTCAATAGCATAAAGTTCACTTTTATATTTATTAGTTTCAGGAATAATTTATAAGAAAAATATAAAGTAGTGTATTATTATATTATCAAAAATAAATTTTGGTTTTGTTGCATGCTTTAAGGCCACTAATTCGTTGAATATACTTTAAAACTTGATGTGGTTAGACTCAACGCTAAGTCGTTGAAGATACTTTATGATAGATATATCGTAATAATTTTTTTCTCTAAGAATGATAAGTACTTGATAATTAGAGAAAAAAATTTAAAATAATTAATATCAATTAAAAACTTTAGTTTTACTGTATTGATCACTAATCCATTCACTTAAAACTTACAATCTAAAGTGTTTGAAAGATTGGGTTTCTGAGTAATCCATAAAAAAATATTATAATGCATGTTTAAGTAGACATTATAATATATATTATTATTTATATAATTAAAATTATTTATTTCTGTTATCCTATTCATATTTTTGTATGTATTGATTGAATGTGTATAATAGGATTATTTTTATAAGACAAATTACATGATTCATTTTGGACTATATCATGAATGACTAATGGTAATGTGATATATAGAAAGAAGCATGATATTGATGATAGTCAAACTTAATGTGGTATTATTATGTTTATTTGACTTATTAGTTTGTTTTATAAAATCCATGGGCATGTAAAAAAAAATTAAAAGTTTCATAATCTATTTAAATAAAATTATTCTTAATTATATTTTTTTATATATCTTATCAAATAATGTGAAATGAGAGAATATTATATTATGTGACCCTATCTATGATATATTATATATATGATTGGAATCTGATTAAGATTATTGGTCAATAGAAAAGAAGTTCAATGATAGTATGATTCCTTAGGAGATGATTTAGATGAGAAGGTCTCTCTTAATTAACATCCTAAATTTTCTGATCTTAGCTATAAAAGGACATGACCTCCTAGGGATAAAACATGATATCTATTTTCAATCTCTCTTAATTCCTAATTTATTGCTTATAATAATCCTATGAATGATATAAAGAGATAATAAGACAAGTATAGTTCTCCTTGTAAATCGTCATCACTTTAGCTTTCGGATTCTTATAAATCAAATAAGAACTCTTTGAATGACATCGAAATGCATGCATCATAAATTTGATTTAATATTATTTGATTTCAATTTTTAGTATTAATTTTTTGTATAACAATAGTATAATCATAATTTTTATTATTACACTTATTTATACTTAATTCATATTATGGGTGGATATGACATCACAATAAAGACTTAATTTTTTTTATACAATGACTTATTTGATACTACCAAATGTTGACCAAATAATGGAGAAAGAGGAACTTAATATATACACTATGCATCAATCAACTGATAACTTCCAATAATTGGAATTGAATGTTGATTAGTTTGCTGAATATTTCTTAATATTTTGGCGATACATTATTCTTAATATAGTCCTTTTTTAGAATAAAAATTACTAATTTTACTCAATATTTTCATCATTGGATGAAGAATGCATCATCCAAGAACTTATATAATTTTGTGAGCAACTTCGTAATTGACTAGTATTGAAGTAATACATATTTAATATAAAATGGAATCAAATGGGATGCATTGAAAGATCTTCTCCTCAATTTTATCTAGTATCAGATTCAATTAATATATATATATATATATATATATATATATATATATATATATATATATATATATATATATATATATATATATATATATATATATATATATATATATATATATATATATATTCGTGTCATCCACACCTTGATAGTTAGTATTAACGAACTTAGTGGCGAGAGTTGCCAAGCTAGAGGTTGTCATGCTACATCACGAACGAACCATTTAGTCATCTCAAGAGTCAAAATCATCATTGCTGATGTGATTATGTCATACCGCCTATCATCAAAACTATTTCCTTAGAGACTATTACACCACATCGTCATGTCTCTTAACAATTACTTCAATCGTTAGGGATCTCAAATTATTAATAACATTCTCTTTTTTTTTTATATTTTGAAATTTATTATATTTTGAACAGGCTATTGACTTGAGCATAAGAGTGACCGAGTTAGAAATTTTTAACGTATTTATCGAACATCACAGGAGCGACGATTCTACAATAACCACCCTTATCCATATCGATCGAACATCCTCAACATCTTTCGATATCTCATATCAAATTTATCTACTTTAATCTTGCACCCGAACAAAGGTCAAGATACCTCATATTCATTAGTATGATCAATTTTGATGTCATGGTGTGACAAGACAAACAAGCTAATATTAAAAAAAAAAAAAAAAACAAACTATGAAGTGATTGCATTACCCTGGTAAGACAGTTGATCCTGCATTGGTTGAGTTAGTAGAATATATAGAATTAAAGGCTGAGTTGTAAAAGTGTTTAGGTTGGTTTGAGCATGAACTTATCGACTTGACTTGAATCGAGCTATGTTGTCGCCCTGAGTTATGTCAACCTAAGTTGATTTCTTGGACCCAATTGATGTTGAGCTGATGAAAAAGGATGAAATGTCATCCAAATGTCGACGTGTTATTAGTGGGTATCATTTATTCACCCTGCATTACTCCTTATCCAACAAAGTGAGAAGCTGTTTCCAATCAGGTAAGCAAGAAAGTTGAGGAAACCACTGAGTTGGGAGAGATGTAATCGTTCATGTGAAGTGGGATTGGAGGAAGTCAACGATATCCAATTTGAGCCCAATTAACATGGAAGATGAGTTGTGAGCTGCACAGGCAGACGGAGGTAAGAGTCAAAATTGATTTGGAATTTCATGGGATTTAGGAACATCTCCATATACTCATTTTGCACACTTAAAAACATATCATAAAAGAAAAAAGCGGTCAAAAATATTGATGAATAACTCGATGTACAAGGGCTAAACAAAGGAGCTTATTACTTCAAAAAATTTCATCATCCTCGACAAATTTCAAGAGATGCCCTAAAACCAATAGCCTACGATCTCCTTCTCTACGTTCACTTCCGATCGCCATCACGCCTTTAATTACTCGGGCGTAGAACCGCTCAAGCTGTGGCACGCCATAACCCCCAGTTCGCTCCATGAAATGTTGCTTCACAGAGTCTATTTGCTTGGAGATGTCGGCATCAGTCATCACTGCATCATTGATGTTTTCATTTGCCCGTGGACTGGAGGCTACTTCCGATGATTCCGGTAGTCCAGTGGAGTGGGCTTCTGGTCCTCCTGATGGACCATTTGTCTCGGGAGGATCTTGGAGTGCTGGATAAGAACAGACCCTTGTGGAATCAGGTTCGACAGGAGCTCTTTCATCCCTGCCAGAGCCTGCCAATACAAGAAGCACAAATCACAGTGTCAATACCATTACGATGAACTATAAAAAATTTCATGCTCAATCGTCCTTCATTTATGCTAAAGGAAGCAGAATAACTTGAGAAGGGAATAGCATTTAATATAGCTAAATACATTTCCTCATCATTCTGAACGTTGATACCAGTTGCTGCCAAGGGGGGAGCAGCAGGACACAGTTGTCAAGAATACAAAAGGCAAATAGGTTCTGTACTCTTAGAAGTACAGAACTGGAAGTTGACGAAGATTTATAATGAACTTACCAGCAGACTTCCATATGAATAAGTATCTTACAAACCAATCCAATCACAAATTGGTAACTTAGCGAAACAATACAAGAGTTATGTTAATGAATAAAACAAGCTATTATAACGAACAAGCTGTCATGGCATGGCCCTGAAAATGGAGGTAAAATGGCTTGTGTTGGCTTTGTTTGATATGCTTAGCAGGGTCCCAAAGGTAGATAGATGCAAACTGAGTTGTGCCAGCATGATCCACAGGTTGGAGTGTTCCGAGGCCCACAAGTTGACATAGTATGACTCACTTAAGGGCCACAACAACATGACTTGGCATGGGTCACACACTAATGTTAAATTATATAGAATATATATATATGATGTTGAAGAGTAGTGCATAGGTAAAAGGACTAGCGAGGAGATGAAGATAGGTCAATAAAAAAAGTAGGAAAAGGGGTGGAATAGTGGAAAGAGATCGAGGGGGAAAAAATAGAGAGGACTAGAAAGCGGGGATGAGGTGTGAGAATATCTCAGAAACCTTATTTAAAACATGTGCTATTAAAGGAGGCTCGCCAATAAAACTTATCAACTATGTCCTCAACCAGGAAGTCAACATTGATTCTCCCAATATGTCTTTTCTTGTTGTTTCTTCATAGCTTGAGGTGTGAGAAAATTGAACTGGCCCGAGTCTATCACTCTTTACAAAACTCCCTCCCCAATTTACTCGCTTAATTCTGAACCACTATAATCTCTTTACAGAGCTCACACCCTCTTTGTTTACCTCTTTGCCCTCCTACCTCTGCCTCTCCGAACTCCTTGACTCAAATCATCACTTCAAAGTTACAAAGCTAACCTGGGTTTAGCAAGTGATCATAAATACTGTGGTCGATAGGCCCTGCCTTAATGTAGTCCAACCAACTTGATGCCCAGGCCCGATATGTTGATAATGAAAGAGACCTCGATAAATTCAAGCATATATGAGCTCAACATAGATTGAGAAGAGAACAGAAAATTAACAAATTTTCAGCTCCATAAAACATAAGTTAAGAATCCCTCATCCCCCCAAAGCGATTTGATCTTAAATGTCAGAACCCTTTTCCCCAGTTTCGTTTAGACCAAAGCTTCAACCCCATATAACCTCCTCGATCCTCAGAACTACATGGTGCAAGAAATGCCATCAATATATTATTTTCCATTAATAAAACATTTTAACACCTAAAGGAATGTCATCAAGTTTCTTTCAAGTAATCTTTCTCATCCAAGTATGAAATACAAGCAAAATGGAACAAGAAATCAATAAAATAATAATCATTTTCTAGAGGATATAGTTCTAATCCATCAAGAACAAATAACAAGATCCAGATACCTGGGTCATGGTCTGCATTTTTCTTTGGCCGCCTCAGTGCTTCATAACTTTGTGCCAGATTTACATCTGGCTGAACATTACGAAGTCGGGCACTCGTTCTAGTAACAGCAGCAAGTTGAACAACAGGTGCTGCCGGAATATTCAACTCTTCCATGTCACCTGCCAAGTGCAGCGGACCACCTTGCGCTGCAATTTTGTCACAAAATGAGACTAGAGCTGGGTCCATCTGTGACAACATACCTTGCACCTAAACAGGAGAAGAATAATTTAGCAAGAAAATTAACAATATCGATGAGATATCTGATTGCTTAGCACAATTAATATAAATAATAGGAAAATACCACATCTCGAAGCTCATAAGCTCTGCTAACAATTCTGGCTCCATTGTAGTCATCTCCATTATATGCCTATACAAATAGTAAGCATCAGAACTGAATGCAAATTTATCAAGCTCCTAATTCATTCACAATTGGAATCGTGGAAAACATTACTGCAAGTAGATATCCCATGGGAAAGTTCAGACTCAGATATCATGCTTTCTAAAATTTCAAATCCAGACAATATACTAAGTGGAATAAAAAGATCAAGTTAATAAAGGAAAAAAATACATTTTAAAAATGGATACCTTAGCATTAGCCACAATAAGGTCAATATCTCGTAAGAATGCTGCAAGGGTGAGATATTGCCCACAATCAACATGCTGTAACAAAGTGGCCACATCCATGGGATTTTGAATGATAGAACGATAGTCAGGTGCATCCTCATCCAAGACTGGAAAATGAAACACACTGAATCGCTTATCATAGAGAAGCCTGCAGGCACATAACAATTTCATTAATGCAAGGCCATGTAAAAAGTCATACAATGCCAGTAATATGCCTGCAATAAGAATGAAGCTGTATCCAGCTCATGCCCATTTATTAACAGTGGGCCAGTTACTTGCATGGGATTGGCATCAACATGGTATGAGGCCACATCATGGTCAGTAACTACATGCCACCGAACAGCAATAATAAAGCCTTTGCCTAATAGTTCCCAAACACAGGTCATTCCTTGTATTATGTAACTTGATGTGAAGTGAAAAATTATGGACCAAAAATAGCAGTAACTAAATCCTTGTCTATTATATCCCATATCCACAGCATTTCATCAGGTTATGTAACTAATTTAAAGTATCCATGGAAATTGGATACAACATGCAGTGGTGCTGTTTATCAGACCATTCCCATGTGCCTAGGCACCTGATCAGGCTTAGAAAACCATTTACGTGTTTGTTGAAATTATGAAATGGTTTTAGTGTACCCTGCAGCTTAAAAATGTCAAAATCATACTATAGTTCTTTTTCCATGATAGTGCAATGTTTGCCCCAAAGACAAAAATTACCAAGTACTTCATAATAGGAAATTAAGAGACAGACCTATTACAAACATCCCGGAGACACATCCGCAGCCGACGAAGGGCATGTTGCTCAGCCTCTGCTTTTGCCTTGAGTTCTGATGCTTTGGGACCACTAACTTCCTTTGGGGCCTTGGGGAGTTCAGGAAGAGAGGTCATTTCTTTCAATTTATTAGTTGACTCATCAACTTGCATAGATACGACAGCTTCGACCAGTTTCCCCAAAAATTGTGACCTGTCATCTGCAGTCGGTTTATCCACTTGATACCTAATAAAAGAAACTTCTCAATTAGTTGACAAATACACACATAGAATTTTTTTTTTCTGGACGAGGAACATATGCACAATTTTTTATGATTAATTAAGAACAAAAGTCACAGAGATATTCATAAATGGTAAAACAAAACACCAAGATTATCTAGAAATGTTCCGATAACATATTGCATCATGTTAAAATCCATGTTCAATTCAATGAGTCCTGTTTGCACAAATAACAGCATCCACATTCATAGGATAAACTCTGCAATTGAGCAACATTTTTTTAGTTAAATACATTGAATCCGATGAAACAAAATAGAATTAAGAATAATAAAAAAACATCAATAATTAAGGATTGCCATATTTCACTTATAATTTATCTTTGCCTATTTATTTTCTTATGTGATATGAGCAAATAAAAAGAGTGTCTCTAGAATAGTCAACTTATTTATTTAAGATCAGTGTCCAAAACAAAATAACGAAAACAAAGTCAAGAAGCTTCAGATAGGTTTTCAGACATGTTTGAAAGAAGATGTGTTTTTAGCCAGATTGGGATCAACTGCTCCAGATCTGAAATTCACTCAAGAGCCAATTTTGGTAGTCATGGCAGATTTGGCAAGACAGGTAATACAGGATTATTCCACTAAAACTTCTTTTTTTTCAATATTTTCTTTTTTCAAATTTTACTATTGTTTACCCAATCCAAACACTGTTAACAAGAAATGTAAACCAGGAGCTAATCAAACTTCCAAGTTTCTGCTGTTCTTTCCAGAAGGTAAACTAATACAAACTGCAATTCATTGTGAATCAAAATCAATCAAACTAGCTCCGAAAAAGTTCTATGTAGACTAAAGGCGATCTAGCAGATTATGAAGAGAAGGTGAAATTTCCTGTCAGTTGAGTGTTAACAAAATATCAAGACTATTTTCAATTGAGTTAATAGCCAGAACTAATTTAGATAATTAAAAGCAAACATTAAGCAACATAAAGAGGCCAGCAAAATAAAGCAAATTTATTTAATTTCAAAATTCTTTTATCTTGGAAAAGTTTGGATAATTTAGTTTCTGACTATCAAGGATTGGGAGTTCATCTCATGACGCAAAATGAATTGTTTTTGCTGGTCAAGAAAAGCATGATTTTTTCATCATCAACTGCTATTTTGCAGCTGCTAACTATTTTGCAAATGCTTGGACCAATATATTATAGGGAGCATAACAATTTTATAGTGCCAGTAACCAACAAAACCCCTCATGTCATGATGTCATCAATAGCTAAAACTTGACAACCATTTTTCCCTAACTACAAATTGCCCGCATTTTCCCTTTTTGTCGCCCATTGCTTTGACCAACCTCCCAGTTATGTTGCCTCCAGGGCAACCATTGTCACTTGACGGCTTCACAACTAACAACCACAAACAAGACTGGCATCTCCTCCCTACATATACAGGAAGGAAGAAAAAAGAACCTTGATTGCACCACACCTACCAAACACTGCTACCTGTATGAACATATAAGGAACTAACTGGTTAAAAAAATTATGGCTTACATGAACATTTTTCATTCTACAGTTATCTAACCATTAAATGGCATGTCTCTGTTTATAATACTCTGGAACTTTAAATATTTTAGATCAAAAAGATTCTCAAGATCCTCAAACTAATCCATGATCCAATCCAACAAAACACCATATACAGTTAATAATACCCTCAAGATCCTGACAATATTTAAAATGTTGGTAAAAAAAAGAATCAACCAGGCCTCAACAAGTTAAAAATTCTTCATTCAATGATTATACTTCAGGCAACAATCAATAAGACAAGAATTTGCCATCTTACCATTAGTTTCTAGAGCAAAACAAGGTCACCAAAGGCCATATATACTGGAAAAACGTATCCAAATATTTCATATATAGTTTCACAATATTTATTTCAAACATATTATAAGGCTTTTCATCTACATTAATCCAAGGTTTTCCATACCGCCCTGTACCGCCCGGTACATGCGGTATGTACCGGTCCGATTGTTTACCGGTACACAAACCGCTCGGTACCGGGGCGGTACCAACCGTTACATTGTATATAACGGTCGGAATCGACCGTTACAAAAGTATAACGGATGAAATCGACCGATACCACTCGGTAACGGTCGAATTTTCGACCGTTACTGACCGTTAATGGTCGGTAATGGTCAAAATCGACCGTTACAGACCCTGTAACGGTCGAACTCAACCGTTACCGACCCTGTAAAAGGTCAAAATCGATCGTTACAAACCTTGTAACGGTCGAAAAAACCCTTTCTAACTCTATTTAAACTCACCCTTCTCTCATTTCACTTCACACACTCTCTTTCTCAAACTCTCTCACTTTCTCAAAACGGTTCCTCAAAGCTCGAAAAAGATATGTAATATTATTTTTGCCTAATTTGCATTGATTTTGTTGAATCTATACCAATTTCTATCTTACAAACCCTAACCCAACTTTTTCTTTTAATTTTTCAGGTATTAAAAAAAATAATATTTTTTAATCACTAAAATATTATTTATTTGTACCGCTCGGTATGCCCAAGCATACCAAGTTGTACCGACATACCGTACCATACCAACCAAATCTTGATATGCTGGTACAGACCGGTACAGCGAACCTTGCATTAATCTGCTATACTTCATATCATGACAGTGAAATTCCATCACATCCCAGAAGAAATTGTCAATCACTTCCATTCAGAAAGTGAATGAAGCACCACAAATATGGTGATGCTTAGTTGTTAATATATTTTGTTATCCAAGCACTACAAAATATTGTTAATTTTCCCTAGATTCATTTGCTTTCCATATAGAAACTCCCTGATTGTCTTCCAGTGAAAGTTGTTGGCAACTTGGCTGCTTGTATCTTGTTGATGAACCACCAACAATTTAAAATAGACAGAAATTAAAATGCAAAACATAAATTATTTTAACGTTGGTCAGATATTAGCAACTTTTTCTCTATCTTCATGATATTCCTGCTGAAAAACCAAAGTAGCTGTCTGTTGCTATTCTTGCTTGAAATCATCAATGGGCAAGGAAGTGCAACAGCTTTGCATTTTATTGGTAAAAGAAGACATGGAGACATTAGGCCTTCTGTTTTTCCTCTCTATACTTGAGGATCCGAGTACGCCAACCATTTCAGCTGAAGTCTTACTAATGCACAAAATAAGTGGAAAAGAAAAGGTTTGTTGAAGGATGAGGAAGCATACACATTATGGTGAGCAAAGATGGAAGTAGAGTCTTCATCCATTTTGCTCAAGGACACTGACGATGTTCCTACAAGTAAAATTGGAAGATTGGAAGGCAATTCCTCCAAGAGAGTCATCAAAACAGCCTTAAGCTGTTCATTTGCCTATAAAAGTGAAAAAGTTACATGGTTATGCATCTTAATCCTATTCAGCAAATCAGCAAAAAAATTCATCTAGCAAAACTGTATTATTAATTTGTGCACTCACTGTCTCCCACCAAATATGGAACTGAGGTAGATAGAGTATAGAAGGAGTAGTTCTTCTTGCTTCACCAAATATATGCACCAAAGCTTCTTCTGGTGTTTTTGCACTAGGATCAGATAAAAGAGATGGAAGCCCAAGAGAATGAACAGGAAACTTCTCCAATTCATGAAGGACAGCAGGCCCAACATGGTCCTGTCGAGCTAAAAAAGCTTTAACCACAGCACCCATCAAAACATAAATGTCAAAATATTAGAAAATTATAAGATTCATACCAATCCAGCATTTTCATCTCCATATATCAGAAGGCGAGGCCTATAAACAAGAGGAAGTGCAGAGCTATAGGAAAGAATAGACAGCCTGCTGACATCGACAGCTGAAAGGCAAGGAAAAATATCGAATACATATTCCATTATTTTCTGCAGATGTCTTTGTAAACATGGAGCAACAACTGAAGACAGAGGCCTGGAGTGCACAATAGATCCCCTATGAGCAGCAGGAGTAATAGTAGACATGGCCTCTAAGAAGTGATGTTTCTCGACCCTAATCGAATCAACATCAATGACAAACTTGTCATCGCTAGTATACACCTGAGGGTACTTCTCACGAAAAGCACGGATGGCCGCTTCTGTGCATAGAGATTTCAGATCCGCTCCACAATATCCCACACAATTAGCTGCAAGTTCCATCTTTAGTTCTTTTGATGGGGGTTCCTTCCATTTGCGTGTATGAATGTTCAATATTTCAGCACGTGCCTCATAACCAGGTAAAGGAAAAACAAACTCCCGGTCAAAACGCCCTGGGCGACGCAAAGCCCCGTCAATGGCATCAATTCTATTGGTTGCACCTATCAGGACCACCTGTCCACGAGAATCAAGTCCATCCATCAAAGCAAGTAATGTTGAAACAATAGAATTGTGAATCTGCTCTTGTTTGCTAGATCTAACTGGCGCAAGGCCATCTATCTCATCAAAGAAGATTATTGATGGCTGATTTCTTTGAGCTTCTTCAAAGAGCAGTTTCAACTGTCTTTCAGCCTCTCCAACCCATTTACTGAGAACATCAGCTCCCTTACGCATGTAAAAGCTAACCTTCTGACCAGCCTTTGAAGCAGCACATGCTAATGCCCTAGCTATTAATGTTTTCCCGGTGCCTGGAGGACCACAAAGCAACACTCCTCTTGGAGGAGTTATGTGATATTTGGCAAAGAAATCAGGATACAGTAAGGGAAAGAATACCATTTCCTTTAATGCATCAATATACTCTGATAGACCTCCTATATCTTCAAAGCTCACACTTTCATCAACTTGTAATGGCTGAATGTCTGCCCCTCCCTTTGAACTTGGCCCGGCAGTTTGAACACCTGTAGTTAGAGAAGCAATATTGTCACCCTGATAACCCCATCCAGATGCAGCAACATTTAGTCCCCATGCTGTTGCACCATGCATGTCTAGACCACCTAAGAGCCACGGTGTCCCACTTCTACTTCCATTTCGTGTCCAAGGAATAGAGGGACCTTGATCCATTTCATCCACTAGAAGAGAGTCATCAGAATCATCGGGTAATGACAAACGATGTCGTCTATGTACCCGAGATCCACCTCTTCTTAGATACCTATTGCTTTTTGAGCCCATACCATGATGAAGTACTCTACGAGGGGATCGGGGTCTCTGTTGTCCATCCTTCTCACTTGATAATCTACGAACCTCAGCACGGTTCCGTAAGTCATATCGTCTCCTTCCTTCTTGCTCTTCTTCACCATCTTCATCGTCCCCATCTTCTGCTACTTCATCTCCCCCATCACCATCCTCCTCATTTCCAATATCCTCCTCTGCATCATTACCATTTTCAGTCTCATCTTGCGCAGTCTGCTCTTCAGAGCTCTCCTGATCTTCTTCTGATTCTTGATATAGTTGTGCTCTTCCCCCACTCAACAATCTTCTAGGGCGTAAACCCTCACGGCGTGGAAGGGAATTAGTCTTTGTGATCTTTTTATTCCTCGGACCCAATACTTCATCATGGCTAACATTGTTCTCTGTCTTGTTTCTTGAAGAACGATACCTGGGAGTCTGAAAAAAAAAACAGCATCAAAATACAAAATAAATCATAACAAACAAGAATCACACAGTTTAAACTCCTGTGGCACCATGCTAATTCACTGAGTTGTGTAAAGATCATGCATACAAGCAAGGTTATAAACATACCATCAAATCATCATCTTCTGTTCCTGAAGTGTCTGTCTCATAGTCTTCCAGGTTTATTGACATCTTTCTTTTTCTCGTAGAGCGGCGTAAGTTTGTTGCAACAGACTACACAAATAATAAGCAGACAGAGAACCAGAAATATGCTTGATCAAACAAAGAGAAGGTATTGTGTTAAGAATACCATTTTAAGCAGAATGCGTATAACCAAATGTTAAAAGAAAGCAGACTGCTGCACAAAACATATCTAAAATTTTCTGGGAATCGTTTCAATAAATTTTTCCCTCTTTTGTAGTATGACATAACAATAAATATAACCACCAAACATCAAGGATTAATGATTCAAGGGACTCAAGCTAAAGAACTTAATACTGTAGCTACAGCAATTAAATTCTTGCACCTAGAGGAGCAAGCACCACAAGAAAAAAGGCAACCCCAATGATTCACGAAATAAATTAATCACCATAGCATAAGAAACTGGACCATTTGCGAAGATATATCTATGGACTAAAGAGAGGCAGAACCATACTGCACATGCTTTGAGAAAAGAGATGGAAGATGAACAGTTCAACTAGAACATAATTTATCTATACACTAAGAGAGAGAGGAAATGTACTGCACCTGCTCTAAGAAAACAGAACAGCGAAACCTAGAAGCAAGCAGAATTTCAAGCATTATGATGCAGACAAAAAAAAAAAGATGAACTCAGTTTCAAACAAACATCAAGTACTTGAACAAAGTTGGCTTCAATTATGCAAATCTTAAGTTAAAAGCAGTAACCTATGTATCCAGAAAATCAACAAGGCGGAGAAATTAAGAAGTGTACCAAAAGAACAATCTTGTTATTTCCAGTAAGTTGACAGTGTATTTAAAACAGATTGCAAATTTTAGCAAATCAAGAGTTTTAACTGTATAGGGTCTTCACTCTTAGGTTCTTCATTGGTTACAGAGAAAATGCTGGTAACTACACATCAAAAGCATGAAAATAATGACCATCTACCACATATCATCCTGTTGCTTGTTACAAAAGTTGGTTTAAATGAATCAGCAACAAAGAAATTATAGACATTGTGGATGTTCTCAAAGGAACCATGACTTCAATAAAAAAAAATTATTTCGTTCCCAAAGAGCCCTTATATTGCAATATTGCTTATTAAAGATGCTGGACTTGCATTTTGGCACTTTGCAGTTGTTATTTGACAGCCAAAGTTTGTAAATATTTGGCTATATCATATGACTGACAAAAACCAACCATAAGATGCCTTGGAAGTCTTGGCAAACAGGGAAAGTTCATTTTACAAGTTTGTTTTCTGAATCTTGTGTAATGTCTTCTATCATTATATATGTACTGCTCATGTTCTAAATCAGATATAGCAATTCAACATCAAGTACAAGCGACTGCATTTTCTTTCAAGATGTAACACAAATGTCGACCATCATCCTCCTAATGAAGGTCAAGCCAAAAGAAAACTTAATGTTTTGAGGGTTCTGGTGAAAAAGTCTCCTCTTTTCTAGGGTCAGTTAGAAAGTTCAAATGGCGCACTAAAATGTGAATGACAGGCATTTTCATGCATGCACCATTTTATATGAGATGTGTGCTTGCCACCTGACATTTATGATGTATGATTACCCAGCATATGCAACCCCTTTGAGGTGTGTGATGTGTGCTTGCACTAACATTTATGATCATTTTCCAGTGCATGTGGACAAACATAAACCACTATAAAGAAGGAAAACATGAAGTTTGACAAACCATGTTTCCGGATGACACTACATATTTGAGGTTTTGTTTGTCATAAAACCAAAAGTTTATATCTGCAATTCCACACCAAACAGTCATTAACATTGAAGTGGAAACTAGGTCCATTTGAAATGTGACGTTCGAATATGAAAGATCTTAACTATCAAAAACATAATCTCTTACATCCGAAGGAGGCATCTGAACAGAGCGGTTTCTAGGCCTGAGCAACTTCTTAGCAATCTGAGAAGCAGCAGTCCTCTTCTTAGATTTCATCTTCTTCCTTATCACAGGCTTGTAGTACAAATAAGGCCGGCCAAAATACTTAGGCCGCTGCCGGAGCCGATCACTGGTCCGCAATGGCGTGATCGCTGGGTCATCTCCTTTCGAATCCATAACGCTCTTCCACCTCCACTATCGAGCTAGCACTAACCGTCGCACTACCCGTCACACCGCCAGCAATCAAAACCCAGGCAAAACCCAAAAGGGGGGGCGCATTTCCAAACCCTAGCAACAAGAAAACCAACCCTCGATCCGGAGGTAGCCCACCAAACAGCGATGCCTACAAACAACTATAAAATCCCACGGCTTGTGTCTGTTGCGATGATCAAAAGATCTTTTTGCCGGTCTCGAATCAAAAAATGAACGAAGACGGCAAAAAAATGTATCAAGAAGTGGTCGAATTGAAACCCTAACCTCAGGAGTCTGCCATTGGAGACCGGAGATCATCAGCAAGAGGAGGGAGAAGGGTGGAGCAGGGTAGCGGAGGCGAGATTTCGGTGAAACAGGGAGAGCGCTCTGCTATCGCGTGAGGGGCGACGAGGGATTTCTACCCTCCGGCAAGGAAACCCTTATATAGCACGTGCAAAGCGCGTGGGTTACAGTGAAATTACCGTAGAGAGCCTCTCGCTCGGCGTCGCTTCCTCGGGCCGCGTTACGGTTCGTGGAAGCCCGTCGTTGGCAACTTGATACGAGATAGCGTCCGTTCGATCACGATCGAACGGCTGGAATCTAGTTTCCGGCAAGGAATGGGGGGAGACAGGTACAAGCCAAGGTGATAGAAATCGAGATCGAGCCATCGCGCCCCGTTTCGACGGTTGTGACAGTTATATGGATTTTTTTTTTTTTTTTACCCCGTATCGAAAACGGATCGATACATGAAAGTTCAATCAGGAGAGACAAAAGATAAATGTTTATGGTTCAAAATATTTTTTCGAGTTAAACCCGTTATACAAAGCTTATCATGCCACAAAAGATGAGATTAGTGACAGTTTACTATTAAAAAAAAAATTACCAATTGGATTACTAACTTAGGCACTAGAGAATCTAATCAAATTTTTAATTTTTTGGTGTAAATCGTTTGTAAAATAAGTATGAGACTCGATAGTAGCGTCCCAAGTTAATGTTAAAATCTTCACAGTCATTATCGAAATTTTTTTATGTATATGAATCCAAATCATCGAATTGGACTGATCGATAACCTTCTTTTATCTGACGGGAGGGAGCACATTATAGATCCAACTTGGCAACCACATATCAAATATCTGTAGTTGAGTAATGTTTATTTGTTGTTTCCCAGATGAGTAAATGTCTTTTTATTTTTTGTCTTGAGGAATAATATTATGAACATGTTAACGATAGATTTTGCTAGCCATATCGACCTGAAAAGTAAGATCTAATTGACCAAAGAACATGAAAACGCACGCAGGCATAAACAGGAAGACAAACAACAGTGCAACAACAAATCAAGCCACTTGGCCAGAGTAGCAGCAGCTTTTACGGGGCGTGAAGCACCTCACAGGACTCATCGCTGCTCGTCGCAGCCTCGACCGGAAGTACCTCAACACCCTCCTCACGTCGAACACCTGGTCGACGATCTCGGAAAGGAACGCCTTCCCGACCCCGCCGGCCTCCATCAGGTTCCTCCGCAGCCGGTCGCTGAAGCTCTCCCTGACGGTGAACTGGTAGCTGCGCAGATAGGCTTGCCGCAGCAGCAGCAGGTCATCGCGGGGCCTCGGCGGCAGCAGCAGCAGCTGCTCAGCGTCGGAGGCCTGCTTTGCCCGTCTGAACTCCATCGTTGGAAGACCCCCTCCCCCGTCTCGTCTGGTGGCTGGCTGGCTGGCTGCCTGGAGGGAGATGAAGGACGAGCCTATGCTATGCTATGCTATGCTATACATCTAACAGCATATCTAACAAGTTACTGTCAGTGGTTGAACCAAATCCGATGAATTTATTATGGGTGGTGGGTGGCAATCGTTATACCCAAGCTTCACCAACTTGGGAAAAACCCTGCTCCGCACGCAATCGGTTGGGGGTATGTCTTCCACAGCTTAATGGGTCCCTCCCAAATCGATTAGGTTGGGACCTATCACATGAGTTGCATGTTGTGGATCCAAACAACATTCGGATTCGGGTCATGTCGAACCGGTTGTCTTTTCTAAGCAAATGACACCGCGGACCAGTTTGAAGGATCACAAACATCTACATTGTTTCACTGAACATATAGGCCATAATAACAAACGAAGTTAAAATGATCATATCATTCATTGTGTGTTTTGAAGCACTAACACTCGCACTAATTCCATTCGACGTTGGAACTGATTCGATTCACTGAATTAAAACCTTACATGGTTAAAACAAACTGCTTCTGCTTGAAAGCTAAAGCCACAGCAGACTGCATAATTTAAACTTCGTCTTCAGACTTCCTGGACGCTTAAACCTGCAACATTGTACAAATCAGATCACTATCCACTTGCACTTTATTCAAATAATTCAGCCTTGTAACATCAATTCGCTTTCTTCTTAAAACAGTGTGGAAGCTTGCTACCACTGTGATTCAATGTGTTAGAAGTTCATATTATATACCCTTTGCATTTATCAATTAGCTTAATTTGGTGAGCACAGCCCCATAACAAAAAACAGAGACCATAATGACTCTTAACATGGAGACAAATGTTTAATAGCAAATATCAATTCTCATTATTTCTAAAACACTGGAAAATATCACTGTCATTCATTGTGCTATAACTTGTTAGCACAATATACCTTTCTCAATTACCAATTGGCTTAGTTTGGTATACATAGCTCATAAAAAAGAGAGATCATAATGACTCTTAACGTTGAAACAGATTATCAGCAAATATCAATCCATTTTCTCCCTAAAACATTGGAAATTATCACCACAACTCGTTGTGTGAAAGCCAGGGTTTGCAATACCGTATCGTACCGCTCGGTACGCTATCACGAACAAAAATATAAAGAGGATGCTCGATGTAATGCTCATATATGTCTGTGTCGTTCGGTTTTTGTGCATGCTTTGTACAGCAATTAGTGGGTTTGCGGTAGGCTTGGCAGCCCTAGCTTGGTTAGTTTTCGTGGCCGATCTCGGCTTGTAAATGAGAGTTGTGTCATGTGGACACTTGTGGGGACTTCAGTCTATAATGGACCTTGATCCTTTGTGTGCAACCGTTTAAAGTTTGTAGAGTCCATTGTTGTAATTTGTATTGGCTATATAAAGTGTTTGTTGACATGGTTGCTTGCGTATCCCGTGTGAAATGATTTCTCTAACCCGTTTTCTCTTTTGTAGGTCCTAAGAGACCATAGGAGGTTTCGGGGAGGCAGACCTTTGCAGACGGACATGTAAGGGTGCCGCACGACTTAGTCAAAACCAACTAAGTTCATGATAGATTGTATCAAAGCGGGACAAAGCACAAGCAGAAACACTTGTCATGCAAACGTGGGGGGCCTAGCTGGGCTGCGTTAAGGACAACCAGCACATGCAACCGTTTGGGGGGGGGGGGGGGGGACGACGAGCATTTAGATGTACGGAAAGGAGTCGCTCAGAGGAGCGGGCATCCATGATTGGCATTCAGAGGAATGGCCAACTCTTTGTGCGAGAAGCACCACAAGGACAAGCAAGCTAGGAAGAATGCATAACGCACAGAGGTTGGGATGGCTGAGTTCGAGCTACCGCTCGACGTTGGCAATCAAACTTAACGATGCTCAAGGCAAGCGAGGCGCTTGATAAAAGATGAGACCGTACAAAGTGGGATGCGTTACACAACGACCGAAAGAGTTTTACAAAGCTCGTAGAGGTGACGAAAATTGCTAGGCCTTGAAGGGTGCAACGGGAGCTATATTGGCGAAGAGTTGCAATCTAGCAAGCGCATTTGCGAGAGCAGAACAATGCACAGATTGTTCAATAAGACAAAGTAGTCTAGGGCAATGGTGGTCTTCAGAACTTCCAGAGGGAAGAATGCAAAGAGGAAAGTTGCTCCAACATGACAGATATCTAGGAGGGATAGGTCCTGATTCTCCAGAGGGAGAATCATGTGCAGCAGACCGCACATGTTGAGGAAGAGTACATCAAGACAACATTTTCACAAAGCTCACCGGAGCGAGCGAGCAGCAAAGAGTCATCGCATGATCTCGAATGAGGTAATACATCGGGATGCAATGCGAGATCAAGTGGGAGAGCAATCCATGGCAACATCATACGAAGGCACACTTAGAGTCGATGTGGAAATCAAACTCAACGGAGGGTTGACCCGTGAAATAGTCGACGTGAGGGCCACCATCAACTCAATGCAAATCAAGGAGCAAAGCAACTTAGGTGGAACTTGGTGAAGTGTCCAAGCCGCATAAAAGGAGTCGATATAGAGGATGGAACATGGAGCAGAAGCATAAAGCTTTCCTTGGACAGAGGTCAAGGAGGCAAGAGTGGGATCATGTTGTTTCATGGGTTCTTTATACTGATAGGGCGGACTCATCTTGCATGGTGCCAAAAACGAAGGGAGCTTCGAGGCACATGTACCTTGTCTCAGAGATGCATTTGACAGAAGAACTAAGGTGATTCAACTTACGAAGGCGAAGTTAGGATCAGAAGGTCATAGCACGGGACAATCTGGTGAATTTAGAGTGCAAGTACCAGTGAGTCTCATGGGGTAGTTGATCATACAAAGGTATGATCGAAGCGATTGGAGAGTTAAACTACTTCAGTGCTCACATTCACTTAAGGGAGCCCGACAAGTCAGAGGGCAAAGCCGAGTAAGTGAACGTTGCTACCAAGGAAGCTAAGGAGAACAGAATCAGCACGAGCCCTGCAACAGGATGACGAGGCCATGCATGGGAGTTGCAGTTTGTCTTTCTATCGACCAAGGGAAACTGCTTAAAGAACACAAGGAAGTTGAAGCAGGCAGTCGAATGGGGCGACGAAGTGATGACAAGTCGAGAGGGGCTCGACTACCCAAAAAGCAAAACGTCAATCGGAAAGAAGGTGGACTCGAAGGAGTGCCACAGGGCTGCAGAGACGAATCTACCAATCGCGAAGAAAGGGATGCAGATGCAAGACAACGAACAATAGGGCCATGGGCTTGGCAGTGCCATGATACCGAAGAAGCAGGACTTCCATGAAGTCATCGATCCCTTGCTCTCATGGAGAGAGAGCATTGGTCTTGAAAGGGGCCGAGGAGGTCAAGAATGCAGAGGCAAACTCCAAGTACCAGGACAGGGCTGAAGGGTAGAGGCCAAGGAACTTCATACGATCGATATCAACGGGCTTCTCATCAAGATAGCTGAAAGTAGGGGGACTTCGGGTTGATGCAAAAGTGCTCGACCAAGGAACAAAATAGGCAGTACGTGGTGTTGTACCTTATCTACTCAGAGGAGTAGGCGACAAAGATGATGGAGAAGACGATACAATCCCAAAGGCGACCAAAACTATTGAAGACTTACTCCAAATTGGAGTGAAATTTTGCTCTTTTCGGGCAAAACTTCTTGCATTTCGAAAGTTCAATGGTAGAGAGAAGGCGAATCATAGTAGCTAACTCAACACAAGGAGTACAAACACTTCAGGTGCTTCAGAAGTGTGAGCAAAGAGCAGGCGAAGACTAGTAACCAGCTCGATGCATAAAACACAACCTCGAGGAGGCGAGCGAAGTCCAATAACTTTACCTTCTCAACTCCTAAGAGAATGGGCAAAATTGAGTACCCCAGTTCTCTTATTTATCTTGCAGAGGTGCTCTTCACAAGTTCAAAGACCCTTCAAAGAAATCTAATAGAAGACGAGTTGTCAAATCATCACCAATGATGATTACTACTACTGAGAATAGATTGTCCGCTTCATTTCCCAGTAGAAGGCCACTCGAAAGTGGAAGTGATGCGAACCTACTTGAAAGTGACAACTAAGTTGAAGAAGAATTGATAGGCAAATTTTGTAAAGAAAGGATCTCAAAAAACTTCAACATCTGTGAGGCGATGCTCGTCAAAGCTCCAATAAGCATCCATCCAGTTTAAGCGACATGAGACGTTTGAGATATTGACGCAAAACAAGGAAGGTCTTTTCCTTTATCAAAAGGATCCACAAGAATCAATAAGGATCAGCATAACTCAATCGACCCCACACCAAAGTCAATCATTGGTAAGTTTAAACAGCATGGCAGACCAAAGTTCAACTACTCAACAACAACGGAGAGCAGTTGGGAGCCAAGAGGCATGTTACAACAGAGCAGGAGATTGAAGATTCAGCAAAAAACGAGAAGATACAGTGTTTGTAGCAACTTCGACGAGAACGTCGAAGGAATAAGTGGGGGAGAATGTCATGGACAAAAATATAAAGAGGGTGCTCAATGTAATGCTCATGTATGTCTGTGTCTTTCAATTTTTGTACATGCTTTGTACAACAAGTAGTGGGTTTGCAGTAGGCTTGACAACCCTAGTTTGATTAGCTTTCATGGTTGGTTTCAGCTTGCAAATGAGAGTTGTGTCATGTGGACACTTGTGGGGACTTCGCTCCGTAATGGACCTTGATCTTTTATGTGCAACCATTCAGAGTCTGTAAAGTCTATGGTTGTAATTTATATTGGCTATATAAAGTGTTTGTTAACATGATTGCTTGTGGATCACGTGTGAAATGTTTTCTCTAACCCGTTTTCTCTTTTGTAGGTCCTAAGGGTGCCGCATGACTTAGGCAAAATCAGCTAAGTTAGTGACAGCTCGGTACAACTTGGTACCTTAGTGTACCATGTATCGGTATGCTCAGTACAACTCAATATATCGTACTTACAACTGATCGATATGCCGATACGATACGAGATTGCGAACTTTAGTCAGAGCATGTTATTATATACCTTTTTTTCTAATTATCAATCAGCTAATGTCAGCTATAAATGAATAACATAATTTGGCATGTATAACACAAGAAAGAAAGGAGAGATCATAATGCCTCCTAGCACAGAAACAACTTTCCTCTAAGCGGGGATAAGACTGCACATTAATCACCCCCAAATTGCAGATTGACAAGAGACTCATGTGTTGGGTTCCCCTTTAGCATACAGAGGTATTACAACAGTGACTCCTAAAAAATATCAAACCCCGGTATCGATGGTTCGCTCTCCGTCCAAAGTTCTTATGCTGCTGCTCAGAGTTCCAAAATCAGCAAAAGTTGATTGGATGTATAACCTTATTTCTAACTCAATTGTAGCCCACATATTGCCTACTGATAACATCAAGATCAACAGACTGTTCCTTGCAAAGAATCATGACATCACAAGACTCAAATCAGGGTACATGTGCAATGTTCTTGAACATGGAAACTAAATCTTGACTTTACTCAGGAGTTCCATTGTTATGGCAGACAAGGATGTTGGCAATTATAATCTTCAAACGCGAGATCGCCTAATTATTGTCATATTTTTGTGCATGAATTAGACTTTTCTCACTTATAGGATAATGCTGATATCATAACGAACGAGCGAGGATTACAAACAAGCATAACAAATCTAACCTGGGGGAAGAGACTGCTTCAGCTTGTCTGCCTTCTCCGGGTCGAACACGCAAAGTGTGTAGAGGTACTTGGCACAGCGGACTTTGAACTTGACCACATCCTTTCTCCTCCTAATCCTCACCGACCGTGCGTCCTTCCTTCTCGCGGTGAGAAGGAAATCCTTAATCTCGTGAATCTGCTTCGGCTACAAACGCATCGATGTGTACAAAACTAATCATTCAAGAGAAGGATAAGCAACACGGACTCAGAAGAACCAAGAACTAATTTTGATCAGTACAAGTCAACATAACACTATCATCAATGCAATAAGTCCAATGGCCAAATCTGCTAGCACCGACCGGTGCTCCATCAACTAAGAAACCCTTCATCCCACCGTCTCAAAATGGGAACTGAAACCAGCATTTTACCGAAGCAATGGGAACCTTATACAACTGACTACCAACACCTGTGTTGCGACTCGAGATTTGACACGATTCGCATGGGGAAGAAGGATCGAAGGAGAAACATACCATCTTTGATGCGTCTCGACGGTGAAAGCGGCTGGCTTCCGGTCCTGCGCCTCGCTGTGGAAAACCCTAATTAAGGAGGGGCGCCGGCTGTCACGTCATTTAATACCGCGGCGAGAAACCCTAGTTCCCAAAATTCCCCCGTGTGACGTAAATGCCCCTAAAACAGGAGTATTATTCCCGTCCCAAATTGATTGGGTTTGGGTCAAGTTGGGTCCAAGTATAGACCCCAATTTGGGCGTGAACGCCTCAAAACCAAAAAGGGCCTATTTGACATTAACTCTGTTTGCTGTGTTCTTAAATTCCTTTCTCTCTCTCTCTTTTTTTTTTTTTTTTTTGTTATTGTGTGCGATAATGTAGGGAATTTTGTTTGGGAGCTCTATTTTTAATTTACTGTGGTCCTAAATTATTTAAAAATATAAAATTCTTCTTCGTCTTCTTTTGAAAGAAGAAGTTTCTGCCCTTTTTAGCCTTATGTGCATCAGTAACCCTCCAAAACTCGTTCGGAACTTTCTAACTTCATTGCAGTTATCACTGCTATATTTTTCTGTGCAACAAATAAATTTTCATTTAAAAAAGTTAAAAAACAAGTGAAAGTTAATATTTCTGCTGTAGTGGCCTTGAAGGCTTGTGGTTCATTATATTGGTCGGTATTTATTAAATTGATTAGAGATAATGATCAAATGGTATATGTTTATTTAAGTCTAATCAAACATACTATTCTGACCTCCTAATTAGTTCAATCATGTTAAGGTTGGTAACTATAAAAAGAGTCTTAATTATGTTTTAGTTATTTTTCAAATAGTCATAATTAAATTCATAATTGTTGGTGAATTGAGATTTAAATTTAGATTATATGGATTAAAACATAGAGAGTCATTAGAGAATACTTCTATATTGAGTCTCAAGGTTTAAGTCAAAGAAAAAGATAATACACTTTTGATACTCATACGATATTTTTCTCTCATGGATCTAGAGAAAGACTTTTTTTTTTTAATTTATATAAGAGACCTTACAATAAATTTCAACCTTGAGTCTGAGTTAATTTAAATGAAAATGATTTCTTATATATAAAAAAATATTATTATTTTTAGATAGTAATTTATCAAATCACGTAAAAATTTACATTGATTTCTTGGTATGCTCTTTGTTTGTTGATATATAAAGTTTTTATGTTGGGTTTGAGTTATTTTTCATCCCAACAAACCAAACAACAAAATAAACTGCAGAGGACAATGGAACCTTCATCAGCCTTTATATAGTATAAAAATAAAGGCCATAGAGTTGATAACTTCATTTTTCTAACAACCATCAGAATTTTGAGGATGAACAAATAGTTGATCTTTACAATTGAATAATGATACAGTGGGAAAAGAAAAACCTCAACAAGCTAATGTATATTTCTGCCAACAAAGAGATATTGCTTCAGTATAAAATTTAACCTGCAGAACAAGTAACAGAAGTTAGAACAATTAGAAGATATATGAAGCTGTATATGTCCTTAACTAAAGTGAAAAATGCCTTTCCAGCTTGTGTTTCATTGTCCACAACAGTCACTGGTCGTATAAACAAGTCTGCAGCATTTCGGTTAAAGCCTGAAAACATTTATGTAGAGGACAAAGTCAGGAAATGGCAAAGCCTCCTTTGTGAGATAAACAAGTGGTCAAAAGTATTCTACAGAGGAAAACTGCAGTATGTTATCTACTTGGAGTTTCAATTGGTTACTGCAAAGCCTTTTTACATGGAAAGTTGAGCAGGTAGCAGCAAAACAAAAAGCACATGAAAAGGTAATCAGAATACACCATTGCATAGTTTGTAGAAGTTCTAAAAGTAATTTGAATTAAATGAACCTTCTGCTTTAGGAAAGATATCATTTGAATTACGTGCCTGTGTGTGTGCGCGCTCGCATGCACTCAAGATAATCTTAACATATATTTCTTGTCTTGGCATTTTAACTGTTCCAAATAAATGGTCCATATGAAGTAAAAGTATCAAAAGGAGCTTCGCTGATGATTTCGAGAGCGGGAAGCAATAGAAGCATCGATACTACCGGATTTTGTGTCCATCGAAAGAAAGGATTTGGGAACAGCAACACCCCAAAGCATACAACAAAAACTAGATATAAGGTTCCACATAATTCTTCTTCAAAAATTGAAGATCCAATAGTATTTATGGAAGTTCTCATTGATGTCCACAGGTAGGCAGAATAGATTTCCAATTTCCATGATGACATTTTAACATACTATAAATTGACATAATTTTCATGATGTCTACATTGAACATTTGTAGCTTATGTCATCAATTGGGCTGATGGCCTTATCGAAGGATCTAAACCCCTTCTCGAGGAATTTAAAATATCAAGATATTAGACATTAAGTTGATCAATGCATTATTTCAATAAAAAGACAGTAAGACGAGAAAATCTCTTTGCAAAGGTAAACTTCATTCCTCAAACATAAGACTTCTCAGTGCAACTTTTAGTGATAATATCAAGATTCAGTGGACCATATCTGGTATACTTGCAGTACTTATCATAACGAAGTAGCACGGCATGCGGTATTAATGCAGAATTCCATATGCAAGAGCAAGATTAATGTGTCTGGCTTTCTGATGTACAATACTTTTGGGACAAGGCAAACAAATTCCAGACGTGGAGTGAGATTAGCATGCCTGGCATGGTAATTCAACATGTAAGTCTAAGATGAGCTTTTCTTGGTTGGTATAATCTACGTTAGGGGGAAATAAATTCACATACAAGTACAGAATATATGCATTCACATTTAAAATCCAATTGAAAGCATACAAAACAAGATCTGTGAAATAATAAGGTCTTTCAAAAGTTTGGTTGTCGCGTTAGTCAATGCAATTGACTAGGTATCTCTGCAACTTAAAAAGATTGAATGACTTCCAAGTACAGGATTAAAAACGAATGGGCCATCTTAATAAGTTTTAGCAACATATTTCGGGTATTGAGCATGTTTCTTTTTTTCTTTTTCTTTTTTTGCCAAACATCTAAATATCAGGCTAAACCAAATTAATTACATATTTAATTGTTAGCTAGCTAGTTGCCAGGTATCATGAACGTCCTAGATAGACAAGCAATGAACCAGAAAACCATATATTTTTTGCAATTACAAAGGAAATGCCTTTATGATGCGTGCATTTTCTATAATCGGAATAGTGAATGACCTTTTTCACGACCTCTGTTTATATTTTTGTCAAAATTCTAAATTATCAGATGTTGACTGGGTCAACATCTCCCAAAATATTTCTCTTCCTTTTGAGTTTCGAGTTATATTCTTTCAAGTGATATCAAGTCTGTATGAGCATATCCAGGGAGTAGCATAGCAGAATCAGAAAGTGAATAAAATACTCCCTAGCCAAGTATTGTCATGGTTTTAAGAGATCATCTTGGTAATGGAGAATCTAGCAGTACATAGTCCCATGGAAATTCAAATCCAAAATCATTTAGAAACTACATAATCTAAAAAGGCCATATTCTGAACTTCTAGGACTTGGTAAAACTTGCCAAATATGTTTGCTATGAGTAGACCATGTTTAAATTTGTTTTTTGTCCATCTAGATATTGGTGAGTCACTGTCATCACCTAGTAAAATCTGCAACTTAGATAACTGACATGACATGTACATGAACCAAAATTCAAGATATTATAGCTAAGATTCTATCAGTTGCAGCAAGTCGACAACACACATTCATCAACCTACTTACCAGGGAATGCATGATCAACATTTAAACCAGTTTTGTCCATCCATCCGTGCAGCTGTGTTTAGGTAAATGCATCTGGATGGACGATGAACCAACCACTGTTCAATAGGCTAGATTGTATATAGATCTCTGGAAACTTAAATGCATATAAAGTACATTTTAGTGGCTGGTCTGTAACTTATGGTTGTCAAAGTGAAACGAGTATGCGCACCGCAAGGAATGGATTACTGGTGAATTGTAAGTAACTTTTTACTATCAAGTATCGGCTAACAAATGCTAACAGACGGTGAGATTCCACTCATAATGCATGTGACCTACAATTGCAGCAATTATATAGATCTTCTTTTTTCTTTCTTTTTCCATTTAATTTTGATTTCTTGTCATAGTTTCAATAAGGTAGCTTGTAGATGGGCTAACTAGAAATGTCAAGTTTTAATGGCACTGAAACACAATACAGCCTGTCGACGACAAAATCACCTTTGAGCAACATGCATGGCTTATTGATCAGGATCGAGATCTAGCATCTTATGATACTTACAGTCAGTGATTGGTAGCGTACGGCCACATCTCGAATTGTTTTATTTGGCAACTTCTTGGCAATTTTGGCATAGCAGTCGATTCTCGGTTCTGAAGCAAATCTGCAAGCAAGTGAAATTAATTATGAGAATCTTGTTTTCCATTTATCATTGTGGAACATAAAGTCGTTAAGGTACTTGGATAAATGAAAATGATCCTGTTGTAATAATCAACCCTCAAGCATGACAGTAGTGACTAAAAATGAAAATTTTCTGTTATTAACAGTGACTGTGACTAGTAAATCAAGTAAAAGATCATCAAATCAAATTTATTGTAGCAACCCAAATTTGCACATCCAGTTACCATGTCAAAAAATGTTTCTCGTCGTAGAAGAAAAGAAAGAGATGAGATATAATATAGATTCTCTGATCATGGGCACTTGAAATATGATAAAATTCTCGCTTTACCGGTTAAGATGGATGATGAACACATAACGTTGTAATAGCCCATTACCGTGAAACCCCTCGCCGGCATTGTCGATAAAAGCTCACTCCATGTTGACATCTCCAAGTATGCATCATAAGGTAGATTCTTCAACTTATATCAATTTTGCCTCAAGGAATACACTCATAGATGGATTCTTGAAAGCAAAGCTAGCAGCACGATCAGCCGAAACACATGGATAAAATCAAAGACACTATCTTCAAAAACAAAAGGCCAGTAATTTACGAACTTCATTCCACCATCAAAGAGGTCCCTCTAAAAACAATCACTCGAAACAATTTCGATCGGAATCTTCTGCAATTTAAAGAACATTTGGTTTCGGTCTCACCCAATCGCATGAAAGAACAAGCAACCAAGATAGCATTGTTTGAACAAATGTCAAGATTAAGAGTAAACACTCACATAATTAGCAACCATGGTATAAACATCGGATTCATGAACTGCAGCATGAAATATTTGTAGGCGAAGGATGTCCATCGCCTGAGAAAAGGGGCTTAAGCGAAAAAGATAAGGCAATGCTCACTCTATAACGCCTTCCTCGAAAATGGCCCGCTCCTCCTCCGTCCAATCCGTCGGCGAGCCCGGGTTGTGCTTCAGGGCCGACCCCTCACCCACCGCGACAACCGAGCGGGCATTGTTCAGGCCTCCGGCAGCTCCGCCGCCACCATGGTAGACTCCTCGGACTCCATTGACACCCACAAGATTCGACCATCCCCTGTAGTCCATTCAGGAACTGCTGCTGCACTTACCACGACGAGAGATTCAGGGAAGGAGGGTTTTGTAGCAGAGGACGTGAGGAGGCGGGGATGGCAACGGCGGGAGAGAGCAGAGGAACGAAGGCACGGCAATGAAAGCGCTGAAGGATCGTCTTTTTCCTGCTGCTTGGGAATCCAAGCTAGAGAAGAAAGGAGTAATGGCCGCACCTCGTCGGTCCCGGTTGACTTCCCGTCAGCGTGGCACCAAAAATCTTCCAAAAGATATACTTGTTTGACTTTTTGGCGGATTTGAAATACATAACCTTAGTCGATAATAATGTTCGAGAACGCAGAATTTTTCCAAAATGGTACGGCGACAAATTAAAGATTTTTTTTTTTTCATCTCACGATACTTATGACATTTGATTAGTTACTTTGTGAATAAGAATCTATTGTAGTCGAAGATTGTCAATTTGATATGACAAAATTGATCCGATTCTGTTTCCGAATCTTATAGGGATGAAGATCCCAATGCATTGATTCTTAAATTAATAAATGCGCAAGATAGATAAAATATCTATTTATAGAAAATACTAAAAGAAGTATCTTGTAGCTATAGAAACCTCCTATTTATAAGTAGTCTTCTACCGTTTATGTTTACTAAAATATTCTTTTAACATTATGATTCTTATAATATTTGATAGTTGAAATTTATGAACAATAAATATGAGTTTCATGTGTAGAACATTGATCGATAGAAAATATTTATGATGACATCAAAATATATTTATAGAATATGGATGACCCTCGACTATTTATCATATATATTTCTTCAACTTTCTATGATGATGTCTCCTTATTATTGGGCATTGACTTTTCAATCATTCAACGAAGATGATTCCATAATAATTTTAATTTTTAAGATAGAGTTAGTATATTATTTCAATGAAAATAATATTTTAGGTAGTGATAAGGGACATTTTGGTCGGCCAAATATTGGAGCGACCCGTAAGCGTACTCGAACGATTTTGCCCTTTATGGAGCGGCTCGGGGCCCTTCCTCTAGCGCCAATATCATAAGGGACATTTTAGTCGATCGGTTAAATTTGATTCTTAAATTAATAAATGTACAAGATAGATAAAATACATATTTATAAGAAATACTAAAAGAAGTATCTTGTAGCTATAGAAACCTCCTATTTATAAGTATATGGTCTTCGACCATTTATGTTTACTAAAATATTCTCTTAACATTGATGATTCTTATAATATTTGGTAGTTGAAATTTATGAACAATAAATACGAGTTTCATGTGTTGAACATTGATCGATAGAAAATATTTATGATGACATCAAAATATATTTATAGAAGATGGATGACCCTCGACTATTTATCTTATATATTTCTTAAACTTTCTATGATGATGTCTCCTTATTATTGGGCATTGACTTTTCAATCATTCAACGAAGATTATTTAAATGTGACCTTCATATGCATCCTTGATGGTTCTATAATAATTTAAATTTTTAAGATAGAGTTAGTATATTATTTCAATGAAAATAATATTTTAGGTAGTGATAAGGGACATTTTGGTCGACCGAATATTGGAGCGATACGTAGGTGTACCCGCACGGTTTTGCCCTTTATGGAGCAGCTCGGGGCCCTTCCTCTAGCGCCAATATGATAAGGGATATTTTGGTCGATCGATTAAATTTGATTCTTAAATTAATAAATGTACAAGATAGATAAAATACCTATTTATAAGAAATACTAAAAGAAGTATCCTGTAGCTATAGAAACCTCCTATTTATAAGTATATGGTGTTAGACCATTTATGTTTACTAAAATATTCTATTAACATTGATGATTCTTATAATATTTGGTAGTTGAAATTTATGAACAATAAATACGAGTTTGATGTGTAGAACATTGATTGATAGAAAATATTTATGATGATATCAAAATATATTTATAGAAGATGGATGACCCTTATCATTTAAATATTATTAATATCAAAATAATATTTAAATTATAACGAAGATAATTTAAATGTGACTTGCATATGCATCCTCGATGATTCCATAATAATTTAAATATTTAAGATAAAGTTAGTATATTATTTCAATGAAAATAATATTTTAGGTAGTGATAAGGGACATTTTGATCGGCCAAATATTGGAGCGGCTTGTAGGCGCACAGTTGGAGTAATTATCCGCTTTGGGCGTACCCATACGATTTTGCCCTTTGTGGAGAATGAAAGTTCAAAAAAACACCTTTAAGAGTAAGGGAGGTTGGTTGACTTATGAGACCTTAGCTCCCCTATTTATCGACGAATGTGAGACTAAAGATGACCTTATTAGGTAGATTAGGTATGTTATATTTTTTTAATTCATATCAATTAATATTAACCTAAGATATATGTATATATATGTATTTGCATTTATTCTCATTCAATTGATTACCCTTGGATCGTTACTTGATATGTTATTTGACTAAAAATATTAATCAAGAAGTCTTTATGTCGATAATAATATTAATGATGTATCGATTATATATGAATATTAATGAAAGAGATGTATGCTTATAATTATAAGGGTAATTATATCAATTTGCTTGTTTTATAACAGGAATTGGGCACTCACCAAGTCGCGTTACGAGGGAAGAAAAAGTGCCATTGGCGGGAAGATTTCGCTGCCGTCGGACGGTCCACGTATCATCTGCGCTCAGCGAGTGACATCGTCCGTTGGATCAGATCAAACGCCGCCAGTTATTAAAGCCGTTCGATGTGATGGCCGCTCTCCCCCTTCCCCCCCCTCCTTGCGTCATCGAACACAGTGGACAGGGTCGCCGTAAGGGGGGCGAAACGAGAGGAGAAGAACGCGCGCTTAATCGTCGGAGAAGCCAACGATCTCAGCTGATCCATGTCTGTTACTATCCATTTCTGGGATCGATTTGCAGGTGACGTTTCGATTATGGAGACACGCGGGTTTCGGTGGGAATGAGGGTTTGTTTGCATGTTCTCCCCGTGGATTTGTGAGGGATTTTGGTTCACATACAGATTTGATGTATTTTTGGATTTCTTATAGGTTTATGAACCCTAGGTTGGATCTTGCTCTTCGTATTTCTAGGCGTACGGATCTGGAGGCGGCGCTTCAAACTAAAGGACAAGGGTGTGGTCGAATTGAGAGTTTCTGAAGGGCTGCAGCGTCGAATGGGTGGCCTATTGTGCTTCTAAAACCCCCAAAAGTTTTTTCTTTTGGGCAGCGACCGTTCTTTTTGTCTACAGCGTGGTTCGTTGTGTGATTTGTATGCTGATCTCAGGAGAAACCTTTAAGATTCTGAGTGTTAGTTCTTTTGAGTTGTGGTGTGAACTAGTTTAAACAATGACAACGGGATGTACTGGTGGTGTGATTCCTGGCGCTGATCGAACTGATGAATCTAATCCCCCCAAAGTTGATGAGGATGCCAAGATTTTAAATAATTTTGCAGTGAAAGAGGAGGAAAGTGTCGTTGTCAACAAAGCCCCTGAATTTGATGGGGAGTTTATGGATCCTGAAGATACCCCTGCTGAAGAAGCAAAAAGGAACCAAGCCAAAGCTGATCATGATGAGAAGGGGATCCATTGTACAAATACAATGTCCCCTGATATTCCAGCACAAGGCTCAAAACAGGTTTTGGGAATAGCCAAAGACAATTCTCATGTCAAGAAACGGAGAAAGTGCCACACTGAAGTGAAAGATGAGCAGAAAGGGGCAGGGAAGCAGTTGAAAAGGAAAAGAGTTCCTACTGATGGGAATATGAACTCTGATGATAAGGAATTTCTTACGGCTGAATGCCGGCGTGAAATCGAAGAATTGTTTGAGTATTACAAGGATTTTTCTGGTCTTGGGCTGCAACTTGATGATAGTGAATGCCATTCCAACAATTTGATGATTGCCTATTTGCTGGAGGAGAGAAGTCTTTCGTTTTCTAAACTAGTTGAGGAAATTTATGACAAGTTGAAGGGAAGAGAGGGGATTACTCTGGCTTCTGTTCGCAGTACTGTGCTTTTCGTAGGACAGAGAGTGATGTATGGTATTTCCAGTGCGGATGCCGATGTATTGGAAGATGAGTCAGAGTCATGTCTATGGTGCTGGGAGGTAATGATGTTGTTATTGTTATTATTTTCCCTTTGGCTGCTTTAATCCAATTTATCTTTTGCAGTCTCAGTGGTTATTTTTTATGCTGGAAAGCTAGCTCTTGATATTTGATATTTTGTTGATCAGACAAGAGATATCAAATTGTTCTCTGCTACTCTTCGTGCAATTGTCAACATTCGGCGCATAGCTCGGAAGAAGATTCATGAGAGGATTTCTGCCCTCTGTGGTAAGAATCTTTGTTGTTTTGACTTTTTGTGCTATTTGTTGGTAGAGACATTGTGACTGTGTTTATATATTTAAATTTTAACTGGCTGTTTAATACAATATAACTTTAAAACGTGACACTCGCAAGATATCAGTGTAACTACTTGGGACAGAGCGAGATTTGGATAATCTTTTTATGCACACGCCAATAGATGCTTGATTGGGTTGGCTATAGTTTTTTTTCCTCATGGGCAGTGCTCTAGAAAAAGGAACACTCCTTTCGTCTTTGTTGGGAAATACACATATATTTTTCTTTAGTAGTAAACCAAAGAGTTCTCTTCTATTAGCACAAAATTTATACTCCTTTCACATCATGGAAATGGTTTATCTTTATTGCAAGCTATAGCATTTTTACGTAACAAGCAGAAGATAGAGCTTGTTATTTTTGACAATTTAACATACACAATAGTTCATCGTCCGCTCCCTTAGTACCCAAAAGAATGTGTTCTTTTTGACGGATTGTATTGCTTAATTTCTGATGAACTCGTGCTTAAGATGACTGCTATTTTTTTGTGTAAATATGATTACTTGGCATTTGTTTATTCTGAATGCCTTCATTATGCATTGTGTCTATGTTTTTGTTGTATTAACTATCTCATGTTCTTTGCATCCTATAATACATTTTGTTGCATTCTTCATTGCTCATGAAAAGAAAACATTCAATTATAGGAATTACGTTTTATCATTTCATTATACAATGTTAGGTATGCATATATTTATTTATATCACTTTTGTTGGAATCTAAAGCATTAAAATGCTTTAGTATGCTATGCTACACCACACGTAATTGTGTGCAATCTTTGGTACAAAATATTAGTGTTTTCTTCTTTTTGCATTAAAGATTTCAGCTGAAAGTAGACATATCTTGCATTTCAGCAACATTATCTGTGTTGACAAGTTCTGAATATAAAGATGGCCAAAGAACTGATTGGATGAAGCCATCGATGATACTTGGCAAGATATTGAATAAGCAAGGGATTTCTTCATTAGTTGAAAAGTTGACCCAGAAGAAATATGCCGACATGTATGCATTCTCTTTGACTTTTTTCTGAATATTCAAATTGTCACCACTTATTTCTTTTCAATTGGCACTGACATAAAATATTATTCTTTTGTCATGAAAGTGCTGCACAAGAAGCCAGGTTGCAAGAAAAGGAATTAATGAAGGAAGCTGAGAAAAATAAACGGAGTGCTGAAAAGGAAAAGAAGAAAATGGATCTTGAGCTTCAGAAGGAAAAATTGCGAATAGTAAGTAAGGGACTTAAGGTGTTATTAACTGGGTCGATATATTGCTTCTTTATTTATGGTGTTATGCTGTCTTTGTTTTCCTTCAACTCTATAAATTTGAAATAAATTATGTATGCTTTGCAATAGGGAACATCCAGCAAACGTATACTGATGGAAATTAAGGTTTTAAAATTGTTGGTGCATGATAGCAGGAAAGTTCAATTGACTAATGTATCAATATAGATAAAATCAAGCTAATTTGTCTTAATTATGAGCTCAATCTTGGTCCGACCTATAAGGTTGCTACTGTTAGGCTAAATTCAGAGCTTATTGTACATTTCAAATTGATTAGTCCATTTCATGTGAATATATCTGTCTGTTTCATGAATATGTTGAGTCGCAAAAGCTTAATCTGGTACTTGGTTCAGATAGTCTGCATATATGTTATCGGAGGCCAATCCTACTAAAATTTTTAGTAAACTTCTAGTTTTCTATCTTTTTATTTCTTTTTTGATGTCTGGATGTTTGAAATTTTACACATTTTGACCCCCTTCTCAAAGTTAATGTTTTCTTAACATCCAGAATTTGAATGTTTGATAGAAAGATGTAATAATTGTTTTAGACACAGGACAATTGGCATTTTAACAAGTAAAACAGCACAAATGGATTATGCCAAATTGGATGGTATGTTGAATTACATGTGGCCTATCACCAAGGTTTAACACCAAAGTGGCTTTTGGTCGTTGGGTTTTAGGGTTAGTGGCCTTTCGAAAATGATTCTTTTAAAAGCAAAAGAAAAATACCTAAAACTCAGGTTTTTTGGTAGTTGGATTTTAGGGTTAGTGGCCTTTTGAAATTGATTTTCATAAAAAAAAAGCAAAATAAAAACACCTAAAACTACTTAAGTCATGTCAGTATCATATTAGATATACCATACTCGGTACTAATCATCTTTGCAAGAAGAGCACATTCACAAGAAATTAGCAAACATTTTTTGTATTCATTATGGAAATTTGTACCCTGATTTGTCATTTTCATTTGTATATGATACTATTGAATATGACAAGCACTACAAGATCTTCGTTAATTATGTGACTGGATTAAACTGTTAGACTCCATTTTTCTTGAGTTCATCCAGGTCCAAACATGTATGCTTTGTGATTCAGTGGTTAGTTTAATATTGGGGCTTGAGTTATGTGCAACATAGAGGCGTAGCCTCGTGGAACCTGGAAAAAACCTTAAATTTGGACTTTTAGCCTCATTAGGTAAGTTCTTGCTGAAGATATGTTTGTCTGAAGCCATCAATTGATCTTGGTGTGCATTTAGATTCAGAAAATTTAGACAGTTTCTTTGATTGTGAAATTTGTCAGTAACTTGATAATGGTTTGCTAGCCATGATCTCACTAAATTTAGGCTATCTGCATTTTTTTCTCACTTGTACACTTTTCCCCACTCAATTTTAGGAGAAGGAACGAAAGCGGATGCAGGAAGAGGTTGAAAGACAAGAAAAACGCCGTGAAAAAGAAGAAGCTGAATTGAAAAAACAAATTAAGAAGCAACAAGAAGAAGCTGCCAGGGAACAACGGCGTCGTGAAAAAGAGGAAGCTGAGCGGAAAAAACAGCTTGCCATGCAAAAGCAAGCTTCTATGATGGAATGTTTTCTTAAAAGTAAAAAGAGTAGCAATAGTTTAGATATTTCTGATAGATTGTCACCTATGAAAAGCCAATCGGTTGATGCAGCTTCCAAAAATGAAGGAATAACTAATGCAGTTACATCATCAATGGACTGTGCTTTCTCTCAGCAATATAGTGTGCCTATGGAAGACCTTTGCAGGTTCATCAGAGGACCCCTTTTTTTTTCTTTAAACTTTAGCTTATATTTTTTTGAAGTTTTTGATTCTCTGGATATTTTATAGTTACATAAGTTTGACGGAGTTGGAATCTAGAATCATTCCTTACTCAACTTCAGGAAGTACAGTTTTAAAGTTGAATGCACCTATAGTACTACTAATTCAGAATCTGCTAGCAGATATATATTTAGTTGCAGCTTAAGGAGACAGTTTAAGATTATCTCAAATGTGTTATTATTGTGCAAATATTGCAGGTTGCATATTGCTGGCTGGCGTAAGTTGGCTCACTGTAACAGGTCTTGCCACTGGGGTATAAGGCGTAATCCTAAGATGGAATTGATCAAGGAGCTTAAACTGCAAAGACCATACTTGTTAGGCGAATCTCCTGAAAAAATGGCCACCCCAATGAAGGATGCTTCCTCTTATGAAGTGAATAATAGCAGTGAATCAAGCTGTTATAAGTTTGATGACGAACTGGAATCTTCTATAAGCAATATATCACATCAAAATGATCCTATTGTTGCCTCATCATCAGCCAGGAGCCGGGTTAAAAAGCTTTTGCAGTTTGACAAGAGCTTTAAGCCAGCATATTATGGTACTTGGCGCAGGAAAAGGCATGCTTTTATTCATAGAAACATGCTGCAGTTCTGTTTTCATTTTGATTTTAGTTGAAGTTTTAAGAATCATGTTTTTTGCTGCATTGTTGATACTACAGTGGTGTTGTTGGTCCGAGGCACCCGTTTAGAAAAGACCCTGAATTGGATTATGATGTTGATAGTGATGAGGAATGGGAAGAGGTACTTGTGTCTGAAACCTTTTCATATATGTTACTGAGGCCCAGCGGTGTGACTTATTTTTTTGATCTTGTGCAGGAGGATCCAGGTGAAAGTCTTTCGGATTGTGAAAAAGATGTAGAAGAAATTTTAGATGCTGAAAACTTGAAAGATGAGGATGACATTGAAAGTGAAGACAGCTTTGTTGTTCCTGATGGTTATCTTTCTGAAAATGAGGTTTTGCCTTAAAACACTGATGTGATGATACATGTGTGTTTTGCTCTGTTCATAATGATCTTCCTTTCCAAATTCATTTGTCCTTACTATTGTTGCTGCAATTTTTTCATATCTTTTGGAAGTTTGCACTTTGATCTGAAATGTTCCAAAATTATATATGAAGCTTGTAATTTTTGTTTATCTTTTCTATTCCAATTTATTTAATTCTTTTTCTTGACAATGGTTCTGTTTCAACTCACATTGCATATTTCTCCTGAGTTTTCTGCAGAAATATGCTTTTGTCATGCATGCAAAACTAGTATTATGCTTTTGCGATGCATGCAAAACCGATTGAGACGATTGCATCTCAAAACATGCATGCAAAAATAGTATTATGCTATATTAATTTTGATTTTTTATTCAGCTAGAATGCTTGATAATTTGTTCTTTGTATGAACTAAACCCATATTTTTTTACAGGGAGTACAAATCGAGACATCTGAATTCCCAGATGATGAGGCAAAAGTCTCACAGTGTTGTAAGTTAGAGGATGATAATGAGGAATTTAGAACATTGCTGCAGCAGCAGAAGATTCTCTGCACTTTTACAGAAAAGGCTCTTCGAAAGAGCCAGCCACTGGTGATATCCAACTTAGGTCATGAAAAGATTGAACTTTTGTCGGCTGAGGATCTTACTGGGAAGGCAAAAGTTGAGCAGGTCTGTTTGCAGGCTCTCTGCATGCGGGCCATCCCTGGAGGAGCCATTGTAGATATCTTTACAAATCCCAGCACATCCTATGAGGATCAGCAAGTGCACCTGGCTCCTGAGGAAAGTGCTGCACAAGCAGCCACTGCACCAGTGGTATCTGATAAGGACTTGCCAGAATATGTAAGCGTCGTGACGATGTATGGCCAGATTGTTCATTCTTCACAATTTTCCTTATTTTGGGGACCTTGAACTGCAGGTTAGGTTGATTCAATCTTGTCCTCATGGAATTAATAAGCTGGTGGATGTGTTGCTACAGAAGTTTCCAAGCATCCCAAAGTCACAACTAAGAAATAAAATACGGGAAATATCAGAGTTTGTTGACAATCGATGGCAGGTAAACATTCATTTATTTTACAATACCAAAGCTTGTGACGATCGCCAGAAACTTTGTTCTGGTTTCTGTTTGTCTTTGCATGAACAGGTTAAGAAAGATGTCTTGCAAAGGCTTAGCTTGTCTACCTCGGAGCCCTCTCCAGGTACTTTGACAGTCCAACTGAATCTAATAAGTTATCAACTTGCCTAGCATCTCAAAAGAATATCTGCTTTATCAGTATGGTCTGTGTAGGTATCAAAGTTTGGGGTTGTGATACTGAATGCTAACATTAGCTTTGTTGATCTTTGACAGACACGGGTGGGAAGCAGAAAAGTATAGCAATGTATTTCTCCAAGCGGTGCTTACCTCCTGAAGGGCAATCCATCAACATCTCCGAATCCTCTCCTCGGTCATGCACCGAATCAAAGGCACAGAACTTTGGAACTGATGGCCAGTTACCAGAGAGTGGTTTGCAGTTTAGGGATCTCTAAGAAATAGGTTTTGGTGGATTTTTGGTTATCCAAGGCATAGGGTAGTATGTATAACAATGTGAGTCATGGTACCAAAGTGTGTGTTGTATACGTGGTATTAAGACATACCAGTTCTGGTAACTGGGTCGACGACGTGGCCAGTGTTGGTAGCACTAAACTTGTGAATTTTCTTTTCTATCTCCAAATTTTCTTTAAGTTTCTAACAATAGATTGATGTTTATTTTGCAAATGGTTATGCCCTCATGGTTTAAAGTTGTGTTTGGAAATATATTTTATATTTTCAAGAAATATATTTATAATTTTGATGTGCATATGTAGAAATGGGTTTAAGTTAATTTACTGTTGTTTAAGAGTTTGACAAATAATAAATAAAATTATATTTTAAATATGTCTTACAAGTATTGTTAGATAAATTATATTTTAAATATGTCTTACAAGTATTGTGTTTTTTTAATACTTATCTTAAAATAAATGTATTTTATTTTAATATATAAATAAAATAATTAAATGAATGTGCATAGTCTTATAAAAAATTTGTATGATCTGGATATATAATAAATAAATAAGTATAAAAATTTATATGATCTGGATATATAACAAATAAATAAATATAATCATATAAATGAATGAAAAGAAAAAAGTCTGCGGATTCCTCCCCCCCCAAAGAAAAAGAACTGTCAATTTTCTTTTATCCAAATAATAAAGTGAAATTGCATGCACGTGCATATATAATTTGACTCTCCGTTCATATTTTAATTTAAACTGACGCCCTTTCAAATTTTGTTATATTCTTAAGAATATTATGAGTAATTTGGATTCTCTATGTTTTTATATATTTTTTATGGCTCAGAACAAATATATCTGAAATGTAATTATGATTAATTAACTTGATTTTTAATGGATTTTGATGGCAATACCATGTATTTAGTATTTTAATATGAGAAGGGAGGGATAATATATATGTCATATTAAAATATGTAATTAGAAATATACTATTTCGTTTTATATATAAATTCCCAAATAGTTGCAATGACTATTTCATTTTTATGAATTTTGTTCTAAATATGGAATATATATATATATATGTCTGTATTAGACATATGATTCAATATTCGGGTTGATCTTTTGTTGTTGTTAAGATATGCAAAAAGTTATATATTTATTAAAGTTTACAATACTTAAAATTTATTTATAATTTTTATTTAGATTTTTTATGTCTTTATCTACTTTTCATCTTATCACTAATATTAATTATTTTATTTTTTTCATTTATCATATCCGGAGATCTTCTTAGTTTATATCAATACCATCTTAAATAATTTTTTCATATTTTTATCTCGAAGCAATAACTAATTATTCGAATAAAAAATATTTTTTTCTATCTTTTCTAATAGCTTCAAGTCCATCTTATATTTTTATTTCAACAATATAATTTTTTGTATATATTTTTTCTTAACTATCTAGCACCTCAGATCCATAAAGTATTATTGATCTCATACTATATTATAAAAGTTTTTTAATTTAATATCAAATATATCTTATGATCATACAAGACTCTTTAGTTGATTCAAGATATCTATAACTTTTACTTAAAAGAAATTTATTGTAGGTCTTATTAAATTATATTCACTAAAATTATATATTATATATTTAATTATAATCCTATTTAATTTAAAACCTTTAGTTTGTAAGACTTACCTCTATAGTTAATTTATAATAAAAATACGTAGGCTCTCATTAACTAAGATAAATTATCAGCAAATAACATATACCATAAAGGTCTCTTATGTAAGTGACTAATAAATTTATTTATCATTAATGCAAAAATATAGAGATTTAATATGGATCTTTTGTATAATACTATGTTAATACAAAACTCACTAAACACACTTTTGTACAAGGTTTTCAATTTAGATTTGTAATGTCTGGTACGGACGGTACATACCAATCCGTTAGGTTGTCGGTACGTGGATTATCTGCTACTGGGCAATTCTGTCAAAAATTGACCATCGGTGATCGATTTCGACTGTCAACAATCGATTGAAGGGGAAATCGACCGTCGATGGTCAGTTGAGGGAGAAAAAGGGAAGAATAAGAAGAAAAAAAGAAAAGATGAGTACTTATTTCCCCGCGCCATCCTCGCTGGTGCGTTGTCATCGCCTGCGGATCGCTAGCGCTTGTGCGCCATGTCGCCCACGGGTCACATACGCTTTTTCTTTCTTGTAAGGAGATGGAACGTCTCCTCGCATGGAGAGAAAGGTCGAGGCGACATCGCTCCTTTTCTTTTTTTATTAATATATTTAATATATATTTATATATATTATAAAAATATTATATAATATATTTTAATATATCGATATACACTGTATGTACCACTCTGGTACCAGTACTGTACAGGTACCGAGATAAACTCGGTACCAGTAAGTCAAATCTTGCTTATATATATATATATATATATATATATATATATATATATATATATATATATATATATATATATATATATATTAGTAGAGACATTTTGTTTTCTAAAGGCTATCATAATAAATCTATATGAACCTATAATATAAATTTTTATAATTAATAAAAATCATATTTAAACTTTTGTTTTTCTATATTTTTTTATCTTACTAAATAAATAGCTTTCATGTTGATCTTCTAAACATAAAATCAAATTGATTTTCATGGATATTTGTTTTAAGATAAAATTGGGTCATGATTTTAATTTCTCTATAATTTAAATTTTTTGTATATTATTTTTATTTTTATAAATTGATATGAGAAAATTTTTCTTTATTTATCAAACATCCTTTAGAATTTCATGATTGTATTAGCTAATTAACCATGTTACCCACGTGTCTCATAAAATTTTCTAGATCTTAATAGGGATATCATTTGATTTCACACTCCTAACTATTTTCATCTTCTTTAATGCATCTCTTACTTCATTAATCCTTATTTTATGAATAAATATATGATTACCAAAACTACTATTATTAATTATCACTAAATCTAAATCATATGAGATATTTATTTATTTTTGGACTATCCAAAATAATAAAAGAATCTTTATCTATTTTACACACATCCGAGCACCAATGTGTTCTTTAATGATCTTATAACCTTTTTTTTTTTTTTTTTTTTTTGTAATTCAAGACACATACATATACTTTCGGATAACAATCTCGTCGCAAGATCAATTAGGATATGCCATGAATTTATATTAATCGTTGGATCTAATGTAACTCTTCATATTTTTATTATTTTTTTCATCCGGACTCAGACCGATACTACCATGTTATCGGGTCAGAACGGTCAGACAGCATACTTATGATCCGAATCTATTTCTTATTGGGTCAGACAGCAGAACCGGACCCAAACCCGGATCCGAAACCTATCGGGCTCAGATCAAAGCCGGATGTAAACCAAACGATCTTGACCATCGGATCTTTGGCTGGCCTGATGGTGTGTGTGCTAGGGTTTTGGCAAACGAGGAGCAGCGGCTCCCTTATAAGCCCTCATCTCCGATTCGACGCCGCGAAGGCAGCAGCGGAGCAGGAGAGATGGTGAGATGGCCTCAATCTCTCTCTCCTCTACTTGTTTCCTTCAGATGTATTTTTCTCTCATCTTGAATCGATCTGAATTCTTTCGGCTTGTAGTCGTAGCTTTGGATATCTCTACCTCCGTCTTCCTATTCTCCGGCTAGACTTCAATTTCCGGCGGTTGTAGTGCAATTGTTCTGCTAGTCAGTAGGATGTCGACTTCCGGAGGTCCTCTGAATCGATGTATTACGATATTCTTCATCTCAATCTTGTTCTTCTCTTTTCTACGATTTCTTGAGTTGCTTTGGCATTCGTGATCGTCGATCCGTCGCTGCGTGCTTTTAGTTTCTACGATTTCTTGGTTGTTCTGTGTCAAAAGCTGATTCACGTGTTTCTCACTATTGTCTGCATGCTCTATGCTCTTTTGTGCTTGTAGCTGTCTTCTTATTTTGCCCAGAGGTCTTTTACCAATAATAACGCCTTCGCTCGCAACATGTTGTCAGTTGTGGCTCTCAATCTCTTTCTTGTTTTTCTGATAGCTGTGTTTTCTCCATTCTTCCTTTAATATACCATTCCTGGATGAAATGTTACATCACGGTTATAGTGGCATCCACAGCTCTGTTTTGTCTGTCTGTAGTCAAATCATTAGATGTGTTTCTGAATAACTGAGTTTAAGAATGTCGTCTATATTTCAGGCCTTTGTCAAGTCTCTGAAAACGAAGGCTTACTTCAAGCGCTATCAAGTCAAGTACAAGAGACGGAGAGGTAGTATTTATTTTCCAATATTTATTCTATTGTCGGAGTGTTGCTGGTAATTTATTATTGTCTTTGCGGGCTGGCAGCCGGGAAGACCGATTACCGTGCACGGATCAGGCTGATTAACCAGGACAAGAACAAATACAATACACCTAAATATCGTTTTCTTGTTCGATTTGTATCCTCAAAAGAAGATTTCTGTTTTTGGCTCTTTGTGTTTCTTTTATTCTTATTTGTGGTAATTAGGTTTAAGTTCTTAACGTAATATGATATCAGAGTAATAAAGATATTTGTGCACAAGTGATATCTGCAAGCATTGCTGGTGATCTGGTTCTAGCATCTGCTTATTCTCATGAACTGCCACGATATGGACTTGAAGTTGGTCTTAATAACTATGCTGCAGGTAATAGTTTTTCTTTTCCTATTTATGCATGTTCCTAGTTGTTTACAAACCATATTTGTTGGTGATTATTTAGCCTATTGCACTGGACTTCTCCTGGCAAGGCGAGTCCTGAAGATGCTTGAAATGGATGATGAATACCAGGGGAATGTAGAGGTATGTGTTCCATGCTTGTTGTTTGTACATATAACTTAAATGTTTTCTGCCTAACTTGCCTAAATGTCTTGGTCAGGCCACGGGCGAGGACTTCTCTGTCGAACCTGCTGAGAGCAGGAGGCCCTTCCGTGCTCTGCTTGATGTTGGCCTTGTGAGGACAACAACTGGTAACCGAGTGTTTGGTGCTCTTAAGGTAATTATTTTCTCATTACTAAACTTTCAATTTTGTTTTATGGGCTTCTGTGCTTCCAAATTTATCTCAATTTTCTTTTCTATCATGGGATGCTGCCTTGGCTTTAATAACTTGGTCCCATAGAGTGGTACTGTTTCTCACGATATATCATGTTAATAAACGAGAACAGCATTATATCATGTTAAATGTGAATATTGAATGACTTTGGCTATAGATATAGTAATAAGTGCAGGACAGGATTTCAGAGATAGATCAAAAGATGAATTGTTGGTAGTGCCTTGTGTGCTTCAGAAATTTACTGTAGCAAAATCTTATCTTTCACATATTGTTGAAAAACTCAACGGAATACCAGAACCTCTGAGCGACTTGGTTGTTGTGTATGGGGAACTTGTGCCAATAGCAGGTGCATTTGGTGCAAGGTGGGATCCAGTTCCAATATCAACCTGACATGGTCTGATATTAGCCTTGTAGGTTTTCATTTTGATATGGCTTATGTATGTTTAATGCCTAATGAGAGTTATTGATTAAACTTAATGACAAGTCAAACAGATCACTATCTTATACTGAACACCATTCTTTCTTTCTTGCTTGAGACCATGGCCTGCTAAAGAAATATATTAAACCATTAACATCTTTTTTGCATGGCAATGTTTTTGAGTAGGATGATGTATTGAACATCCATTCGGAATTCTGTGCTAAACTTTTAACTATACAACTTAATATTGTTACTTTAAACATGGATAGAAATAGAATACTTCCTCACAGGTTTTATTGGCGTCAATATTGGTTTCACATTGCTTTGAAGGCCATACCTTATAGTTATATTGAATCATTGGAAAAGCTGGTGAATTTATTGATCAATCACATTAGTCTAAAATTATCTGTCTTCACTATGCTAATCGATTCTGTGTTTTAGTTCTGTACATGTTAAGATCAGTCTCATACAGGGATTTGCATTCACATACTGCTGGTAGCAAGATATGAATAGCTATTCATATGGTAATTTGCATGCACATACTGCTGTTGGCACCTGGTTGATGTCAAGTTGATGAAAATTTATCTATAAATTTTAAGACATTGGTTGGTGCTGTGACTTTTTATTTCATATTTTTGTTGAATAAGATCAGGAAGCTATTCCTTTATCTATAATAGTGGACCATCTCCTGAATAAAATATTTCTATTATGTTTCTTATTTTATGTAAAAGATGAAATGCATTTGTGGTCCTGTGTTGCCTCCAAGGTGTAGGATATCCCACCATATCTTGGTTCCTGTTCATTATTGAATCGGTAATCATTCTCATGAATGATACATGTGCTGCTTCTTGCTTTTTGTCTATAACAAATCTTCCATTTGTCTCCCAAGGTGTAGGGTTCTTCGCGACATCTCCTTGCTTCCTGTCCATTATGAAGCACTTCATTACATGCTTCAGCTTCTCTTAGCTTTTTTTCTAGGCTGCATTTCATTCAATAATTGGACTTGATCATTCTAATCCTGGCTTGTTAATTTTAATCCTTTTCTGTTTGGTTGGTAATCCTGTTAATTTCCTGGTTATCCAAGTCACAGGACAGAAAACAAAGCTTATTTTAATCCATCATTGATTTTAGCCTAATGTAGTTGTATTACTCCTTTGACCAGGTTATTTTGGTCCATAGCTCTAGAGCATTTGGTGGGTCAAGCCTCTGGCATTAGTTAAATCCTAATTAAATCTGAATCATAAATATTTCTCTATCATCATGTCATTAATTAGCTAGATGTTCCTCCGCACTGGGCTACACATCTTATTCTTTAATCTTATCAGTCCTATGTGTAAAGATAGTTTTAAATATATGGTTCATAAACTCCACAAGATATATCTGTTTCATATGTTTGTTACCATATGTTCGACTAACTGAGGTCATTTTGAATGTAGGGAGCATTAGATGGTGGACTTGATATCCCTCACAGTGATAAGAGATTTGCCGGTTTTAAGAGCGATGAGAAGCAACTTGATGCGGAGGTTCACAGAAATTACATTTTTGGTGGTCATGTTGCCTCTTACATGAGGGTTGGATGCTTTCACAGTCTTTTCTCACTTTATATTGTTTGTTACTTGATATATACATGTATGGATGTGATATGCAAATTCATAATATCAAGTAAATACACACACACACAATATTTTATTTATTGTATGTTATGTGCATTTGTGTGCATGCACATTTTTATTTTGTTACACAATTTTTCCTGTAAATTCAGTATGTTGATTGATTGACCTCTGGCCTTAATATTCTTTTTGAGTACTTTCATTATATAGTTGCACATGTATATTTCTTCAACCTTCTATTTGCTTCTGTTTCCTTGATCTACACCTCAAGCTTGTTTTCCTGTTTGCTTTCCGTGAAGCAACTTGCAAGTTCTCTATAAAAAAAAGTATCATCCATGATTGTCAATTACCTTCACCTTCTCTTTTCCCCCAGGTTTTGATGGAGGATGAACCAGATAAGTACCAGACACACTTCAGTGAATATATCAAGAAAGGTATTGAGCCTGATGACATGGAAGAGATGTACAAGAAAGTTCATGCTGCCATTCGTGCAGATCCAAGTGCAGTAAAATCTACTAAAGAACCACCAAAGGAGCACAAGAGGTATAAACAAATCACGTTAAACCAACAAGATGATTAGGTGTCATGATTCTTTTGAATCCAAGTTATCATCGTTGAATTGATGTTTGCTTGGACTAACAGCAGATTTAGCTGATGGAATCATGACCATGCAAACATACTTCATATTCTTGTTAATTTCAATTTGCATTGCAGATATAACTTGAAGAAGCTTACTTATGAGGAAAGAAAGGCTAAACTCATTGAACGACTGAATGCGCTTAATGCATCTGGTGGTGCTGCTGATGATGATGATGACGATGAAGATGATGAGTGAACATTATTTAGAAGTTACTAGTCTTGTATCAAGGTTGCAGCTTGTTTTACCGCATCTGATTGTTATCCAGTTTTTTCCTTTTGCATAGGCAGGTTTCTGTTTGGTATTACACCTTGATTGACTTTTATAATTCACTTCGATTTTGACTCATGCACTTGATGTCAGGATTTTCTAGTAGTTCGATGGCATCTGCTTTATGGTTCAAGTTTAGTTAGTAGATGTACTGTCTATATATGTTTATGCGTTTTCTTGCCTGTCTTCTTAAACTTCTAGCTGTAGAATTCATGTGATACATTCAAACATATCATATATCACCTGTTCAATTATATTGAACATCCTAATTTACATTCAAAGTGCTCATTGGTGCATGGTATTGTCACTATGAACATCATAATTGATTATGATTACTGATATTGATGTAGTTCCAAAGTTTGAGACAATTCTTTCATTGTATTTTAACTCACCCCTCCATGTGAAGTAAAGCATTACTTATTCTTCCAGGCACGAGGAAAACAATCACAAACAAAAATAACACTAAAATTATACCAGGAATATGTTAAAATTATGGCACAATGATACATTGAGGATTGATTTTGTGGTAAATATAAGTTGAGGGTGCTCTCTCATCACCTGATATACCATCAAGGAAACAGAGAGCTTGCCCTAATGGGTTTAACGAAGGCTGGTTTGAGTAATTTGATGTAATCACAACATGTTAGAATCCAATGAAAACTTGATGGGGTATGTTGTCTTTAAGGTTGTGATGGAAGACCAAGGTATAAAAAAAGACAAGATCTTGGCCTTAATTGCGACTTGTTGTGTCTTTGAAATCATTAGCTAAAACTCAAACTAAACCTTCCATGTGGAATGTTCCTCCTACTTTTTGTGCTTGAGCAGTTCAATCAGTATATGAAGTTTGCAGTCAATCATCACCCATCCACCATCTAGTTGTTTCTAAACTCTCTTTGTTATTTGATTCAGTCATCTTGACATTTGTTTTGTTTAGATTCCATATGTTTTTAAGGACCACCATTTCATTCTAAAAAATTGTGATTAGTTTGGAGCAGCCTTATATTGCTATATACCATTGTGGACATATGATCTTCTTCTTACAAGGCAAAAGAAATGCATGGGTTTGTCTATTATGTTTTTTGATGGAACAAACATGTTCCCTCCCAACCGCATGAGCATTATCTTGTAATTTGCCAAATAATAATAATATCATATTAAAAAGATGCAATAAAAAAGATTAATCAAGAAGATCATATTGGCATATTAAAAATATTCCATCGGCCTGATGCAGAATGCTGATGAAAGATAAAAAAAACACAGGAGGAACAGTGCACATGAAAGTTTATTGAAAGGCATGGCAAAAGAAGGGATAAGATTGATTTTTCTAATGGGGGACTGTAGGACACTGAAATGTTTCTTCAGTAAAGGTCATGTTGGCAAACCATCCATCTTAGATGTGGGCATAGTTGTTCGCCTCTGGGGTTAACATCATCACTGCATAGTTAATTCCAACATTAACTGTTTGTACTCGGTGCCTATTATGATCCAAAAATGTAGTGCTTGATTATTATGAAGTTACATATCTAATTAATAGGTAACCCACATGCAAATTTGTACATTAGGGATATTTTTTATTTATTTATAAGAAATTAGTATACTTGTAGAATTTTTCCAGTTTTTGTTAATTAAGATGATTGTTTTGATGCTGCCTATTGGAATTGGTAGTTAAAGATTTTTTTATTTTTTTTTAATAAAAATCTAAATCACCTTGTTTTCAGCTAAAGATTATTTTATGACTTGCTTTTTTTTTTTTTTCTTGATGTTTAATTGGGAGTGGTTGCAAGGTTGACCAGATCCCATTTTGACTCATTGTAATGGCCAAACAAGTGTTGCAGATTCTATTCATTCATCTCTTTTTGCCTTTGAGGCTACTTAATTATGCCAAGAAACACTGCACTCTGCTGCCATTCATGTGATGGATTAAAGTGCTGCGCAGTAGATTATGGGCTATATTGTTTATGCCAATTTGTACTGATAGGAGTAAAAGTGGACTTGTGCTGCTTCATGCCTTCTTCCTCTCTCAGCCAACAAATAGCGAGAGAGTTGTGATCATCACATGATGCTAACATTTGCTCCTGCTCCATTTTTATTTTTTATTTTTTTTCCTTTTTCTTTTAAAAATCAGGGAAAGGTTAGGTGGAAAAGCTGACAGCAGATGTATAAGATAATATGATGAGTTTGCAGGAGAAGACTGCACATGGAAGCTGCAACAAGTCGATGCAAAGTGGAGGAGTAGTTACATTAAGAAGAAGGGTGCTGCTGCAATTTAACCATTGCACAAGCGAGTGGTAATATTGAAATGGAAAAGACCTACGTGTTTTATTGCGCCTGCAGTCGCCATGCATGCAGTCTGTGTCAGAGGGAGTCTTTATTCTTTGATTTCTCTGAAGCTTGGCAGGAGAGTCATCGGTGACCACTGCTCCCTCGCCATGGCTTCTTCTTCTCATCACCTTTCAAGCAGCAGCGAGTCCCCTTCCTTTTCTTCTACTCACTTGATTTCCCTACTCATTCACCTCTCTCTCTCTCTCTCTCTCTCTCTCTCTCTCTCTCTCTCTCTCTCTCTCTCTCTCTCTCTCTCTCTCTCTCTCTCCGGAGACCTTTCATGCTCTTCTTCCATCCATCTCTGCTCTCCTTCTCATCACCTTTCAAACAATAGCAAGTTCTTCTTCTTCACTTCTTTCTAACCGTATCCTCACTTATTCTCCCTACTCATTCATCTCTCTGTCTCTTTCTCTCTATTCAGTCGCATTATTGACCTTTCTGCTCTTCTTCCAAATTTGAAGTCCATCTATTTCTGCTCACCTTCTCATCACCTTTCAAAATACAGCAAGTTCCAATCTCTTCTTTTTCTTCTTCTCACTTGATCTCCCTATCATTTCACCTTAATATCCTTCTCTCTCTCCTCTCTCTTCAATCATACCTTTGATCGTTCATGCTCTTCCTCCCAATTTGAAGTCCAGCCATTTCTGCTCACCTTCTCATCACCTTTCAAACAATAGCAAAGTTCCAATCCTTGTCTTCTTCTTCTTTCTCTCCATACAGTCACTTCATCTCCCTACTCAATCACCTCTCTCTCTCTCTCTCTCTCTCTCTCTCTTCCTTTTCGTCTTCTTCCCTACTCTCTTTCACATGCACACCTCTTTAACCTGTCATCTGCTTGCTTGTGAACACTGAAGTAGAACAGACAATAAGCAAAACACTCCCCTCTCCTTCTTCCCTCCCTCAACACTGACTTCCTTCTCTTCTCTCAGTTCTCTCGCCACAATGCCATCAACATCGACGTCGTGCTCGCCTCCCGTTCCTATCAGCAACAGAAGGGCACTGCACCTGCCTTTCTTCCCTCTTCCTTTCACTGCTCCAGCTGAGTCACCTTCCGCCTTGCCGAAATACCCCTACTCCACCACCCCGCATGAGCCGTTCTTCCCCTTGTACTCCTCCCCGCCGCCCCCGCCTTCCCAACAGCCCACCTTCCCAGCCAACATCTCCTCCCTCACCTTCCCTGGCTCCGCCTCCGCCCCTCCTTCCCGCCAGAGCTTTAAGGTCGTCGTCGCCGTCCTCCTCCCCCTCCTCGCCATTCTCGCCGCCGCCGCGGCGTTCTTCCTCCATCGCCGCCGCCGTCGCCTTTTCTCCGGCAAGTACGACGCCCGGTCCGACTCCCAACGACTCGTCCCCGCCGAATCCGCCGCCTCCGACGGTGCCGCACCCAGGCCCTCCCCCTCCGCCGCCTCTTCCTCCTCCAAATTCCTCTACCTCGGCACCCTCGTCGACACCCGCCGCGACGGAGGCCCCCGACCGGGCGCCGACTTTATGGTCGGATCGTCCATCCGGAAACTGGAGTCCCCGGAGCTCCGACCCCTCCCGCCACTTCCGCGCCATTACCGGCACGGGTACGGGAACGGGGAGGCGGAGGGCTTGTCGGAGGAGGAGTTCTATTCGCCGAGGGGGTCCTCCGCCTGGAAGCAGAGCCCCGGGAGGTTGGCTAATGGGCGGGCGTCGAGTTCCCGGCGGATGTTGCCAACAGCAGCGGAGAAATGTGGATCCCTCAGCTGGAGAATGAGCACACCATCATACCCGTCGTCGAACATGGCCTCATCTCCTCGTTCGTCGGCGCGCTTCGGATCGAGCCCCGGCCAATCCAGCCGCAGATCGTTGAAGTCCCTCTCCGAGAGGTTTCTGACTCGAGATCGCGAATTGCTTGCTCCGCCGCCGCCGCCACCACCACCACTTCCATTCGTGGTCACTGCTGCCCCAGACCCGCAACAGAGCCGAGCTCCATCCGTACAGACTCCTCCTCCTCCTCCTCCTCCCCCACTGCCGCCGGTCGGATACTGGGAGAGTCAGGTCCGGCAGCCACAGGCAAGACTGCCACCGCTTATCGTGTCGCCCAAGCTCAAGACAGAGAAGAACGAGGAAGCCCAGCGGCCAAAGCTGAAGCCTTTGCACTGGGACAAGGTTCAGGCCAGCTCGGACAGAGCAATGGTGTGGGATCAGCTAAAATCCAGCTCCTTCCAGTGAGATTCCTCATCATGTTTCCTTCCTCCTCCCTTTTCCTTCTCACCGAGTCACACAACTGAGGAATCAACAGGGTGAACGAAGAAATGATCGAGACTCTCTTCGTCCGCAGTGCAACCAACGCCACACACAGGGAGACCAACCGGCGGCAGGTCCTTCCTTCGTCACCGCGAGAGACGAGGGTGCTCGATCCGAAGAAGTCTCAGAACATTGCCATTCAGATGAGAGCATTGAATGTGACCAAAGAAGAAATCTGCGATGCTCTACAAGAAGGTTAGGTTCTTGTTCTTCCATTACTGTCTCATTCGGTGTAACACATACCAGTTAGAGGTCATGACAACGGCAATCAAATCGCCTGTCAAAGCATGACTTCTTGATGCAATTACATCTTCCCGTGAGGAGAAGCACATGAACTTGGTTGGTGCAGAAGGTGTCCATTGATTACTCTGCATTATTACTATGTAGCTTTTGTTGGATTTGAGGTATCAGTGGCAAGCAACAATGATGGGATAGAAATCTTTCTGCCAGAATCCACAATCAAAAGTCCCAACTTACGATAATAATTTTCACCATCTTTTTTTTAAAATCTAATTCCTAGAATAAAATCTTCAGTCACCTATTCCTTTTTCCTCTATTTTTTCCTATGAATTTACGTAACATACTGTCAGAAAGTAACAATATTTTTATTTTGGTGTTTAGCAATTTCAGGAATGCTAGGAAAACATTATAAACATAGTGAACTGAGAGATTATTATTATTTTTCTGTGCCAATAAAAGGAAGTAACACCTTCAGAAGTACAACATTATTTCCATGAGTATCTATCTAATCCTGATTGCTGAAAGCAGGGAATGGTGAGAGCATGGGGACCGAGCTGCTGGAAACACTGGTAAAGATGGCTCCAAGCGAAGAAGAAGAAGAAAGATTGAAAGAACACAAAGATGATTCCCCATGCAAGCTTGCACCAGCAGAAGCTTTTCTCAAGGCATTGCTTGATGTACCATTTTCGTTCAAGAGAGTGGATGCCATGCTTTACATAGCCAATTTCGATTCAGAGATCAATTTTCTGATCAAGTCCTTTGAGACTCTCGAGGTACATCACTTTGTTCTTTCTCAGTCACTTGTGTTTCTCTGGAAATGCAGTTTCTGCTGACAAGGAGGCTAATCCTAAGATTTTTTTTGTTTTTTTTTGTGTTGCATTGACTCTTTCAAATGTCCTGCATGTTGTTTCCTACCAACATGAAAACCATCTTCTGTTTGAAGTTATTCTGATTATAAACTCATAGTATTGAGCCATATAAACTCATGATGACATTACTTAGCTCCTTGGAGTTAAAACACAACTTTATTCTCATTTCGATTGGCAACCTCTCTACTACTTGTATTGCAATGATCAGTATAAGTTTTCCATGTTAAAAGTGTTTGGGAACCGAAACCGGGGCAGGTCTACTTAGATCAGTAGATCAAGTGCTGCTTGCTTTAAATGGATGCCATATGAGGATCTAAGCTCTCATGTTTGCTGGATTTGAGGCATCTCTCTGCCATTATAACTGGATTTGCCATCATCAGGCTGCCTGTGAAGAGCTGAGGAGCAGCAGGTTGTTCCTTACGCTTTTGGATGCCGTGCTCAAAACCGGCAACCGCATGAACGTCGGCACCAATCGGGGCGATGCACGCGCCTTCAAGCTCGACACCCTCCTCAAGCTAGTCGACGTCAAAGCCGCCGACGGGCAGACCACGCTGCTGCACTTCGTCACCCAGGAGATCATCAGATCCGAAGGCTCCATGGCTGCTCCACGGGACGAGCTCGAGCGCAGGAAGCTCGGCCTCCGGGTCGTCTCCGGCCTGGGCGGCGAGCTGGGCAACGTCAAGAAGGCGGCCGCCATGGACTCCGCCTCGCTCGGCAGCTACGTCGTGCGACTAGCCGGGGGGCTTGGCAAGATCGACGAGGTCCTGAGATTGAACGAAGCGCTCGGCGGGGAGGAGTGCAGGCAGGGGTTCCGCGACGCCATGGCTCGGTTCTTGAAGAGGGCGGAGGACGACGTCATAAGAGTGCAGGCACAGGAGAGCGTGGCGCTGTCGCTGGTCAAGGAGACGACCGAGTACTTCCATGGCGACTCCGCCAAGGAAGAGGCGCATCCTTTCAGGATCTTCACGGTGGTCAGGGATTTCCTGGCCGTCCTCGACAAGGTCTGCAGGGAGGTCTCGAAGATAAACGAGCGCACCACCGTCACCTCGGCACGGCATCTCCCGGTGCCGGTAAACCCGACGCTACCGCCTGCATTTTCGAGGCTTCATGCGCTGAGACATGAAAGCTCTGATGACGGGAGCTCCTCGTCGTCGTCGTAGTGCGACACTGCACACTGCAGATGGATGTGACAGCAGAAATGGAATTATCAGAGCTCTTTTTTTTTTTTTTTTTTTTTGTATTAATAGGATTTTGTGTTATGGATTATTTTGCTCCTCTCTGTACACAAGTCAAAGAAAAATAAGGTTGACTTCGCTTACATGCTTTGCCAAGTCTCTGCCTGCCTTCAAAGGGTTCTTCTAGTGAGATATATACACAGTTTCTAACAGAACGTAAGTGCGAAAATCAATGAATCTTACAACTTTTTCTAATTTTACCAGCATTAAGAGAGAACCTTTACAAACTATTTCATATAGGACCTTACACTTCTTTAGAATAGATGCTAAACTCAACGAGAAAGAGACTCAAACAATTTTCAAGAGTTTACAACACTTTAACCTCTTTTTCACCCTTTTTTTTACACTTATTCATGCCTCATCAAGCAATAATGGGTAGGGTATTTATAGATCCCCAATGGCTTCAAAATTGAAATCGAAATTTTAAATTCTTGATTTTTCGGGATATTGATGATACCATTATCGGCACTGGGTGGTACTATCATCAAATAGAGCTCGAGAATCTAGGCTCTGGCATTACTTCCACCCGTATAAGTGGTATCAACGCTGATAGGTGGTGGTACCATCGTTAGAAAGCCTAAAAAAAACACAAACAATGATTTTTGACAGTCTACACGATACCATCGCTTGGACCTGGCGGTACCACCGTGTAGGTCAACTCTAGGTCAGCTAATTGGTCTTTCATCAGACCCAATTCAACCTGGTTCAGGCCCAATGGGTTCGAATCAAGTAGGTACGGTTTCAATCCAATATAAGCTTAATTCGACTCCAAACTATCATGATCAAGGCCTAACCATTTTAATTGCAATCATGAAGCACGTTGTCCATAATTAAGGCATGTCATCTGATCATCCGACACTTCGTTTTAACCTCCGATGCATCTTCCGACCCATTGCTCGAACTCTGCACGAAGTCCATCCTACTGCATGTCGACCAATCCTCTGACCCGATGTCTAATATTTGACATAATGCTTTTCGGCCCAATGTCTGCTTCGATAAATCGCCTTTTGATGGTTCATGCATTACTTAAAAGCATATTAGTTCATAAATTCATCAATTGATTTTATAATCAAAATATGGGGTTCAACACCCATAAACTTTGCCTCCGGCCTTTCCTACCTCTACCTCTATACATTCGTCCGTCGCTACGACCTCCGTCGCTTCCTTTTCCTCGACAAGATAGACCTTTTTTTTAAACTTAAATTATACATATTATTATATTAATGATTTATTATGAGTCAACAAGTCACGTAAATAGACTCTAACGTCTATCAACTCAGACTTGACAAGATGACCTTATATACTACGTTTTAAAAAATATAAGGGTTATTTTAAATACGAGCAAAATCATAAGAGCTTAAATGGTCTATATCTAAAACCAAATACGCTAAAATGAACTTTATTAGTTCAACTTAAATTATATGTATTATTATATTAATAATTTATTATGAATTACGTAATAAAACTCTAACATATGTTAACTTGATTTGATAAGATTAACTTATATGCTATATTTAAAAAAATACAAGGATTGCTTTATCATCAAAATAAACCATAACCCTGTATAGAAGGAGACATCCTCTCCGGAAGTAGAAGTGGAAATGTGATACATACCTCCTCTAATTGGCAGCAGCAGCAGATCTCCTAAAGTAGAAGTGGAAATGTGATACATACCTCCTCTAATTGGCAGCAGCAGCAGATCTCCTAAAGTAGAAGTGGAAATGTGATACATACCTCCTCTAATTGGCAGCAGCAGCGGCAGCATATCTCCTAATTGACAGACTCTTGGCTTTTACAAGACAGTAAAAGAAGAATCATAGAAGACAAAAAACAATAAACAAACAAATACATTGATAAATAATGCTGAGAATGAGGTAATTAATTGCCTTGAATCCTTCATCCCATAAGTCATGACATACAAGTTTGTCGACAGGAAAAGAGGTGTAATTGAACTTTATTTCAGAAACTACTTCATTGCTTATACAAATTTTGCAGCAAATTATGTTCAGTACAGAGACACTCGTACATTGTGTTCTATCTTATTGCATAAATATATGGATGTACACTGGCAGAAAAAGGTCTTGCCATTCAAAAGGTAACCATCTATTTATGTAGTTAAGCAATTATTTTATCGGCATCCATTCGCTCAAAGCACCCGACGGGTTTCTTCTTCTGTGGCAGGCACTACATTGCGAAATCTTTAGTCCATTCTTTAGGGCATCAAGATTTCCAGTAAAAGTGAAGAAGAATGTGTTTGATATCTGCTCATCAGGCACATAGACAAGGTGAAGCTATTCATTCATATAATCAAAACTATAAAATAACATGTTCTTTAGTTGTGTTACCTCACTGGTCCGGAGCTCAGGCCTCATTACATGAAGAAACAACTTCAACGTTGATCAAAGGCTGAGTAGTTGTGTGTAAACAACACAAGATTTGAGGCGAAGGAAGTCTCCCACACGTCAACCTGAGTAATAATGTATAGTAAATGATTATGCCATGAAATGTCATTTCCAGAGGAGCAAAATGTTGATCTATGTAGACATCATCATGCCATGCATACAGGTAATATCTAATGCTTGCATATTAGACAGATAACAGGTGTAAAATCCACTGTAAGCATGCATTGTGCATGAGATGTTTCCTTTGTTCTATTGAAGTGAAAGAGAAAGAGTTGGATATAATACACACAGATATATCAGATTCAGTAAAGATGTAAGACTTGCTACCCACAGGTTTTCAGGAATCAACATGGTAGGTCCACTTCAAGAAAGCATGGCGTCTGCCCAACAAATGCATATGCAGTCGAGAAGGCAAGTTCAAATGCTAGCTTCATCAGAGAACCCCCAAAAACAAATGCATATGCAGTCGAGAAGGCAAGTTCAAATGCTAGCTTCATCAGAGAACCCCCAAAAAATACGACCATGGGAAATTCCTTTGTTGAAGTTGGCAGATCAGTGAATTCTCAAGTATGGTATCCCTTATTGGAATGCTGTCTCTATCTGCTAATGCAGGCAAATCACAAAACACACTCCCCTCTGCCAACAACATCTTTAGCCTCTTTTCTGTTCCTCAAAACACACACCCCATGCAAACTATGCCCACCATTCTCAAAAGTTCTTTTCTGTTCCTCTCGTTTCCCCTTCCGAACCTCATCACTTTCTTCTCCTTCCTCAAAAGAGCATCTTTTCTTGTTCAGTTTCTGGTAACAGGCTGTTTACAGGAGCTGACTTTCCAGTCCTAGAGTCACATACGACGAATGTGAAATTTGCTGTCAAAGCCAGTGGATCTGATGATTGAGAGTCATCTGCCATACAGAGCACCAAAAGCAGGGTGATTTAACGCACTAGACATGCTTGACACCTGCATGAATTCGTATAGCAAAATTTAAGCAAATAAGTACTCATGAGATAGGAGATCATGAATTTTTTTCCTTCTTGGAGACAGCACTGGAATTGGGCAATGAGCTATTGGGTCTATCATTACAAGGATATGAGAACTCATGGACAGAAAATTGCTGTAGTTGGTAACTTCCAGATTTCCAAAGAAAAAAACGGTCACAAGTTCATGATTATGACCGGTGATGAGCCTCCTTTCCTATATATTCCTGTATGATTATTAGTGGTCACACCAATGAGACCTATAAATGTCCGATATATGAACCAGATGTATAAATGAATATTTTCACTCCATTACCAGATAGAATCATCACAAATACCTTGTTGAGTAACTTCATTCTGTACCTCAATGGATGAATGACCAACCCATGTGACATCACCTGCTATCTTTAGGTCAGTGTCTGCACGCAATGGCCTCTTTAGAACCATCTTATCTACTGAAGCAGTGACCAACAAGAGCGGCCTTGTAGTGCTATCATCATCATAACAATTCTGGCCACATGCAACAACTGCACTTCAAAAACTTACATATAAATGCCAAATTTCAGGTCAAATAAAATTATCAAAAAGTTTACGTTAATGACTAGAAAGATTGGCATAGTGTAAATCATAATATAACAATTTTATAATAAAAAGCAAACAGAAGGTGCAGTTAAAGTTATGTAACCGCAGAAGGATCTTATTCAATTTAAACCAAGTGATGCATTATGAAATTCCACACAAGGAGCCATATAGTTTTCTGTATGGTTTGTCCAGTCACACACAGTTTACAGGAAGTGATGCTGTAAATTGTGTTTCTTTAAAAATTCCATTTTGCTGAAAGAGAGCCATGAAGCTGAGAATTTAGTAACTGGAAATTTTTACAACATTCTTAGTTTAATATTATGACAGCTTGTAATGGGTTAACAACCAAAGTTCTACTTATAGAGTATTTCTAAGTGTTTTGTGTAGCTTCATTGACTTGTAAGTTGCAAGCAACAAGATAACAGGATCTGTGGTTTTTACTCACAAAGAAACTGAGTTTACATCATTTGACCTGCCAATGAACAGATGAATATGTTCCAATACGAAAGTTTGTTTTTTAGTTTATTTATCCATGTTCTAAAGTCTAAACATCATAATAGCTTCAAAATACCAAGAACAAATTAGTCTCCCAAGCTTATGTGAAACTTAGATAGGAAAATGAATACACCTCTTGTTCTTCTTATTGATGCCGAGCTTCATTTCAACTATATACCTACTAGATGAACATATAGACTCAGTCTAGTGGGTACCTTCATAGCAATGGTGCCGGGAAGTACATCGAGATCCTGAAGCAATTTCTTAATCCTGACCTCATTCCGTGGATCTCGATAATGCTCCCTCAGGATTTAATCGCTCGAAAAGTTGTAGGTGATGCTCATCCTGCTCTGCGATGGCATCCTTGTGAACAACTTCAACTGCAGTGGGCCATCCTTATTAGGGTCAAGAAACCTCTTGAAGATGCTCGAAGGTGCCTCATAAAGAGCATTGATTATCGGAGGGTGGTGCATCTCTAGCCACAAGCTAAGCAACCTCCCAGTCGATGGGCTCACATCAATGTGCGGGAGAGACTCATCGAACGACAACGTGAACGTTGAAACAACTTGGATAACCGAAGTTGAATATGGACTCAGAGTTGGGAGATGATCCTTGAGGTGGTTTTCCAGCAGCAAATGAAGACATAAATCTGATCTGAGAGGTGGAAAGGGGCGATTTTGAATCGAAAAGATTCGATCTTTCAAGACCTTGAGATGGTCTTGCTCCTTTTGGATTGAAAAGATGCCGTCTTGGGATCAATTCTGGTGTCAATTTAGAAAAAGCAAACAAGAATTTGGATTGAGAAGAAGAACGTAGCGATTTAGGGGTAAAAAAGATTCGACCGTGGTGAAGATTTACGAGTGAAAAGGAGGGATTTAGGGAAGACTTTGATGGGGATGATGGAAGAATGGATGAGAGGTTTGAAGGATGTTGACATGAAGATAGAATGTGAGAGTGATGTGAGGATGAGGGTTTGTTTTGGGTAAAGAAAGCTCAGGTGAGAGAGATTCGTTGGTAACGGTTCATCATGCAGTCAAACGAGGAATAGTAGATTGGTGTGAAGCTATTGAAGAAGATTAGTGTGAAACACTGAATATGTTCCAAAAAACCAAAAAGATTTGCAACATCCAAATCTTCAAGTTGTATGGTTATTGGCAAACATGGTTTTTAAATTTATTCTATTCAATAATAAAAATAACAAAGTCTTAAGTCCTAACAATTCGGAGTTGGCTAATAAAAAGATTTGCAATATCTAATTCTTCTACTTGTATGACTATTGACAATTGGTTTTTAAATTTATTTCAACAAAGCCATAAGTTCCGACTATTTTAGGTCTGACTACATGGATCTTTTTCCACAATTGAGATCTGTAAAATATCATATGTTTAGTTAAGTTTAGAATATTTAAATCTTTATTTATAGTTTCCATTAAGATCTTTTTAAGGTCCTCCTCCACCATTTTTGGTACCACTAATATTAATTACTTCACTTCTTTTGACTACCTCATCCATAGGTCTCCTAAGCGCATGTCAATACCATCTTAAATGATCCTCTCTTATCTTATCCTCTATCGAAGTGATACCTGGTGGTTCATGAATAAAAATATATATATTTCCTATATCTTCATCGATCTCTCTATCTTGTTCAATAATTGATCTTAGGCACTTAAAGCTTTTACTTAAAAAAACTTCTTGTCCATCCAACTTAACCATATTCTACTATCTATTACTAGTATTACTAAAATTGTATCTCCTACATTCAATTTGAGTCCTACTTAATCTAAAACCTTTAGTTTCTAAGGATTGTCTTCATAGCTCAAGTTTATAATTAATCTCACTAAGGTTCTCATTAACTAAGACATATCATTAGCAAATAACATACACTGGGGAGGTGCATTATATAAATGACTAGTAAGTTCATATATTAACAATGTGAAAATGTAGGAGTTTGATGCGTATTCTTAGTGTAATCCTATACTAATTCACTAGACACAGTTCTTATAATTCTAACACTAGTAGCTATATTATCAGACATATTCTTAATAACATCAATATAATTAGTGGTTCTACCTTTCTTTTCTAAAATCCACCATAATAAATCTGTATGAACTCTATCATAGGCTATCTCTAAGTTAATAAAAACTATATGTAAATATTTTTTTCCTATACTTTTTTCATTAATTGTCTTAATAAATAAATAACTAACATGGTTGATCTTCTAGGTATAAAACCAAATTAATTTCCAGAGATATTTGTTTCAAGTCTTATCCTATGTTTGATAACTCTTTCCCAAAGTTTTATAGTATGGCTCATGATTTTAATTGATCTATAATTTGCACTAGAAAGCCCTTTCTCCATTCATCAGACATCTTTCTATATCTCATAATTTTGTTAAATAAGCTAGTTAACTAGCTATTTGTCCCTTAAACTTTTCCAAACCTCAATAGGGATACCATCAAGTTTCATACTCTCAATTATTTCATCTTCTTTAGGGTGTCTTTTACTTCACTAGCTTTAATTTTATAAACAAATCTATGATTAATCTACTACCATTATTTATCGTTAAAGATAAATCCTATGTGGAATATTTATTAAATAATTTATAAAAACAATTTCTTCATCTTTTCTTAATTTCATTATCATCAACAAGTATTTTTTTAATCTTCATCTTTACTCTTTAATGCATCTAATATTACCTAAATCTTTACACTTTATTTTCTTAGCTTTAGCAATTCAATATATATCTTTTTCACCATCATTAGTATCTAATTTATTATAAAAATTATCATAAGCTTTATATCTTGTCATATAACTGTTTTTTTAACCTCTTTTTTAGATTCTTTGTAACTTTTAATTTTTTCTCATTTTTATAAATTTTGTCAATCTTTAAGACATGGTCTTTTAGTACAAATTACTTTTGAACTCCCTTACACCACTACTAACCCTCTCTTAAAGTAACACCTTTATTTTTAGTTTCACCAAAAATATCCTTTGTCAAGCTCCTAATCTTATTAACCAATGGAGTCCAAAGAAAATTAACATTACTCCCGTCTAGATTCCAAGTCGCCTTCCTTTCCATCCTATTTCTAAAAATCTTTACATTATCATCTTTAAAATTTCACCATCTAGTCCTTGTAAATTTTTCTACTATCTTTTTCTTCTTTCATTTTCTACAACAAATATCTAACACCATCAAGCTATGTTGATTCATCAAACTTTTGCTAGATGTAACATTATAATTCTTACAAATAATTTTATCTACCTTTCTAATGAGAAAAAAGTCTATATGACTATAGTTGTGATCACTCTTATAAGTAACTAGATGTTCATTTATCTTCTTAAAGTATTTACAATTACAAGATCATACGAATTTACAAAATCCAAAATTGTACCATCATCATCTTCATTTCTCCCCCCAAAATCTTTTGTAAAAAAATACTTGTTGGTGATAATGAAATTAAGAAAAGATGAGTGATGGAGGCGAGATTTAAGCTCAGGACCTTACAATGAATTGTCAAAGTCTTTACCAACTAAGTTAGCCAGCAAAGTCTTTAAGTTTACTATATGTTTCCCTACATGATATTCAAATCTCCTCCAATTATAAGTTTTTCAATTATATGTGTTTTTTTTAATGATATCATCTAAGTTTTCCTAAAATTCATTTTGGTTTGATCATCTAGTCCGACTTGAGGGGCATAAGTACTAATGGCATTCAAAACATCTTATCCTTCAACAAATTTTAGAAATTTTTAATTCTCTCTCCAAATCTTTCTATATCCACGACATTGTTCTTAAGATCCTTATCAACAACACTACCTATAATATTTCTGTGTTTAACTTTTTCAGTATACTAAATTTTACATCCAACATTATTCAATTTCTTTAGATTTTTTTCATACCCACTTTAAGTCTCTTATAAGCAAATAATATTTTTTCTTTTCTGATCACAGTGTCTACCAATTCTAATCTCTTTCCTAAAAGTGTTCCTATATTCCAAGTTGTTAATGTTCTTGGAGTAACTTCTTTACTCCCATTGGTCCAAAGCAATGATAGAACCCTTACCTATTTGACACCACATCCGAGTGATGATGTGATGGGCTTTTAAGCGACCTCATAACCCACCATTTGCAATTCAAGACACCTAGGTAGTGAAGGTGTCTCGTGTCACATCCAGGTGCCGACTTAGCTCTTAAATACTAAAATCGGTTAGGATTCATGTTCATAAGACCTGACATGGTTTTATGTTGGTTGTCAATAACCTAACACAACCCTCCACCTTTTTCATTCGAGCTTGGGATCGGCATTGGCGGTGTTTTAAACTTATTCCATTCATTTCAATATTATAATATATATGTACTTATTGTTTACCAACCTGTTGGCTGTGCCTTAACCATTAAGATATTTACTTAAAATTATTCAAATTTTATATTGGCAATTTACATAGCCATGTAGTCAATTAATTTTCCTTAACAGCCACATTATCATCAACACCATCTAATTCATCAAGAAGAAGTAGATAAAATAGTAATCTGCCCACCTAGCCATTTACTTGGAAATTATTCAAATTTTATACAGACAATTACCATAGCCATGTAGTCAATTAATTTTCCTTAACAGCCACATTGTCATCATCATCTAATTCATCAGGAAGAAATAGATAAAATAATAATTTGAACACACCCACCTAGCCATTTACTTGGAAATTATTCAAATTTTATACAGACAATTTACATAGCCATGTAGTCAATTAATTTTCCTTAACAGCCACATTGTCATCATCATCTAATTCATCAGGAAGAGGCAGATAAAATAGTAATTTGAACACACCCACCTAGTCATTTACTTGGAAATTATTCAAATTTTATACAGACAATTTACATAGTCATGTAGTCAGTTAGTTTTCCTTAACAGCCACATTATCATCATCATCTAATTCATGAGGAAGAAGTAGATAAAATAATAATTGAAAACACCCACCTACTTGGACTTTGACTTTATTTTAAGAATATTGACCTGAAACCATTTTCCAAGATTGAATATGTTTCTATCTGTTTGCTATTTGGCTTAGATGTCTGTTAGGGCATTGTTGGCTCATCTTTGTTTGTTTAGCAGCTTGATTCAATTACAACATTAATTGTTATGATTCAATCATCCATAGTTCACTTTGGTGACACCAACCTCCCTACCAGTGTAATTAAACATTCTTGATTAGGAAGATCAGAAAGTAATTTGTACATTTAATAACATTTGATAAAACCTCCTTTTCTTTCATTTGGTTCATTGTTCTAAAGAAAATATTTTGTCGCCCAAACCATACTAAGTTGTGATTTCCACACAAGAAGCCAATATTATTTTCCATAAAGTTTCCTCAACCACACCAAGATTACAGCAAGTGATGCTGTAAATTGGCTTTCTTTACTATACAAAATTCCACCATGCTGAAAGGGATCCAACTACACATCAATCTTTATAACCAGCAACTCCCACAGTGCTAGTTTAATAGTATGACATATTCCTAAGAGTTTTGTGTAACTTCATTTAGTTGAAAGTTGAAAGCCAAAAAGGATTGGAGGATTTCTGGTTTCCACTCTCACAAAGAAACTGAATCCATAATGATTTCAGCTGCCAATTAACAATTATAAAAAGTTGTCTTTGGTTTATTTATCCATTTTATCATGATACATCATAATAGCTAGTCTGCTGATGGCAAAGGACCCAAAGCTTAAGTGAAACTTAGATGGGGCAATCAATACACCTCTTATTCTTCTTATCGATGTCAAGCTTCATTTCAACTATATAGATAACCAGATGTTATAGTTGATAACCAGATATCCATACAGACTCGAGTCTAGTGGCTACCTTCGCAGCAATGGCGCCGGCAAGCACATCGAGATCCTCAAGCAACTTTCCAATCCTGACGTCGTTTTATGGATCTCGGTACTGCTCCCTCAGGATGTAATCACTCGAAAAGTTGAAGATGATGCTCGTCCTGCTCTATGGTGGTGGCCTCGTGAGCAACTCCGACTGCGCCCCGTCCTTGGAACACGCCTCCCAGAGAGCATTGGTCACCGAGGAATGGTACAGTCCCGACCACAAGCTAAGTGGCTTCCTGATCAAGGAGTTCGCATCGATGTGCGGGGGAGACTCATCGAACGGCGATGCGGACGTCGAAACGACTTGGATCGGCGAAGGCGAATCTGGACTAATGGCGGCGGTAGACGATCCTTGAGGCGGTTTTCCGGCAGCAGAAGACGACATGAACCTGATATGAGAGGTGGAACGGGGCGATCTCTGATCGAAAAGATTCGATCTTTCAAGAGCTCGAGCTGGTCTCGCTGCATTTGGATTGAAAAGACGCCATCTTGGGATCAATTGTGGCGCTAATTCGGAAAAGGCAGACAAGAATTTGGGTTGGGAGGAAGAACAGAGCGGTTTGGGCGCAGAAAGATACGATCTTGCTGAAGAATTGGGGGTGAAAAGGGGGATTTGGGAAAGACTTCGGATGGGGATAACGGAAGAATGGGTGAGATTTGAAGATGGAAAGTGAGAGTGCTGTGAGGATGAGGGTTTGCTTTGGGTGAAGAAAGCTGTGGTGAGAGAGATGGGGAGGTGAGAGGAAGCCTTTATTTTGGAAGGTTTCATCATGAGACTGCTGTCGAACCATTGAGCAAAGTTAGGAGGAGGAACGGTTCGTTGGTGAAGAAGCTTGCGATACCCAAATGTTGTAGTTTTGATGATTAGTGGCCAAAATTAGTTTTTAATTTATTACTTCATTCAAACACTTAAGATTTGCCAACATTATGCTTTCACCGTTAACATGTTTCCTTAGAAATAATTCAGGTTTTGTGTGTAGGCAATGTGTACGGTTTCTTGTGATCAATTAATTTACCTTAAAATCCTCCTCATGATCTAATTCATCACGTCAAAGTTTTTTCTATAAAAATTAAAAACTATCAAAATATGTATCAATTAAACTAGCTGACGCTCTTATAATAATTTAAACACATCCTCACTTAATTGGACTTTTGACTTTGTTTGAAGAAGATTGACCTATAATCATTTCCCAAGGTTGGGTATGTTTCCATTTGTTTCCTATTTGGCGGCTGCTAATCCAAACAGTGCCATTCTAATTGGAAGCTTAGCCAAGGCATTGTTAGCTCATCTTGTTTGCTTGATTAGCAACTTGATTCAATTACAGTAATAATTATTATGTCATGATCTAGTTTGATAGAATAATTGACTTATTAAACCATTTGAAGTATAGATCACTGGTATAAAATGTTTAAACTCATGCTAACAGTAATGCACCAATCAATCAATCTAATTTTTGACCCACATTTTTCAGACTAAACCAAAATACTATAATTATGCATCTACAGTTGTGCAGTGAATGAGATGTACTACCTTTTTACAACTTCAGACAGGTGACATATGATGATTAACTTCAATATATTTACATCCAGATTTAGTAAGTTTATTTATTGGTCTTTTACATGATATTGATATGATGATATGCTGTGAATATTATTATGGGGTGAGATTATGATATCTGTTAACTATCAGTTGAGACCAGAGGGGCTACATAGCAGCACAGATTCTCACCTCTAATTGGCAGCAGAAGCAGCAGCTGCAGATCTCCTAATTGACATATCTCTCATTTACCAAAACACTAAAAGAAGAATCATAAAACACAAAGAACAATAAACAACACCAAATACATGGATAAATAATACTGAGAATGAGGCAATTAATTGCCTTGAATCCTGCATCCCGTAGGTCGTGGCAAACAAGTTTGCCAACAGGAACAGAGGGGTAATTCAACTTGATTTCGAGAGACTACTTCCTTGCTTTTACAAATTTTATTCAGAAAAAAGTTGCGGCAAAAATGTTTTTATGTAACAGAGCCTTATAAGTTACCGTCGGATTATAGTTGACAGTGACACACCTAAATGGTGTTCAATCTTATTGCATAAAATATATGGATGTGAACTGGCAGAAAACAGTCTGGCCACTCGAAATGTACATGCCTATGTATACAGTTAAGCAAATATTTCCTCGGCATCCATTCGCTCAAGAACGCGACGGGCTTCTTCTTCCGTGGCAGGAACTACGTTGCGAATCTTTAGTCCATTCCTTAGGGCATCAGGATTTACGGTAAAAGTGAAGTAGAATGTGTTTGATATCTGCATCAGGCACACAGACAAGGTGAAGCTACTCATGAATTGCGGTTGCAATTGAATACTACAAATCACGTGCTTCTTTGATTGTCTTACCTCACTGGTCCGAAGCTCAGGTCTCGTTACATGAGCAACAACTTCAACGTTGATCAGAGGTTGTGCTGGGTTCTCTAGTTGTGTATAAAGAACACAAGATTTAAGTCGAAGGAAGTCTCCCACGTCAACCTGAGTAAGTGTAATAAATGATTATGCTTTGAACCTGTCATTTCCAGTGTAGCAAAAGTGTTGATCTATGTATACATATACTGTCATGCATTCACATACAGCTAATGTCGAATGCTCGAATATTAGACAGATAACAGGAATAAGATTCACTGTATACATGCATCGTGCGTGAGATGTTCCTTTGTTATGCTGAAGTGCAAGGGAAAAGAGTTTGATAATGCACACAAAGAAAAATATCAGATTCAGTAAAGATGTAAGACTTGCTACTCACAGGTTTTAAGAAATCAACATGATCCACTTCAAGAAAGCATGGCATCTGCCCAACAAATGCATATGCAGTCGAAAATGCAAGTTCAAATGCTAGGTTCATCAGAAACCCGCCAAAAATACGACCATGGAGATTCCTTTGTTGAGGTTGGCAGATCAGTGAATTCTCAAGTTTGGTATCCCTTATCAGAATGCTGTCTCTATCTGCTAATGCAGGCAAATCACAGAACACGCGCCCCTCTGCCAACAATGTCTTTAGCCTCTTTATATCAGCATGTAAACTATGCCCACCGTTCTCGAAAGTTCTTTTCTGTTCCTCTCGTTTGCCTTTTCGAACTTTATCCCTTGCTTCTGCTTCATTAAAGAGAGACTTTTCTTGTTCAGTTTCTGGTAACAGGCGGTTTACAGGAGCTGACTTTCCAGTCTTTGAGTCCCGTGCAACGAATATGAAAGTTGCTGTCAAAGCCAATAGATCTGATGATTCAGAGTTATCAGCTGCACAGTGCACCCATAATGAAAGTCAGAAGAGGAAAGGCAGGGTGATTTAGTGCACTAAACATGCTTGATACCTGCATGAATTTATAGAACAAAATTTTAAGCAAATAAGTACTCATGAGATAGGGGACTATAAATTTTTATTTTTGAGACTGCACTGGAAATGGGCAGTGAACTACTGGGTCTATCATTATAAAGATACGGGAACTCGTGGACAGATAATTGCCGGAGTTTGTAACTTCATATAGTGAAAAAAAAAAAAGTGAGGAGTTCATGATTATGGCTGGTGATGAGCCTCCTTAATTATATATATTCCCATATGATTACTAGAGGACATTCTATAAGACCTATAAATGCCCATAAGGAAATGAGACTACAAATGGATATTGTCATTCGATTATCAAATAGAATCGTTCCAAATACCTTGTTGATGAGTCTGGGTAACTTCAATCTGTATCTCAATTGATGATCGGCCAGCCCATGTGACAGCACCTGCTATCTTTAGGTCAGTGTCTACACGCAATGGCTTCTTTAGAACCATCTTATCTACCGAGGCAGTGACTAACAAGAGGGGCCTTGTGGTGCTATCATCATCAGAGCAGTGCTGGACACACGCAACAAATGCGCTTCAAAAACTTACATATAAATGCCCGGTTTCAGATAACATCAAACTATAAAAAACTTCACAGGACTGACCAACAAGTTTGGCATAATGCAAATAATAGTATAACAATTCTATATCCAAGAAGCACATCAGAAGATCTTGTTTAATTTACAAATCTCTTTAATCAAATGTTGCAGTCTGAATTGTTACACAGCAAGCCATGTAGTTTCCATAAAATTTCCTCAACCACACAAGGATTACAGCAATAGTTGCAGTAAATTGTCTTTCTGTAGTACATAAAATTCCCATCATGCTATGACAATTATACAACAATCCTTGGAACTAGCAACTCTCACAGCAGCGTTTGTCTAATATTATGACCATCAAAGTAGGACTCATAATGCATTTCTAAGCGTTTTGTGTAGTAGCTTCATTTACTTGCAAGTTGGAAGCGGAAAAGGATTAGCCATTTTACCATGAAGCAAAAAAGTTGGAAGCAAACACTAATAACGTATTTCCAAGTGTTTTCTGGTTTCTACTCACAAAAAGAAACTGAATCAATAACGATTTTGCCTGACGATGAACAAATATAAAAGTCTGTCTTTGGTTTATTTGTCCGTTTTACCATGAAACATCATAATAGTTTCTAAACACTAAGAAAAAGTTAATTCTGCTGATGACAAAGTACCCAAACCTCAAGTGAAACTTAGATGGGGCAATGAATACACCTCTTATTCTTCTTATTGATGTCAAGCTTTATTTCAAGTGTAGAGGATAAACCAGAAATCCGCATAGACTCGAGACTAGTGGCTACCTTCACAGAAATGGTGCCGGCAAGTGCGTCGAGATCCTCAAGCAACTTCCCGATCCTGACCTCATTCCATGGATCTCGGTACTGCTCCCTCAGGATGTAATCGCTGGAAAAGTTGTAGATGATGTTCGTCCTGCTCTGTGATGGCGTCCTCGTCAGCAACTCCGACTGCGGCGGCCCTTCCTTGGAATGGTCAAGAAGCCTCTCAAAGATGCTCGAACGCGCTTCCCAGAGAGCATTGGTCACCGGGGAGTGGTACATCCCCGGCCACAAGCTAAGCGGCTTCCTGATCGTCGAGCTCGCATCGATGTGGGGTGGGGACTCATCGAACGGCGACGCGAACGTCGAAACGACTTGGATCGGCGAAGGCGAATCTGGAGTCATGGCGTCGGGAGACGATCGTTGAGGTGGTTTTCCAGCAGCAGCAGAAGACGACATGAACCTGATCTGAGAGGTGGAACGGGGGGATTTCGGATCGAAAAGGTTCGATCTCTCAAGACCTCGAGCTGGTCTCGCAGCTTTCGGATCGAAAAGGCGCCGCCATCTTGGGATCAATTGTGGCGCTAATTCGGAAAAAGCAGACAAGAATTTGGGTTGGGAGGAAGAACAGAAGGGTCTGGGGGAAGAAAAATCCGACCTCGGTGAAGACTTGGGGTTGGAAAGGGGGAAGACTTTGGATGAGGGATTTGGAGGGTGTTGACTGGAAGATGGAAAGTGAGGGTGACGTGAGGACGAGGGTTTGGTTTGGGTGAAGAGAACTGTGGTGATGGGGAGGCGTGAGAGAGCGGTTCTTTGGGAAGGTTCCATCATCCATCCAGTGAGAGGAGAGGAGAGGAGGAATGAGAGATTGGTGCGAAGCCATACAGCAGAGTTAGTTGGGGGGATGGTGGTTGGTCGGCGAAGAAGTTTTGATGCTGTGAAGCATTTGACGTGCTCCAAAATTCTTGGAACGGGTGGTGGTTGATGGGACATTTCAATATCAATTATTAACCGAAAATTTCATTGTTTTCTCCCCCAAATTAACTACCCATTTTTTGTAGTTAACCATCCTCCTCGGTCCAACAGCTTAAGCATATGAATGCCTGCCGAGGGATAGGAATAGCCTGTGTTTAGGTGAGATGTCGGGAGGCGACTGCTGCAGAGGATAGCAGAAAACTTGACTCAAAACAGTCAAACTCTCCTTAGCTGTGAATGTAAAGTTGGCCATCAACAAAAGGAATAGTAAACCTGGACTCAATGTGGCCTTTCTCTGGAGAGAGAGAGAGAGAGAGGCCATGAAGAATTTAAGCCATCACCCAACCCATCCTGCCATCAGAATACAGAGGAACCAGTCTTATTGTACACTTGGATGTGGTATCCATCTCCATATGTTCTATCTTCCTGCATGCCAATGGAACAATACCGATGTATACAGCTCACACAATTAGCATAAATCCCTGGTGCATTAGGAAGTATAGTCATTGAAGGCAGACAGACGACAACTCCACAAATGAAAACATCTTCTATTCTTAGATGCAGAGTGTTATCCAAAGGCCTCTCCCAATGGTTGAGAGAATCGGCAGTAGGAGAGTGTCATTCAAACTAATTATCTTCGGTGCTTTCATCAAAAGGACAAAAAAGAAAAATAAACACTGCTTCCACAGATGAAATTATGTCTTGGATCTAACCATCTCTAAATACAATGGGGGTATGGAATCACAAGTAATTGCAGGTGACACAGCATGAGAAGGATTCATTCTACAAGCTCCACAACTTGAAATTGAAACAAAAAGAATGGTATGAGGAGGAGGACAACAATCAATGTCCAGTTATTTTGTGCTGAGGTCTTCCAATAATGCCTTGTTATAGCAACGATTTGTTTAAAAGCAGCTTCCACCTCCCAAGCTTCTCATTTCCCTGAAAAGTAGTAATGAAATTTCAGAAGCTACACGAAACCAGAATTAGCTTCTCAGCTTAATAATATCCAAGTTTTTAGAGAGTTTGTTTTTCCTTTGTTGGGAGAATAGAGGGTTCAAAAATACATCTACAAGCCAATACAATCTTCAAAAGCTAATTTGCTTTGGTTGGCAGAGGATAGAAAAGATTAAGAGTTTGGAAATCCTCTGAACACGATGCGTCATGTAATGCACTTTCGAGAAAATTTCACAATCATCCATCAGCCTCACATGGTCCCTTCAAACAAAATATTGAAGTTCCAAACCAGGGCAAAAGTCAAAAAGATTAATGGTTAGTTTGTAGATTAGTTCATTTACCTTGTATTCAGCTCACATATCGACAAAAACCACTGAGTACTTTACATTGTACGTTACAAAATGAAGAACTACATTTAGACATGCTCACAGTTGACTCAGATGAAAGAGATGAACAAATAGTCCAACAATTTTCCAACAGTTTCAACATAAATGTCATAATATCTGTTAACTGTTAATTAAAGCGCCGCGTAACTTAAGAAACTCATGAACTCATATCCTTACCCACCGCCTAGGCATCTGCCACCTTTTTCTTTTGTCCCCTTATGAATGTTTGAAGGATTTTAGCCAGCTTCCAAGTGATTTTCTCTCAGCAAGTTTTAAGGAGCCTGAACTCCAATCCTTCAAACATAAATAGGACATGGTTTAAAAATGTAATTTGTGCGATTGTAGACACAAACATCAGCCAACAAGAGAGGCCTTGATTTTGCCTAAGCCGTGCGGCACCTATGCGTGTCCGTCCACAAACGTCAGCTTTCCCCGAGATCTCCTATGGTCCCCTTAGACTTACAAAAGAAAAAACAGGCCAAAAGAAACAATTCCAACAGGATCCACAAGCAACTGCTCAAGAAAACACTTTAGAAAGCCAGATACAAATTACACCCATGGACAATACAAAATCAGAAAGGTTGCACACAAAGGATAATGGTCCATTACAGATCGAAGTCCCCAAAAGTGCTTACAATACACATTCGTATTTACAAGCCAAAATCGGCCACAAAGCAAACCAAACTAGGGCTACTAAGCCTACTACAAGTCCACTACCTGCTGTACAAGGTATGTACACAAACCGAAGGACACAGACAAACATGAGCATTTCATCGAATACCTTGTTTACATTGTTGTCCGTAACATTCTCCCCCACTTATTCCTTCGACGTTCTCGTCGAAGCCACTATAGACGCTGCATCTCCTCGCATTTTGCCGAATCTTCAATCTTCTGCTTTGGCTGCAACACGCCCCTTTGGCTGTCAGTCGCTCTCCGCTGCTGTTGTTGAGTAGTCGAACTCTGATCCGCTATGCTGCTTCAACTCACCAATGACTGAATTTGGTGTGGGGTTGGTTGAGTTATGCTGATCCTTGTTGGTTCTCGCAGATCCCTTTGATGAAGGAAAAGACCTGCCTTATTATGCGCCAGTATCGCAGTATACTCATGTTCCTTGAACTGGATGGATGCTTGTTGGAACTTTGACGAGCATCGCCTCGCAGACTTTAAGGTTTTTGAGGTCTTTCCTCAACAATATTTGCCCATTAAACCTTCTTCCACGTTTAGTTGTTACTTCCAAGTATATTCGCATCACTCCCGCTTTCGATTGGTCAATTGGAAAATGAAGCGGACAATCTACTTTCAGTAGTACTGATCACCAATGGTGAGGATTTGACAACTATTGTTTTCCATAAGCTTTCTTTGAAGGGTACTGAACTTATGCAGAGCTCTTTTGCTGGATAAGTAAGAGAACTGGGATACTCGACTTCACCCATTATCTTAGTAGTTGAGAAGGCAAGGTTACTTGGCTTCGCTCACCTCCTCGAGTTAAGAGAATTAGGGTACTCAGTTTCGCCTATTCTCTTGAGTTGAGAAGGCAAAGGTTACTCGATTTCGCCTGTCTCCTCGAGTTTGTACTTCATGCATTGAGCTGGTTACTAACATTCGCCCGCTCTTTGCTCACACTTCTGAAGCACTTGAAGTGTTTGCACTCTTTGCGTTGAGTTAGCTACTGTGATTTGCCTTCCCATTGCCATTGAACTTCTGGAATGCAAGAAGTTTTGCCCGAAAAGAGCAAAAAGTTTACCCCAACTTGGAGTAAGTCTTTGATAGATCTGGTCGCCTCTGGGATTGTACCGTCTTCTCCATCACCTTTGCCGCCTACTCCTCTGAGTATAAAAGGTACAGTACTACGTACTGCCTACTTTGTTCCTTGGTCGAGCACTCCTGCATCAACCCAAAGTCCCTCACTTTCGGCTATCTTGATGAGAAGCCCATCGACACCGATCTTATGAAGTTCCTTGGCCTCTGCCCTTCCGCCCTGTCTTGGTACATGGAGTTTGCCTTTGCATTCTCCACCTCCTCGGCCCATTTTACAACCAATGCTCTCCCCCCATGAGAGCAAGGGATCGATGACTCCACGGAAGTCCCGCCTCTACGGTACCATGGTGCTGCCAAGCCCATAGCCCTACTATCCGTTGCCTTGCATCTGTATCCCTTCCTTCGCGATCGGTAGATCTGCCTCTACGGCACTGTGGTGCTCCTCCTAGTCCACCTCATTTCTAATCGACGCTTTACTTTTGGGTAGCTGAGCTCCACAGGACTCGTCGTCGCTTCCTCGCCCCTTTCGACCACTTGCTACAACACTGTGTCCTCCTAGCAGTCCTCCTTGATCGATGGAAAGACAGACTGCAACTCTCATGTATGGCCTCTACCATCTTGTTGCAAGGCTCGCGCCGATTCTGTTCTCCTTAGCTTCCTTGGTAGCAATGTTCGCTTACTCGGCCTTGTCCTCTGACTTGTCGGGCTCCCTTAAGCGAATGTGAGCACTGAAGCAGTCCAACTCTCCAGCCACTCCGATCATACCTTGTATAATCAAGTCCCCTCCATGGGACTCACTAGTACTTGCAATCTAACTTCTCCCTCGGTGGTACACAGCCCCCATATGCTGATGACCAAGGCTTTCATCTGATGCAAGCTTCGATGCGCACACACGGAAGACCTGCCTCTGCAGTACCATGATATTCACCCCTTGAATCCACAGCCCTTCTTGCCGTTGCGTTATTCACCGAAGTGGAGCTCCCAACAGCTCCTGATCATTCACATGATCACGTCCCCCTCCATGGGACTCACTGGTACTTGCACTTGGACTTCTTCCTCGGTGGTATACAGCCCCCATATGCTGATGACTAAGGCTTTCATCCAATGCAAGCTCCGATGCACACACGAAGACCCGCCTCTGCGGTACCACGACATTCACTCCTTGAATCCATAGCCCTTCTTGTTGTGTCGTACACCAAAGTGGAGCTCCCAGTAACTCCTGATCATACCTCCGTATGATCCTGTCCCTCACGGGACACGATTGCCTGTGTTGCATTGCCACGAACTACTCCACCACGATCCGCTGCACCATGTCGCCTCCTGGTGACATATCCATTGCATACAGATTCTCGTGTGATGAACTTGGACTACGATTTCTCCATGTGTGGCCTCTGCCAACTAATCATAGGGCCTCCGCCATCTCCGATTTTTTTTGTTCACTCCCTTGGCAATTCACCTTCGTCCACCCACTCTTGGGTCACACCTGGACGAAGCATAGCTCTAGGACAGTCTGTTGCCTAGTAGCTCCTGAAGTCCCCTGACTTCGCTATAATTGGTCCACCATTGTCTGGATCCTGGGCCTTTATCCCCTACCAGCACAATCTCCGCTATGCACCACTTGTTCCTAACAACTCGAATTGCAACACTGTGACATATTCTTCAAGAGTACCCGCCTCTGCGTCCTCTTGCCCCGTGCTAAGGTCTCCCGATCCCAACTTCGCCTCCGCAAGTTGAATCACCTTAGTTACTCCGTCAAATGCATCTCTGAGGTAACTTGTATGTGCCTCGAAGCTCTCTTTATCTTTGGCACCATGCAAGATAAGTCCACCCCATCAGAATGAAGAACTCATGGAACGACATAATCCCACTCTTGCCTCTACAAGTGTTCATGCCCTTGACCTCTGTCCAAGGAAAGCTCCGTGCCTCCGCTCCATGTTCCATCTTCTATGTCGACTCTCTTCATGTGGCTTGGATACTTCACCAAGTTCCACCCAAGTCGCTCAGCCCCTCGATTTGCATTGAGTTGATAGTGGCCCTCGCGTCCACCATTCCACGGGTTAGCCCTCCGTTGAGTTCGATTTCCACATTGACTCGAAGTGTGCCTTCATATGATGATTGCTCCCCTACTTGATCTCGAAATGCATCCACCAATGCATTACCTCATTCGAGATCATGCGACGACTCTTCGTCACTCGCTCGGTCCGTTGAGCTTTGTGGAGATATTACTTTGAGAAACTCTTCCTAATATATGCGATCTGTTGCACATGATTCTCCCTCTGGAGAACTAGGACTTATCCCTCCTGGATATCTGTCCTGTTGGAGCAACTTTCCTCTTTTACATTCTTCCCGCTGGATGATTCGGAGACCACCATCCCCTTCGGACTACTCCGTCTTGCTGAATAGCTTGTGCCTTGTTCTGCCCCCGTAAATACACTTGCTAGATTACGACTCTTCGCCAATACAGTCCCCACTACACCCTTCAGGGTCTAGCGATGTGTTGTACTTATTGCACATTTCAGCCACCTACGGACATATCATTTCCATGTCGAAGAGAAAGTTCTGATGCTCCATGGCGTCGAGTTCCGATCGCACCTTAGGATGGCCACGAACACTCCGTCATCTGTGTACAAGCCCTTGCATGAGTACCGAATCCTTCGAGTTAGCAATTCCCCTCACCTCTGTGAGCTTTGCACAACTATTTCGGTCGTTACGCAACACCTCCCACTTTGCATTGTCTCATCTTTCACCAAGCGCCCCGCTTTGCCTTGAGCACCGTCAAGTTTGGTTGCCAACGTCAAGCCGTAGCTCGAACTCAGTCATCCCAATCTTTGTGCGCTACACATTCTTCTTCGCTTGCTTGTCCTCGTGGTGCCTCTCGCGCAAAGGGTTGGTCATTCCTCTGAATGTTAAACCTGGATGCCCGCTCCTCTGAGCGACTCCTTTCCCTACATCTAAATGTCTGTTTCCCCCAAACGGTTACGCGTGCTGGTTGTCCTCCATACAGCCCAGCTAGGTCCCCCACGTTTGTATGGCGAGTGTTTCTGCGTGTGCTTGTCCCGCTCTGATACCACACTGTCACGGGCTTAGCTGATTTTGCCTAAGCCGTACAGCACCTATGCGTGTCCGTCCGCAAAGGTCAACCTTCCCCGAGATCTCCTATGGTCCCTTAGACTTACAAAAGAGAAAACGGGCCAGAAGAAGCAATTCCAACGGGATCCACAAGCAATTGCTCAAGCAAACACTTTAGAAAACTAGATACAAATTACACACACGGACAATACAAAATCAGAAATGTTGCACACAAAGGATAATGATCCATTACAGACCGTAGTCCCCACAAGTGCTTACAAGACACACTCGTATTTACAAGTCAAAATCGGTCACAAAGCAAACCAAACTAGGGCTGCTAAGCCTACTACAAGCCCGCTACCTGCTGTACAAGGTATGTACACAAACCGAAGGATACGGACAAACATGAGCATTTCATCGAACACCTTGTTTACATTGTTGTCCGTGACAGATTGTAGACAGAGACATCAGCCAACAAGAGAGGCCTTGATGTCACCATTGCCTACAACTAGAGATTTATTGACTTGGTGAGAACGGCAGGTAAAGGGAGGGAAGGGATATAGGAAGGCACAAAGAAGAAGAAAGAAGCATGAAAAGGAAGACGAATGCTGCTATTAGGTCTACTGCAACTATGGTGTGATAGTTAGTTCCCACTCTTTTCCCTCCACAAGTTTCTCTCTGCTCCAACATTAGCTGGATCTTTCGATCCCTAGTATAGAAATAAGTATATAAATTAATATAGATAGAAAAGAAATTAGTATAGAAATTATTAGTTAACTGGACATTCTCTTCTCGCTTGCTGCTGACCAACTTATAATATTGGGCGCCTGTATCCTCATCCTCACTGACACTAAATGGGTACCACCCTTCCTTTCGCCGAGCATTGAACCTAGATCCTTTTGCCAAGCATCGAACCTAGACTCGCACACAATTCTACTTGTTGACACTGGACTTTAGCCTCTCCTGCTGCTGATCCTTACTCTCCTCTTTGAATTGATCATAGGACAGTTACAAGGGGATGCAATTGCAAGGGTGCCCGCGATATTAACAGGTAAGAAAGAACCCATTTAGGCTCCTAAGTGGCCTCCTTGTATCAGCTCCAGCCTGGACATCCCCCAATATCCAGAATGCACACCAGCAACATATCAACGTATCTAACTAAATTATCCAGCTGAGACAACTAAGAAAATAGTTACTAAAGATGATATTTGCTTTAAAATGTGAGCACACCTTGCGTGGCTTGACTGCTAGCTCATTGTCTTCAAGTGAGAGTGCTTTGAAACCCACAGGATTCAGTACCTGCTCATAGCTGCAAGTGAGAACATTGTTAGTGATTGAAGATCACATTAAGTGAAAATAAGTCTTTTTTATATATTTTTCTGCTATAAAAATATGATGCACAGTGCTTCTGAAGTTTTGAGTACAATAAGGACATTACACAAGTAGATATACTTACTCAGCTACAGTTGTATTGTATGGTGGTCCTCCTTCCTGGCCACTGATCTGTGACACATATGTTAACACAATGTAACTCAAACAATCTTCCGTTACAGCTACAAACATATTTAATATACAATTAATAGATATCATGGTCTTAAATCCAACTCCATGATAGTAAAATAAAGTTAAGAAAAGAAAATTATCATACTATATTTTAAAATATCATCTAATAGATTATTAAAAATATAATAACATTTTAAAAATAGGGATAACATACTAACTTTGCTTTCATCCCAGATTCATCACACCTTAAGAAGCTTTCATTTAATAACCTCCTATGACCAAGATCAGCTTCATGATCAATGCATGTCAATTTCAAATGAAAACAATAAGAATTTACAAGTTTTTTACTAACTTCAAGATTACAGACAAGCAACAATAGATGTTTTAATTTGAGCATTAACTTCTGCCACAATCAAAACTAATCGGTTATGTAGAGATAGGAATGTAGAACCTAATAATAAATTCAAGGAATATTTACTCCTAGAGTTATTGTTGAATTATTGTTTCATATGCTTGAATATTTACTCTCTTCATTTTGCAGATAATACCATTAAATTTTGTGGAGCTAAACAACATACAGCCATAAACTTAAAACTCATTCTTTAGTAGAGGATTATAAAATGCAAATTAGAACATATCCCTCTCTCCTCTTACATTTCTTCAAATATTGGAATGCTATTCAGCCTTTTACATTTAATTATTTAGGAAGATCCTCCATAGTCTAATATCTTAATGTGACTTGCATTTGAAACCAAAAATTGTTATGTGAAGCTCTTGATCAAAATTTTCAGCTCCTCTTAAACCTAATAAACATATTCACTCTAATTGTCTTTTGGCATCTGAGATCTGAAGGATGATTGTTGTCTGGTGTAAGATTCCTCAGATTCCATCCTCACTAATTAATATGTATGGATCATGAAGATTCAGCTTTGTTCTAGTGTCTTGGAGTTTGCCTGGATGACTTTGCCATGCTGCTATTCTGTATGTTCTGAAAAACCAGAAAGTCAGAAGATTTTCATAAGCATTGAACAGGAACCTGAATACTTAATAATATAAAATGATAGATTTATACTTTTCATATATAATTAATATTTTGAAGAAGATATTCCAAAGATTCCTCCTCTTTCTTCTACCCTTAAAAGATCAAGCTGCTTGAAGACATTGAATTTATTTTTCCCCTCTATATTTGTTTTCTCTTCTCTTCTTTCTCTTATTATTTTCTCGATCAACTCTTTCATTTTCTCAACAAAATAAAATGGAAAAATCTTTTACCTATCATTTGCCTTTAAATAAAAGGCACTTACTTCACTATATATAAGTCTGTCTTTAAAAAGGGTAAGTAACAAATATGGATCTCAATCCTATACTGCAAATCAGCAAATTTATATAACAATTTACCATGTGAAAGTACCCCTTTTTTACATTAGAAGATGAACAACATTGGTAACTCAAAAAAACTGCATTTCTCTCTCTCTCTCTCTCTCTCGCTATGTCTCTCTCTTATCTTAATAAGTACTTTTATGCTCACAACCAAAAAGACATTCTATCCTTATAATAGGGATGGTACTGCATAAATCCAATAGGCTTATGGATCCATACCAACAATTTGAGTCAGTTACCAATTTATACATGTTATCAAGTACCAATCCATGATCAATGCCCAACCAAATAATGCTACTGGATACAAAATGAGGACTAATATAAAATTTTGGATCTGGGTTTAAATTGAGTTTCCAGTAAGCAGACCCCCTTGTCATCCTACCTTATGGATGAAAAGGGATTTTGTATTCTATAGTACAACACAAAGGAAAAAAGCTGTTGAATTTCCCTAATAAATTTCTACCTAAAAACTAGTTCGTGAGAAAAGTCCATAGACCAGGTCATACTATCTTAACATCCTGCACATGTAACAGATGATTGACATTCTGTCATTTACTACAAAGAAAGGAAAAAGGAAAGATGCTTAAAATCCTGCAGATAAGTGGAAGGGTCATAATTCTAAAAATTGATGGTCATTGTATGCATCAAAGCATGTTGTGTTTCAGAAATTCCATCATTCACAAATACAGAAAGGCCTCACCAGATATATCAGTGTTATAAGCTCTCCATCTGGTTTTAAAATCTCTTGAATTTTCTGTGCCCAGGCTGGCCTCAAGCATGGGTCAATTGCACAAAAGAATCTGCCATTTATATTTCAAAATATGAGCCTCCTCTAGGAAGGATATAACAAATTGGCATATAAACATGATTCTGAAGGCTTACGTATAATCAAAGATAAGATCAAACTTCTCTGTTGGTTGCCAAGTGAAGAAATCTGCTGCCACGAAGGTGAACTGGTTTGTATTTGGTAAAGAGGAAGACAACTGAAATTGCAGTTACAAGAAAATTCAATCTCGAAAGATCTATCATAAGAAGACCAAAGCTTTGGAGCAATTGACAAAGGAAGACATGTTGCAAATATTTTGGCTGTTTAGGCACAAGCAAATCATCTTTCCATCAAGATGTTTATTGTTTGAGCAAATGAAACAAGGCTATTACATTTTTTGTGCTTTTGAATATATAAATATGCAGTTCCATTCTTCTCAGTAACTTCTACTGAAGTAAGATGATTACCGAAAAGCATAAAATACATATATGGCACAATATTTGTCAGGATCATAAGTAAATAGAAATTAGCCAACAACCCTATCATTTCAGCTTCTGATCTTTCCTTAATTTTCCATCATCTTGCATGCTTTACACATTTTCCACCAACTTCATTCACTTTTATTATTTATTGCAAAGTACCAGATCAAAGCATGGGCATTCATTTAAACATCTCTGCTTTAATAGGCTCTGAATGCATAAGTTGCTGAACCCATATTATATTAGTATTATGTTACTCTCTTTATCAAAAACATACCTCTTTTGCTTTCTCAACAGCACTAGTTGATATATCCAAGCCTACAACATAGCGCTCAGGTCCAGCAATAGCAACCACATCATACCCCTATATTTAAAGAACAAAAGAAATACTTCAATTATTAAAACTAGACCAGCTAAGTTGAAATTGTTGACTTTGAAAACTAGCAGTTAGAAGATCTAGATGAGATGTAACCCATATAGGAGGTGGCAGACAGATTGCAGAAAGATCAAAGAACAATGGAACAGAAAAGAATCATTTTCCAAGATAAAAAAGGTTCCACTTAACTTTGCTGATCATGATAATAAACAACACCATCAGTAGCTCCTTTCTGCAGAGTGCAGACTACTATGATCAGGGACATTAGCGTATATGCTACTACAATTAGCACACAGAATTTTCAATTATATTCAACAACATTTCCATTAGTAAAAATTATATATTTTTAATTAAAAAATAACCTGATAACCTTGTCTGGTTTGTAAGCATTAGGATATTGTAATAGAACAAGAGTTTCAGAGAACTGTTCGACTCTGAATTAATCAACAAAACTATAATTAAAGTCTGACTTTGAACAGAGAATGTCCTTCTATGAATTTAATGCCAATTATACAAGGAAATAGGCCTTACACTGCCACATCCAGGAACAAGAACTCTGCCTCTTGGAAGAGACCCAGTTTCAACAAGTTGCAAAACTGCAGGCGTTGCCTTTCCCAAATCCCATGGGGTCAGCCCTTCCTCCCAGCATTTTTCCCAACCATCTGATCATTAAAAACCATTTACGTAATAAACTCATATTACATCTTTAAATATGTAGTCTGTGCATATTGAATATAGCAAAAGATATATATGGTTAGTATAGAATTGTATATGATTCATGCTATCAATCTATGATGCCATTTGGGGTATCTACAGAAACTTGAGTAATATCAAGGAAAATCATAACATTGATAGTGCTAAGATATCTGCTTTAATAGTACATCCAGTTTACCAACAGACAACTTCCTTGTATGCTATGTGTAATACACAATTATGAGCTAATATATTTTGTGCTAACTTTTAGGAACATCAACAAAGTTTTAAGCCCATCAATTGCTGTTGTTTGGCAACATTTTTTTCCTAGTCTTAGTAGCATTTCACATAATTACTTAAAAAAACTTCCTTTTAAATTTCTCTAATTCATTAGCTTCCAACAAGTTAATGTCAAGTTAACTTTAAAAATAAAGTAAAATATGTGCATACAATACCACAAGCAAAAGGATGCTTGTATTCTGAGGTTATAGTGTCCTGAAAAAAGGAACTAAAAAGGTACTCTAGACTAAGTGACATTAAGAGAGACAAATATCTACAAAATAAGTATTTCAATATATATAGACATGTATATATAGAGTAATGTCTTAAACCTCTAATTTCTCGTTTTTAGCTTCTTACAAAACCTATGACAAATATTAGAGCATTGTTCTAGGTTGTACAAGTATGACCTTCTGGTGTATCATGAAAAGATCCTCTTTTGTTTCAGACTAACTCAATGGGAAGTCAAGCTTTTACTAGGTTGAAGCATATTGTATCAGAAGTTGGGAATAGATTTTAAGTTATAGCTCAGTGATGATATATCTGAGTCATATAACCATGTCAAAAATGAAGGCTGCAGCCATAGATATAAACAAGTGTAGGACTCTGTTATAACACCAACATAAACACCAAGACTTGCTTGTAAAAGGTTGAGATCAAACCCAGTAAAAATATTCTTTTTACTGTTAAATGCATTTGTCGTTTGAGGTTTTCTTCAACGGATTGTTGATATAACAATCAAAGGTCCACCACCACATTTACGATCAAATAGAAAACGAAGAAAAAAATCGACAAAGCACAGATAATATGGAGTTTTACATGGCTCGGCCTTCCCACAGGCGATACAGGACAAGAATCCTCCCTTTCACTGTCAACAGAGAGAGAACGACGATCTTTCATTATTAACCCCACAAAGAACTCAATTGTGGGTCAGGTTGATCAGGAGCAATTTATCCCATCAAGTCAAGTTTGTGCTGAGACCCTGCAACCCCGGTGGCTTAAGTTGTAGGGGTCAATGTTTCGGCATAACAACAGCAGTCCAAAAGAATCCGCAGTGTCCATGCTAAACCTAACGCATAATTCCCCCCCCAAAATAAGGTCTCCTAGTGAGAGAAAATTAGTTTCTTGGTGCGAATACCCCAAAAAAAGGGGTTTTTTTGTTCTGGTAACAAAGAGCCTCGAATCACCGAGAAGACCGATCGAGACGGAAAGGGGAATCTTGCAGAAGAATATCCAGAGAAGAAAGAACAAAGAAGACCAACCTGTTGCATCGTCGTTCACGAGTCCTCGAATCATGACCACCTTGGGGTTGGAAGCCGGATCACGGGCTGGGTCCTCAACCCCACCGTCCGTCGCCATCCTCGCCGCCATAGCCAGCGCCGGGACCCTGATGCGATTTATAGCCGTCGGTAGCCGCAGCAGTATCTGCCGCTGTATCCAACGCGCCCCCGGAGCTCGAGGCGGGTGACGCGCGCTCTGACAGATGCCTACCCGCAAGAAGGGAAGCATTCGGTGCTCATTGCACACCCAATACACACAATCCTCATATATTCTAAACAAAATTGAATATTAAATCCCTAAATATTTTGAGTAATTTATCAGGAAAAATCTTAGCAATAAATTTGTCCCGGATGATACCCGCATAATGACTTTTGAACAAAGTTTTTTAATTTGTTTTTTTTATAATATAGTTAAACTAAGTTATTTCAGGCATAAATTTATAGATCGATTTGGTTAAGTATCATGGTTTGGCTCAGAAGATTCGAATTGGATCGGGTCCTATTGCAATGGATCAAGTTAAACTTTGTTGAATACAAAAATGAGTGTAACCAATGTATCATTAAATCAATATAATTTTTTTCAAGATTATCTGCACATGAGTTTTAAGGTATTTAATATTTTTAAATTTTATATGATTTTAGGATGAATAATTTTTTAAATATAATAATATTAGGTTGAATTAGTGATCTTAGGGTGAGATAAAAATATGTTTAATATCTTTTTTATTTTTTTATGAATTTAAGATGCCTAATTTTTGAATAAAGTATTTTTGGTTGAATTTGTAATCGAGTATAATAGCTATTTGAATTTTAGCTAAATGGTAAGGTAAGATGCTAATATGATTGGTATCATTTTTTTATTATTTATAAATTTAAGATGATTAAATTTAAAATAATATATGTTTATATTAAATTTATGATGAAATATAACTCAAGTGTATCTAATTAAGTTGTGAGGAGGAGGCGAAGGAAAAATGAGGTGTTATATTATGTCATTATCTAATTAAGTAAGGTATATACTATATTATATTTAGTAAGATTTCTCAAGAGATTACCTTGATGAGAGAGTCTAATTATCATCCTACACCCTTTGCTCTCACTTACTTATAAAAGGACATAATCTTCTAAGGATGAAACATCATCTATTAAGGTTACATATCTATTCTTAATATCCCTTAGTCCTTAATTCATCATTTATCATGGTCTTATGAAGGATATGAAGAGAAGAAAAGAGGAGTCTAGTTCTCCTTAGATCATAAATGTATGCAATAATTATTTTTACTTGCGAAAAGGTATTATTTGCTTTTGATTATACTATGCTTGAATGATCTATTTATGTTGTCGATCTGCTTTAATATCTAGTCCGTCGATTGCTTATAAGCGATGAGAGATTTCTTTTCTTTTATCGATGGACCATTATCAATAATTTGCTATAAATGATAGTATTATTAAGGGTGGTAGCCTCTGGTGGTCACCAACCCAGTTGCAAGCAGTGGCTACATATGTAGTCGAAGCAATGTGGGGTTTAATAACCAACAGCGGGTCGCATGCATGACTGCTTGTGTGCAGCAACCTTAAGACAATTGACCTACCTTAAGCAGCTGAAGTAGTGACACTACCTGTGGAGGCTGCAACAATGTCACTACAGCATTGTTGATCGTAACCAACATCAGTTGGATGTCATAGGTCGTGATTTAATTGTACAACACAAAAGGGAATGATGATGGTAGCTAGCGGGTTGTCGCTAGCCGACTATGGACGACGACTTCATTGTAGGTGACAATGTTGCATCGTCAACAAAGGGAGAGGTAGGATACCTCGTCCTAGGTTGTGGGTGGCTATGGGACGAACAATCAATGTACCGCTTGTCACGGACAAAAATATAAATAAGGTGTTCGATGAAATATTCATGTTTATCTGTGTCCTTCAATTTGTGTACATATATTGTATAGCAAGTAGCAGACTTGCAGTAAGCTTGGCAGCCCTAGTTTGGTTTGCTTTATGGTCAATTTTGGCTTGTAAATACGTGTGTATCTTGCAAGCACTTATGGGGACTTTAGTCTTTAATGGACAATTATCCTTTGTGTGCAACCTTTCTGAGTTTGTAATATCCATGGATGTAATTTGTATTGGCTTTATAAAGTATTTGCTTGTGGATCCCGTTAGAATTACTTTTTTTGACCCGTTTTCTCTTTTGTAAGTCCTAAGGGATCCTAGGAGATCTCGGGGAGGGCTGACTTTTATGGACGGACACACATCGGTGCCTCACGGCTTAGGCAAAATCAGCTAAGCTCGTGACATCGCGGTATCAGAGCGGGATAAGCACACATATAAACACTCGTCATACAAATGTGGGGGACCTGGTTGGGCTATATGGAGGACAGCCAGCACGCGCAACCGTTTGGGGGAAACAGATATTGAGATGTAAGGAAAAGAGTCACGCAGAGGAGCAGACATCCAAGTTTGGCATTCAGAAGAATGGCCAACCCTTTACGCAAGAGGCACCACGAGGACAAGCAAGCGAAGAAGAATGCAGATCGCACAAAGTTTGAGATGGCTGAATTTGAGCTACCGCTCGACGTTGGCAACCAAACTTGACAGTGCTCAAGACAAGTAGGGTGCTTGGTGAAAGATAAGATCGTACAAAGTGGGAGGTGTTGCACAACGACTGAAAGAGTTGTGCAAGGCTCACAGAGGTGAGGGGAATCACTAACTCAAAGGATTTGATACTTATGCAAGGGCTTCTACACAGACGACGGAGTGTTCATGGTCATCCTAAGGTGTGATCGAAACTCAATGTCATGGAGCATCAAAACTTTCTCTTCAGCATTGAAATGATACGTCCGTAGGCGGCTTAAGTGTGTAACAAGTTAAGCATGTTGCTAGACCTTGAAGGGTGCAGTGGGGACTATATTGGCGAAGAGTCGCAATCTAACAAGTGCATTTGCGGAGGCAGAACAAGACATAAGTTGTTCAGCAAGACAAAGTAGTCTAAGAGGGATGATGGTCTCCAAAACTTCCAGTGAGAAGAATGTAAAGATAAAAGTTGCTCCAATATGACAGATATCCAAGAGGGATAAGTCTTAGTTCTCCAGAGGGAGAACCATGTACAACTGACCACATATATTGAGGAAGAGTCCCTCAAGGCAATATCTCCACAAAGCTCAACGGACCGAGCGAGTGACGAAGAGTCGCCGCATGATCTCGAATGAGGTAATGCATTGGTGGATGCATTTTGAGATCAAGTAGAGGAGCAATCCAAGGCAACATCATATGAAGGCACACTTAGAGTCGATGTGAAAATTGAATATAATGGAGGGTTGACCCGTGGAATGGTGGACGCGAGGGCCACTATCAACTCAATGCAAATCGAGGAGCGGAGCGACTTGGGTGAAACTTAGTGAAGTATCTAAACCGCATGAAGGGAGTCAACATAGAAGATAGAACATGGAGCGAAGGCACAAAACATTCCTTGGATAGAGGTCAAGAGCATGAACTCTTGTAGAGGCAAGAGTGAGATCATATCGTTCCATGGGTTCTTCGTTTTGATGGTAAACTTATCTTGCATGGTGCTAAAGATGAAGGGAGCTTCGAGGCATATGCACCTTACCTCATAAATGCATTTGACAGAGTAACTAAGGTGATTCAACTTACGGAGGTGAAGTTGGGATCAGGAGACCTTAGCATGAGGCAAGAGGATGCACATGCGGGTACTCTTCAAGAATGTGTCACATGGTTGCCATTCGAGTTGTCAAGAATAAGTGGTGCATAGCGGAGATTGTGCTAGAAGTGGATAGAGGCCCAGGATTTAAACAATGGTGCATCAATCCTAACAAAGTCAGGGGACTTCAGGAGCTACTAGGTGACAGACTATCCTAGAGCTATGCTTCGTCCAGGTGTGACCCAAGAGTGGGTGGACGAAGGTGAATTGCCAAGGGAGCAAATTAAAAATCGGAGATGGCGAAGGCCTTACGAAGTGTTGGCAGAGGCCACACATGGAGAAGTCATAGTCCAAGTCCATCACACGAGAATTTGTATGCAATGAAGATGTCACCAGGAGGTGACATGGTACAACGGATCATAGTAGAATAGTTCGTGACAATACAACACATGCGGACATGTCTCATGAGGGACATGATCATGCGAATGTATGATCAGTAGCTACTAGGAGCTCTACTTTGGTGTACAACACAACAAGAAGAGGGGCTATGGATTCAAGGAGTGAATGTCGTGGTACCACAGCGGGTCTTCGTATGTGCATCGGAGCTTACATTGGATGAAAGCCTTGGTCATCAGCATATGGGGGTTGTATACCACTGAGGAAGAAATCCAAGTGCAAGTACCAGTGAGTCACATGGAGGGGGGCGTGATCATATGAATGATTAGGAGCTGCTGGGAGCTCCACTTCGGTGAACAATGCAACGACAAGAAGGGTTGTGGATTCAAAGGGTGAATGTTATGGTACCGTAGAGGCGGGTCTTCCATGTACGCGCATCGAAGCTTGCATCAGATGAAAGCCTTGGTCATCAGTATATGGGGGCTGTGTACCACCGAGGGAGAAGTCATATTACAAGTACTAGTGAGTCCCATGGAGGAGACTTGATCATACAAAACTATGATCGAAGTGGCTGGAGAGTTAGACTACTTTAGTGCTCACATTCGCTTAAGGGAGCCCGGAAAGTCAGAGGATAAGACCGAGTAAATGAGCGTTGCTACCAAGGAAGCTAAGGAGAACATAATCGGTGCGAGCCTTGCAACAAGATGGCGGAGACCATGCATGAGAGTTACAGTCTATCTTTCCATCGACTAAGGAGAACTGCTAGGAGGATATAGTGGTGTGGAAGCAGGTGGTCGAAAGGGGCGAGGAAGCGACAACGAGTTCGGATGGACTTAGCTACTAAAACAAAACCAAAGTGTTGGTTAGAAAGGAGGTGGACTCGGAGGAGCGCCACAGTGCCGTAAAGGTGGATCTACTGATCGTGAAGGAAGGGACGCAGATGCAATGCAACAAATAGTAGGGCACTTTTGCTATATCTTGTTTTGTCAGAAACATGTCGCTCACAAACCCCGTACGTGGCATACTTGATGCCAACCACCTCACTGGTCCAAACTATACAGATTGGCTCCGTAATTTGAGAATTATTCTCACGGTGGAGAAAATCACATATGTCATTGATATAATTCTGCCCATGCCGAAAGAAGGGGCAAGCGAGGATGAGATCGCTCGCTATGTGAAGTATATAAATGATTCCATGTTGGCAAAATGTTATATATTGGCCTCCATAACTCCTGAGTTACAAAGGCAACATGAGAGCATGGATGCAGATTCTATCCTTCTTCATCTTCGCTAGTTGTTTGAGAAACAGGGAAGAACTCAAAGATATGAGATATCTAAGAAACTCTTCCAGGCCAGGATGAAAGAAAGGACATCGATTGAGAACCATGTCCTAAAAATAATAGAGTGGATCGAGAAACTCACAGGTCTAGGAATAGTCCTAGAGGATAACCTATGTGTTGATCTTATACTTCAGTCCCTACCAGATTCCTTTTCTCACTTCATCATGAATTTTAACATGAGCAAGTTTGAGGTGACTCTCCCTGAGCTCCTCAATATGTTGAGGGAAGTTGAGAATGCCATCAAAAAGGAGAAGTCAGTTCTCTACATTGGTGAGACTAAAAAAGAAAAGGAAGGCCAACAAAATCCTTAAGAAGGCAAGGGCAAAGAAAGACCAGGTAAGGTAAAGGTTGTCAAGAGATACCCGATAAAGGACAAAAGACAATGCTTCCACTATGGCCAAGACAAGCATTGGAAGAGAAACTATAAGGACTACCTTGTAGATAAAGCAAAACAGAAGCTTAGAGAAGTTTCGGGTATATTCATGATCAGTCTTCACTTGTCAGATTTTCATGATAACACATGGGTATTGGATACCGAGAGTGTTTATCATATATGCAATTCATTACAGATTCTGGTAAGACCTAGGAGATTGGCTAGAAGCGATATGGACCTCAAGATGGGTAATGGAGCAAGAGTTGCTGCAGTTGTTGTTGGAGAGGTCACCCTACATCTGCCTGGTGGAGCTATTATTTTATTAGATGGATGCTATTTTGTTCCCTCTATTATAAAAAATATTATTTTTATCTCTTGTTTGATAATTAGTGGATATAAATTAGTTTTTGAGAATAACAGTTGTTCAATAATTATGGATGATGAGATCATCACTAGAGGGACCTTATAAATATTTGACTATGAGACATATGCAACTTGCGAACCTTGCTTTTGTAGGAAAATAACCAACTCTCCTTTTAGTGGAACTGGAGAGAGAGCCATTGAGTTATTGAAACTCATATATAGTGATGTACGTGGTCCCATGTCGACTCAAGCTATAGATGGTTACTCATACTTCATTACATTCACTGATGATTTCTCTAGGTATGGACATGTGTACCTAATGAAGTACAAATCTAGGGCCTTTGAGAAATTCAGGAAATATAAGAATGAGGTAGAGAACTAAATTGAAAAGAGTATTAAGACTCTTCGATCAGATCGAGGAGGAGAGCACTTGAGTACGGAGTTCACCCATTTCCTCAGGGACAATGAGATTCTATTACAGTGGACACCTCCTTAGACACCTTAGCTCAATGGTGTATCAAAAAGGAGGAATCACATGCTGTTAGACATGGTGCAGTCCATGATGAGTTTTGCTGACCTATCCATTTCATTCTGGGGGTACGTCTTAGAGACTGCAGCTTACCTTCTGAACAGAGTTCCATCAAAGTCGATAGTGTCTACACCGTATGATATATGGACAGAAAAGAAGCTCGATCTTAAGATGTTAAGATTTGGGGTTGTCCTGCCTACGTTAGAAGACACAACCTCGATAAGTTGGAATCAAGGACAGAATGGTGCATATTCGTGGGATATCCAAAGAAAACTTATGGATATTATTTCTATCATCCCGAGGATCGAAAGGTCTTTGTTGCCAAGAGAGCTGTGTTCCCTGAGAAGGAACACATTCTTGGTGGAAACAGTGGGAGTGAGATAGAATTGAGCGAGGTTGGAGAACATAGCTCAAGCACCATTCCAAAGCCCGAGTCTGTTCAGGTACCTAACATACAAGTTCTAACTTTACGTAGGTATAATAGAGTATCTCACCCTCCTGAAAGATATATGGGACATATAATTGGAGATGACTCTCAGGATGTTGATCCTCAAACCTACGAGGAGGCTATTATGAGTACAGACTCCGGGAAGTGGCAAGAAGCCATGAATTCTGAGATGGATTTCATGTACTCTAATAAGACTTAGAACCTTGTGGATGCACCTGAGGGTATTGTACCCATCGACTGCAAATGGATCTTCAAGAAGAAGATCAGAGTGGATTGAAAGGTAGAGACATATAAGGCAAGACTGGTAGCTAAAGGATATCGTCAAAGACAAGAAGTTGACTATGATGAAACCTTTTCACCTGTAGTCATGGTTAAGTCCATTAGAATTATTTTGGCCATTGCAGCACACTATGACTGTGAGATCTGACAGATGGATGTCAAAATGGTATTTCTCAATGGCAACCTCGAGGAAGAGGTGTATATGATACAACTAGAGGGATTTGTATCCAAAGAGAGTCCAGATAAAGTGTACAGGTTGCTTAGATTCATTTATGGATTGCAGCAAGCTTTCCGAAGTTGGAACATAAGATTTGATGAGGTGATAAGATCTTATGACTTCATTAAGAACGAAGATGAGCCTTGTGTGTACAGGAAGGTAAGTGGAAGTGCTATCACCTTCTTGGTGCTATATGTGGATGACATCCTAATAATTGGGAATGATGCGGGAATACTCTCCACAATAAAGGCTTAGCTATCTAAAAACTTCTCCATGAAAGACTTAGGGGAAACATCCTATATTTTTGGGATCCGGATCTATAGAGATAGATCCAAAAAGATGCTTCGCTTGTCCCAGCATAGATATATAGACTCCATTGTTAAAAGGTTTGACATGAAAAATTTCAAAAAAAGTCTCATACCGATGAGACATGAAATATCACTTTCTAGGAGTATGTCCCCAAAGACTCCTGAAGAAAGGGCATACATAAATAAGATACCTTATGCTTTAGTAATATGATCTATCATGTATGCGATGCTATATACTAGGCCTGATATAGCACATGCTCTGAGTGTCACGAGCAGGTATCAAGCAGATATAGGTTTAGAGCACTGGAAGGCAGTAAAGTGTATCCTTAAGTACTTGAGAATGACTAAGGATCTTTTACTGGTATATGGAGGAGGTAACCTCTAGGTTAAGGGCTACACAGACTCGATAGTCCAACATTGATGATAGCAAGTCAAATTCAGGGTATATTTTCACCTGAATGGAGGAATAGTAAGCTGGAAGAGTTCCAAGCAAGATATTATTGCTGACTCGACCATAGAGGCGAAATACATTGCTGTAGTAAAAGCAGCAAGATGAAGGGGTGTAGATGAAGAAGTTATCAAGGATTTGTGAGTCATACCAAGTAGCATGAAGCTGACTCCCATATATTGTGACAGCGATAGGGTGATAACTCTAACAAAGGAACTCAGGTCTCAATAGAATTATTCTGAGGAGGTTCTATCTAATTAGAGCGATCATGACCCAAAAAGATATAGCAATGAAAATAGTTCCATCCGAAGATAACATTACAAATCCATTGACGAAGCCACTAGCTCATATTATATTTGAGCGTCACAAGGGTCTAATGGGGATTAGACACATAGGTGATTTGCTTTTGGTCAAGTGGGAGATTGCTGGTTATAGGTGTCCTACAAGCCAATCATGTGAGTGATGGCACATGTGACACGTTGTGTGATCTTTTTGCTTATGATTAATATTGGTATATTCTCATATATATTATTTGTTACATATATATTGTGATATCCTTGGTTCTGTGCAATGAGAATCGGATCGTGATGAGATCACAATAATGAGATCGATTCACCTTTAAACATAGATCCTAAATAATTTCGGTCATTGGTTACTTAAGAGGGACATTGAGATAACCGGATAGACCAGTGTACTATATACCCGTCCATATGATGGAGACGATTAGTCTCATAGCCACTTGTATGGAGACGCTAAGGATATAGTACAGGTGCTCATTAGAGAATGAGTTCACTGATTGATCCACTTATGGAATGCTGTATGGTTAATGATACCTAATATCAGACAGTGATTTCATAGTCCCAGTTGTGTATCTGGTCCTTAGACTTGAGACACTAAGGATGTCTTATATGAGTACTCCTTTCTTTGATGTCAGACTTGCAGGTTTGGAAAGTTTCAGATCTAGTACAACTGGTTATCAGGATTGGTAGCCAACTTAACGAAGGTAATTGAGTGTCAATAGAGGATCATCCACTCTCGATATCACGAGAGGAATATCCCATATGTGATTGCTTAGACAAATCCCTGACCGGGGTCATTCGGATTGAGAGAGAATGAGTTCTCCAGTAGAATCCAAATAAAGCAAGACAAACTGATTCCGTATGTGACCTGATAGTACCATGTCCAATATACGATCTCTAGGATATTATTTGGATAAGAGATTATAGATATATAGTAACTGTGGACAGATATATTCGATGGATTTGATCCCCCCTGTACCGTTTGGGGACTATGGCGTAGTGGCCTAGTACGTCCATAGTCGATGGGTCGAGTGAATTATTATGAGGATAATAATTCACTATATCAGAAAGAGTTCTGATGGGAGTGACCCATGGCTAGCTTGGTATCGGGCCAAGAGGGTCACACACACATGGTGGATGCTTAAGTTAATAGAGGATTGGATGAAGATCCAATTAGCCCCTATTCTCATTAGATGAGACCCTATGTTGATGGACTCCTTGCTTAAGGCCCAATTAGAGGCCTAAGAAAATTATTGGATAGAGATATAATAATGTAAGGTTAGTGTGTTATTGGATGGAGACCCAATACCCACTAAGGCAGGAGCCCTAGAGATTTTGGTGACTCTCTATAAATAGGAGGGGAGACTCATGGTTGATAGGCTACAGCTTTAGCCACCACCTCCTATTCTCCTCCCTCCCTCTGAGCAAGGGTTGCAAGATCAGATTGGAGGAGTTTCGTTGCAGAGATCCATCATGTGGATACCGTTAGAGAGGAGGATGCTTGACCTCCTTTATTTTCTCCATCCGGATCTGGAATACAGGGATATACGATCTCCCTAGGTAAAATCAATCTCTCACACATCATGGTTTTTTCGATTTTTATGATTTTTCTCGTAACCCCAATCTTTTGCATGACGATTTGATCTGCGTAGGAAACCGATTTTTGTTTTGATTTTCGCTGCGCATGTGATGCACCCACTGAGGTTTCCCAACACCCTTCACTTGGGATGTCAGGCTGGGCCAATCTACCGAGGAATAGGATTTAGATAAAGAACTGAGAGGTGTAACTCACTGTTGTAAATCTGCTTGATCATCAGTTTGGTCTTAGGGGTCCTGGCTTTTGGCCAAAACTGAAGTTGACACACGGGAATCCAACTGAAGTCTCTAGCAGGCTGAGACTGAAGTCAGCATGACTGGCTGATATGAAGTCAGTGAGATTGGCCGAGATGAAGTCAGTGAGACTGGCCGAGCTAAAGTCAGCAGGATTGGTGGAACTGAAGTCAACGGGACTTGCCGATCTGAAGTTGGCAAGGCAGGTCGAACTAAAGTTAGCGGGATTGGTCGATCTGAGCTCGACAATGCTAGTTATAGGTGTCTTACAAGTCAATGACGTGAGTGATGACATGTGTGACATACTGCATAGTCTTTTCTATAGTATTATTTATTGATATATTCTCATATTATATTATCTATTGAATATATTATTAGGATCAATTGGCACTAAGAGGGGGTGGGGGGGAGGGTGAATTAGTGAAAATGCTGAAAACTTCAATTTAAGAAAAACTTTCACCTAAAGTAAAAGTGATATTGGAATCATTTCGTTCAAGTAGAGTAAGTAAGCAAATTATAAAATGATGCTAAGTTTCTTGCTTAAAAAAGACTCAAGTAAGAACATGCAAATCTAAAAGAAAAGATAAGAGACACTTACAGATTTATAGTGGTTCAGCCTCAACTTGGCCTATGTCCACTCCCTGAGTACTCTTCTCTGAGATCCACCGGTGTCTACTACCGATCTTCTTTGGGTGAAGATCAAACCCTTACACTTCCCACTCTCCTTTTAATAGGCTTAGGAGAGGAACCTTACAAGCTTTACACTTACAACTCACAAGGGAGACTTTACAAAGATTACAATTATTTTTCTCACTCCTTTGCCCCCTTTTCTTTTCTTACATATTTTAGCACATTATTTTTCATAGAATTTCTAGCCCAATATGTTGTGCTAAATGCAAGAAAACTAAGGGTATTTATAGACCCCAATTGACTTAAAAAATAGAGCAAATAATTCAAACGTATCCGAAAATTTCGAGTACGAGTAGTACCACCATCGGTACCGACACTAGTGCTGCCAAAAGCTACCCAGAAAATAGGGCGCCATCAGTATAAATGTCGACTTGGGCAGTATGATTATTGACTTGGGTGGTACAATTATCGTCCACCGGTAGTACAACCGCTAGGAATCCTGAAAAAGTGATTACCTCCACTTTTTTAATTCCAACTTATATTTTCCAGGTCAACCAATTGAGCTCAATCCAAACTCAAGAATGGACTCGGTTTACCTCACTTGAGTCAATTTGGATCTCCTCCAAATCTAACTCAAGTAGGACTCAAACCTTACAGATGCTAACTATAACTAATTAATTACAACTATTACGACCATCAAGTCCAACAAGATCCTCCTAACTCCCAATAAACTTTTCGGTAACTCCCAACGGTCTTTCGATAAGTCTCTTGGTCTTCTTCTAGCGAACTCCTGACGCCTTCCTGATAAGCTCCCAATCACCTTTGGCACGCTCTCGGTGAACTCCCGACAAGCCCCCAATACCTTCGACAAGCTTTCGATGAGTCTCTCAGCGAGTTCATATTACATTATCCGAACCCTGGTCCGATACCCGGGCTTAACTCTAGCCCACATATGATTGTAATTTTCTTTTTCTATTGTAGTTAATCCTACAACAATCATTTCTAATACACATGTTAGATTAATAAACCATCAATTGATTTCATCATTGAGATTCAACAATCTCTCCCTTTTTTATGATGATAATCAATTGATGATGTGAGTTAATTTTTACTCCCCCTAAATCCATGTCATAATCTAAATAAGAAAAACTTAAATTTAAGAGAACCAAACACTCTTCAATTTAAGTATTAGAGCATCTATTTATCAAATTTTGAAATGATATACCATAAATTTAAAAAATCTCAAAAATAATCAAAGATACATGATATAACATTAATTTCAACCATCAAATCATAAATCATTTAAGGATATTCCAGAAATTTCAAAATTCATGTATTAGTCATACAATTAATTTAAAATTTTTCTTCTTGTAAAAAGAAGAAATGTCTCATTTTATAATTTTTCATCGATATGTTATTTCTTTTCCTTTGTATCATTTTTCACGTTTGTGTCATCAATATATTATTTCTTCTCCTTTGTCATCAACAAAAAAGATGTGAAATAATGAGTAATAATTTCAAAATATATAAACTCAACATGTGTCAAAAATTTTCATTTTTATACAAAATAAATATTGATTGAATATCTAATACTTCATTCCCCCCCTTAGTAAAATAGGATAAAACATAATTTTCTCATGAAAATTCTTCTTCCCTTTTTGTAAATAAGAAAGAAGTAGAAACAAGGGATGGGAGTGAAAAATATTATATCACAAAAATAGAGCTCAATCTTATATATTCCGAGATTCAAGAAAAAATTTAGAGCTATCCATTCATTTTATGTAGATTTCAAACAAAAGTAATAAATCAATCAAATCATGTATTTTGATGGTTTAACATTCGTAGCTCTCTTCTAATCAAGTTAAATTGATCTTCATTTAATGGTTTAGTAAAAATATCTACTAATTGATGCTTAGTGTCAATAAATTCTAAAGATATATCATGATTATTCACCTGATCCCTAATAAAGTGATGTCAAATATCATTATGTTTAGTTACTTAGTATTAAATGGGGTTGTTGATTAAGTATATTGCACTTGTATCGTCACATTTTATAGGGATATTTTTCGGATAAATTTTGTAATCTTGAGCACAATAAGCACTAGTTGTAATATATTTGGTTTTAGCGATAGATAAAGTAACTGAATTTTGTTTCTTGGAAACCAAGAAACAAGATCATGCCCTAAAAATTGACATGTCATGCTAGTACTTTTTCTATCTATTCTATATCCTCCAAAATCGACATCCGTGTAAGCAAGTAAATCAAAGTTTTTAGATTTTGGATATAATAAACCTAAGTTAGAGGTTCCTTTTAAATATCTAAGTATCCGTTTAATTGCTTTAAGGTGAGAAAGTTTAGGATCGGATTGAAATCTTGCATATAATCCAACACTCAATATTATATCCGGTCTAGTAGAAGTTAAATACAACAAGCTACCTATCATTCCTTTATATGTCCTTTGATCAAAATTTTCTCCCTCATTATGTAAGTCTAACTTCGTAGAAGTGCTCATAGGTGTGTTTATGACCTTAGCATTTTTCATACCAAAACGTTTTAACAAGTTTAAAGCATAGTTAGTTTGACTAATAAAGATATTATTATTTAATTATTTTATTTACAATCTTAAGAAAAAAGTTAACTCACCCATTAGACTCATATCAAATTCTTGGTTCATACTCTTGGAAAAAGATTCACATAATGATTTTGTTATGACCCTAGTTTGGATGGGTCCTAAGCTCAATAAGTCAATGAGTCAATAAATTCTTGGGCCATGTAATATCCCCCTAATTTTATCATCATCTCCTTTGATTAAGGAGTCGGCTAGAGTTTTAGGGAAGGAGTCTTGAAGCCTTAGGGCTTCGTAGCCGTCGAGATTGTAATAAACCCCACCTAGTCACCTCTATCTTATAAAGAAGAGTGGCTAGGATTTATATTTGGGGTCTTAGTGCTTCCTAGCCGCCGTCCTCTTTACTGGGTAGGTCGACTAAGGTTTCTAGCAGGGGCATCTATCTTGGAGCAACCCCTTAGGCCGTCGCCACTTACAGGGCAAGTCGACTAGAGTAGAGGGTAAAATGGATAATTTACTTAGGAAGGAGCCCCTAGGACTAGGGTTTAGAACCCTATATAAACACGTAGCCTCCACCTCTTTTGGAATAAACAAGATCAATCTTCAATTCAGCCTTGTAGCGGACTACTAGAAGGGAAGAACCCCTACAACATTCCAATGATTGATCCTCCTCAAAGATCAAATCTCTATAGAATTCCTTTGGGGTTCTATCAGATTTGTTTATTAAATCAAAAATTATATCATCAACATAGATTTGAATAACAAAAAAATTATTTTTAAAATACTTAAAAAATAATATAGTATCAACCTTGCATTTTAAAAAATTATTTGAAACGAGGAAAGAACTAAATTTTTCGTACCAAGCCCAAAGAGCTTGTTTTAATCCATAAAGAGCTTTAGAAAGTTTGAAAATATGATTCAGAAGAAAACTATTTTCAAAACCAGGAGGTTGTTCAACATACATTTCTTCGGAAATGAAACCATTAAGAAAATCAATTTTAACAACCATTTAAAATAACGTAAAAATCTTTAAAAGAAGTAAAGCAAGGAGCATCCTTATAGCTTCATGTCTCGCCACAGGAGTGAAGATTTCTTTATAATAGATCCCTTCTTCTTAGTTGAAACATTTGGTCACTAATCTAGTCTTATTTCTAATCATGATATCATTTTAATCTTGTTTGTTTCGAAAGACTCATTTAGTACCAATCACTAAGTGATTATTAGGTCTAGAAACAAGATCTCATACCTCATTTCTCTCAAATTAATTTAACTTTTCATGTATTGTAATAATCCAAGAGTCATCTCTTAGAGTTTCATCAATGCATTTTGGTTTAACTTGAGAAAGAAATGCTGCATTAGCATAAATTTTTTTAAAATAAGAGCGAGTTTGAACATTTCTTGATGTATCTCCTATTATAAGCTCCTTAGAATAAGCATTGACATACTTTCATTCCTTGGGTAAGAATTTGGAAGTAGATTCATCCAAGTTGCTTTTAGGAGGATTATCATTTAAATTTAAAGAACCAAAACCAAATTCATCATCAAAGTCAATTTTCTTAGGTTCGAAAATCTCATTCAAAACAACATGAATAGATTCTTCAATTACTAAAGTTCTTTTATTGAATACACGATAAGCTTTTGAAATAGATAAATAACTAAGAAAAATAGCTTCATTGGATTTTACATCATATTTTCCTAAGGCATCATTTTTATTCAAAATAAAATATTTATAACCAAAAACTTTAAAATATAAAATATTATGTTTTTTACCATTTCACAATTCATAAGGAGTCTTAAAGAGTAATGGTCTTACAAGGACCTTATTTGAAACATAGCATACTGTGTTAATATTTGGGTAGGCTATGATCATTTAACATGGTCATAACCATTTCTTATAAGCTCCTATTTTTTCTTTCTACTACTTTATTTTGTTGTGGATTTCTTATAACCATTTCTGCGACTTTATACCCATTTGACTCACAAAAATTTTGAAACTCATTGTTTTGAAATTCACCACCATGATCACTTCATATTGATGAAATCATAATTTTTTTATTTTGAATAATTTTATAAAATTTTAAAAAATATTTAAAAGAATCAATATTGTGTGTCAAGAAATAAGTCCAAGTATATATATTATAATTATCTACTATAGCAAATGCATATAGTGGCCTAGAGGTGTTTATTTGATTTTTTGGCTTAAAGCTATTTTTTATTTGTTTTCCTAACTGATAAGTATCATATACTTTATCATAAATGAACTTAAGGTTAAGTAGTCCTCTTACTAAATCTTTAGTTGAAATTTGATTTAGTAGTTTCATGCTAGCATGGCCTAAGTATTATCATTTAAGGCCGAAAAGCATATTTCATTACAAAACTTTTCAATATCAATGATATACATATTATTATTTCTTAAGATAATCAAAGATTTATTTTTATGTGACATTTCAATTATACAAGCATTAGGTTCAAATTTAATAATATATCCTTCATCATATAATTATCTAATACTAAGTATATTATGTTTTAAATCATCAACTAATAGCACATCTTAAATCAAAAGGTTTGGTATGTTACTTATGGTTCCTTTCCCAATGATTTTACCTTTATTATTGTCTCCGAAGGTGACAATTCATTCATTTAGGCTAGTGAGCTTAAAAAATAAAGTTGGATCTCTGATCATGTGCCTTGAGCATCCACTATCAAGGTACCATTTGGTGCTCCTAGTCTTAGTTTGGAGATAAACCTATAAGAAATATAGTTTTAATTTAGGCACCTATTTTATTTTAGGTCCCTTATGAAGAGTTTTACCAAATTTATCTAAATGTTTTTAGTTGTTTATGGTTCCTTTAGGAACCCAAATTAATTTATGTGAAACATACTTTCTAAATGAACATTTATAAGTTTTATGTCCTAATCTATCATAAAAGTTACATTTTATTTTTAGTGATAAGTTTAGATTGGATCCTTTAACGAAGATAATTAGCTTTTGTTAAGTATTTTCAACAAAGTCTATACCTTCTTTCCTATGAACATGACCCTTATTTGCAAGGATCAAGTTTAGGGATTTATTTTCTATTTTAAAATTTATTAATATTTGTTTTAATACAAAGTTTTCTTTTCTAAGTTCATATAAAGTTTCACAATTGATGCATGAACTATGTGATCGTGATGCTACATGTATTTCTTCAAATTTACTAACTAGTGAATCATGATCTTTCTTAAGTAATTTATAAGACTAACTAATTTTTCTAGACTTAGTTACCTCGTCATGGATAGCTATGAAAGCATAGTTGACAACCTCTTATTTGATGTGATCTTCTTCATCTGTTGAGCTTGAATCATCTCAAGTCAATGATAGTGTCTTCTTCTTATGCGACGCCTTCTTATTTAATTGAGGACACTCATATTTGAAATGTCTTTCTTACATTCAAAGCATATAACATTGTCCCTTTTTGGTTCATTTTTATTTTTATAATTTTTATTCTTTTATGATTTTTTTAATTTTTCTAGATAATAGTGCAATGTCATTGTCCTCATCACTCTAGATTTTACTCGAGAAGTAATTTACAGTTTTTAATGCTAAATCTTTTCTATTCTTTGGAAGGGTTTTTTAAGTTCATCATGAGCTTTACAATCAATTCATAAGTCATAAGTGATCTAATAAGTTCTTCAAGAGGAATGTTATTTAAATCTTTAGCCTCTTGAATTACAATTACTTTAGGATCCTAGCTTTTTGGAAGAGATATTAATATTTTAGTAAAAAGTTTAAAATTAAAAAATTATTTACCAAGAGCTTTTAGACCATTGATGACATATGTGAACCGGGTGTACATGTCTCCAATGGAATCACATGATTTTATTCTAAACAATTTATAACTGTGAACTAAAATATTAATCTTAGACCCTTTAACTCTACGAGTGTCTTTATATGTGATTTCAAGTATATGCTAAATATCGTAAGTAGTTTCATAAACAAAAATCTGATTAAATTATTCTTATCAAGTGCACAAAATAAAACATTCATTGCTTTTACATTTAACAAAAAAGTCTTTTTTTCTAAAATCATTCCATTCGTTTATTGGTTTCGAAGACTTTTCAAAATCATTTTCAATAATGTACCATATATCAAAATATATATAAATAAGAAAAAAAAATACTCATTCTTGTTTTGCAATATGTGTAATTCGTCTCATTGAACATGGGAGGATGTGCAATGGAATGTCCCTCGTTCATGTTAAACGAAGTCATTTACTCACTTAGGTGTTTAGTCCAATGAGTAGAACCTCACTCTGATACCAATTGTTAGAATCAATTGGCACTAAGAGGGGGGCGGTGAATTAGTGCAAGTGCTGAAAAATTATGTTTAAGAAAACTTTTGCTCAAAATAAAAACGATATCATAAGCATTTCATTCAAGTAGAGTAAGTGAGCAATTTATATAACGATGCTAGGTTTCTTGCTTAAAGAAGTCTCAAGTAAGAATGTAAATCCAAAAGAAAAGATAAGAGACACTCACAAATTTATAGTGGTTCGGCCTCAACTTGGCCTATGTCCACTCCCCGAGTCTTCTTGTCTGAGGTCCAGAGGTGTCAACTACCAATCTTCTTCAGGTGAAGACCAAACCCTTACACTTCTCACTCTCCTTTTAAGTAGGAGAGGAACATTACAAGCTTTACACTTATAACTCACAAGGAAGACTTGACAAAGATTACAATTCTTTTTCTCACTTCCTTGCCCCCTTTTCTTTTCTTGCACAATTTTAGCATACTATTTTTCATAGAATTTATAGCTCAATGTGTTGTGCTAAATATAAGAAAACTTGAGGTATTTATAGACCCCAATTGGCTTCAAAAATTGGAGCTAAAAATTTAAATATATCTGAAAAATTCGAGTATGGGCGATGCCACCATCAGCACTGACGATACTTCCATTGAAAGCTGCCCGAGAAATAGGGTGACAGTGGTACAATAATCGGTATTAGCTGTAACAAATTTTCCTAACCGAACGAGATTATCTCGTTCATCAGTTGAGGAAAATTCGTCTCTTCTCACTGTATAAATAGATGTTGAAACCTCAATAACAAGCGTGCATTTATTTTCCCAATTCACTTTCAACATGGTATCAGAGCAGCTTGCTTAGAGCAAACTCTCTTCTTGTTGTCAAACAGCAGCAAGTTTCCACCGCTTTTGGTCGCGTGCAGATTTTATCGATGACTCCAGTCCATCTACTGTCGCGACATCTGCCTCCGCTATCGACGGAACCAACGAGATCAGCACCGATATCCTAGCGAGCGCTGATACTATTACCGTAACCTTGGCATCCTTTCTTTCGTCGGAATAGATCTCCTGCAAAATCCCGGCCGCCTCCCCAGTCTCCAGCCTCACCAACGCTTCGGCACATTGGCACCATCAGTCTCCGGCCCTACAAACGCTCCTGCAAACGTAGCGCCCATGAATGCTCCAAGGTGCCGCTACTTCCTGCCGACATATAGTAGATCGAAACAGAGTAACCATTACTCTGTTTCCTCTCATTCTTCCTCTGTTTTGCTGCGATTGGCACAACAATATCGTAGCGCACAGCCAACGACGCGCTTCTGCAGCCCATCTCCTCTCTGTCGCTGCTGCTCCTCTGCCTACTGCTTCGTTCCGTCGGTCTTACTCTGCTTCCCGTCGCAACATATTGACATGGTTGACAACAAGAAGAGCCCATCTTCGGCTCTTCCTCCTCAACACATCGACACGGTTGCCGCCCTTCCTCAGCTTCCCGTCGCAATTGCTGCCCGCTACTTCAGTATCCCTGAGTCCTACAGCGTCCCACACCTATTCGCAGCCAGCGTCACTCTTCATCGTCGGTTGCTTCCTCTTCTTCTCCAGCCCCAACAACCGGATCTCTGTTTTATCGACAAAACAGAGCATCCTTTTCTTTGTTTTCTCGATACGAACGAGCAGTCGCTCACCCCGTTCTGGACGATGTGCCTCCAACACCAAGCAACGGCTACCCTCTTAGCAGCTCCAAAGAGAGATCCAAACGCGGACACCACAATCGCGTCTCCCAAGACTAACCGCTGCCTCTCCTGCCCGCTCCCCCTCCCTCACTCTGCTTGCGGGTGCGCAGTGCTAAAGCTGCTCTAATGTGTTGCTACACCAGCTTCTATGTACATGGCACCTGAGACGGAATAACCTGCTCTCGTGGTTCGTCTCAGCGAGTTGGTCAGCTATGAACGCTAGACCAATCTGATGATTGAAGGCGGAGCCTCAAAGTCCCTAAGAAGTCACTCAAGAAGCCTTCTCCCTCCCGGTGTATCCTATTGGATTTGAGGGGAGTGTCGGGTGATCTATTTTAACAGTGGCTGCACTCACTGTGTTATATTCGGAAGGGTTGGTTCCAGTAGGATTGCTGCACCCGAACATTGCTATTCATCGTATCAGGACGACGGTAGAGTCTGCTTATCTTTCATTCCTTATTTCTTTTACCATCAATCTCTTGGACGCTTCTGTCATATTATTCAAAAATCGACTTCCTACTCTCGCTCTTACTCTATCTTTTAACGGTTTTTGTAACTATTTTCTCGGCGAGATTACCTACCTTTCTCTCTTAGTTTCCCTTTGACCTAGTATTGGTTCCTCGATGTCTTCCTTCTCTACCTCCGATACTCCAACACCTTTTCCTGTTGGCAATCTTTCTCTGCATTCAGGACTCACCTCCATCAATGTCGCCTCCTTGATTTCGTTTAAATTATTTAAGGGTGGTAATTATGCATCCTGGCAGGCCCAATTCTCAAACCTTTTATTTGGTTATAATTTATTGGGTTACATTGATGGCTCTCTTAGTTGTCCACCAGCGATGATACATGTTCCAGGAGAACCCAACTTAGTACCAAATTCTGCACACAAACTTTGGTTGCGCCAAGATCAACTAATACTCCAAGCAATTCAAGCTTCTGTTGCGGGATCCATTGCTCCGCTTGTGTCCTCTTGTGTCACTGCTGCAGAAGCTTAGACCAAGAATCGCTCCCGGACTTGCATGCTTGGACTCCTATCCAGCCTTATGAGCCTTAAGCAGGAGGGAAGTACTATTGTCGATTACTTACAACATATCAAAATGCTTATTGGTGACCTAGCTTTGATAGGTCATTCCCTAACTTATGAAGAAGTTCTTGTCCACACACTTAATGGATTGAGTCCCGAGTTCAAAGAACTGGCAGCCGCACTTCGAGCACGTGACTCTCTGATTTGCTTTGAAGAACTCTATGACAAGCTCACTGACTATGAAGCTTACCTAAAGCGTGCTGATAGACTGTTAGGTTCCTTGTCAGGACCTCCTATCACGGCTTAGTTCAATCAGAAGTCTAACCGGCAAAATCGTAAATACCGTAAGAATGCTTCAAAAGGTGTGACCAACTTTTCTCCCACTTCTACGGATCCCTCTCCATCACTGTCGCCTCCCCATTCTCTGCACTTCAACACAGTCGTTCAGCCGCGTTGTCCTCCTTCCATGCTTCAGCAACCAGTTGTCTGCCAATTATGTGATAAAGTCGGTCACTCGACAAAGGTTTGTCGGTCTCGACCTCGTCTTCCACCTCAGTCGGCTTGGCCTCGGGCAAATGTCATGACGACTCCCTCTGACAATCAATCTAATTGGATTGTGGACTCTGGTGCTTCCCACCATATTACTTCTGATCTCCAGAACCTGTCGCTCCACAATAACTATGGCGGAACTGAAGATATTATCATCGGTGATGGTAATAGAATTCATATTACTCATTTCGGTACAACAAAGCTTACTTCAAATGTCACTTCTTTTACACTTGATAATATTTTGTGTGCACCCCACATTAAAAGAAATCTCATCTCTGTCTTTCAGTTCTGCCAACAAAACAATGCTTTTATTGAATTCTTTCCTGATTATTTTCTTGTCAAGGACTTGAGCACGAGGGCATCGTTGGTTCACGGTCCGAATAAAGACAACATCTATGAATGGTCATCTACCTTATATCTCACTCAGCCTACTGCTAACGCCTCCACCGCTGCTCCAATCGACATGTGGCATCAACGTCTTGGTCATCCCTCAACCTTGTTCAACAAAAGTTACTTTCTCGCTACTCTATTCCTGTTTCTAAATCTGGTTCTACTATTACTTACAGTGATGCTTGTCTTAGTAATAAGAGTCATCAGTTACCATTTGGTATATCTTCTATTTCCTGCTCTAAACCGTTTGAGGTTATTTATACTGATGTCTGGGGTCCTGCGTCAGTTGTCTCTTTTGACAAGTTCAGATTTTGTGTTGTCTTTGTAGACTATTTTATAAAGTACACATGGTTATATCCTCTTTGTCAAAAATCTGAGGTTGCTGTTATCTTCTCTAAATTCAAGAACTTGGCCGAGAATTATTTTCAAACTACTATTAAAACTGTCTATTCTGATGGTGGCGGTGAATATCAAGCTCTTGCGTCTTATCTAGCTACCTCTGGTATTCAACATCTCAAGTCCCCACCATATACCCCTCAACTGGTTGGCTCTGCTGAGCGAAAGCATCATCATATTATTGAGACTGGTCTCACATTGCTCCATCAGACTTCCATGTCTTCTATCTTTTGGTCCGTCGCTTTTCAAACTGCTATTTATCTTATTAATCGCTTGCCGACTCCTCTCTTACAATATCATTCACCATTTGAAAAGCTATTTCAAAAACACCCTAACATCCAAACCTTAAAGGTTTTTGGTTGTCTATGTTATCGATGGTTATGTCCCTACAATTCTAATAAAATGCAACCTCGATCTTGACCTTGTGTTTTCATAGGATACTCTCTTGAACATAACACCTATCAATGTTATGGCCCTCACTCTACTGAAGTCTTTGTCTCTAGACATGTTACTTTTGTGGAGACTGTCTTTTCCTTTCGAGATCATCGATAATCTGTAGTTCCGTTGGATCCCTATGAACAATCTTCCTCCTCCATTTTGTCTTCCTTAGATCCAAACTCTCTAGTTACTTCTGTTCCGCAGTTTCCCTCTTTTCCCTCTCCTCCGGCTCCTCCCCCCCAGTGTCTTTGTCTTCACCACGCCAAGGTACCTCTATTGTCCCTTCGTCTGCCTCCACCAGTACTGACCCACAACCCTTACCTCCTAGCCCTACTGTCACCTCTTGGCATCCTATGCAAACTCGTTCCAGGTGTGATATCTTTAAACCACATCGAGTTCTAGATTTGCATGTTAGCACCGAACCCTCTTTCGACCCTATCGAACCTACTTCCTTCTCTCAGGCTCAGAAATATCCTCATTGGCGTAAAGCCATGTGTGAGGAGTATGATGTCCTTTTTCACAATGCTACTTGGACTCTCACTCCTCTCTCCACACAAAATATTATCGGGTGCAAATGGGTTTTCTGAATTAAGCGAAATCCTGATAGTTCTATTGCTCGCTATAAGGTACGTCTTATGGCCAAAGGATTTCATCAACGACCTGGCATTGACTTCACTGAGACATTTAGTCCTGTTGTCAAACCTACTACCATTCAGCTTCTTCTAAGTCTGGCAATATCAAAAGGCTGGTGCTTACGTCAGTTAGATGTTAACAATGTCTTTTTACAAAGAACCCTCACTGAAGATGTTTTTATGGAACAACCTCCAGGCTTTATACATCCTCAATATCTGCGGCATGTTTGTAAACTTAAAAAGGTCATCTATGGACTTCGTCAGGCTCTACGAGCGTGGTATACTGAACTTGGTCTCTACTTATCTTCAATTAGCTTCATCAACTCTAAGTATGATGTTTCCTTATTTCTATGCCAACATCGTGGGAGCACTATCTATCTCTTCGTCTATGTTGATGATATTATTATCACAGGTGATAACTCAATAGAGGTTCAAGCATTTATTACGCAATTGGCAGACCGCTTCTCCCTCAAAGATCTTGGTATCTTGCATTACTTTCTCGGTGTTGAGGCTACATTTACATCTTCTAGTCTCTTTCTTTCACAACGGAAGTATATTCATGATTTACTATTGAAGACAAACATGCAAGACGCTAAAGCAGTCTCCACTCCTCTATCTCCAAGTACATCGTTGCATCTCTATGATGGTAGTCCTGTCATATATCCTACTCTATATCAACAGGTAGTTGGCTCCTTACAATATCTAGCACTCACTCATCCCGATGTCTCATTTTTGATTAATAAATTGTCTCAATTTATGCATCAACCATCTACTTTGCACTGGACTGCTCGCATTTTGCGTTATCTCAAAGGGACTATTGATCATGACATTTTTCTTCAGAAGAATTCTCCCTCTCAACTTCATGCCTTTGCTAATGCGGATTGGGCCGGTAACGTTGATGATAGAACCTCTACATCTAGGTATATTATATTCCTTGATGCTAATCTAATAAGCTGAAGCTCTAAAAAACAAAAGACGGTTGCTAGATCTACTACCAAGGCTGAATATCGGGTTGTTGCCGCTGCTGCTGCTGAACTCAATTGGATTAGCCACTTGCTTCAGGAACTTCAAATCCATTCTACTTCTATGCCTGTTATTTACTGTGATAACACCGGGGCCACTTATCTTTGTGCAAATCCAGTCTTTCACTCCCACATGAAGTATATTGCTATCGACTTTCACTTTGTTCGGGATCAAGTAGCCCGCAAGCAGCTTCGTGTCTCTCATGTCCACACAGCTGACCAACTGGCCGACTCCCTCACGAAGTCTCTAGAACGTAAACTGTTTTTCTTCCATCGATCCAAAATCGGCGTCCATGACAGGAGCTCGATCTTACGGGGGCATGTTAGCTATAACAAATTTCCCTAACCGAACGAGATTATCTCGTTCATCAGTTGAGGAAAATCTGTCTCTTATCACTGTATAAATAGATGTTGAAACATCAATAACAAGTGCGCTTTTGTTTTCCCAATTCACTTTTAACAGTCGGGACTCCCAAAAAAGTGATTCCCTCTACTTTTCCAATCCCAACTTGTACCTTCAAGTGACCTATTTCCAAGTCAACCAATTGAGCTCAACCTGACCTCAATCCAAACCCAAGTGAGGACGTAGTTTGCCTCACTTGAGTTAATTTGGATTTCTTCCAAATCTAACTCAAGTAGGACTCAAACCTTACCAATGCTAACTATGACTAATTAATTACAATTATTATGACCATCAAGTCCAACAAGACCCTCCTAACTCCCTGCAAGCTTTTCGATAACCCCCGACGATCTTCCGATAAGTCTCTTGTCTTTTTTTTATTAACTCTCGATATCTTCTTGGCAAGCTCTTGATCACCTCCATGAGCTCCCAGCAAGCTCCCGGTGAGCTCTCGACAAGCCCCCAATACCTTCGGCAAGCTTTCAGCGAGTCTCTCGGTGAGTTCCCATTGCATCGTCCAAACCCTAACCCAATGCCCAGACTTGACTTTGGCCCACATCTAATTATAATTTTCTTTCTCTATCGTGGTTAATCCTGTATCAATCATCTCTAACATACATATTAGTTTAGCAAGCCATCAATTGATTGCATTATCAAAATCTGAGATTCAACATATATATATTGTGATGTCTTTGGTTCTATGCAATGAGAATTAGATCGTGGGGAGATCATAATAATGAGATGATTTGTCTTTAAACACATATCCTAAAGTATCTCGGTCATAGGTTGCTCGATAGGGACATCGAGACAACCGGATAAACTGGTGTGCTGTATACCTATCCATATGATGGAGACGGTTGGTCTCATGGCCACTTATGTAGAGACACTAAGGATACAATATAGGTGCTTATTGGAGAATGAGTTGATTGATCCGCTTATGAAATGTTGTATGGTTAATGATACCTGACGTCAGACAATGATTCTATAGTCTTAGTTGTATATCTGATCCTTAGACTTGAGACATCAAAGATATCTTGTTTGGAAAGTTTCAGATCTGGTATAATTATAGTAGGCAACCTTACGAAGGCTATTGAGTGTCAATAGAGGATCATCCACTCTCGGTATCATGAGAGAAATATCATGTATACTCTCACTCAGGTAAATCCCTGATCAGGTTGGTTGGATTGAGAGAGAATGAGTTCTCTAGGAGAATTTGATTAGAGTGAGACTTAGACGGAGTCCATATATGGCCTGATAGTACCGTGCCCTGTATAATATCTCTGGGATATTAGATGGATGAGATATTATAGATACATGGTAACCGAGGACAAATAAGTCTAATGGATAAGATCTTCTATACCATTTGGGGACTATGGTGCAGTAGTATAGTACATCCATAGTTGATAAGTCGAGTAAATTATTATAAAATAATAATTCTTTTAGTCAAAAGGAGTTTAGATAGGTAGGACTCATAGCCAGCTCGGTATTGGGCATAGAGTAACATACACATATGGTAAATGCTTTAACGAATAGAGGATTAGATATAAGTTATCCAATTAGCCTCTATTCTTATTAGATGAGACTCTACATTGATGGACTCCTTATATGAGGCACAATTAGAGGCCAAAGGAGATTATTGGATAGAGATCCAATAATCGAATGTTACTGAGTAATTGGATAGAGATCCAATACCCACTAAGGCAGGATCCATTAGGGTTATATAGGTGGCTCTCTATAAATAGGAGGGGAGGAACATAGATAATAGGTTGCACCTTTGGCTACCCCATTTTATTCTCCTCCCTTGCTCTGTGCAAGAGTTACGAGACTTGGGGCTACGGTTGGAGGAGTATCGCTACAATAGTCCATCGTGTGGATACCACTAGAGAGGAGGATGTTTGACCTCCATCCTCTCTATTTCGATCTGAAAAAATAGGGATATACGATCTTCTTAGGTAATCAATCTCTCATGTATCGTAGTTTTTGATTTTGTGGCTTTTTCTATGCACCAATCTTTGAACGACGATTTTGATCAACATGAAAAATCGGTTTTGTTTTGATCTTCCACTATGCTATGATGCTCCCGCTGAGGTTTCCCAATAGTGGTATCATAGTCAGGTTGTTCATGTAAAAGATTATCTTTAAACTACATGTGATGAGATTGAATTACATAGAACTGTTCTACGTGTTCCTACTACGATTTACAGCGAAGACAGTGAGGTGAGGGGCAGCCACCTACGATAAGCCGCCTACAAGGGCGGCCACCCACATCCAACTATGGCCAGGGCCCCTACAGGGGCAGCCGCATGCGACTAGGACCGCTAGCAAGGGCGATCGCTCACGGCCTGGCCACAAGAGGCAGTCGCCCGGGCCAGGGCTGCCACCAATAGGGGCGACCGCATACGGCCTAGGGCGCCCACGGGGGCGGTCGCCTACGAGCAAGGTGGTCATAAGCAACCGTGGTGGTGCCTGCCAAGAGCTATACCGCTTGCAAGGGTGACCGACTACGAGCAGAGGCAGCACCCGCCCATGGGCAAGGGCAACCATCGTCTGCGCAAGGGCGACGATGGTGGCCTGTTGTAGGTGGGTAGAAATGGTTAGGATTTCTTTTTGGCAAAAGGATGATTTTGCCCCTCAAAATTTAAGAAATTTCTAGATCTATCCTTTTGTTCAGAATTCTTAAAATGCCCTTAACAATTTATAAATTCTTGATATATCCAGATTTCTAAAAAATAATTAATTAAATAGTTTAATAATTATTTATTATATAGTAATCCTATATGGTTATGTATACATATGATGTATGATGTAGATGGATGATCATGAGCCATGTGATATGATGTGTGTACATGTGATTATTATTATTATTAGGGCATGCGAGTCTCCATTTTTCTCGTTTATTGTCTGGCCTGTGTGCTTGTGATTATTTTATAATTACACGAAAAGGTACGACGGGAGCATGGAAGTGATAGCAGGACCCACGATGTTGTGGCGAGATATCACGACGCATGTTAATGCGGCGAAGATCCGATGGAACTGATAATGATGAGATCAACGATCACAAAACATGGAGATATGTCGATGCACAAATCCCTCAACCTGCTTCTCGGTGATGGACGCCAGGGGCTCGACCTCGACCCACTTGGTTAAGTAGTCAACCCCGACTATTAAGAATCTTTGCTGACCTGAGGCGAGGGCAAATGGACCAAGAAGGTTCATTCCCTATTGTGCGAAAGGCCATGTGCAATCGGTTGAGGAAAGGGGTGTTGCCAGCTGGTATTGTACTTGGGATGCTTCTGACATTGAGTGCACCTCTGGACGTAGGCCACAGCATCTCGACACATGGTCGGGCAGTAGTACCTTTTGTAGGAGGATCTTGAAGACAAAGGTTCACGCCAATGTGTTCTCTACATATCCCCTTGTGGACCACGACCAAGACATTTTCAACTTCTGTCGGGGCCAAATACCGGAGTAGGGGTTGGCTGAAGGCCCTTTAGTAGAGTTGCCCATTAACCTCACAATACCTTTAGTAGATTAGGCCTCGGTTCGCCTAATCTGACGAGCGACTGCTCGATCGGTAGGTTGTGTTTCATCCCTTTTGTACCGAAGGATTTTGTTCATCCAATTGGGTTGGACTTCTATCACGACCACCTAGGTGATGATGATGGTCGGTCTGAGGAGCTTTTCTACTTCTAATGGGCATTCTCCCGAGCTGTGTGTTAAAGCGAGTCTTGCTAATGCTTCCACTTGTGTGTTGTCTGATTGAGGTACCTTTGATATCGAGAGGCACTAGAAGGCACCGATGAGCCGTCGCACCTCAGTCAAGTACTTAGCCATGGTTGCTTCTTGAGTTTCGTAGTCTCTATTAACCTGTCCATCTACTAATTGTGAATTGATAGAGACCTCAATTTCTTTGACATGTAGCTTTGTAGCCAGGCCTAATCCAAACAACGGTGCCTTATACTCTGCCTCATTGTTGGTAGCCATGATTCAAGTTGAAGAGCGCGCTTGTATAACTAGTTGACGAGGCCTCTTAGGACGAGTCCAACACCTCCCCTCTCGGAATTAGTCGATCCATCGACATGCAGCGTCCAGGTCGACTCCTGCTGAGAGACATCTCTCTAGAGGGAGGTCAATTTTGATATGAAGTCGACGAGTGCGTTGATTATCATCCTCAAGACATATTGGAGATCGAATTCACTGAGCTTGACTGATCATTTAAGCAACCAACCTACAACGTCGAACTTGGAGAGGATTTGACGAAGTGGCTGGTGGGTCACCACCCTTACGGTATGGACTTAGAAATATGGTTGTAACTTTCTTACTGCCTAGACCAAGGCTAGTGCCAACTTCTCGATCGGGGGGTAGCACCTCTCGGGGCCATTGCCTCTCTCCATCTGGTTTGACGAGAACCAAGTTGGTGGTGTATTCAGAAGCCGTAAGGAATAGCTCTAGAGGTTCACTCGGGGTGATCGAGGCGAGCTGAGGCAGGTAGGCGAAATGAGACTTGAGCTTTTGGAAGACATCTTCGCATTTGGGGGTCCAGCTTAAGTCCCTAGCTCGCTTCAGGGTACGGATCACCTGAGAGATGAATCGACTTAGCTAGTCTTCTTGTGAGTCGTTGGACCTCTTTGACTATCCGAGATGACTGCATCTTGGTTATGGCCCGGACCTTCTAGGGATTCATGTCGATTCCTCTCTGATGTATGATGAAACCTAGAAACTTGCCCAAAGCGACCCCGAATAAACGCTTGGCAGGGTTTAGTCACATCCGAAACTTTGAGTGTTTGGAAAGTCTCGGCTAGGTCTGAGAAGTGAGTGTGGTCGTGCTTGTTATTAATGATCATGTCATTAACGTAGACTTCTATGTTCCTCCTAATTTGATCCTTGAAGATATTAACCATCCTCTGATAAGTGGCCCTAGCGTTTTTAGCCTGAAAAGCATGGCTTTGTAGCAAATGGCCCTTAGTGCGTGATGGAGGCTGTGTTTTCTCGATCTTTGGAAGCCATTCGAATTTGGTTATAGCATGAAAATGCGTCCATGAATGAGAGCAACTCATATCCCGAGGTGGCATCTACCAGTTGATCGATCCTTAGGAGGGGATAGCGGTCTTTTGGGTAGGCTCGATTGAGATTAGTGTAGTCGACACACATTCTCTAGCTTGTATTAGTTTTTTTATAAGTACTACATTAGATAGCCAAGATGAGTGTTTTACTACATTGGACACACATTCTCCACCCATCAATAATGAAACCTGCCTCCATCAGCAGACCTACTTCATCCTCGATGGCCTTTTGTCGGTCGGGGCGAATCTCCGAGGCTTCTATTTTACTAGTCACGCCTCGGGTGAAATGTTGAGGTGATATTCAACTATCTCTGGGCGGATCCATGACATATCTCTCGAGCCCAAGTAAAGACGTCAGTATTTAGATCGAGGAACTTGACGAGTTAGATCTGTTCATTTTTGGGGAGCACTGAGCTGACCCTCACGACTCTGTCCGGATGTCCTTTGTTAAGGGGGACCTCCACTATCTACTTCGTGGGCTCGGGTTGTGGCGATGCTTTGTTGGGCTTCCCAAGGGTCGACCATCGGCTTCTCTAGCCTGATCTTCTTCGGCAAGGTTGTTGCAGTTAGGGAGTACTGTATGGACTCCCGGGGTCGCTTCTTGCCTCTCCTACTCTCACCCTAGTTGGAAACTTCATCATGCGGTGGTATGTTGAAACGACCACTCTCAGCTTGTTGAGAGTCGGGCGACCAAGGATTGCATTGTACGCATAAGGTAGTACGACCACCATGAATGGCATCATCATGGTTTTTGACCTCGGCTCCTCCCCGACAGTCACCGGGAGGGTGATGGTGCTGAGGGGTGAGATGGAATCTCCGGTGAATACTGTTAGAGAGGAAGTCATGGGGATAAGGTCCTTGTTCGTCAGGTTGAGTTTCTGGAAGGTGTTGAAGTACAAAATGTTGGTTGAACTCTCGATGTTCATCCATTATAATCCTTTTGACCCGGTCGTTCGCAATTGCACCGAGATCACCAAAGCGTCATCATGGTCATATATTCTTCCTCCCCCGACTGGAAGGTGATCTCAGGGTCATTTTCTCATCTGGGTCTCTTCTCCACCATAGCCCTAGCATAGGCTTTTCATGCTAAAGAGGTATCTCCCCCCAAGGCCGGGCTACCGATGATGATGTCGATCTGCTTCTCGATCGGGCCTTTCGGGTGAGGGGAGGGCTCGCACAGCTTTCTAATGTAGCGATTGAGATGTCCTCTGTGGATGAGGTCTTTAATTTGATTTTTGAGGTCATGACACTCCTCGGTGTCATGACTATAATCGCAGTGGAAGTGACAATACCTTGTCCGATTGCACTCCTCCCGTGGGGTCTTCATCGGGTCAGGTGCCCTGAGGAGCCCATTATCCCATATTTGGAGGAAGATATCAATCTGGGTTGAGTTGAGTGGGCTTGGGGGTGGCCTCGGGGGGAGCGATTTAGGTCTATCCGTTCTCTTCCTTGGTGGTCTTGAGGGCTATCCTTGGGATTGTTCGGTGCAAGGCCATTTCTAGTCCTCGTGTTTTTCAGCCACTGGTGTTTCAACGGCAATGTACTAGTTCGCCCGTTGGAGCATCTCGGGCACTATCGAGGGCGAGTGCTTGACCAACGACCAGAAGAAAGTTACGGCCCCACTAGGAAAGCTTGTATTACCAACGAGGGATGTGTGTCAGGTATCCCTTAGATTTTAATTGCAAAACGCATAACAAACTGGGTAGGAACTTGTCATCCTTCTGCCTTAACTCGAGAAGCGGTGCTTCGGTCAGCTTAGATCGAGCACTGGCCAAGAAGTTCAACTCAAACTCTTTAACAAGCTGGTCGAAGCATGAGACTGAAGATGGTCTTAGCCGTCTATACCATATTCGTGCAGACCCTCATAGGGTCGTCGAGAAAGCCCATCACATCAAGGCGTCTGAGGTGCCGTAGAGCACCATCTTGGCTCAGAATGTCGCAACGTGTTATGTCAAGTCTGAACTATTGTCATATGCTTCGAGCGTCAGGAGTCATAGGTGGAATTGGCTTCTACTAGATCTCTAGGATGAATGGAGAACCAGCGGCGGAACTCTCCTTAAGTTCCCCCTTAGACTTGATGAACTCCTTTTGAACTTTGTCCAAGTGTCAGTTCACTTGGTGCAGTTGCGCTCTAAGAGAATCGGTCAAGACAAAGAAGAGGGTGTCTGACTCAGGTAGGCTGGGAGTGGGAGTCCTGGAATCGGGTGTCATTCGGTCGGTGGTCCTAGGAGCCCCTGAGCGGAACTTTGAGGGATGTTGTGAGCTCTCGACATCCGATTGTCATGGGGCCGGGGGCCCTTCCAGTGGAGCGAGGAAATCTGATTGTCGTCAGGGAAACTTGTTGCTTGGGAACTTCTTGTTGCGCTAGCTACGGGATATGTGGGACGATGGTCTAGATCATCCCGACTAGAGCTTGTACCTGATGGATGAGCCTGAGGAAGGCTTCAATAAAGACGATAGAGAGAAAATCTCATGTCCTTGAACAACCTCCAATAATGACTCGGGGTGAGTGTTGATGAGTTCTGTTCTCCAAGAGTAGGGAAAAAGGTCTATCCTCCAGTCCTGGGAGCCTACTAGCTGGTGGGATATCTTCCCCGAGACGTTCGCCAAGGTTATTAGGCTGCGACCATTTTTGCCACCTCGAGCCCTCCTTTTAGTACCAAAATATTGTGAAACTTTAAGCCGTGATCGACGAGTAAGCAAAATTTGGTTTCACCTGCTTGCGCAAGTCTGTCCATGTCAGCCAGGAGGAGGGAAAATGCTCGGTCGGGTCTGGTGGAGTTCATCTCATGGTGAGCATTGCATGGTGCGTGTCTCTCAAGTCCGCCGATGGGTCCTACACAAAGGTCTCAGTCGAGGAGGCATGTGCCTATTGTGGCCCCTCCAACAACTAAGTAAGTGAATGAAATTAAAACGGGAGAGTTTGAGTGTCTAGAAGTCGGTCCTTTGGACAGTGCCCAAGGTCAGCTTTTATACCTATGGGCAAGCGATAGGTCGTACTATCATGAGGCTCAAGGCATCCGGAGCGACGTTGTCCCCAGAACCTTGGGAGGTAGGTATGGCGTCGGGTGGTCGGTGACATCTCAGGATCTCAGGTGGCGCCATACAGTCGGCACTGTTCCAGGATCTCGAGTCGCGGCGCTGTCCCGAGATCTTGGGCGATGGGTATGGCGTCAGGTCGTCGGTGCCGTCTCGGGATCTCAGGCGGCGCCAGACAGTCGACACCGTTCTAGGATCTTAGGCGACGGGTATGGCATCAAGTGGTCGGCGTCGTCCAGGGATCTCAGGCGACGGGTACATCTAAAGGTGTTGAGGTGTTTGGGAAGAGTTGACGTGACTCCAAGGGACTAACGTGGCCTAGGTGACTAGGTAAACCAATTATTTACCTTTATTAACGAGCAAAACAATATCACCCATCAAAATGAAATTAAGTCAACACATTTTTATTATATTTATACTTTTTATTAAACATGATATGTCCACTTGTGCATAATCACCACAGAAGGAAATGGTTTGATTTTAGTAAACTCTTCCCAGTGGATCACATCCACAAATTCCCAATTTATCTATCTTATCATCATCAAATAAAAAAGGAATATATTCTCCCCAGCTATTAATATTCGAAAATAATACTACAAAATAGATGTTCTTCAACAATTAAAAAAGAAAAAAAAAATTCTCTTAGTTGTCTCTTCCAATTTTCAGAGCGATAGATGCATAATTTGAAATAAAGAGAGTAATCACCGATCCCAAAACCTAAGCTTAATAGGAAAATATATAATATATCGATAAGCTCTCCACAAAGTGAATTAGGTGGTGGTGAGCTCACATCTAACACATTAGAAAGAGTAAGTGATGAAGACGGGATTGGAGACTAGCTAACATCGTTTACTAGTATGAATCCAAATGCTTAAGGCTTACCTTTTACATTGCTTATATATGTAAGTTGTCATCACTCCCAACTTGGAGATGCCAAGTCCAACAATTCCATCGTTTCTTCATGGTGAACGCACGCAGCTCCTTCTCACCCGTCCACCAAATCTGCGGCGTGACAGCACCACATGGGAGCCGTCACTTGGGCGACAATGCTGCTGCAACTTCAAAGTCATTGCAGACTTCTCTCCCATCGGTTGTGCTGCCTCAGACCGAAACCAGACTCTTCGGCACAAGATACGTATGTGATAGCCATCAGCAGTTGAACTTCTTATCATCGTGAGAAGGAAGTCATCTTTCTGTGTGTGCAGAACTGACACATGTGTTCATGTTATGTGGTTAATAAGATAAGATCCTTAGCAACAAGAGGGCGACTTGACTGGTTTTATAGGCTAGATTTATGGTTTGTGCACTGGAAGACAAAACTTTCAGGTTGTAAGATGAGGTCATCTTTGCTATCTTTCCTCCTCTCACCTCTATTCTGCATTGTCCCTTTCTCAGGGGGAGAAGGAAAGCTTTCTTTCATTTCAAGCTAACACCCATGTCGCCTTACAGTTGACAAGGACCATGAAACAAGCATCCTTGCATCCATGGATGCAGAAGGTTACAGTGAAGATGCATACTTCAACACTCTCTTCTAACTTATTTCTAGCCACTTCTGTTGGTGCATAAACTTGTTCCAATCAGAAAAAAAAGAATCTAAAATCAAATTTGGTTGTTGAGAGAAGATTCTTTTTTTTTTTTTTTTTTTTTAAGAAGTTCATATTTAATGCAATGTTTTTTTTATATATATTCATAGTATTTATATTAGGTGTCATGATGAGATATGGTGTTAAATAGGATGTCTTTCTCCTTGATTGTCAATCAAAATGTAAATAAATAAATAAATAAATAATTGTATATGTACACTTCATATGTTTAGAGCTCCTTTTTTTATAATAATAAAAAAAAAACTTTATTTTGCGCCCTTCTGACCTCAAATTTCTAGTCCTGATATGAAATATGATTAAAACATGTTCTGTGTTACCAACTCACTCTGGTTTATGTCACTAGGTTACACATCAACATGAACTCAAATTCCAGTGGATTAACTAATAAAAATTTCTGGTAGCACACATGCATCATGATTTATAAAAGACTGAGATGATAAATAATGATATCATGCAAAGTTGTGAATGACAATGAGGCCAAGAAAGAGGAACACTGTTCTTTTACTCACAGCACTACTCTTCTTCAGTCTCTTATTGTGAATTCCTCACAGGTATGATTTGGTGGCTTTTGTGACTTTGGGGTGTACCGAGCGAGTCACAAAACCACAACACTTAAAAGAGGCCAATATTTCCTATGCCTTGTTGACGGAAATGTTACTTCTTTAACATCTCAAATTAATGCCGCCTTCATCTCCGCTTTTAACTCCACTCATCTAAATTTGTCACAGTGCACGCCCACTCAAAATTAGCTCTTCCAACAAGAAAGCAGAACCCAATCAGATGACTTGCATGCTAAACCCTAGTTCAATAATGCCTTCAGCAGCAGCAGCAGCAGCAGCCACCGAGATCTTTGATTGCAGTAATCTCACCTCAGTTGACTTGCAACACCAAGTGCACATTGCGTTGCTTCTCCCTTGACGCAACGAAGAACCCCCCGTTTTCTTCTAAAAATGCCAAACCCGAGAATCCAAAACCAGGAATGCATACACCTGAGGGAGTGTTCCCTCGTAAATCTCGGCAGTGTTTGCTTCCTCCTCCATCCTTCAGCCACCAACACTTACACCTTCACACGAACCCTATAAATATCAGCAGTCCATTCATCAAGCTCTCAAACACCTCCACCGAGTGTTGTATCGGTTTCAGTACCTTTCTGAGACGCTGCATGGCTCGGCTCAGGAGCTTCATCGTTCTCCTCCTCCTCCTCCTCCTGTTCGTCTTCGACGACCATGTGCCGTATGGAGAAGCAGCATACAGCATTGCCGATTACGGCGCCAAGTCAGATGGCCGGACCGACTCGACCAAGTCGCTGCTCGCTGCATGGGAAGCGGCCTGCGGCTCGGCGGGGTCGGCCACCATGTACGTGCCGGCCGGGGACTTCTTGGTCGGCCAAGCCACCTTCGCCGGCCCATGCAGCAGCAGCAGCAAGATCACCGTCCAGATCGACGGGACGCTCGTCTCGCCGTCCGATCTCGGCGGGGCTGGCGACTGGCTCGTGTTCCACCACGTCGAGGGCGTGTCGGTGTACGGAGGGACCGTCGACGGCCGCGGATCCTCCCTCTGGGCCTGCAAGGCCGCCGGACGTAGCTGCGCCGCCGGAGCCTCGGTGAGCTAATCATGTTACACTCACAGTCTCCTTCAAAATGATATATATGACAAAGATGAATCGATCGTCTTCTGCCTATGCAGTCGCTTACGTTCAGGAACTCGAAGGACATCACGATCAGCGGGCTGACATCGACGGACAGCGAGCGGTACCACATCGTGATCGACGGCTGCGATGGCGTAACAGTGCAGAACGTCAAGATCACGGCACCGGGGAACAGCCCCAACACCGACGGCATCCACGTCCAAGGGTCGAGCCACGTGACCATTACCGGGGCCGGCATCAAGACCGGCGACGACTGCATCTCCGTCGGGCCCGGCACCACTAACCTGTGGATCGAACAGGTGGCGTGCGGCCCAGGCCACGGCATAAGGTAAACGAGCACTGCAAGCAGAAACCAGTGTACCATTAGCCTGAGACGACGCTGACCTGATGCGGTGGGCCACAGCATAGGGAGCCTGGGGAAGGGGTACGACGAGGAGGGAGTGGAGAACGTGACGGTGAACACGGCGGTGTTCACGGGGACGGAGAACGGGCTGCGGATAAAGACTTGGGGGAGGCCGAGCCAGGCGTTCGTGAAGGGGGTGGTGTTCGAGCACGCCGTGATGCAGAACGTCCAAAACCCCATCATCATCGACCAGAACTACTGCCCCGGCGACAGAGGATGCCCCGACCAGGTGAGTTGACTGACCATCGCCATCGCCTACCTCTGCATCCATCTGTTTCATCGGTTGAAGAAAAGGAAATAAGAGAGGAACAACGACGACAATGAATCGTGTTAAGCTAACCGTCTCTCCCCCACAGAGTTCCGGCGTCAAGATCAGTGGCGTGACGTACAATGACATTCATGGATCGTCTGCATCGGAAGTGGCGGTCAACTTCGACTGCAGCGCCAGCAACCCCTGCACCGGAATCGGGTTACAGGACATCAAGCTCACCTACGGGAACACGGCGGCGGAATCATCCTGTAAGCACGCCGATGGCACCGCCTCCGGCTTCGTCGTGCCGCCAAGTTGCCTATGATGGTCAACTCCGGTTGCAGCATTACACGTGGCTCATGTATAACAGACAGTTGTAGCAAGCACTACATGTAGACGACTCGGACACTGATGCCTACCTACTTCGATGACATAATTTGATGAATGCATCAATAATATATATGCTCACTTGTTCACCAAAAAATACAATTATCTCATGTTAAACGAAGGCTTCAGATTAAGCAGCACAGAAAATATTCTCCTAGAATTGGGGGGGGAGGGAAAAAAAGAGGGTACATTAAGCTCGGATTCTGCATCCAATTGTTTCTGAAGCAGACTCCTGGATCCACAGTAGAAGATATCTGAAATAAAGATTAAAACAGTTTGCATTAAACCAATATGAGCTTACCAGATCATTTTAAGATCTCACCAATTAGCAAGATATTAACATGTAAATTCTAAGAAAAGCATGTAAATCCACTTTAATTATCTGAACGTAAATAACTTTTGGAGTATGCCGTAAGCCTTCAAAAGGAAAAGGTGTTGGTTGAGGCAATGCCTGGGGTAAACATCAAACTGTTGTAAACATAGACCACGAAAACGCATCTGTAGATTCTTTGTTTGTCTAAACATTTACAGCGCTGAGGCTTCAAAAGGAAAAAAGAAGGTTTTGGCCCTCCATTTATACTAACAAAATAGATATAAAAAGTTGATAGATGCACTCTCACCTATTTGTGGACAAGCAATGAGTCAACCTCATTGCTTTTTGTATTCATCCCAATTGGAAATGCTCGAGTTTCTTGTGTCACCAAACTAATGTGAGAAGATGGGCACAACAGACAATATACTAATTCATCAAGCGTTTCAACTTTTGTCAGTTCCCTCCATTTAATTTATCAGTGAGGATTTTGTTCAAAACCAATGGATTTGCCTTGCCCTTGGACTCCTTCATTACCTGGAGAACCAGAGGTGAAAACTTCAAAACCATATTAAAAGAAAACATAGGTTTTCAACCGAGACTTTCAGCAATTTGAGCAAGAAAAAACAAATGAATATACAAAGTTTCTGCTAGTTACACACCTGGCCAGCAAAAAATCCTTGCAACTTGGTTTTTCCACCACGATATTGTTGAAGTTGCTTGGGATTTGCAGCAATCACTTTATCAACAAGTGCTTCTATTGCAGCTGGATCTACTATCTGTAGTTTTCAAACAATAAAGGAATCTGCTGATGGTTAACAATAGTCATACTAGTAAATCACAATCAATTCAACAACAACAATCTACACATTCATTGAGATATCTTTATAGCTAGGCCCAGTTAGAGATAGCAGTTAGAACAACTGCAACATTATCAGGTCTGGACATGGGTCAAAGTAACCAACCCCTGCATGCAGGATAAGTAGGATATGGAGCAGGAAGAAGAATAACAAGTCAAATGGATGTCCACTAACATGTAATATTCTTGTCGAAAACTCTATTAATTAGACAAAATCATCTATCTTGATTTTAATGTTTCAGCAGTTCTGTAGTGCTAGTAATTTAGCAGTTATTTTTCAAATCAAAAATTGTTTCAAGTATAATCACAAACCATAAGTTATCACTTGTTATTTAACAAAAAAAATACTCTTAAACAGAGTTGAAGATGTACATGTCAGAATGTGATGAAAAAAGGAGCTGGCTGCAAGCATTAATAGAGCTAATACATGGATTTCAAAAGTATCCCTTTAATCCAATATTTACAACGCCTACCACATGTCCAGACACGTCTCATTGCATGTGGAACACAGTTTTTGACTTGAAACAATTGTTAGAACATGCCTAGCACTCATCCTCGTCTACAACTACATAAGAAGCAAAAAAAATCTAAAATGGAAACAATTAGGAAAATTAAAGGTCTACAAAAGACAATTGAAAATAAAAACAAATTGTGTAACTGCTTACAATAAAAAAAACAGCATTAACAAGCGCTCTCTGTTCAGAATTACTAGAACTCAAATGTGTAAAGCAACTTTACCACATCTAATAGTTTCAGTGCTTAAAATCCTGAACAATGATTTGGTCCATAATCAGATGCATATGCATGGACTACATCATCTCTCTTTAATATTGAGAAGAACAATGATTTCCAAAATCATATAAGCTCCTTAGTTGGATTGTGGGGCATGTACAACTACATGTGCCAAGTGCATCACTTGTTTCAGTGACTCACTATTGAAGGCATGAAAATATGTCAAATATGCAGAAAAGAAGCTTAGATTTTATGCAAGCTAACTGGAATTGTTCGCATCAGTAAATTATCTAATGATATCATGCATCTGAACAGAAGTGTAAAATATACTTGCCTGAACTAAATCCTTCTCTTCTATCAATGACTTTACTGTTCCACCTTTTGATAAAAGCTCAAAAAGTATCTGCAGACATTGAATCAATAGAACTAATAAAAAAATGGGTAAATGAGACAGCACTAAGCTTTTGTGATGAAGCACACAATGTGTTATTTGAGCTCTATGTATGGATGTTTTAGCATGTGACACATGACTGACTGTATACATAGGAACAACACTAGCATCCTTTCCTATAAAAGTCATATTAAGACCATAAATAAATTGCAGTCATGTTGGTTTTGTTGTAGTTTGTGAGATGTTTCGTAGGAGGATATATGAGAGAGATACTCAGTGTGATCAACAGATATAAAGCCCAACAACTTTATTGTATATAAGTTATTTATCAATATAATGACTTCTATGATATTATCATGTTCTTAGAAAACTTATCAGAAAGAGCATTTAAGCCAATTAAAGATGTGATATCACATAAAATTTAAGGTCAAAGCACAAGGCAAAAGAGAAAATAACCAACAACTAAGTGTTTTTCCCAAAAGAAACATAGTATGCTTAATTAAAGTCAGATTTCCAGTGAGAATGCTAACAAGTAACAATTAGCTTAGCACACCAGGTAGTGAAAATGTGACAATAAAGAAGAAGATTGGTAGACCACAACCACTTTTCTTGATGAGACATGTAGCTAGTTAGTTATCTTTACAGGTTGACAGTTTCATTTACATCAGATGAGCAATAATAAAAGTATTGAATAAAATGTTCATTCCAAGGAAGTGCAAAACATCACACTCTTACCTCCTTCCCAATCTTCCCACTGATGGTTCCATTTTTTATTGAAGCTATTAACTCAGAAAGCTCTACTGGTGTTAATTTGATTTCATTTATTGAAAGTCGTTCATTCTTCAGAAAAGCTGCAATGTCGCCCATAATCCAGTTGGCAGCCAACTTCGCATCAGCACCATTCTCAATAGAAGCATCAAAAAATTCAGCAACCTGAGAAATTTATATGCTCAGTGTGGCCATCTTTTACCAGCTAACAAAAAATAGCTACTATTTCTAAAGTTACTTAACATCATAATGATACATACATGATTGTCATTGGCAAGAAAGAGAACATCTTGCATGATGAGACCCAATTTTTCATATCGTCTGCGTTTTGCTTCTGGGAGCTCAGGCAAAACTTGTTGAATTTTGTCAACATAGTCTTTTGTCAGAACAACTTCAGGTAGGTCAGGCTCTGGAAAATATCTGTAATCTGCTAGTCCTTCCTTTTTCCTCATTATAAAAGTTTTCTGCAAACAGAAAAAGTCACAGTGATGACATATAAAAAATTACATGTACAACTGATGGAGATGGAGTTATGTACTAGAAGGAAGATAACAACCTGAGCACCTTCTTCCCATAAACGAGTTTCTTGTACAATTTGATCACTTTGACCTTGGCTATGAAGAAGAACCTGTCTTGAGATCTCATAATCTATGGCCCTATTCATTGCAGAAAATGAATTCATGTTCTTTATTTCAACCTGTGAATGCAATAAGTAAAAGTGTGCTAACCATCAATCTCTGATAAAAATTTAATATCATTTGTTCTATATCAAGCAACAGTTATAACCAAATAGAGGCACTAGCAACGATCAAATAATAAATCTTTAATAAATGAAATAATAAACTAATACACTGTTAACCCTGGACCCTATCTAGGACCAGTTTAAATCAAGTTTATGCATAACCTGCACCTAATTGGCCATGGATCAGCCTTCTTGATCATTGAAGGGGCCCACATTTTTGGTTGGTTCAGCATGTTACAACCCAATAGAGCCTAATAATTAAAAAAAGGGCATTCACAATGATTAGGAGAAGCAGACAAAGATAGGAAAGTGAAGCCCAATCCTAGTACAAGTCAGGATGGGAAAGACCTTCAAATCGCGCTCCTAATAAAATTAGGAAAGGAGAAGGCAGATTTACATTGTAACGACTCCTAGTGATGCTTATAAGTTCGGGTATTTTTCCTGTAATTTTTGGAATATTATCAATTTAGTAGTTATCTTAGGAAGACTTTGTGATCTTATTATAAGCCCAAACTAGTGTCCAGTGGTCTTCCTATGGCATGATATAGGTTAGACAAAACATTTTGCTAACAGTACATATATTTTCGAGGATTGCAAAATCACTTTTAGTGGGATTTTATGGAGTAATGAGGGTTCAGAAAAAAAAATACCAGCAGCCATTATAGAACCTATACATATGTTAGCATGTAAGCACATATAAATTGAATTGTTATGTTTCTCTGTTTATCTTTCCTTGTTGCAGTATATTAATTTTGTTTAGAAAAAATTTCTAGTGTAACCATATAACTTCATGAAATATTCTATATACCCATGTAAAATTGCATATATTATATATTTCCCTACAAAGTCAAAAACCACATTACTGTACCACTGCCCTTGAATTACTCGGTCAGTGTCAGACTTAAAAGAGTCTTAAAGCTGGATTAATGCTTCTACATGGTCCAATGTTGACCTGTTGCAAGGAGACAACTGCTTTTATCTACCGATGAAAGAGAAGAAAAACCCCAGGTCAACACTAGATGACAAGGACTAGGTGTTTTATTTATATGAAAGACTAACAGTAGACTATGTGGATTATGAATAAGCAAATAGTACCTTTGTTCCAAATTTTGATTGCCCTACTGGACGAACAGAAATATTTACATCACAACGAAGTGAACCTTCCTGCATATTTCCATTGCTTATTCCAAGATACCTAACCAGCCTCTGTATCTCTGCAGCATATTCTGCAGCCTCAAGTCCACTCCTCATATCGGGCTCAGAGACAATCTCCAGTAAAGGCACCCCTGCCCTATTCAGATCCACCTGCCAAAAAAGCCCCACAAAGCATTTGATCATTAAAAAGATTAAACAAAAAAAAAAATTCTTATAACTAAAATTATGATATCACCATTCAAAAAATCATGTTAGCAAACTACAAATAGTTCCAAGTATAATGAGAGAAACTGACCTGGGAATAACTCCCCGTTTCTGAGTGAATTAGTTTCCCTGCATCTTCTTCCATATGAACTCTAGTTATCCCAAACCTTCTATGACCACCACCAAACTCAACTGGAAGATCCAAATCAATGAACCCTTTAATTGCTATCGGGATGTCAAATTGTGATATTTGGTATCCTTTAGGGAGATCTGGGTAAAAGTATTGCTTTCTGTCAAACTTGGAGGTCATGGACAATCTGCAGTTGAGTGCAAGGCCTAGCTTCACGGCAAATTCAATGACCTTGGAGTTCAAAACTGGTAGAGTACCAGGATGTCCCATGCAGACAGGACAAACAGTAGTGTTTGGTTGTGATCCATAGAGGTAAGGGCAGTTGCAGAATGCTTTGGTAAGGGTCAATAGTTGCACATGGGTCTCTATACCAATAATAGCTTCATATCCAAGAATTTTTTGCTCTAGACTTGTTTTAGTTGTGGCTTGAACTGATGCCTCTTTCAGAGTGCTAGTGGTGCTCTCTGCTTGGGCATTGATGCGAGTCTTTGAAGCGTGCAATGTGCGAAAAAGAGCACTACTGGTCCTGATGAACAAAGCTGATTGGTTGAGGAAAAAATGGTTGGTTCTAATTCCTCCATGATAGATCAAAGCCATCATCACCCCTTGATCGCCAGATATAGTTAGCCCACCACCAACAAAAAGCTTCAAGCAAGCATCCCACCTAAAGAAAGCAAGAAAAAATTGAGAAAATGTCTGGAGAAAAAAAAAAGGTACTCAAGTTGATTATGCAGTTCATAACTAACAAACACTTATGATATATATATGCACAATGTCTGAGGCAATAACCAATTATGTTAAGTATGACCTATAAGGTTCAAAAATATACAAACTAAAATTCATATAATTATAATATATTCTGTGTATTCATCAAAATACCAGAGAACGAACAACATTAAAAAAAAAATATTGTCTACAAAATAGAATCTGATGTGCTCAATAATGATTGAAGTGATTAATTTATATTATCAAGACTCAGATGACTGCATTCAAAATTTTGATTCGTTACCATACTTACACCATTGATCAACTCAAAATATATTTCATGCTGTTAAAACAGATAATTTAGGAACAGAAACCTCAAAAGCCCTAAAACTGTATGCAGCAATCTCTCCTCCCTTGCACTATAAGATCAGCAATAACATGATGAAATAAACTGCAAGATACTTGCTTTGTTTGATCTTTGATCACCGGACTCCTATTCCTGGCGGTTTTCGTAACCCTTGTCGGCGGTGAAGCACGAAAGAGGGGCCGGATAAGGGTGGCCTTGTCCGACGACAACCTGTTGCTGCAAGGTCAGTTCGAGCGAGGCGTTACCTCCTGCAGCAGTTCCCGTAAGATTCGTGCTTGCCACCACCTAGTCCAGCTGCTGCCGCCGCCGCTGCAGGCGGCCGATAGCCGCGGGGTCAGGAGGAAGAAAGGAACGTGGCGCTGCTTCGTGCGGCTACGCCCAAATCGGGATGGATAATAAATACATTTCGAAATATTGGGGCGGAAATTGGAACGTTTTCACATTGAAAAGTACGGGTCGGATTTTGGCCTTGGACCCAAACCCGATTTGGTCCTCTCCCCAGGGGCCCGAGACGCGAGTGCGGGTGGGACTTGGCTTGGTTGAACCAGTTGCAACGTTTGGGTTCAACTCAAGCCGAGTCAATGTCGATTACTCTCCTCTTTCAAATAAAACTCTGCATCTAAGAATCGAAGATGTTTCATTTGAAGAGTTCTCATCTGTCTGCCTTCACTGACTTCATTCACTTCCTGATGCACCAGGGATTTATGCTAGCTAACGTGTGAACCTTATACATCATTACTGTTCCATTGGCATGCAAGAAGATAGAACACACGGAGATAGATACCAAAAGCAAGAGCATAAGAATGGGCTCATGAAAAGTTCAGCCATGTCATCATGATATTGGCATGCTGTGTTTTGACCAGGCTTTTGAATCTACAGAGCTCGAGGGAGGGAGGGATTGCACTATTCCTGCTTTGTATTCTGATGGCAGGATGGGTTGGGTGATGGCTTAAATGCTTCATGGTCTCTCTCTCTCTCTCTCTCTCTCTCTAGGCCATTTGAGTTAGGTATATTGATGGCTCACCTCCCTTTCACAGTGAAGGAGAGTTTTAACTGTTGAGTTAGGTCTTCTGCTACTCCCCGCAGCATTCCTTCTGCCTCCTCAAACCTCCCAAAATCCCAGCTAAACCCAACTCCTCTGCCTCAGCATTCATACACTTGAACTATTGGATTGAGAATGGTCAACTACAAAAGTGGGGTTTCAATCTCAGAGGCTTCCACATTAATGCTATCAGCTTTACTTTTCTGTACTTTTGGGGTTCCGACAGCAGAAGTTTCAGACTCACAAGGCAGTGCAGTAAATGAAGACTCCATCCATGCAACCGTTTATGAGGATTGAATCATGATGACAGTGTTTCCGACACCTCATGAAACACTCTTCCTGCTTGAAGAGATGTCATGATTATTCTTTTATGGTCATCAGATTCAGAAGTAGAAGAGCTGCAAAGCCAAGATAAGCTAAATATATTATGTGCTACTTCACTGCAGTGTTATGCACGACGGAAACCCGGAGGAGTTTAGAGAAGGATGGCCATTGAATAAATTGCAACCAATAAGTACTCATATCAGTGTGTATTAAAAGCTGAATAGTAAAGCTGATGAACTGATACAAAAGAAGTCTACAGGAACTAAGGAAACCACTACTGCTGCATGGCTTCACCACAAGAAAGAGTACGAGAAATCCGAGAGTCATCATCTCCCTCTATATATGTTTATATCTCATTATCTCCAGTAATTAGCCATTCTCCAAATCTTAACCTGAAGTGAAGAGAAAGCAGAGATAGTTCAGCAGAAAAGGCAGCATTTGGAATGCAAGAGATCCACGTACCTGCGTGCATGAACGGGTCCTCTGTTAAAAGTTATATGATCTCAGATGACCGTGAAGAAAGATAGGTGTATGATACAAAGTTGGATTCTTACAGAGGTTTGATGGCTGGGATGTCGTCGCCGCTGGCAGTGCTTGGCTTCATGACGCTAGCAAGTCCGGTGTCGTATGCTCCATGGCGGCCAGCTTCGCTGCCGGATCTTCTTCGTAGTGCCTCGGCATCGTAAGATAGTTGACATCGATGATCCCATGCCTGGTGGCGACGGACTGGTACTTGGAGAGCTCGGACATGGCGGCAGACAGGTCGACACGGAGCTGGCGAAGCTGGCTCGAGGAGGGAGATGTCGCTGACGCAGTCGTAGACGGGGTCGCGGAGGCACATGTCTGTTGGGGAAGGAGGAGCAAGGAAACGATAAAATAGAATACTACGACCCAATTAACGAAAACGCTTTCAATCAAGAAAACGACGTAGTATTAAACAGAAGGTAAAATAACAAGAACACTTACAAGATTATCTCCAAATGCACACGCTCTCTACACCCTTGCTTCATTCTCTAAGGTCCTATTTATAGGACATAATAATAACTACCTCACATCACTTTCTTCATCTCACTATCTCACCCATGATTAATAACTACCTCCACAACTCCTAAACATGAGCCACTACTCCTAAACATGTTAACTACCTATGTAACTACCATGAATCAATTCTCAATAATCCCCCTTGATTCATAGTTACATACACTAATTTGAGACATAAAATAAATATGATTCTTAACTGGAAGCAACTTGGTGAGAATATCTGCAACTTGTTCATCCGTGCCACAGTACTTCATTGTTATAGCTCCATTTGCTACAAGATCTCGGATGAAATGATAGTGTATCTCTATATGTTTCGTTCTTCCATGAAATGTGGGATTTTTTGCCAGTGCAATTGTAGATTTGTTATCACAAAATATTTCGGTTGCATCTATTTATTTTTGATGAAGATCTGCAAGAAGTCTTCTAAGCCATATAGCTTGACATGCTACTGATGTTGCAGCTACATACTCTGCTTCCGATGTCAACAATGCAGTTGTTGCTTGCTTCTTTGAACTTCATGATATAGCTCCTGATCCAAGGCTAAAAATATTGCCTGAAGTACTTTTTCTATCATCCAAATCTCCTGCCCAATCATTATCAGTAAAACCAAATAATTTATATTTAAAATTATGAGAATACCATATTCCATAATTTGTAGTTCCAGCAATATAACGTAGAATTCTTTTAACAGCTCTGAGATGATGTTTACTTGGGCTTTGCATGAACCTAGATACTACACCAACAGAGAATGTAATATCTGGACGAGTATGAGTTAGATAGATCAAACCTCCAACTAAACTTCTGTAGTATCTTGCATTTGTCAAACTTGTACCATCTTCAAGTTTCAATTTCTCATTTACATTCATGGGTGTAGCTGCAGCTTTGCATTTAATCATATTAGATTTTTTGAGCATATCTATTACATACTTTCTTTGTGAAATAAAAATTCCATCTGATCCTTGCTTCACCTCCAACCCAAGAAAATAGTGCAGTAAACCTAGATCTGACATTTCAAACTTATTCATCATGTATTTTTTAAATTCTGCCACAGAGTCAGATGAACCTATATATATAATATCATCAACATAAAGGCAAACCATAAGAATATTATGTTCACCTTCCTTCTTTAGATAAAGGGTAGGTTCATTATCACTCCTTTTAAATCTATTTTGATGAAAATAAGAATCAATTTTACTGTATCATGCTCTTGGAGCTTATTTAAGCCCATAAAGTGTTTTCTTTAGCTTATATATCTTTTCTTCATGTCCTTTAACCAAAAAAACCTTCAGGTTGAGTAACAAAAACCTCTTCTTGTAAATCTCCATTTAAAAACGCAGATTTCACATCAAATTGATAAACAAGCCAACTCAAATAAGCAGCTAAAGCCAAAAAGGTTCTCACGGTTTCGAATCTAGCAACTGGAGAAAAAGTATCATCAAAGCCAATACCTTGTTGCTGCGAATATCCTTTTGTTACAAGCCGAGCCTTATGCTTCTGGATACTTTCATCTGCATTATACTTTGTTTTGTGTCCTCATTTCAAACCAATAGCTTTCTTTTCTTTCGGTAGATCCATCAGCTCCCAGGTTTCATCCTTCTCAATTGACTTGATTTCCTCCTTCATTGCTTTTTGTCATTCCTCTTTTTCAACTGCTTCCTCAAAACTTATAAGATCTGAAATAAATAAAGCAAATGTTGAATCATAAATCTCTATTAGTGATCTAAACCTTCCTGGAGAGGTTTCATCTGAGGAATCATTTGCTGAATTTGAACTGCTACTGGGTGAGGTTGACATTGATCTTGTTGGAGCAGGATCTGTCACTTGATTTGGTGGAGTAACTAGTTCTACTGGAACACGAATTTGTGCATCACCTTCATTAATCTCCCAATTTCAACTTGCCCTTTCATCAAATACAACATTTCTGTTAATAATAACTTTGCCACTTACAGGATTATATAATCGATATGCTTTGGATTATACAGAATATATGGTGCTGTCAATTCCCTGCGAAGACCATTTTCTTCACAAAAGGAATTAAACTCATTAGACATAAATTCACTACCTCTATCTATCCGAAGTGTCTTTATGTATTTACCACTTTGCCTTTCTACAAGTGCCTTGAATTTTTTAAAGTTATCAAATGCTTCAGATTTCAATTCCAAAAAACATACCCAACTCATGCGGCTATAATCATCAGCAAATAATAAAAAATATCGACTTCCCCCAAATGATTTTGTATTCATAGGTCCACATAAGTCAGCATGAATTAATTCAAGACAATTGGATGCTCTCCATGCTTTTCCAATAGGAAATGATTTATTACTTTGTTTGCCATAAATACATCTTTCACATACATCAAGTGTATTAATTTTAGGCAATCTATAAACCATTTCTTTTTTATTTAACAATCTTAAACCCTTAATATTAAGGTGTCCATATCTCAAATGTCATAAATTTGTCTCATTCTTTTGATTTGCAACAAGAGTATGTTTCTCAATATTTGAAACATCAATTGGAAATATCTTATTTTGCGTCATACAAACATTTGCTATAATCAAGCCAGATTTCTTATCTTTAATAGTGCATGAACCATCATCAAATATAACTGAATATCAAATATCTATCAATTGTCCAACACTCAACAAGTTATGTGATAAGCTAGGAACATAGAAAATATTATCAAGGTATTTTACCTTTCCTTTGTCTTCACCTTAATTGTTCCTTTTCTTTCTACTTAGATTTGCTTGCTATCTCTAAGTTTAACTTTCAACTTGTGAGTTTCATCAATATCTCTAAGTATTGATCTTATGCCTGACATATGATTAGAACATCCACTATCCAAAAACCAAATGTCATTTGAGATATCATTAACTTGTGAATGAGTCATAAACAACTTACTTTTGTCTTCATTTTCTTCCACATAGCTTGCTTGCTTTTCTGTTTTCCAGTAATCTGCCTTCATATGACCAAACTTCTTACAATAGTAACATTGAATTTCACTCTTATAGTTTTTCTGATCATAGTTTGATTGTCTTTCTTCATTCCTATCAAAGTGTCCTCTTCCTCTTCCTCTTCCATTTCTTCTACCACGAAATCCTCCTCTTCCTGTTGATTTTTTTTCTTCTTTTGAAGTAGAAGACTCTCCCTTAACCTGAAATGTTTTTTCTTCACTTTTTTTAAGTGACATATTCAACCTTGCTTCATGTGCTTGCAATGAACCCATTAGTTCATCAAATGAATAAGTAGATAAGTTTATTGACTCTTCAATTGCCACAACAATATGATCAAATTTCAGAGTTAAACTTCTCAAAACTTTTACAATAATTATTTGATTATGTAGATGTTCATCATAGGATTTCATTTGACTAACAATTTCAGTCACCCGAGAAAGAAAATCTTGCACTGATTCATTATTTTTCATAAACAAAATTTCAAACTCACGGCGAAGGGTTTGAAGTTTTACCGTGATCACCCTCGATGAGCCTTGAAATTCATTTTGAAGTATCAACCAAGCTTGTCTTGAGGTTGTCGCTGCTGCAATTCTTGAGAAGATTGTCTCATGCACAGTTTGTTGAATGAAGAATAATGTCTTTGAGTCTTTCTTTCTATTCTCCCTCAGCCTGGTTTCTTCATCTGGATCTGCATATCCATTCTCTATCAAGTCCCAAATATCCTGAGACTTGAATAGAGTCTTCATCTTGATACTCCAAAATTTGTAGGATTTGTCCGAGAAGATGGGAATAAGGGGTTGAGACATAGAATTATCATTAAAAGCCATAATACCCAGTTCAGATTGAAACAAGGCTCTGATACCATAAAAATGTTGGGGAAGGAGGAGCAAGAAAATGATAAAACAGAATACTACGACCCAATTAACGAAAACGCTTTCAATCAAGAAAACGACGTTGTATTAAACAAGAGGTAAAATAATAAGAACACTTACAAGATTATCTCCAAATGCACACACTCTCTTCTCTGCACTCACTCTCTGCACCCTTGCTTCATTCTCTAATATCCTATTTATAGGACATAATAATAACTATCTCACACCACTTCATTCATCCCACTATCTCACCCATGATTAATAACTACCCCCACTAATTCTTAAATTACCTCCACAACTCCTAAACATGAGTCACTACTCCTAAACATGTTAACTACTTATGTAACTATCATGAATCAATTCTCAACAATGTCGGCCTCGTAGGCCAGGGAGTTGACGTCGTCCTCGCGTTGGTTGGTAAGGGTGCAGCTCGTGGAGCAGCTTGGTGATGTTGCTGGCCCCGAATACCCGGTGCACGTGCACGAACTTTTGCGGCTGGTCCGGCGGGAAGTAGGGCGCGAACACGCACTCCGGCTGGCACTTTCGCCGCAGGAACTTGCAGGCCGCGCATGGCGATGCTGCTGCAGCAGCTGCCACCGCCGATACCATCTCACGCACAGCTGACACAGGAAGACAAGCATAAAAGACTAATGCAAGCAACAACTGCTCCCTCTGAATACGTAATGAACTCTAAAAGCGTAAGCTAAGGACGTGATTCCAGTCGACGTAGTAGTGATCAGTTGTAGACCAGCTAAGATGTATCTAATGGTCTCCTTCTTGTAGCTTGTTTCACCTGCACAGCAGAAAAGAGGAGGCAAATGGGGAACTGTTTTCCTCGCTTGTTCGACTCTCGCTGTCGATGCCGAAGTCAAAGGCAGCACAAGAGGGCAAACGGAAGCTGAGAGGAGGGAGAGGAGTTGGAAGATTTGTGAACGAAGGGATGGTTGAGGAAGAAGAGAATGGCAGCAGATTTATAGACAGCTTGTGTTGTGATTTGACTACGCGAGACATGGGAGAGAGAGAGAGAGAGAGAGGAATGAGGATGTCGTGATATGACCTCTTTGGTTGGTCCACCGCGGGCGGGGCTCTTCTTTCTCGGCTGAGCAGGTCAGACCCGCCAAGGTCCGACCACTGATAGGGTAGAGAGAATGGGTCCCAACGGACACGTGGGACAAAAAAAACAAAAAATGGTGTTCGATGTCTCGGTGCCCGAACTTGTTTTTGGATGGAGGACAGACGGCATAATCGCGGGAATGCCATCGACTCACACGAGTCAGATGAACATTTAATGCCATGATGGTCACAACTCATACGTACCCAATAGAGGTTCCATCTACAAACAAAAGTCTTTTTTTTATAGATATTTTTCTTATCTAGATTTTTAATGTTTTCCTTTCCTTTTCTTGGTTTGGTTTGATTCATAAGGAAAAAAAAAACACACACACACACAAGTTAATATATGCAATGCAATTATAATAGTATATGTTAATTTAGTGAAATCAAAAAAAAAAAAAATCTATATTAGCAAAACATGCAAGATCGCCTACATTAGCATATCACATGTTTAACATAGTTTTTTTTACAAAGAATCTATCATGTGACAGCCATTACTTCAAAAGAATAAGAGCTACATAGCCTTTATACATGATGATCATTTGGCATTGGTGTACATACAGTCTCTCTATTGGAATACTGCAACCAATCTGTTAAAATATGGTCCATTACCATGTACTGCTTGCTAAACTTTGTTCTTTTTCAGTATTACAGGTTATATGATGAGACATGAAATGTATCACATGCTTCACATTAAAAAGAAATTGCAGCTAAATTGAACATAGCCTGCATACAGAAACTAGATGTTGTTTTGCTTTGAAGCTAAATAAATGCATCGTCGCATGCTTTGCGTCCTTTATGAGATGCTCTATGTTCAAACCTCAGCCAGATGATGCTTTAGGAATTCCAGATTCACCTGTGGTTCAAGTCACAAAGTTTGAGATGGAACTCATCCAAATGATCACATGAAACAGAAAATTATTACATGACATTCCAAACAATTGATCAGCTAGAATTATCATAATTTCTATAAGATCTTCATATATGCTGGATAAGTTGATGTATGTAAGTAGGCAAGCAAACAAAATCATTTCCAAGGTCACAGCAAAAGGTTGCAACAAGAACAGCTTACAACATTATGGGTCTCTTGCAGTTTCCTCTTTTGCAGATTGGGCACCATACTTTGCCCACTCTCAGCTCTATTTAGCATGTAAATAAAGTGCAACAAATAATATTCGATATGTCAATAAGCACAAGGTAGTGACAAAAGGAAAACAAAGCTTAAAGCTACTACACTAATCCAATAGTTCAATGGGAATGCAGGTTCATTTTTCATGGTTTTGAAGGGAGGAAAAAATAGCTTACACAGAGAGAGACAGCATATATAAAGTTACACTGGATTATGACACTTGTTCAGAGAAGATCAAATAAGTATCTCACTCACTAATTGTTGCTTGCAGTACCAAAAATTTTATCGAACTCTAGCTCTAAATTATGCCTTGTGATACCATTAGAAATTCACAGTGCCTTCCCATGCAGGGATAGCAAGATATTTATTACTTGTCCAATTACAGGAAGTTAATCATTTATTAGCAAGATATATATAGCCAACAAGATGTTGTTGGCAATTCTGAAAATTACTTAGATGGTAAAAGACATAATCATCCTTGACCAATTCAAAAGAGCAAAGTCCATCAACAGAAGCATTAGATCAAATATTAGGTAGGCAGGCATGTACTTGGATGGAATTCACTTGCCTCCAATGTGTGTCCCTCCTGGAGAGAAGCTTAGATTTGTTCTGAACCTAACATCAGCATTGACCTTTAGAAGCTTTTGGCATGGAATTCAGCAGTTCCCCTTGCTGACAATGGAAAGCAGGAACACAAAGTTCACAGTCACCTGCTACTAGGAAATAGTTATCAAGAACAAATTTTTAGTGAAGGAGCAAAACCATGAGATTGAATCTGTTAGAGCCAAATCTGGTGTCTGCCCAGTGGGTACGCTCTGCCCTCATCTTCGCTGGTGGGAACTGTTGGTTCAGACCCTTGTGCGCTAGTTCACCCGTGGTCGTCTCGGGACGGAGTCGGTGCTCGGCTAGATGAATGGATCCTCGTACCCCGTCACAGGGGTTGGATGCTGGAGTGGCGGAGTTCGGGTCAGGAGGAGGCACCTCAGGTCGGGTCGGGAGCCGGCTCCTGCAAAGAGGTCGGGTCGGGTAAGTTCCCGAAGTGACCCCTCCGACGATCAAGTTAGTTTAGTGGTTGATTTTGCGATCCCTCGGCCCCGTAGAGGTGCAGGAGCTTTTATAGTGAGTGCTGTAGACCATTCGTACCTGGTAACCTTACTGCCCTTATAGCCTACCATGTCGTCGTACCCTTCCACCACGCCCGCCGTCCTTGCGGTGAGGCGTGCGTCTGCATGTAGGGGGTATCGACCTTACCTGTGTCAGGTCGGCTGTACGACCACTGACGCCCCCCATACTTGCATCCGATCGGTTGCCCGCGTCAGGTCGGCCACGTCGACGGGCCAGCTGTCTGAGGGCACGATGATGTGGCGACCATGTCAACATCTGCCATATCATTCTCCCCCCCCCCCGGAAGACCTTCTCGAGGTGCCCGACTAGGGTGCCGGAGATGAGGTCTTGTGCTCATCTGTTGGCTTGTGGTGGTGGCGTTGGACTAATCCGAGTAGGGGCTCAGGGACTGATCGGGTCGAAGGGGCTCTGGAATTGATTGAAGCGTGAGCTGATGTGGCCTAGTATGAGCTCGGGAATTGATCCGACCGAGCAGGAACTCGAGAATCTGAATGGTGCAGGAGCTGATCCGACCGAGCAGGAGCTCGAGAATTTGAATGGTGCAGGAGCTGATCCGACCGAGCAGGAACTCGGGAATTTGAATAGTGTAGGAGCTGATCTGACCGAGCAGGAGCTCGGGAATTTGAATGGTGTAGGAGCTGATCCGACCGAGCAGGAACTCAGGAATTTGAATGGTGCAGGAGCTGATCCGACCGAGCAGGAACTTGGGAATTTGAATGGTGTAGGAGCTGATCCGACCGAGAAGGAGCTCGAAAATTTGAATGGTGTAGGAGATGATCCGACCGAGTAGGAACTCGGGAATTTGAATGGTGCAGGAGCTGATCCGACCGAGCAAGAGCTCGGGAATTTGAATGGCGCAAGAGCTGATTCGATTGAGCATGAGCTCGGGAATTGGAATGGCGCAGGAGTTGATCCGACCGAGCAAGAGCTCAGAAATTTGAATGACGCAAGAGCTGATCCGACCGAGCATGAGCTCGGGAATTTGAATTTAGGATTTTGCCGAGGGGGTGAACTCATGCACAAATCCTGGGATTTGGCCAAGAGCCGAGAGTGTGAACTCGAGCACAAATCCTAGGATTTGGCCGAGAGGGTGAACTCGGGCACAAACCCTGGGATTTGGCCGAGAGGGTGAACTCGAGCACAAATCCTAGGATCTGGCCGAGAGGGTGAAGTCGGGCACAAATCCTGGGATTTGGCCGAGAGGGTGAACTCGGGCACAAATCCTGGGATTTGGTCGAGAGGGTGAACTCGGGTGCCCTCGCCCTTATCTTATGAACCCTCTCTTTTATTTTTTTATTATTATCGTTACTGTTATGTTATATATATATATATATATATATATATATATATATATATATATATTATTTATTATTATTATTATTATATGTATATATATATATATATTTTGTCCTCCGCTTAGGGTTTCAGTCGGAGTAATGGCGCATTTAATGCGTTGGGTGGCTTTTGGGGTGGCGGCGCTCCGTCTTGCCTCGGGAAGCTGAAACGACTCCCCTGGGCGCTATAAGTTCGATGTGACCGGGATGAGACCTCACTTGTTCATTTGGCCCCTTCCCTGCTTCTATCTCGGACCTTCCTAGTCACCCATCACCCCTTCAGTCGGTAGTTCTTTTTTGAACAGGTCGGGATGACTTCCTCGGACTTGTCCATGGCGTGCTTTTGCCTTTGCAAGAGTCGGGGTGGTTACTACCTCACCGCCCGGGTCGGTTTTCGAGTCAGCGAGGCACCTTCCAATAACAAAGGTTGAAAGTCCCGCTACCTTTATGTTAGTGGTCTAGTTTGGGGGTTTAGGCTCGATTGGTCGGCACACCCGATCGACAATGCCTCCCCGTACTTATCCGAGAAGGAAATCATCCTGGTCGGCAGACTGAAGGGGATTCTTTCCTCTTCATGTGTGATCAAGGAGATGGCCGAGCTTTGGCTCGTCGAGGTGGGTCTCAGCCCTGCCTCTAGGGGTACTATTATTTTACTCTACTTTAGCCTTTCTAACTGCTCACTAACCTGTCGGTCGGGATGCAGATCGGATGGATCTCGGGGAGCTACGCGGGATGCCCAAGGTGACAAGCGACAAGGTCCCTCCGACCCACCCCACCGCCCGAGAGGTCGGTGCTTCTCCTGCGAGGGAAGCCCCGAAGGCTTCGTTGAAGGGGCTGGTTGTCACGCCGACAGAGTAGGCCGAGGATGCAGTGAGGCGCCATAAGAAGGTCAAAGTGTTGACGAGGAAGCACAAGTCCCGTCCCGACGAGGAGGAGTCTCGCTCCCGATCCAAAGGCAAGGAGCCAGCGACGTTGTCGGAGGAGCCCGAGGCGCCCGCCGGGTCCGAGGAGGGGGGCGCTTCCCCGGCCCACGAGCGTCTAAGGTCAATGAAGGACCTCTTTAAAACAAAGGTGCATAATGATGACGTAGGTTATTATGCCTTGCTAATGTCCGACCTGGGGCATCAAGACCCCGAGAAGGAGATGAAGCCCAGATGGAAGGGGCTGAAGAACTCGACGAAAGTTTGGAATAACTCGTCGGCGGTGGAGGAGTTCAAGAGGGGACTTCTCCACCCCCAACTGGCACGGGAGCTCTACACGCTCCCCTCAGAAGTCTTGATGGCCTGAGCCGCCAAGGAGATGGTCCTGGTAAGCTTCCCGACCCATGCCTTGGTAGCTCAGGTTTTCCCTTTGCCGAGCTTCTAACAGTTACTTTTTTGTGCAGAGCCAACACTTCCAAATGACGCTTTTTGACTGAGTCCATGACGCGGGTCGGCTGATCACATTCATGGACTACCGGATCAAGCAGCTACAAGAAGAGCTTGACGCTCTAAAATCCAGCGGGGGTCCGGAGGCGGTCGCTAAGGCTGAAGAGCGCGCATCCGAGCTGCGAGAGGAGCTCGAGAAGACCAAGAGGGAGAGAGGCGAGGAGCTCCTAAGGTGCGAGGCATCGAAGAAGAAATTGCATGAGGTTTGGAGCCACCTGGGCGATGCCCAACGGTTGTTGAAAGAGGCGCGAGTCAGGGCTCGGAAGATGGACGACGAGCTGCTGCAGGTCGTGAAGGACCTGGAGAGCGCCCGAGCTGAGCTGCCTAGGCAATCGGTCGTCCAATACAAGGAGTCTCTCGGCTTCAAAGAAGGCCTGAAGAGGATGGGTCGGATGATGTACGAGTATGGGTATCGGGTGGCGTTAGCCCGCTTCCGCGCCCGACATCCAGACGCCGAAGTTGAAGAATACCCGTTCACCATCCATCCCGAGGACGACCTGGTGCCGATGAAGAGGCAGCAAGCCTTTGACGACTCGGTCCCACCCGAGCCCTAACTTGTAATTTTCCTTTTCAAATTGTAATCCGGGTCGGGAAAAGCCTCATTTTTATTCCCGACATCTTTTGTACTTGCTTTTAATCAATACAAGTTGGGTCGTTTTACTGATATATTATGTGTAAAACTTTCACAAGTTTGTGATGTGCCAAGTTCTCGGCAACACTCGCCCCTCCGTTGTTGCCAACGTATAAGTCCCGTCTCGGATAACGTCGATGACCTGATAAGGGCCCTCCCAGTTCGGGGCCAGCTTGCCGCAGGACCAAGTCGGGTCACTGACCTCAGTCTTTCGAAGCACCAGGTCGCCCATCTCAACATGCCGAGGGTGTACCCGACGGTTGTACAGCTTGGTGACGGCCCTTCTATAGGTTAATGCTCGGAGATGGGCGTCAGCTCGTTTTTCCTCTAGTAGGTCGAGGTTCTCACGGAGTTGTTGGTTAGACTCCTCGTCACGTTGGGTCTGGACTCGGAGGGTCGGGAAAACCACCTCGGGAGGCAACACGGCTTCAGTCCCGAAAGCCAGGCTATAGGGGGACTCCCCCGTCAGGGTTTTCGGAGTCGTTCGCGACGCCCAGAGAATACTCGGGAGTTCCTCTACCCAGGAGGTCGTGGCGCTGGAAATTCTTTTCTTCAGCCCTGCAAGGATGGCACGGTTCGTCACCTCGGCTAGCCCATTGGCTTGGGGGTGGGCAACCGAGCTAAACTTCAGTTGGATGCGATAGCTTTGACAAAACGGCTTGAACTTCATGTTGTTGAACTGTGTGTCGTTGTCTGTGATAATGGTCCTTGGGAGGCCGAACCTGGTTATGATGTTCTTCCACACGAATCCTTCGACTTACTTCTCGGTGATGGAAGCCAATGGCTCGATCTCGAGCCATTTGGTGAAATAGTCGACTCCCACTATTAAGAACCTTCTTTGTCCTGAGGCCGGGGGAAGGGGCCGAGGAGGTCCATTCCCCACTGGGCGAAGGGCCAGGCGCAGTTAGCAGTTGTGAGCGGTACCATCGGTTGATGTTGGAACCAGGCGTACTTCTGGCATGGCTCACAGCTCCGGACATAAGTCTAGGCATCCTTACGTAGGGTGGGCCAGTAGTAGCCTTGTCTGAGGACCTTGTGTGCCAAGGTGCGAGCGCCAATATGGTCCCCACATATTCCTTCATGGACCTCGGCTAGGGTGGTGCGTGCCTCGGTCGGGTTCAGACAGTGAAGCAGGGGTCGACTGAAGCCTCGCCGATAGAGGCGGCCATCGATGATACAGTACCACGACTCCGTCCTTATGATTCTTCGGGCAGTCACTTTGTCCTTGGGGAGGGTTCCTGCTTGTTTGAAGCGAAGGATCTCGTTGATCCAGCCTCCGTCTTCCTCATCAACAGCCGGCACTATCAAATTGACGGAGGGCCCGATGGTTCTTACCATTGTTCCGGACGGCGTGTCGGTCACGCAGGAGGAGGCTAGCCTGGCCAAGGTGTCTGCCTGCGCGTTCTCGTTGTGAGGTACCTTAGTGATGGTGCACCTCTGAAACCGACCTGTCATCCATCGCGCCTCGGCTAGGTACTTGATTATTGCTGCTTCTCGGGTCTCGAACTCTCCATTGACTTGGCTTGCGATGAGTTGGGAGTCGGTGAATATCTCAATGTCCTCCGCTCCCAGCTCGGCTGCGACCTTCAGACCGAACAGGAGCGCCTCATATTCTGCTTCGTTGTTCGTGGCTTTGAACCCTAACCGCAACGCATGTTCGTAGGTGTGGCCGGAAGGGTCCTTGAGCACCAAGCCGACGCCTCCTCTTTCCGAGTTGGCGGAGCCATCGATATGTAGTGTCCATCCGTGGTTCGGGTTCGTCGGGATTTTCGGGGGTGTGAGTTCCGAGAGGAAGTCCGCAAGCACTTGGCCTTGGATCGCATTTCTTGGCTCGTATTTGATATCGAACTCTCCTAACTCTACCGACCACTTGAGCATCCAACCTGCAACATCAAACTTTGAGAGGATCTGACGCAAGGGTTGGTCGGTTATCACCCTGATAAGATACGTCTGGAAGTACGACCTCAGTTTCCTGGATGCCAGGAACAGAGCCAAGGCTAGTCTCTCTATAGGGGGATAACGGAGCTCAGGTCCCGCCAGGACATGACTGGTGTAGTAGATCGGCTTTTCCCCAACTTTATCGAGTGTCACCAAGACCGAGCTAACCGCCAGGTCAGTTGCCGCGAGGTACAAGCTGAGAGGCTCCCCTTTTACCGATGCTAGCTGTGGTAGGTTTTCGATGTGGCTCTTGAGTTGGCGGAATGCTTCTTCGCATTCAGGGGTCCACCTGAAGTCCTTTGCCGACTTTAGCGCTCGGAAGAAGGTAGAGCTCTTGTCTCCGGCTCGGGAGATAAAGCGGCTCAGGGCCACTAATCTCCCTGTAAGTTGTTGGACCTCTTTTATAGTCTTGGGGGGCTGAATTTCCTGTATCGCCTTTATCTTGTCGGGATTGGCGTCTATCCCTCGCTGATGCACTATCAAGCTGAGAAACTTCCCGGATGTGATGCCGAAGGTACATTTTGCTAGATTGAGACGCATCTTGTATCTTCTTAGCGTGCGAAACATTTTCGCTAGGTCGGAGAGGTGGGTCTCGGTTTGCCGGCTTTTGACTATCATGTCGTCTACGTAAATCTCCATGTTCCTTTCGACCTGGTCCTTGAATATGCGATGTACTAACCGCTGGTAAGTTGCGCCAGCATTTTTTAGCCTGAACGACATCACCTTATAACAGTAGGTGCGTTATGAGTGATGAAGGCTGTGTTTTTTTGTCTCTCGGGGCCATCTGGATTTGGTTGTACCCCGAGAAAATATCAATGAAGGAGAGCAGTTGATACCCCGACGTGGCATCCACTAGTTGGTCAGTGCGGGGAAGCGGGTAGCAGTCATTCGGGCAAGCTCGATTGAGATCGGTATAATCAACGCACATCCGCCATTTTCCATTAGCTTTCTTGACAAGTACAATATTGGATAACCAGGTCGGGTACTTTACTTCCTCGACAAGCTTCGCGTCCAACAGACAAGCGATCTCGTCTTCTATAGCTTTCTGCCGGTCTGGAGCGAATTTGTGCGGACGTTGCTTCACGGGTCGGGCGTCGGGAGAGATGTTCAGGTAATGCTGGGTGATCTCCGGGTCGACCCCTAGCATATCATTCGGGGACCATGAGAAGACATCGTCGTTCTTCCGCAGGAAGTCTATCAGTTGAACTTGCTGGCTCTCCATGAGTCTCGACCCGACCTTCATCAGCTTATCCGGGCGGCTCGGATCAAGTGGCAGTTCCAAAACTTTTTCCGCCGAGTGGGGGTCTCGGGCGCTATCCTCCAGGTCTTGAGGCATAGTACCGACCGATTCAATCCTCGACTTCTTGGACAACGTTGTTGTCGTTAAGTAGCACTGCCTGGATTCTCTTGGGTCACTCCTGACCTCGCCGACCCCTACTCGGGTCGGGAACTTCAGGATCCGGTGGTAGGTGAAAACGACCGCCCTGAGCTGGTTGAGGGTCGGGCACCCGATGATGGCGTTGTATGCCGACGGGAGCTTGACCACCATAAACGACACCATCAGAGTCTTCGACTTTGGTTCTCCCCCGAACATGACCGGGATCGTGGTTATCCCCAAGGGAGAGACGGAATCCCCGGTGAACCCTGTCAAGGTAGATGTTAGAGTGGCGAGATCCCGGTCGGTTAACCCCAATCTTTGAAAGGCATCGAAATACAAAATGTCGGTCGAACTTCCCGTGTCGATCATGACCCTCTTGACGTAGGCGTTGGCCATGCAGATTAAGATCACTAGCGCATCATTGTGGGATGGGTGCTCCCCGCCTCCCGACCTAAATGTAACGTCAATGTCTTCGTGATGCAGCAGCCTCTTCCCGACCTCGAATCACGCATTGGCTTTTCGCGCCGAGGAGCTGTTGTCGCATGAGGCCGGCCCGCTGAAGATGACGTTGATTTGCTTCTCGATGGGCCTTGAGGTCGGGGAGACGAGTCTCGGGGGGGCCGGCCGTCAGGGAGAGAGGATTGTTCGCGGACATATCGCCGTAGGTGGCTGCGCCGGATAAGGTCTTCAATTTGGTACTGCAGGTCGCGACATTCCTCGGTGTCGTGTCCGTATTCCCTGTGAAAGCGATAGTACCTTCTTTTGTCACGCCGCTCGGGGTGCGACTTCATCGGACTTGGGGCCTTCAAGAGCCCCCTTTCCCGTATTTGAAAGAAGATCTATGTTCGGGTTGAATTAAGGGGGATCGGGGGGGGGGGGGGGGGGGGTCTGGCTGGCAACAAGCCCGACCTATCTTCCCTCCTCTTGGGTGGTGGCACGGGATGTCCACGGGACTGTTCCCCCCAGGGGCGCTTTGTCTCTTCCCGCTTGTCGGCTATTAGTGTCTCGGCCGCCATGTACTGGTGTGCTCGTTGCAGCATCTCGGGCAAAGTCGTCAGTGGTTGCTCGATCAGCTACCAGAAGAACCTTGACGGTCGCAGCCCCGTCAAGAACGCTTTGATTGCTAGGGATGGATGGAGGTTAGGGATTCCTTGGACCTGCGATGTGAACCATCCCACGAACTGAGAGAGGGGCTCGTCGCTCCCTTAGGCCATTCCCAGGAGGGAGGCTATGGTTGGTTTCGGGCGTGCACTCGCCAAAAAGTTTAGCTCGAACTCTCTTGCCAGCAAATCAAACGAAGGTATAGACGCGGGTTTGAGATGAGAATATCAGGTTCCCTCTAAGGGTGATCGAGAAGGCCCGACACATCAACGCGTCCGAGGTATCGTAAAGGGCCATTTGGGCGCGGAATGTGGCGATGTGCTCTGTTGGGTCGTCGCTGCCATCATAGGGCTCGAGGGCCGGGAGCCTGAAGGTGGCCGGGAGTGGCTTGGCCTGTATCTCGGGAGTGAATGGGGAACCGCCTTTAGAGCTTTCCCCAACCTCCCCTCTTGATTTGAGGACTTCCTTCTGGACTTCGTCGAGCCGCTGATGGACTCGGCGAACTTGCTCTCTTAGAGAATCAGCGGTGTCGGTCGATAAAGTGTCGAAGTCGGGCTCGGTCGGTACCGGATTGTAGGAGCGACTTTGTGATCGGGCTGGCGTCGGGGTCGGGGAAGCTGCGCGGGCTTCGACGACCTGAGGCTGTGGCGGCTCTACCTCGGGCGGGACTCCCCGGTTTGGGGCCGCTGGTGACTCCGTTTGCGGGGGTGCCAATTAGTGAGCCGTCGAATGCACGAGCTGGGGTAGGTACGGGACTATGGTCTGCACCATTCCCGTTAATGCTTGGACTTGGCTGGTGAGGCTGAGGAAAGCCTCGGTCGTGACCATGAACGAAGCGGGGTTGGATACAGATGAAGGGAACCCCGGGTCGGTCATCATCCTCCAAAAGCGGTTGGGAGTCGGCACGGCTACCGCAACCTCCTCGGTTGGTCGAGGGTGGTCAGGTTCCGGGTGGTGCTCCGCACCCGAGTTCCCAAACGGGCGTTCTTGCGACATGGGCCCTCCTTCTAGCGCCAAAATGTTAGAGCCAAATCTGGTGCCTGCCCAGTGGGTACGGTCTGCCCCCGTCTCCACTGGTGGGAACTGCTGGTTCAGGCCCTTGTGCGCTAGTTCACCCGTGGTCGTCTCGGGATGGAGTCGATGCTCGGCTAGATGGATGGATCCCTCGTACCCCGTCGCGGGGGGGTTGGCTGCTGGAGTGGCAGAGTTCGGGTCAGGAGGAGGCACCTTAGGTCGGGTTGGGAGCCGGCTCCTGCAAAGAGGTCGGGTCGGGTAAGTTCCCGACGTGACCTCTTCGACGATCAAGTTAGTTTAGTGGTTGATTTTACGATCCCTTGGCCTCGTAGAGGTGCAGGAATTTTTATAGTGAGTGTTGTAGACCATTCGTACCTGGTAACCTTACTGCCCTTATGGCATACCATACCGTCGTACCCTTCCACCACGCCCGCCGTCCTTACGGTGAGGCGTGCGTCTGTAGGTAGGGGGTATCGACCTTACCTGTGTCAGGTTGGTTGTACGACCACTGACGCCCCCCATACTTGTATCCGATCGGTTGCCCGCGTCGGGTCGACCACGTCGGCGGGTCAACTGTCCGAGGGCACGATGACGTGATGGCCAGGTCAACATCTTCCATATCAGAATCAAACCTAAATGTACAGAACTACTAGCTGAAAGATACCAAAGTCGAAATCTTGAAGAGAATCGACAAAGAGATCAATGAAACAGCTCGGGGTAGGAACAAGCCACCTATACCATATCTTTCCAATCGGGATGATGCGATTACGGGAACGATCTTCTTCGCCGATCCCTGCTCGCGGATCGCGATTCCTCCGCTACTTGTACTCCTCAGTTAGTCACAACTTTGAGATCCAAGCAAGACGAGCAAGATCGGCTCCACCCATCGCCGATGACCTGCGAGGGGATACACTAACACCATTACGTCAGCTTATCGTGTATCCATCCCTTTTTATTTTCTTTCTTCTTATAATTTAATATATGATATAAAATTTATTGGACTCTTTTTTTATCATTTATTTTCCACTTCAAATTTTCTTTTTCGGCAAGTTGACTTGTACTTTTCCGTACTTCTCTTATATAATCCACACAAGGTCTTCTAAGTGAAGAAAGAAACAAAAATAAAAATAAAAATAAAAGATTTTTTTTAGTAAAATTTTTTATAAAATAAAATTTGCTTGTAAGAGTATAAATATAATTGGGTGAGTTTTCTATAAAATATTTACATTTTGGGTATATCTCAATCGGCATCTCCCTTAATTTTTCTTAAATAGTATCTCTAATTTTAAAAAATATTCAGAATAAAAAAATTTCATCAAATTTTTAATATGCTTTAATTCTATCTGGCTCATTGATAGTGTTATCAAGTAGGGCTTACAAATTTATATATATATATATAGCTTTCTTTCCCTCATGGGCATCAATGAGAAATTTTTAAATAAAGTGTTGGGGCTAAACCTACGACACTCTTTGTATTTTGAAATAAAACACCTAAGGCATCTGTTTAGTCCAACTCTATCATGATCTTACCATTAGGTATTAATAGATACCTGTTTATTAACTGAACAATTAAGTATTAAGACATGCGCAATATCTTATTACCTATTTTCTTTACCCAAAACATTGGGTAAACCTTATTTTATTGCAGGTTGTACTCATGAATTACTCTTTTTTTTTTTTTATTCATATTAAGTATTCATTGTTTTATTAGATCATCCATCGGTTATCATAAGAACTAACCAATCCTAAAACTTTCTTACTCGGAACATTGAGAAGACCTTATTTCATTATATTATAGGCTATATTCATGAATTACTCATCTTCTTTCTCTACATTAGACATCTCTTTATTTTTACTAAATCATTAATGACCATTGAGACTGACCGATCCAGAGAAACATTGGGTACTCCTTTATTTCATTATAGGTTGTACTCATGAATTACTCTTTTTTTTTTCTCTCTCTCTCTCTCTCTCTTCATTAGGTATCCCCTATTTGGTTAATAATTAGTGACCATAGGGAGCATTATCTACTTAATAAGATAGATAATGAAATAATACATTATAATACGAATGGTTATATTCATAACATAGTGTATATGTATTGAAATAACACTTTATTATCTACTTATATTTTTTTATTTTTTTTTAATTATTTTTATTTGTCCTTGTGGTTTCATAAGTTTTTTTTTTTTAATTTTTTTGTTGGTCTATCGACTTCTTTTCATGTAACCTCATTGTTATATACATCTTTGATCTTATTTTCATTATGACAATTTGGTGATTATGACGATCGCATCAATTTTTCTATATAATCAACAAGAAAAATAACTTTCGATTGGGGGTATCATTTTCTTCTTTCTTCTTTAAACCTAACTTATCTTTGAATACGGAGATTATTGAATCCTAATGCACTGACATCTAGTGAACCCATAAGTTTTCCTCATCAAAACATTAGGTAGTTTTACTAATTTTGGACAATACATATCCAATGAGATGTTTTGTAGAGATCAGAAGTCCATTACAAGTTTGATTTTTTTGTTTTTGTTTTTAGTCAAATTCAATGGGATCAGTGTTAAATATATTATCAAGTTTGTCTCATATATTGATCACTTGTAGTACTACTACTCCACAATCAGATATGATGGATCATAAAAAAAAAGATTCAAGATTATTTTTTTCTAAAAATAATCATGCAAAATACCATATCCGAAAAGTAATTCTATACCCTCCTAGTTCCATATATGACGTCATTCAATACCTGGATCTTATGTGAAATACAAATTTTATTTTTCTTAACATGGTTTTTTTTAATACATAATGATGTGTTCTTCTAAAGAATGTTGCCAATTTATCAAGTACGAGGACGCTGCTGTAAAGGATTGAATTAGCAGACCATATTTGCATTTGTCTTTTGTAAGAGTAATATATATTTGACACTAAAAAAATATTTTTATCAATTTTAAACTATTACAGTGTTTTCATCTGACTCGTGTACAATGTTTTTCAATAACGTTTATAGTATTTTTTTATTGAGATACTGAAAATATTAATACCATTGAAAAATATGATTAGTGACATCATTCTATATTTTTTTTATTATCATCACTCGTGGATCATTATGATATTATTTCTTTTTAATTTTGTAGTTGGTTTGATTAAAGTTAGGAGTTCATTTGAATCATTTTGTTAGGATTATTAGGATCAATTGGCAATAAGAGGGGTGGAGGGGTTTTAGTTTAGATGAAGCTTTTCGATTAAATCAAGATAAAAAATTAGAAGATTTTCGTTGAAATCTAAGAACTAAGTGAGTGATTAAAAGAAAGTTACTCAATTAATAAGCAAATCGGAAATATAAAAAACGTTCCAAGGAAAAAACTTATCGTGAAAACTTTGATTTCAAAGAGTTGAGTTAAATCAGAAGCGTCAATATAAAAATATGTAAGCAATGAAACACTTGTAATTTTTATAATAGTTCGGCGCCAACGGTCTACGTCCACTCCCGAGTCCTCCTTCTTAAGGCACACCGACGTCCACTACCGATCTTCTTTGGGTGAAGACCAAACCCTTACACTTTGCTTACAAGGGAGACAAGATTACACTCTTTGATCACTCCTTTACCCTTTTTCTTTTTCTTACAATTCTCACACAATATTTTCTCGGAATATAATCCCAAAAAATTATTGTATAAAATGTAAGAAAACTTGGGGTATTTATAGGTCCCAAGTGGCTTCAGATTTTTGGAGCAAAAAATCAAACATATCTGGAAAAACCAGGTACGTGCGGTTTACCTGTCGATCTAGTGGCTCAACCGGCCGAACACCAGGGTATGAGCGGTTTACCCGCTGGTCCTGGGCAAGTCAACTGTCGAAAGTACCTAGATTTCTGGGTACGGATGGTTCAACCGCCCAGTCTGAGCGGGTCAACCGTCGTCAGCAACTCAAAAGCCTGGGCAGCAGTACACCCACCGAAATTTTTGCAAAAGCGGTTCCCTCTACTTTTCAAATTTCGACTTGAACCATTAGTTGACCATTCCCTTGGTCAATTAATTGAGCTCAACCTTAGCTCAACCAAACCATATATTGGATCCGGTTGCCTTATTGAGTTGATTTGGATTCATCAAAATCTAACTCAATTAGGACTCAATTCCTAATTATAATTCAATGATTACAACACTTAATGACCAACAAGCTAAACCAAGACCTAACTCTCGTCAATCCGGTAGCCTTCGACATTCTTGCGGTTAGTCTTCCGATTTTCTTCCGGCAAGCTCCCGGCTGTTCCCAGCAAGCTTCCCGATCTCTTCGACGAATCTCCTAGTGAACTTCGGCGAGATCCCACTGCATCGTCCGAACCCGGCCCGATACCCAAGTTTGATCTTGGCCCATCATTTGGTTGTAACTTCATTGCTCCTGTCATAGTTAGATCTGTAATTTTTTCTCTAACACACATGTTAGACAAACACTCATCAATTGATTTCGTCATCAAAATATGAGATTCAACAATCTTCCTCTTTTTGATGATGACAATCAATTGATGATGAGAGTTAATCCTAACTCCCCCTAAATTAATGCAATGATAAAAAGGACTTAAAATTCAAGAGAATCACTCACTCTTGAATTTAATTGAATTAAGACAATCAATATTTTAAGCAAATCATATTTCAACATTTGATATGTATATATTGATAATAATTTGATTTTAAAGTATCATATCATCAAGGCATCAAGGATTATTATGAATTTAAAACATTGAAATTTTTTTCCTTAAGTTATTACATAAGTCATCAACATTCATTTAATTACATAAGTCACAAACATCTATTCAATTACATAAGTCATCAACATATATTTCTCTCTCTTTGTCATAAAAAAAAAAAAAAAGGTGAGAAGTGAGATTAAGGATTTTAGGCTTATGAGTTTTTGCTCCCCCTTTTAAAATATAATATAATTTATAAAGAACTTTCTTTCTCTTATGACAAAGAAGGAAAGAAAACAAGGGAGGAATTTCAAAAATATTATTAATAAGAGCTTTCAATTTTGCAAAGATGAATTTCGAAAAGAAAATTTTAAAGATAAGTTCAAAAATCCAAGAAATCCAAGAAGATTCAAGTATCTAAAAATCCAAGAAGATTCAAGTATCATAATAGGCAATCAAGTCAAAATTCTTTGATTTATGATACCATAATCTTAGTTTAGATGTTCATTTCAAGTATCTAAAAATTCATTTAACTGCTTTCAAATGAGAGAGTTTTAGATTAAATTGATACCTTGTACACAATCCAACACTAAACATGATATCCGATCTTGTAACAGTTAAGTATAATAAACTTCCTATCATACCTCTATAAGTTTTTTTATTAAAGTTTTCTCATTCACTATCTAAGTCCAACTTTATATATGTGCTCATGGTAGTGTTTAATGCTTTAGCATTTTCCATCCCAAATCGTTTTATCAAGTTAAATGTGTACTTATTTTGACTAATAAAAATACCATCATTAAGTTATTTTATTTATAATCCTAATAATAATATTAACTCACTCATTAGACTCATTTAAAATTCTTAACTCATTTATTTAGCAAGAGACTCACATAAAGATTTATTTGTAGATCCAAAAATGATATCATCAACATAAATTTGAATAACAAGTAAATTATTTTTAAAATACTTAAAAAATAATGTAGTATCAACCTTGCTTAAAAATTTATTTAAAATGAAAAAAGAACTAAGTCTTTCATACCAAGCCCGAGAGACTTGTTTTAAACCATAGAGAGCTTTTGTAAATTCAAAAATATTATTAGGAAGAAGATTATTTTCAAAGCCGGGGGGTTGTTCAACATACCCTTCTTCGGAAATAAAACCATTTAGAAAAATACTTTTAACATTCATTTGAAATAACTTAATTTTTTTAAAAGAATCAAAGATAATGAACATCCTTATGGCTTCAAATCTAGCCACGAGAGCGAAAGTTTCATCATAATCGATTCCTTCTTCTTGGTTGAAACCTTTGGCCACTAATCTAATCTTGTTTCTAACCACTATACTATTTTTATCTTGCTTGTTTCTAAATACACATTTAGTACAAATCACTAAATGATCATTAGATTTAGGAACAAGCTCTAATATCTCATTTATCTCAAATTGATTAAGTTTTTCATGCATTGCATTAACCCAAGAATAATCTCTTAGGGTCTCATCAATATACTTTCGCTAGATTTGAGAAAAAAATATGACATTTGAACAAAATTTTTTAAAGAAAGATTGAGTTTGAATTCTTTTTAATGTTTCTCATATTATAATATTTTTATTATGATGATCAAAATATTATAATAAATTAGTTTTTTATTTCTATCTAAATAATATTGTTCTTGGACTATTATAAATACATATTTGATATATATCAAATAGTTTCTAATATATTTTGATTTTGTTTAGTTCATTTATAGTGTTTTCAAATACGTTTTATAATATTTTTGAATTGGTAAGTAAGATATTATAATAGGCCAAAAATATTATAACATGTCTAAAATAATTTTAGTAGCAACCTAAATATTTTTCAAAATAGTATATATATATATATATATATATATATACTGTTTTGAAAAGTCGTTCTAAAAGATGAAATATCCTGACCGACGGTGATTGCACCCGCAAGGGCTGGGCTGCTGATTCGTACGACGATCGTGGTCTACCTGCCCATAACAAGCGAAACGGCGATGGCCAAGTCCTGCAAAGGCCTCGCGATGGAGCTCGTCAAATGCCTCAGCGAATCCGATTGCATTAAGGTGTGTCCATCTGAATCAAAACCCTACCTCGATTTTTCCTTGCATTTGCTTTTATTTTTGGCATAAAAAAGAGCGCCTTGCTAAGAAGATGCAGCACGGAAGGTCACATCAACAGGGAAGAAAAAGAAAAAAAGGGTAAAGCGCTTGAATCCGCCCTGGGTTATTCGTGGTCGATATTTTTTTACCGTCTATTAGTATTCTGGACATTGTTCGAGTTCTTTAAAAGTTCGATCTTGAAGAGGGGGAAGAAAAAGGTACCCTGGTGTTATGTGCTTGAACCCTGAAGGAGGGGGTATAATCTTTAAATTGGGTTCTTATGAAGTTTGCTAAGTCATCTATCTGCATTGTGTTCACAGTGAGTGATTTCATTGGATTATACACAAAGGGTCGTGAAATTCATTTTGACCCCGTTGAACCTATAGACCAAGATTCAAGATTCCGGTAGAAAGTTGGTTTTGGTTGATTAAAGTTGCAAGGTGTTAAGACTCTATCTAATTAGCAGAGTCTTCTATCTGATTTATTGTTCGACATTGGATCTAAAATTTTCTAGGCAGAATACTAGAAAGGTAATGCTTTGTGACCTAGGGTAAGATTTGGTCTTGATGAAACCGTCCCTTCTAATCTCATTATTGCGGATTTTGTGGATGCACTCAAAATCCAATTATAGGTTGTTGATTTTGGAAACATATGGTGATTCTTATAGTACTAAGGGGAAGTTAACAGTTTGAGGTAGATATTTAGAATCCGACAAATAAAATCAGCGTTCCTATTTGAGCTACTGTGGTTAGAACAAAATGATTGACGCTATAGGTCTCTGACATTGATGTTTCCCAACCTGTTTTTTATTATTATGCTGGAATTTGTTGCATGCCAAGGTATAGGAATTCAAAGCAATATTATGTGTTATAAGATGTCAGACACATATTCTGCTTCCAGATACCATTGATGTGCAAAGCATGCATATAAATAATATGACTAGTAAGAAAGTGTAAATTTTAGAGAGTGCAGTTGGCGAGTTTAATTACATGCCATCACCATAAGAAAAATAGATAAAGAAAAGTTTAATGAAGCAGTAGCTTATAAGATTATATTTGAATGTAGCAGTTTCTAAACTTGTGAGCTCATAAATGACCTATTAGCAATTTTAATAAATATGCATGTCTGTCTACTTAACAAAGCTGTATAATCAAATAATTAAGATCAAAGAATATAGAGTGACTGGAAAGTTTTGTTGCAAAATTTGCATCTACACCACTGTAAGGTTCAACATATATTCTTATTTTGTAAAAAAAAACCTATATAGCTTTCTAGATTTAAAGGTAAGGCTGTGTACATGGAAACAGACTTTTAAATTTTTAAAGGTAACTGCATACGCACATGTTCACTCTTTGTGACCTGGGGGATTAGGATGCAAGTCACAAAAACAACCACCTTAAATATTTAAAGGTAAAACTGCATAATTTGACACTCCCCAGAGCCCGCATTGGTGGGAGCCTCGTGCACTGGGTATGCCTTTTCAGTTTTCTAGATCGCAAAAGTCAATCACAGTTGAATACTTGAATTGAAACAACTTTTGTCCATACTGAGTAACATGTCAAGTTGTATACTACACTGGAAGAAATCTCTTTGTGCTTCTAAAGAACTCTTGGGTAATATTTCTAAGCTAAGATTATTCTGTTTCACTTTTTTATAGTTTTATATTTTAATAATGAAGATTAATTCATACAGAAACTATGAACCTGCACATGACATGGTAATATCATTAATGGATCAGTGCTGGAGATTTTACTTGGGACTGCATGGTAAAGTTTTGATCAGGCATAGTTTTAAACTATTTCTGAAATGAATCATTTTCTTAATGTTCAAGCATCCTACCTACCAACTACATCTGTCACCAAAATGGCTATTTATCTTTTATGGTGCCACTTAAACAGCTTTTAGGACTTGGTGGTATAAGAAATCTGATTCCAGAAGCAAAGTTGCATCAAGTCTTCCTTTATAGTTAAGCATATTAGCATAATATGCCCCCTATGTTTCACATATCTATCATGTTTGCACTTACATGATAGATATTTCAAATTCATGTTTGCACTAACATGAGGTAGTTGTCCATTTAAGACTGCAACATATCAATGAAGTAGATAGTTTCTTATTAAGTATCTTAACATTCTAGCCCAATCATGATGTCATTATTATTAAGGTCACTCATTGGATGGTAGAACTTCGAATTGAAAAGTGCTTGACACAGGATAGATATCAAGGTGCCATAGTATTGACATGTCTTTTATTTATGCAATCATGTCCTATTTCTGTAGTCTAAAAGTATCTTAACATTCTAGCCCAATCATGATGTCATTATTATTAAGGTCACTCATTGGATGGTAGAACTTAGAATTGAAAAATGCTTGACACAGGATAGATATCAAGGTGCCATAGTATTGACATGTCTTTTATTTATTTTCTTTACAAGTTATCTAAATATAGGCTGAAAGTGTATATAGATGCAATATTAGTGAACATAAATTGTGATAAGCTTTGTGTATAATCCGGTTCTACTTGGAAGCTTCTCTTCATTCTGTTTTCAACATGTCTTTAGTTTCAACTTTACAGAAGTTGTCAATTGGATAACAGCTAAAAGAAAAAAAAAGAAAAAAAAGAAAAAAAGAAGACCACATGACATAATCAGGGCTTTGTTCTCTGTTTCCCTTCTTTCTTTGTTGATAATCTCTGTCATGAATTTTCTCTTATAATGTCTGCTTTTTTCTCTAAATTGTGGCAACTAGTTCAAGCATGCTTTTAGCTGCAGCAAGCTGATTGAAGATGCTTGATTGTAGTTAATTTAGATGGTTGTAAACCAAGGTTTTACTTACCGGTCCGTACCGGGCGGTATGCACAGTGCATACCACCCGATATTAAAATATAATATAATATTTTTATAATATAATATTATATAATATAATATTAAAAAATTAAAAATTTAAAAAAATAAAAGGAAAAAGGGTCGACATCGCCTCGATCTGTCTCCTCGCGCGGGAGAAAAAGCGGCCGTGGGCGGCGACGGCAGGCGGGCGAGGTATTCTTTATTCCCCTCTTCTTTTTTTTTTCTTTTCCTCTTCTTCTTCCCTTTTTCTTCCTCAATCGACCGCCGACGGTCGATTTCTCACTCAATCGACCGCCGACGGCCGAAATCGACCGCTGACAGCTGATTTTTGATGGAACCGCCCCGTAGCGGGCGGTCCGCGTACTGGTAACCTGGCGGACCGGTATGTACCGCCCGTACCGGGCGGTATAGGTCTAAATTGCAAACCTTGTTGTAAACACACCTTTAAGCAAGGTTTTACTTACCGGTCCGTACCGGGCGGTATCCACAATGCTTACTGACCGATATTAAAATATAATATAATATTTTTTAATACAATATAATATAATATAATATTAAAAATATTAAAAAAAGAAAAGGAAAAGGGGGGCGACGTCGCCTCGATTTGTCTCCTAGTGCGGGATAAAAAGCGGCCGTGGTCGCAGCCGCGTGCGACCCGCGGGCGGCGACAGCGCGCAGGCGACCCGCGGGCAGCGACGGCGCGCAGGCGACCTGTGGGCAGCGACGGCAGGCGGGCGAGGACGGCGCCAGCGAGGTATTCTTTATTCCCCTCTTCTTTTTTTTTCTTTTCCTCTTCTTCTTCCCTTTTTCTTCCTCAATCGACTGCTGACGGTCGATTTCTTTCAAAATCGGCCGTCGACGATCGATTTTTGACGGAACCGCCCGGTAGCGGGCGGTCCATGTACCGATAACCTGGCGGATTGGTATGTACCGCCCGTACCAGGCGGTACAGGTCGAAATTGCAAACCTTGCCTTTAAGATATATTGTATATCCCACATAAAATTCAGTTGAAGGTTGAACGAAAAAGTTGGGTTGGGAAATTCTGTATACAATTGACACAGGAGGTGCATCTAACATGTCATATTGCCAAGCTATAAACCAAGTTAGTGAATGATTGAGGTAAGTGCAAAAATATAGGTCTCAATCGGTTTGAATTTATTCTCTATTTTCAAAATATAGAAGACATGCAGCTTATAATAGAATTATGATTTATGTTGAATGCTTTATGTTGACTTTGCCTTATGACACATCTGCTAACCATTGTTAAACATTCCTGTGATAATTCTTATGCGAATCAAGGTTATTGAGATATATCTCTTTGTTGTGAGACCTATGAAATTTCCATAGAATGCACTATACCAGGTTCAAGAAACTGAACCTTAAAAGTCATAGCATTGTTATATTAACATCAAGGCCATAAATGAAAGTTTTTGATGCTGCAAATGTGCAGTGCATGAACAATCCTAGAAATCTAAAAGGTAGTGAGTGCATTGTATCCTGGAACTCTTATACTTGTTGATGTAGAATAGAGTAGGGAAGTAGAGAGAAAGAGAGGGGAAGCGAAAGAAAGAGAAGTGTGAGATAAGAGAAGAGAGTAGGAGACTAGAGAAGATGCAATTCTTTTCATTCAATTCTGAAGTATCTGATCCACTGACAAACTCCACTATTTATAGGGGTTTAGGAGCCTTGGTACAATTAATGAAGACAATGATTTCTAAGAGTAATCTCTTAGAGAATTAATATGTTTTTTTATATATCTAAAATGTGACTTCTGGGATACCTAAATAGGAAATGAGTACACTTATAACAACATGAGTCTCTAGAAAGACCAAAAGATTTTTTTTTAAATTTTCAATATAACTCTTAGAATTTCTAGGTCATCTAATTGATAACTTTTTGTTGATTTCTGAAATCCTTGGTAAAGCTAGATGATTCTTCATCATTCTCCCTTAGTGGAAAAAAACTCGTCCTCGGAGAGTGATCTTCAAGGTACTAGTCCAATAAGTCTGGTGCAAAGTCACAAAGTTCCTCCGAAGTAATCCAAGTGGCATCGGAAGTTGGATGTTCACGCCATTTGACAATAAATTGTTGTGTAATGCTAGTAGTTGACGCAACAAGATGGTTATCAAGAATGGCCTCTATGTCATCATTGTGTTGTGAGAGAATCGATGATTTAGGAGGATAGTCACCTACAGGAACACTGGTAGATAGAGGAGGCTCAGAAGTACCATGATATGGAGTTAAATCTTCCACATTAAAACTTGGACTAGTATTGAAGTCAGAAGGCAAATCAAGCATATATGCATTATATCTTAGTTTTTGGATAATGGGGAAAGGATTAATGGCTCGGGTATGCAACTTTTGAATGAGTTTTTAAGGAATCTCTCAAGGTGAACGCGAACTAAGACATAATTGCCAACTTGAAACTTTTGATTTCTACGATGTGTATTAGGAGTAAATTTGTAACTTCTATTACTTAGGGCAATTTTATGTCGAATATTATTATGCAAATTAAGAATATGTTGAGCGAAGGAGTGGTCTGGTTCTGGGACAACGTAGTTAAGTCGAAGGGGTGCGAGGTTAATGGGGGTGCAAGGAGTATAGTCGAGGACAATTTGAAATGAGCTTTTTACAGTGGAGCGGTTGACTGAGTTATTGTTTGCAAATTCTGTAGTGGGAAGGTTGAAGTCTCAGTTTTTGGGTTTCTCCCCCAATTAAACATCTAAGAAGATTTCTCAAGGAACGATTAATAACCTCAGTTTGACCATTAGTCTGGGTGAAAGGTTGAAGATAACTTCAATGTTGTGTCAAACAGTTTCCATAAAGTTTTCCAAAAGTAGATAATAAATTTCACACTCCTGTCGGACACCATGGTTAAGGGTAAGTCATGTAATTTAATCACTTTTCGAAAGAATAATTTAGCAATGTATGAGGTGTTGTTGGTCTCGTTACATGGGATAAAATAAGCCATTTTTGAAAATAAATCAATAATAACCATAATAGGATCATGGCCATGGGTTGTTTTGGGAAGTCTAAGGATAAAATCTAAACTCATATTTTGCCATGGTAAATCCGGAATGGGCGATGGGGTGTATAGGCTTGTATTGTATTTGCAGTTTCGGCAATTTGACAGGTGCGACACTACAACACCACTCGAGCAACATCTCACTTTTAAGGTAGGTCAGTAAAATCTGTCATCAACTAATGCAATGGTCTTGTCTCGACCTAGGTAACTTGCTAATCCACCCATGTGCATTTCCTAAACAAGAAAGTCTCGAAGGGAGGATTGGGGAACACATAATCTAGTTGATCAAAAAAGGTAACCATTCCTAAGAATGAAGTCCATATACTCACGATCGTTTCCATCTTGGATTTCTCGATATACGTGACTAAACTTTGGACATTTGGAAACTCTTCTTTTAATCGCTCGAATCCTATGATCTTCACACTTATGGTAGATAGGATTATAGAAATTTTACGAAGGGCATCAACAACTATGTTTTGAGTGCCAAAACAATGCTTAATTACAAAAGAGTATTCGTTGGGAAACTCAACCCACTTGGCATGTCGAGCATTGAACTTCTTTTGGGCATTGAAGTCCTTTAGGGTTTAGTGGTTAGACAACAAGGCAAACTCTTGCGATAGAAGATAATATCGTCAAAACCTAAGACATTGCATAATCGCGTAGAATTCTTGGTCGTAGGTAGAATAATGTTGTTTTATATTATTGAGTTTCTCAATGAAAAAGGTGATAGACTGACTCTCTTGACTAAGAATTCCTTCTATGCCTATACCAGAGGCATCATAAGTGACCTCAAAGGGTTTACTAAAGACAGGGTGCCTAAGAACAAGAGCAACACCTTGGGCAGAAATGATGAAGCCTAGGAATAGGACATGAGTTTGTATGAACGAATACTTTTTCATATTGATATAGAACTTAACAACTCGAAAGGTAATAAGAACATGTCGAAGATGTTCTAAATGATTCTCTTTGGTTTTACTTAAGATCAAGATGTCATCAAAGTAGACTACAACAAATTTGCTTATGTAGGGTTGTAAAACTTGTTTCATGAAGCGTATGAAAGTTCCTAGGCCATTGAATAGACCAAAGGGTATGACAAGCCATTCGTATAGCCCATCTTGAGTCTTGAATGTTGTTTTCTTTTTCCATTCGCCACCAGGTCTAATATGAATTTGGTGGTATCCGCTTCTCAGGTAATTTTTGAAAATCAATTGATCTAGCGAGAGGGTCTAGCATATCCTCAAGAAATTGGTAAGCGATATTTGATTGTTATTTTTTTGATCACTCGATTATCCACACGCATCCTTGATAATCTATCTTTCTTAGGGGTTAACATGGTAAGGATAGTGCAAAAACTGAGGCTGTGTCATATAAAGCCTTTAACCAAAAATTCTTCAACTGGTTTGTTTAACTCGACTCTCTCCTTAGGACTCATTTTATAATGTGGGAGATTAAGAAGCTGTGATCGTTAGAGAATGTAAATGGCATGTTGGATTTCCCGTAGAGGCAACGGCTCACTAGGTAATTCCGAGGATATGACATCAAAAAATTCATCTAATAAGGACTTAACTTTAGGAGTTAGGTCAGGAATTATGTAAGGGCTAGAAATTTTTATAGCAATGATGGCTACACAAGATTTGTTATCTAGGTTCTCTATTTCAAAATATTTAGGATCTAGTAAGTGGAGTCCCTTGGTGGTTAGGACTTATGGAAGAGACTTGAGAGTTCTTGATTTAACCTATTTTGATGGTTTTGCTGGTCGCAAGATGATGTTTTTGCTTTTGTACGGAAAGGCATAAGTGTTTTCTCTTCCATGATTGGTAACATCAATGTCATACAACCAACGCAAACCTAAAAAAATATGGGCAATGTCTATTAGAAGGACGTCACAGTAGGATCTCATCCTAGTAATTGCTCATTTTGATTGGTACTAGGCATCTCTCGGTCATGGGTAAAGTGGTTTTGTCAACCTATGCTACTTCGAATGGGGTCGGATGTGACTCTACCTTGAGGTTTAGTCTCTTGATGGTAGATTTTGAGACTACGTTCATAATGCTACCCCCATCAATGACCAATTTACAAGTTCTTTCCTCGTTTTGGATAGAAGTATGGAAATTACTTGTCCTCTTCCATTCGTTGGCATCTTCAATTTCTAGTTTGTTTTTGTCACCTCCGTAGGCTTTGGGTTTAACTACTTGGTCTACTTCCTCGATTTAATATTTTGGTTTTTGTTTTAAGGTAAAGGTACGTTGAGGACAACAAGAGGCCATGTGACTTCTATTATGACAATAATGACACCGGAATGAAGATGAACTAGTTTGAGAACTAGCAGTTGAACGAGTTGGACGATTAATGGTTGAGCCAGGATTGTTGCTAGTAGAGGAGATTTTTAACCTGACATAGCCACTACTTGCGGTATATTGGGTAATAGTTCTATTGTTGGGGGATTCAGAAGATGCTCGACGAATTGGATAAAGTTTTGTGTATTTCTCAATCTCAAGGGCTTGTCGAAAAGCTTCCTCCATGGTTTCGGGGAAACTAAGGGAGACTTCCTGTTGGATGTCAAACCTCAACCCATTAACAAATTTTCAGACAATGATAATTTGGCCATCTTCTATTTCACACCTAAGTAAAAGCAAGGTTTGCAATTTTGACCTGTATCGCCCGGTACGGGCGGTACATACTGGCGGACCGGGCGGTACATACTGGCGGACCGGGCTATACATACTGGTCCGCCAGGTTATCGGTACGCGGACCGCCCGTTACTCGGCGGTTCCGTCAAAAATCGACTGTCGGCAGTCGATTTCGGTCGTCGGCGGTCGATTGAAGAAGAAATCGACCGTCGGTGGTCAATTAAGAGAGAAATCGAATGTCGACGGTCGATTGAGGAATAAAAAGGGAAGAAGAGGAAAAGAAAGAAAAAAAAAAGAAGAGGGGAAGAAAGAATACCTCGCCTGTGTGCCGTCCTCGCCCGTCTGCCGTCGTCGTCCGCGGGTCGCCTGTGCGCCGTCGCTGCTCGCGGGCCGCCCGCGGTCGCTTTTTCTCCCACGCGAGGAGACGGAGCGTCTCCCTGCACTGTCACGAATGGTCATCGCTCAATCGCAACTCTTCATTCCGTGAACCGTTCGTCACTTTTTGTTGCTTGTACAAACGTTGGGTAGCCTGTTTTGCCTTGGTTTTGGGTGATTTTGCCTAGGAATTATGAGCAGAAACAGTCTGTCAGGCTGCAGAACGGTCGCTCGCTGCGCGAAGCCAGAACAGGCCGAAACTGCCCCAAAACTGCCCAGTTTTGGATCGTTTTCGCGTGCTGCGACGATTGAACTGAGCAAAGCAAAACTTCAGCCATCTCAGCCCTCTGGACCCCCCGGGAGGCACAGGGCTAGATGGGGCATCAGGATAGTAGTCGGGTGTGAGTACTCAAAGAAATTGAAGTGTTTTGCGTCTGACACCCTTGGGAACCGTCGTTTGTGGACTTGCGACCGTTCTTACAGCCCTCTAAAGTCCTGTTTCGCTCTATTTCTCTCTTTTTCTGCTGCACACAAGGTGTTCGACGAATTGCTTGTAAGAGTTGCCCTCTTGGCGAGACGTTGGGACTTGTCCGTCGCTCGTCTTCAAAACTAATCAACTTCTCTTTTTGCAGGTCCTTCGGGACCCGCACGAGGTTGCAATTGGGCTGACCCTTTGCGGGCAAATACGTCTCGGTGTTTCATGACTTAGGCAATCCCAGCTAAGTCCGGAACATTGGGCAAAGATTGCTTCATGACTTAGGCAATTCCAGCTAAGTCTACAAGTTTATCGTAAGGGTGCCACACGGCTTAGGCAAATTCCGCTAAGTCCAGTGACATTGTGTTATCAGAGCAGGCAAGCAATTCGAACAAACAAGCGAAGAGGATTTGCAATCTTGCTATGGCGAAGCATTGTGGTGAATCGAGCCAGATGGGGCAAGCCGGACCTTTGCCCCAAGCAGCCGCAAGTGGGCTGCAAGTGCAAACTCGCTCGTAAACTGCTGGAGCCGCTCATGAGGAGTGCGACAGTAAACATGACGAGCGTGAAGTTGGGTACTCTCCGCGAGCGGAGGAGGCACAATCTGGTGCACCAACTGGGAAAAGGAGCCACAAGGAGAGACTTTCAACGGTGGAAACCCGCCTCGATGTTTTTGAAGCGAGCTTGGAGGAACTCTATCAAGGCCAAGGAAGGCTCCTTGGAGTAGAGAGCTCGCAAGAAGAAGCTGAATCTCGGATCGACAGGGTTGAGTCCCTGGTTGACTAACTGACGGAGGATACTAAAGACTCCATACGACATCTACATGAAGTTGTGGGCGAACTCACGGCCAAAGTGACGTTGCTCACTATAACTCTTAATAAGGGAGGGAACAATACCCGCGCTGCACCGCCACAAAGCTTCAGAGCACCAGAGTCGCATTGTTACAAGGGCGCTACAGATGCCAAAGAGCTCGAGAATTTCCTGTTCGACATGGAACAGTATTTTTGTGCTACGAGACTCGATTCGGAGGAAATCAAAGTTTCTATAGCAACCATGTATCTGAATGGAGATGCAAAACTTTGGTGGCAAACCCGTTGGGAAGAGATCCAACAAGGTCGATGCCAAGTGGATACATGGGAAGACTTGAAACGCGAGTTGAGAACGTAGTTTTTGCCCGAGAACACTGAGTTCGTCGCGAGAAGGAAACTGAGACAACTCTGCCAAAGTACTTCCATCCGAGAATATGTGAAGCAATTTTCGACACTGATGCTGGATATACAAGACATGTTCGAAAAGGACAAACTATTTAGCTTCCTCAATGGCTTAAAGCCATGGGCACAACAAGGACTAAATCAGAGGAATGTCATCGACGTGGTCGGGGCAATTGCAGCCGCGGAAAGGCTAACTGATTTCGTTTCTTCGAAGGATTTAGGAAAGAAGAAACAATCCTCGGGAAATCGTCCAGCAAAATACTCTCGTGCAAAGGAGTTTGGGGGCGAACAGAAGAAAAAGAGCTTCCACAAGGGACCGAGCTCAAAAGGCAAAGCCCCAAAATCTAGCGGATGCTTCTTGTGCGGAGGACCGCATATGGTGAGGGAGTGCTCGTAGAAGCAGGCACTCAACGCCTTAACGACATCAATACACCCCCACAAGTCGGACAAGGGCAAAGCCGTCGCCTTTAGTTGGAGTAGTTCGGAATCTAGCAGCGACGACGAGGAGTCGCAAGGACCCCGAATGGGAGCGATGCGTTTGTTGAATGCATTACGGGGTTAAGTGGGGGAGAGAACAAAGACAAAGGCGCAGAAGGCAGCAAGTAGCGAGCTGATGTATGTGGACATCAAGCTTAATGGCCGAACAACCCTTGCAATGGTGGACACCAGAGCTACCCACAACTTTATTGCCGATCGTGAAGCAAAGCGACTTGGACTTATCTTGGAGAAGAAACCAAGTCACATGAAGGTTGTGAACTCGGAGGCCAAGCAGATCTCCGGATTAGCAAAGGGGGTCCCTATTAAGATTGGAACGTGGAGCGGGTGCACAAACATGATGGCAGTGCCATTAGACGACTTCCAAGTGATTCTTGGAATGGAGTTCATGCACGCAGCGAAGTTAGTGTCGATGCCGTTCCTAAACTCTTTATGCTTAATGGGAGGCGACGACCCCTGCGTAGTTCCACTTTCTCGAGGGAGAACTAAGGACCCACAGCAAATATCGGCATTACAATTGAAGAAAGGGGTGCAGGAAGGTGGATTAACTTTCGTGGTTGCTGTGAAGCTGGAGCCACTTGACGGGGAGGCCATTCACGAACCTGTTGTGGTGGCAAACGTTCTGAAGGAGTTCATAGACGTCATGCCACCCGAGTTGCCAAAGACTCTACCACCACGCAGAGGCGTGGATCATAATATTGAGTTGGAGCCGGGAGTTAAGCCTCCAGCGAGACCACCCTACCGCATGGCCCCTCCAGATTTAGCAGAACTGAGGAAGCAGTTAGATGAACTGCTAAACGGTGGTCTCATCCGCAGTTCAAAGGCACCATTCGGAGCTCCAGTTCTCTTTTAGAAGAAACAAGATGGGAGCCTCCGATTATGTGTCGATTATCGAGCCCTGAACAAAGTAACGGTGAAGAACAAATATCCTATTCCGCTTATCGTGGATTTGTTCGATCAACTGGGCAAGGCCAAGTATTTCTCCAAACTCGACCTTCGGTCGGGGTATTGGCAAGTGTGCATTGCAGAAGGTGATAAGGCGAAGACTACCTGTGTAACCAGGTATGGAGCGTTCGAGTTTATAGTGATGCCTTTCGGTTTAACCAACTCTCTGGCCACATTCTGTACTCTGATGAACCAGCTTTTCGAAGAATATTTGGAAAAGTTTGTGGTCGTCTACCTAGACGATATCGTTGTCTACAACTAGACGCTCGAGGAGCACGTTGAGCACCTTCGGACAATCTTCAGAGTTCTCAAGGAGAACACCTTGTTTGTGAAGAGGGAGAAGTGCTACTTTGCGCAGGCATAAATTCTGTTCTTGGGGGCATCGAGTCAACAGTGGTTCTATTCAGATGGGTGAGTCGAAGGTGCAAGCTGTGGCAGAATGACGAACACCAAAGAAGGTACCTGAGTTGAGATCCTTCCTTGGTTTCGTCAACTATTATCGACGCTTTATTTCTGGATATTCGAAGCACGTAACTCCTCTGACAGAGTTGCTAAAGGAGCAGTCTTGGAGATGGTCGGACAAGTGTGAAGCGGCTTTCCAAGGTCTAAAGACTGCTGTGTTGGAGGAACCAGTACTCAGATTACCAGACTACGAGAAGCCTTTTGAAGTCCATACAGATACTTCTGACTTCGCTATTGGGGGAGTACTTATGCAAGAGGGTCATCTAGTGGCTTATGAATGTCGTAAGCTCAATGAGACCGAGCGGCGATATCCAGTGCATGAGAAAGAGATGACAACGGTGGTCCATTGTTTACGAGTTTGGCGACACTACCTTTTGGGAGCACCATTCGTGCTAAGGACGGATAATGTCGCATTGAGTTACTTCCAGACTTAAAAGAAACTCTCCCCGAAACAGGCAAGATGGCAGGACTTCTTGGCTGAATTCGATATGGTAATGAAGTACAAGTCCGGAAAGACAAATATCGTGGCCGATGCATTGAGCCGGAAAGTGGAACTAGTGAATGCTATACAGTTGGAAGGCGGAGGCCAAGCAAGTCAGTTGCACTCCAACTTTCTTTCCAGGATCAGGGATGGACTGTACAGTGATCCTCAAGCAGTAACCCTGATGCAACTCATCAAAGAGGGCAAGACACGACGATTTTAGGTCCAGGAGGGACTCCTCTACACTAAAGGGAATAGAGTTTATTTTTCGCGAGTGGATAACTTGAGGCGTGAACTCTTGAGAGACTGTCACGATTCCCTTTGGGCCGGATATCCGGGCATTCATCGGACAATTGCTCTCGTGGAGAGGGCATTTTATTGGCCAAAAATGGGGACAGATGTGGAGGATTATGTTCGTACTTGCCTTACGTGCCAACAAGATAAGGTAGAGCAGCGAAAGCCAGTGGGACTTTTGGAGTCGCTGCCGGTGCTGGAAAGGCCATGGGAGAGCATTTCCTTGGACTTCATATCAAGCTTGCCCGCAGTATGGGGACTGGGATCGATACTTGTAGTTGTCGATCGGTTTTCAATGTATGCAACGTTTATTGCTGCACCCCTACATTGATCAGCAGAAGAGGCGGCCAAGTTGATGATGAAGAATGTGGTGAAGTATTGGAGAGTTCCACACAATATCATTAGTGATTGAGATTCTCGATTCTTGGGACGATTCTGGACCGAGCTATTCAAGCTGTTGGGATCGAAGTTATATTCTCCACAAGCCTCCACCCCTAGACTGATAATCAAACAGAAAGAATTAACTCACTGTTAGAACAGTATCTCCGACAAGGTTTGACTTACTGGTCCGTACTGGGCGGTATGTATAGTGCGTACCACCCGGTATTAAAATATATTATAATATTTTTATAATATAATATTATATAATATTAAAAATATTAAAATATAAAAAAAAGGAAAAGGGGGTGACGTCACCTTGATCTGTCTCCCCGCGAGGGAGAAAAAGCGGTTGTGGGCGGCGACAACGCGCAGGCGACCCGCGGGCAGCGACGACAGGCGGCCGAGGACGGCGCGCGTGCAAGGTATTCTTTCTTCCCCTCTTCTTTTTTTTTCTTTTCCTCTTCTTCTTCCCTTTTTCTTCCTCAATCGACCGCCGACGCTCGATTTCTCTCTCAATCGACCGCCGACGGTCGATTTCTTCTTTAATCGGCCGCCGACGGTCGAAATCGACCGTCGACGATTGATTTTTGATGGAACCGCTCGGTATCGGGCAGTCCACGTACCGATAACTTGGCGGACCGGTATGTACCGCGCGTACCGGGCGGTACAGGTCGAAATTACAAATCTTGATCTCCGGCACTATGTGAGTGCTAATCAACTAGATTGGGTGAAGCTGTTGGACATAGCCCAATTCTCCTACAACTTGCAGCGGAGCTCTGCGTCCAACAAGAGCCCCTTCGAGATTATCACAAGACAACAACCGTCAACCCCTCACACATTGGCCATTGGATATACAGGGAGTAGTCCGTCAGCATATCACTTTGCAAAAGAATGACATCGAAATACGGATATTGCTCGGGCCTACTTAGAGAAGGCGGCTAAAAAGATGAAGAAGTGGGCAGACTTGGGAAGGCGACCCCAGGAATTTAAAGTTGGTGACTTGGTGTTGGTGAAGCTCCAACCAGCATCACTCTACTTCTTTAGGCATAAAGTGCACAAAGGATTGGTACATAAGTATGAAGGGCTTTTCCCTATCATCAGTCGAGTACGCAAGCATGCAAGCAACTTGAAAACTTACCATTCAGATCCGCAAGACGCCTCATGAAATATTTCAACTCGACTACCCCCAATCAAAGCCTCCTACGAAAAGCGAGTTGAGACAATTCTGGCGGATCGCAAGACTAAGCTACCCAACGGAGCAGAGCAAACTGAGTACTTGGTGAAGTGGCAAAAACTTCCCCGGACAGAAGCCAGTTGGGAGCCAGAAGACGCCCTACGACATGAAGAAGCCTGCGTTAAAGCCTATCAACAAGCGACGACGAGTTAAGTGGGGGGGAATGTCACGAACGGTCATCGCTCAACCGCAACTCTTTGTTCCGTGAACCGTTCGTCGCTTTTTGTTGCTTGTACAAATGTTGGGCAGCCTGTTTTGCGTTGGTTTTGAGTGATTTTGCCTAGGAATTGTGAGCAGAAACAGTCTGTCAGGCTGCAGAATGGTCGCTCGCTGGGCGGAGCCAGAACAGGCCAAAACTACCCTAAAACTGCCCAATTTTGGGTCGTTTTCGCGTGCTGCGACGACCGAACTGAGGGGAGCAAAATGTCAGCCATCTCAGCCCTCTGGAACCCCCCGAGTGGTACAAGGCTGGATGGGGCTTCGGGATAGTAGTCGGGCGTGAGCACTCAAAGAAATTGAAGTGTTTTCGTTCGACACCCTTGGGAACCGTCGTTTGTGGACTTGCAACCGTTCTTACAGTCCTCTAAAGTCCTGTTTCGTTCTCTTTCTCTCTTTTTTTGCTGCACACAAGGTGTTAGACGAATTGCTTGTAAGAGCTGCCCTCTTGGTGAGACGTCGGGACTTGTCCGTCGCTCGTCTTCAAAACTAATCAACTTCTCTTTTTGCAGGTCCTTCGGGACCCGCACGAGGTTGCAATTGGGCTGACCCTTTGCGGGCAAATATGCCTCGGCGTTTCATAACTTAGGTAATCCTAGCTAAGTCCGGAATATTGGGCAAAGATTGCTTCGCGACTTAGGCAATTCCAGCTAAGTCTACAAGTTTGTCGCAAGGGTGCCATATGGCTTAGGCAAATTCCGCTAAGTCCGTGACAGCGCGGGGAGAAAGATAGAGGCGACATCGCCTTCTTCTTCTTTTTTTAATATTTTAATATTTTAATATTATATTATAAAAATATTATATTATATTTTAATATCGAGCGGTTCGCACTGTTCATACCGCTCAGTACGGGTCCCGTACCAGTACCGATAATATGTCGGTACACTGGTTCGGACCAGTAAGTCAAACCTTGAGTAAAAGTTCCTCAAATCGGGCCAATACTATGCTGCACTAGAATTCAACTGTTTAAGGCTTAACATTTGTTTAACCAGTTGGCTTTGGAAGTAGGTTGGTAAATATTTTTTCTTAAGATTTTGTTCATGACTTTCTGTTGAGTTATGGGTGGTTCAATGGTGTTCAAGACTATGTTGGACATGTTGCCAATATTTCACAGCAGACTCTACCAGTTTCATTTTTGCAAATTAGACATGTTCAATATTAATCATTCCATACCACTCAATAGTCTTCCATGCTATCTAACTAGTCAACAAACACTTGGTTTCAACCTACCACCAAAGTTCGACGCATCCACTTTGACTCTTCTAGCCATTTCCCCCATATTGTTAGCAAACCGAACTCGTTGGCCCATTACTCGAGTTTGTGGATTTTTAATAGGTTCTAGGAATTCATCGACTATTTTTATCACTTTTTGTTTTGTTTTATTTTTTTTTAGGACAACTTTTAAGGGTTCAAATTTTAGTGGTACTGTAATTATAGCTAAAGGGGAGAGAGAGGGTGATAAATAGAAAAAAAGGAGAAACTAGTGGGGAGAAGCGATGAAAACCATGATTTAATGAAATATACGATTTTTTTTTTTCGGACAAAAAATATTAGTAAAGTCTTCAAAAATTTACCCGGCATTGAGAGCTATGTGGTCCACCGATTCTGTAGGGATAGTTGCCCCAAAGTCCAATTCCACATTGTCACGGGCTTAGCTGAATTTGCCTAAGCCGTGCGGCACCCTTGCGGCCCTCCCAAAGACTTGCTGAAATTGCTTAAGTCGTGAAACAATCTTGGCCACTGTTCTGGACTTAGCTGGGATTGCCTAAGTCATGAAACGCCCAAAGCGTTATCTGTCCGCACAGGGTCAGCCCTCGTACAACCTCTTAAGGTCCCGTAGGACCTGCAAAGAAGAAGTTGATTAGCTTGGAAGCGAGCGACGGACACGTCCCGGCGTCTCGCAAAGCGGAAAGCTATACAAGCAATTTGTCGAACACCTTGAGTACAGTTGAGAAAGAGAGAAAGAGAGCGAAATAAGACTTTGAAGGTTTGTAGGAACGGTCGCAAGTCCGCAAACGACGGTTCCCAAGGTATCGGACGCAAGACAAGTTCAATTGCTGATGAACGCCTACGCCCGACATATACCTGGAGCCCCATCCAGCCCGGTGCCACCCGGGGGGTTCCAAGGTGCTGAAATGGCTGAGATTTCGCACCGCTCAGAAAGGTTGCCGTGGCACACGAAAAAGACCCAAAAACAGGGTTGTTTTGGCTCTGTGCAGCGAACGACCGTTCTACAACCTTCGACACTACTTCCGCTCACATTTCTTAGGTAAAAATACATAAACTCAAGGCAAAACAAGCTGCCAAACATATGTACAAACAAGAAAAAACAACAAACGGTTCACGGGGTGAAGATGTTACGGTTGAGCGACGTCCGTTCGTGACAACATGCAAGGGGTTGACGTTGGAGGTGCATGGATCCTTGAGTGTTGATTGAAGCCTTTGCTACTAGCTGGAGCCCAATGGAGTATAGGACTGGTTTCTGGATGGGCTCTGATACCAAACTAATGTAGAACAGAGTAGCGAAGTAGAGAGAAAGAGAGGGGAAGAGAAAGAAAGAGAAGTGTGAGATACGAGAGGAGAGCAAGAGACTAGAGAAGATGCAATTCTTTTCATTCAGATCTGAAGTAGTTGATCTATTGACAATCTCCACTATATATAGGGGTTTCGGAGCCTTTGGTACAATTAATGAAGATTTCTAAAAGTAATCTCCTTGCAAATTAGTATATCTTTTTATAAATCCAAAATGTGACTTCTGGGATATCTAAATAGGAAATGAGTGCACTTAATACAAGAATGCAATTAATATAAAAAGAGTTCCTAGAAAGACCAAAAGATTTTTTTTTTAATTTTCAGCAGAACTCTTAGAATTTCAGGCCAACTAATTGTTGACTTTTTGTTGATTTCTTTGCCTAGAATAAATTTTTTTGAAATCCTTTGTAAACCTAGGTGGTTCTCCATCGATTGTATTCTCCTTCAAAAGTGCCTGGTATTGATAATGAACTTTTATACTTGTATTCCCCATTGTAGTAAATTATACAGCGGTACTTAGGAAAGAAGCAAATTGTCCATCTATCTTTAGATGTTCTGATTCCATCAAAGATATCCTGCTCCATAAGCTAACACATTGTATCCTGGAACTCTTACACTTGAATTCCCCTTGGTATTGATAATGAATTTTCTTTCCGTTGTAATAAACTATACAGTGGTACTTAGGAAAGAAACAAGTTGTTCATCGATCTTTAGATGTTCTGTCCCCATCAAAGTTATCCTGCTCAATAAGCTAACATGTGTTGTGTTCACATGAATGTTATCAGGTGGGTATGCATTCTTTTAACTCAGAGATGAGACTATATAAGCTTTAAGGAACTATGTCCATTACTTGCTTTAGTGGCATTGTAATTTAGAACCAAAAGTTTAGTGAAAAATTGCATGGCTAAAAATGGGTCCTGTAGTGGAGAAAAGGTAATTGATTTCCAGAGGACAAGGGAGCTACCAGTATTTGAGGTTAAAGATAACATTTTGTTATGTTCATATGATGTTTCAATCGAACAGAAGAATTCTTGTTTATCTTCATAATCTCAGTAGGCTATCATTTTTAGTATTCAAGAACTTGATGCCTATATGCTGTTGGTCTGTTAACTCGACTTTCTTTCTGATATCAAATTAAATCAAATAATTATTCTGGTGTGGGTTGAATTATTCAGGTTGATAAGCGATCATACAGGGAATGTGCTGGAGAAAAGGTGCCTTCCATATCGAGTGAATGTGTAGGCCTTAGGGAGACATACTTCAACTGCAAGAGAGGCCAGGCATGTGAAACCTGATACTTGTTCAATAGTTTAAATTCTAAAATGAAAATTGTATCATTATGTTTGATAGTTCAAAGTTGATATACCAATAAAGTTGTCCAATTGTTTTGCATTACTTGTGCGACCACCAAGGAAATTCATTCGCTGACCTTAAATTAAATTCTTCTGTAATGAATAGAAGTTCACACCTCATCTTCTCCTCATCTATGTAATATTTATAGTTTAAAGTAGTTGAAGTTTAGCTCTATGGTTATTTTGCTAAAATTGTGACACCTGCCTGTCTGTTCATTAATCTTAGTTGTCTGGCTCTTAAGTTGTTCTATGGCTTAAAGTTGCCTTGTGCAGGAGTATTGCTTTAGAGCCTCAATTTCAGGTTTGGCAAATAGTCATACAATCAACAGCACCTTTCATCTCAACTGACAAGTTGGACTCCATATCTAGAAGGCTTTTTAGATAAATGATTTTGATTTTCATTATTTTGGTTTACATCTAGCAATCAAGGGAGTTGGTTATTAATAATTGATCATGGAAGTAGTTTATTTATGGGCTGCAAGCTCCTGATATTCTTTCTCATTTGAACCATATGACTTGTTCTGATATATCAATCATATTGATGGAGAACACATTTCTCCCAAGCAAAATCAGTTGCTAGGACAGTTTTTTGCTATATATAATGTGAAGAAAAACAACCTCACCATACCCAATGACATAGTTCAATGGTGATTTAGGAAACATCATATCTACATATACCTAGTCCCTTAATCTTGCTAAACCCAAGTGACCACCATTTAGTAAAACCTAGGATTAATGTTGTTGACCTAAGATGTGATTTTGGCGGATTAGTCAGTGATATATCTCGTACCCTTACTATAGCTGTTTGACAGGAGCTGTATAATTGAGTTATCATAATCATTATTTTGGATGATAGATGTCTCCTTCCTGCTTATGAATTCTAAATGACTTTGTTTTATGGAAATTTCAGGTTGACATGAGAGCACGGATACGCGGCAACAAAGGTTACTAGATCCTAAAATTTTCCTTTGTTATGATGCAAAATGTTGGGTTCACCAAAGTAACCAATCTATAAATTGTATTTAGTCAAAGAGCTGCTTTTATTTTCAAGGCACAACTTTGCATTTGTTCAAGTAGAATCTTACTTTGTTATGTTGTTTAAGTGGAGCTCTTTAGCGTGCAAGTTTCAGTCACTTCATTCTCGGCACAAATGTCAACCAATTGCGTCAACAATGTGTTGGTGTGAGGATGTCAAATTGCATCCCAGATTCCCATCACAAGACATAAAGAATGCTTCTTAAATATTACAATGAAATGAGAAAGTGAGAGAATGTCAAGAAGTTTCCCTTCTAGCTTCCAATGACTTAATTGTTTTTTATATATGTTTTTCTCAAAAGTCTTATAACTTTTGTTTATATCTACACGTAGAATGTGCTTTAGATAATTCAAATTTCTCAATCTTGTTATATTTTTTTCTCAATTAGATTCCAAATAAATTAGAATTTTTATATTTTTAGTTTATTTGTTTAAATTAAACTCTTTCAATGAATTCGTTTTAGTCAAAATTCTTTCTATATATATATATATATACATACTTATCACTAAACGATAGTTACCCAAACGCTCACCTGCTGTGTGATTGGTCATAATATCGATGGCTTCAGAGGTCGAACGCGGACACTCGGTAGATACTAATTCGTCGTGGGTATTTGTGGCGAAAACTACACGGCCCGTGCGTCACTCGCAACACCTGGATCCCACCGACATCAGTGGTGTTTAAATGCATCTTGATCGACGTACGCGATGATTCACCCTTCATCCGACACGTTGGACCCGGTGGGCTCTACATATTGGTCCAATAACAGAAGGGGTACAAAATAAGTTCTTTCAGGAAAAGTATTGCCCCTGCAACGTCGTCCTTTCTCCAAGGACGGCAAGGAAGGAAAATTCCTTTTGGACACGCAAAAGAATCCCAAAGATGATACCCAGATGATCCGAACCGTCAATATCATATTGATCACCGATCCTACACCACTTTCTGCGGTCAATTTTCCGTGTCGGCGTTGTGAGTATCTAAAAGCATTGCTCAAGAAAACAAAGAGCCCTGCAAAATTTGCCAGAACAGGGTCGTCTCCTTTAGTTTCCGGACCGACGCCGCTCCTTTCGGTGTTTTGTCGTGCTCGCTTATACTCCCATTGCCTCCTCGCCTGCATCGCTTCTTCGTCCTCCGCCGAGGTATGATCTCGGATCTGCGCCTCATCTCCTTTCGTTTGTCTAAATATCCGATCGTTTTGCCGTGCTTGTCCATGGCGTCGAGTGGTAGATCGGTCGTCTCTTGTCCGTCTCGATCTCAGTTTTTGAATCCCTTGAACCGGACCATCTCTGTACGTGCATTTTCTTAGTACGGCGTGATGATCTCTTGAAGCGAAGATTTAGCTTTGACTTCCAAGGATCTTTCTTTAGTGCTCTTCGGCGATGTAGTACGTTTTGCTCTCTCTAACTGTTAGACGCCAGATTCTTGCTAGAATCTGGCGTTTAGTGATAGGTTGACTAACTGAATCGAGATCATTCAAGATTCCGATCGAAGTTGAACATTCTCCGCGATCTACACTTTATATTTCTTGTGTGTGCGATCGAAAAGTTGATTTCTTTGTGGCATGTCACTGTTCTTTATGTTGATCTATGTTGCTAACACTTTTCGCGACTAGATCAGGCATATTTTATTGCTAAATCTGAAATCACTAATTTGGTTTGGAGAAATTTTCACATAATTATTATTGCGTTGCTGTTCAATGATTGGGTAACACTTAAGGTTGGTTTTATTAGGGATGGCATCCTCTGATGATCCAGAAGTAGTTGAAAGGAAATATAAGGAGGAAGAGAAGAAGGAAGATGAGCACGAAGAGAAGGAAGGTTTCATCGAGAAAGTCAAGGACTTTATTCATGATATTGGTGAGAAGATCGAAGAGGCAATAGGTTTTGGAAAGCCGACTGCAGATGTCACCGGAGTCCATATTCCATCTATCAATCTACACAAGGCAGATATTGTCATCGATGTGCTGATTAAGAACCCTAATCCCATTCCGATACCTCTTGTAGACATAGATTACTTAATAGAAAGTGATGGCAGGAAGCTTGTCTCTGGACTAATCCCTGATGCTGGAACGGTCCATTCACATGGATCGGAGACTGTCAAGATACCGGTAACTTTGATTTATGATGATATTAAGAACACTTACCATGACATCAAGCCTGGAAGTATCATTCCTTACAGAATCAGGGTTGCTCTCATCGTGGATGTGCCAATTTTCGGAAGGCTTACCCTTCCTGTAGAGAAGACTGGCGAGATCCCTATACCATACAAGCCAGATGTTGATATTGAGAAGATACGCTTCGAAAAGTTCTCATTTGAAGAAACAGTAGCAAACCTCCACCTGAAATTAGAGAACAAGAATGACTTTGACCTTGGACTCAATGCACTGGACTATGAAATATGGCTCTCTGATGTTAGTATTGGAACTGCAGAGCTCACCAAATCTGCAAAGATAGAAAAAAATGGAATCACTAAGATGGAGATTCCTATTACTTTCCGGCCCAAGGACTTTGGTTCTGCGCTCTGGGATATGATCAGGGGAAGGGGAATTGGTTATACCATGAAAGGGAATATTGATGTAGACACTCCATTTGGGAACATGAAGTTACCCATCAGCAAAGAAGGTGGAACAACCCGCCTTAAGAAAGGTAAAAATGGAGAAGATGACGACGACGATGACGATGAGGTATGGTAATTCTGTTTTTTTTTTTTTTTTAGTATCACTTACTGCTATGTTTATTTGACTTTCTGCAGACACATATTATTTTCTCAGAATGCCTTTTACTATATCTTGGTGGAGCACATTGGTTTGCTAAGTAAAGCTAGACATTCTCTATAGAAACCACCTGCATTTGTAAACCTCATTTACTTTGAAATTACTGAACTGCCATGGTTTAGTGTTGTTCAGCTATGGTTTAAAAACATTCGAGGGCACTGTCACATGTATGCATTAAAAAGATTCAAGGTTTTGTCATGCCTAAAACTTAACTTCTTCTTGAAGATAGATTTTGATGTTTGGTAATCATTAGATCAGTATCGAGTTTTGCAAATTGCAAAATTCGAGCACAACAGTCATGGATTTGGGCTGAAGTGAACCTGTTCTAATATCAAGTACTAGACCCAGAACATCCCTCCAGTATAAGAAAACAGAGAAGAAAAATGGAGCTTCCATTTATTACTGGTGAAAGAAACAGATAATTACACTAAAGTTCTGTAGGAAAACTGTGTTAACAAAAATTTTTATTCTTTCCAACAAATGCATGCTTAAGAGACAAAAAAAAAAAAGGGATCATCCTTTCCTTTCTTAAATTTGTTTACTTCGAGTAAGAGAATTGACAATGGATAAAGTGAACCCAATCTTCTATATTCACTGAAAGTAGAGTTAAATTTGTCATTCAAGAAATGGATGAATGCAAGTATATTTCACAGCTTCCCGGTTTCTTTAACAAGCCATTTGAAATAATACTTACTTGTTTCTAATCAGATTTTTAATTCTTTGCAAATGTTTATGCAGGATTAAGCAGCTGGAACTTGAGTTAACGAAGTCAAAAGGGAACTCAGACAGAGCTTGCTAAGACATGGAATCTTGTTGTGCCTGTCAATCTTTTTAATGGATTGTTTATGTAAGACCATAATACTATACTATCTTTGCCATTGATGGCATCTTGAGTAAGCATGGGGACAATGTTCTGGACTGAACTATATTTTGTCTGTTCTATTAGTTTTCCCATATGTCTTGTGCTGCCTTTGAGATAGTATGATCCAAATTATCTTATAATTTGTAGACTGCAGTTTGAACAGTGTGTGTACTATATTTAATGGTTGCAAGGTTTGAAGTTTTGATCTGAGTTCCATATCATAGGGATAAAAATACAGCTACTCAAGAGGCATGATTTAACTACTTTGGCCTGGCAATGTATCTATCTATACAACAATACTTCAGATCATGACTGAAGCATCTTACAAAGGTAAAAAAGTCAAGGCCAGAAAGGAGTCAGTCACCTCTGCAAAGTGAAACCAATCTTATCTCTTTGCTAAAGAAGCTGATACTTCCATCACCCACAATCAAAGCAAGTCTGAGCTTGTGGACTAACATGCAGTGGAATGTATCGACTGCTCCTCTTTTGCTGCAGACTGGATTCTCATCACCATATCCATCAGAGCTACAAAAAAAAATAAAGTGAAGGATGCATCCTCACCCCCACAAGAAAGAATCCAACAACAGTCCAACAAAGAGACAACCTATCCATTTCAGCATCAGTTGATTCCTCTCATCTCTTCATCCAGATATGTGGGTGGATTACATGCTGTAGTGATGACAGAGATTATTGTGAAGGGCTTTTTGACATTAGATGATAAGATGGTAACACTATCCTTGGATGTTTCTAGCACAGGTTTGGGTACACCTAAACACATGAAAAGAAAGGATTTGCTTCTTAAACAATGACAAATTATTTTAGGATACAGACTTAATTAGTAGGTTTCAACTTCTAGTAATTCCCTCTTCTCTCTTTCAATTCAAGCAGCAATAGGGATGATTCACACTTTGGTTTATTTTTCTTGGGTGCCACGTCACCCTAAAAGATTTTACGGGTGATAGCTGACTCAACATGTCATACGTAATCAAACCTATTTTGAATTTTATAATCATATTATGATTATTTTTTAAATAATTTAGTGACGATTAACAACAGGTTTTTCTTATTCGAATGCTTTATCACCATTGCATCAAAGTCAAAATTTGCCACAAACACATCACTCTAGAAAACATCACGGGACTCATTATGCAACACATTAATGTTTCCTCAGATCCATACGAATTATATTGGAATTTAAGGTATTTAATAGGTTGGAAAAATCTTGTGAAGACCCAACCCACTCTTTCAAAAATTCTTTTTCAACTCTTCTTGATTCTTTTCCCACTTTTTCACAAGAAAAAAAGAAAAACAAAATCACACACATATATATCATGTAAAACTAAACATTTTAGTTGATATCTTTTACTTTTATCTTTAACACAAAAAAAATAATTAATTGACATCGATATTCTTTCAATAATGTAGTTCTCAGTGGGCTCGGGTCATTTTCATTTTTTTCTTTGAAAACTCTTTTCAGCTTCAACTGTTTGAACTCTATTTCAACAATTTCTTAAATATTTATCTATATTTTTAATATTGTAATATAAAATTAAAAAAAAGCCAAACTCAAATAATCAAAAGATTACCACTTTATTATTGTTATTGAATGACTGATATGAATGACCATAAAAGATAAATCAAATGATTGATGAGAATAATAAGGATATATTAGTTATTTATAATTAATTATTTATATATATATATTAAAAGTTGTATAAAAGGACAGATATTTTATTTATTAACTTGTGAAAGGATAAATATGTGAAAACACTAAAAAAAAAACTTCCCCACTGCGCTATAAATACACAGCTTCTTCAGTGGCGCCATGTATCGTTTCTCCTCTCCCATTTCTGTTCTCCGGCAGGCACATCTCCAAGCCTCTCTCTCTCTGTCCCTCCCCCGGCCCCTATTCCTCGCCATGGATGAAGAATACGATGTGATCGTCCTCGGAACCGGTCTAAAAGAGTGCATCCTCAGCGGCCTGCTCTCCGTGGATGGCTTCAAGGTCTACTCTCAGCCCGCCAATCTCCTGTGTTTTAACTCCATAGTCCGAGAAAAACTCTTTCGCAGGATCCCAATATTCTTGGTTTGATTGGGTCGGTGGCTCATTGCTTTTTGCTCTGTTGTTGTTAGGAAGACGGATTTACCTCGAAAGATTGGATCTTTATGTGTCATACCGAGTGAGCTGCTTCTTTGTCTGATCTCAACTTCGTTTACTTCTTTGCCTTTATTTGTTCAAATGGAATTCCGGATCAGCACGCCCTTCAGGGTGCCATGACTCCAACTTTAATCTTGAGGAATGAGGAAAGAGGTGTTGTTGGAGTAATATGCTGGGAAGCTTGAGAGCAAAAGGTTGTGTGTAAAAGCTTATAAATATATCATACAATTTCCTAATAATTTAACCTTTTGGACGACCTCTGATTACCGAACTCAAATATTCTTCTCTAAAGCCTTTTGATGCTATATTGGGTATATCATCAACAATAATTTTTTCATCATCATGCTTTAGAAAAAGGAAGCAAAGTGTATTCTATATCGTTTCAATCTATACCCTCCTCTACTATGGAGATCTTTTCAATATGTGCAGCGTTTTGAAAACTTGTATTTTTGTCATAACTTGCTATCATCTGAGATTATGATCGAATTAATTTATATCGAAGTTTATTGTGTCCGAAAGTTTCCATACCTTCACCAGAAGTCTGGCACATGCAATTTTTACTTTGTTTCCGAATTTATTTCTTTTTAAAGCATTCACAGGTAATATGCCATATGACATTCGATTCATAGTTTTTAATCTTGATTGGCATTAGTCGTTAACTATGTTATCTTCTGGCTTTCTTAACATATTTAATAATAACTGTCTTCTATTGTTGATAAAATTTTAATTTGCTAGACCTTTTAATTAATCAAAGAGATAAAGGGTGAGGATCTTTTCTTTGACTTGTTTTTTTTTCTGGAAACTCGTTCATACTCCATAATGTGTTCTTTTGTTGTCCATCTGGCATCATGTCTCGGAAATTAAATCTTTTATCTGGGTAATATGAGATTCCTCGGCAAATAATGACTGAAATTAAGTTTATAATATTCATCATTTTCAATCAGATGCAAAGAAAGGAATGAGGCAAAAATCCCATTTTCTGTTTCACTTTTCTCTTGTAGGGATAGTTATTTTCAGTTGTGAATGCCGTAAACATGATAGTAATGTTTACTGATTTGCATTTTTGCCTCAAAAGAAGTCTACTTTTATTTTAAGCTTCAGGACTTACCATTGGTTAGATACTTGTTAACTTTTAACTTTCTTTTGCTGATTGCATTTCATATCATGATCATCTCAACTATAAAAGGGACAGTGTATGCTTGCTTTCAGTTGGCACATCCAGAGATCTTTTTCTATTGTGAAGTTGTAGCACCATCTCATTCTTCACCTTGTAATCAAGCTTTAATACAGTAATTGTCTTGTTCTTGATGTGCTGCAGTTCTTTTGGCTTTTGGAGGTCCTAAGATGTATTTGATGCTCCCAATGCATTCATTAAGTGCTTGTTTACTGAACATTACTGGAAAATGTCTTTGCTACCTGGGGAACATGTTGACTTTTGATGGCTTCTGACAATCTTGTGTACCAATTTCTTAATGCAGTTTTTATTTTACGGCCTAGCTTTTTGTTAATAGGCTACACATGTAATTTATGGAAAGAAGATGTAGATGCTCTGTTGAGATCATGAGATTGTCCTCAACTTCATTGCTTGCTTGTTAGCAGAAATTAACATTATTTGCTTAATCAATTTTACTTGCACCTGTTGACAGGTACTGCATATGGATAGGAATGGTTACTATGGGGGAGAGTCAACCTCACTCAATCTCGTCCAGGCAAGAAACATCTGGATGTTTGGTTCATAAACCAGAGCACTGCTTGGACTTGCTTGAATATGTCAATGGCGTTGTTTCTCAAACACTCTCGTCTTATGGAACTATGCTATGTTGAACATTTTAGCTGATAAAAAGATATAATTCTTCCCAAAGATGAAATTGGATGGTGTGGTTATTTGCTGTTTCAAAAGAGGGGGAAAAGAAAAAAAAAGGACAGCTATAAGTTTCATAGTCGAATACTACTTAAAAAAAATGACTGATAGGAGACGATTGGATCAAATCTTATTTTTGTGTAAATACAAATTGAAATAAAAATTAACATCCTAAAGTAATAATAAAGTAGTATCTTTTTTTCCATGTCCCTGTATTAACTAAGTTGTCCTTTCCTTTGACAGCTCTGGAAAAGATTCAGGGGTAGCGATAAGCCTCCAGCATATCTGGGGCCTAGCAAAGATTACAATGTTGACATGATTCCAAAGGTTTGTTCCTGTGTACCATTCATGTAAGCTTTAGTCTCATAGATTACCATGTAGATTGGTCATTTTCATAAATTTTTATATTGATAGTTATCTATGATCATAAATCATTATGTAGGTTGGTCCTGTAGGGTACTAATATGTTCCACAATGTGTTGGTTTTTTTTTTTTTTTGCTTGAATCTCTTTTATGATAGAAACTTTATTACATGGAATGAACTTCTGCTATAAGTAAAGTTGTATATTGAATTATGTTTTTAAGTTAAAAAATCTATGGCTTTTAGAACATTTTTATTTTTTGAAAATTCTTTCTGTTGGTGATCTGTAATGATTATCTTATGCAAATATATTCAAAATTAAATAAATTAATCAATATCTGAACTTTCCAGGAGTTCTTTTTTAGTTGATGGAAACATTTGGTAGAAGCAATCGAATAGTTTCCTGTGCTTAATCCATCTTGTAGATATATGCATGGTTGATTTTGGTCGATCTTGAAAGGAACTTGTTAATCCTTTTGTGGCTAGTTTATGATGGCTAATGGTAGTTTGATGCGCACGCTTGTACGCACCAACGTCACTAAATATCTTTCTTTCAAAACTGTGGATGGTAGCTACGTCTTCAACAAAGGAAAGGTATTACCTCATCTTTGTTATTTTCTGCCATCATTAAGTTGTAATTTGTTGTATTTGATGGATTTTGACATTCAATATTTGCTGGTTTTTGAGCAAAAAAAAAAAATGGAATAGATCCATAAGGTTCCTGCCACTGACATGGAGGCACTGAAGTCTTCATTAATGGGGCTGCTTGAGAAGCGTCGAGCTCGAAATTTCTTCATTTATGTCCAAAATTATGATGAAAGTGACCCAAAAACACATCAAGGATTGAACCTTTCGAGAGTGACTACAAGACAACTTATCTCGTGGGTGTCCTTTATTGTTTATTTATAGTTGATTTTGTTTATTGGAAGTTCATATGTGGTATTATGACATGTTGCTTTGTTCTTACAACAAAAAGGGGTTTCAGGTGAGTTTTTTCAAGTCATCGGTATTTGAGAATATATATCAAACAACCCATGTCCATGACATAATTATAGTAGAAAAGAAAACATAGAACTCACTACGGTTGATTGAAATAATTCTAACAAAGGACTGAAATCCACTACTCACTATATTCAGGGAGAAATTTTTTTCTATTAAATGAAATCATAGGTTGTATGGCAGTCGGACATTAAATCCAAAAAGTAGTTTGGAGAGAAAAGAAAGCTTGCTACCTGTGGATTAAAATGATATCGGTTGATGTCTTACAACCATGATCATCTCAGACTTTGCGACTAAAACTTAGTTAATGACACCTCTAAAGCCTTTTTGAAGATGGGAAGGGCTTCTTTTTCTTGAATTATACATGTAAGAGTTTGTTTAGTCAGAGGGGGCTGGTTATTTTCATAGGCTTTGGGAGATCAATAACTATTAAATTGGTTGAATAATTTTGAATTAATTGGATTCTTAATATTTCTTTTTATTGTTTCACTGCTCAAGCTTATCCTGTACGAAACGGATCTTTGTAGGAAAAGGGAATACAGGGAAAGAAGTAGTAATATGTAGGTGGTGCCTTTTTGGTCCCGAGCATAACTTGCAAGTTTATGTCACTAATCGGCACATGAAGCATGATGCTGTAGCAGATACCTGAAACGAAGGCATAATCCAATTTGTATGTCAAAACATATGTTGTTTAAGAGATTTAAATCTGAACAACAAGGCTCAAAGCCTTACTTAATGCGTGCCCCTTATCAAATTATCTAAATCCGAAACATGATATTCTTGTCTTCCAATGATCTAGTTTTGCTATCTGGATCATCCTTTTTATTTATTTGTTAATAGAGATTCATGCTTCAATGCTAGGCAACAGAGATCTGTATTTTCTTATATCTGATCTGATTGTTTGGAAAACCTTGTTGCAGTTATTCTGCTATTATTACTGTAACAGTGCAACTAGTTACTTGGACTAGCTACTAATTCTGTCTTCACTTTTGTATTGGTCAGAAAATATGGTCTGAGTGACAACACAACTGAGTTCATCGGCCATGCATTGGCCCTTCATAGAGATGATCAATATCTAAATGAACCTGCTCTTGATACTGTGAAAAGGATGAAGGTAAATGCTTTTTCATGTTTCAAAAAGTCCTTTGGAGGAATTTAAATGCTATCCTCTCATCTTTTCGCTATCTGATATATATATATATATATATCAGATAAAAGAAGCTATATCAAACGAATTAGTAAAAAAAAAAAAAAAAAAACATACATAATGATCCATATTCAATCTTCCTCAACAAAATTATGCTTCCCTTGCTGAATTATTTCTTCATCATTCAGATTAAACAAAAGGCCAATCACCAGGTAGTGGAAAGTTTGCTTAAATTAACTCAGATTTTCAAGGATACATACATATAAATGCAAGTCCTACTTCCAAATCTCAGTTTATTTATTTAAACAAAAAAAAAAAAAAAACATTTATAATCAAAGAAGTTGCCCTGTGGCTGCTGCTACTTTATGCATACTGCTCCTCTCTGCTTTTTCCTGGTGGATTTCCTTTCCATTTGATTCCTTCTCCATTTATTTATTTATTTATTTATTTATTTTGTGGGTCTGGTGCTCACAAGTGCATACTAAGGTTGTTGCTGAATGGAATGGTTTGTCTTTACTGGTCATTTGTATCGTCGTGATGTGTTGTCGGTACTGATGTGGGGTTTTGTACATGCAATAGCTGTATGCAGCATCCTTATCACGATTCCAAGAAGGCTCACCATACTTGTATCCTTTGTATGGATTAGCAGAGCTACCTCAGGTTAGTCAAATTCAATTTCTCAGTCTACACAGTATTTGGAAATTGTTCTTCTGATACTCTTACTGGAATTACAGGCTTTTGCACGCCTTAGTGCTGCTTATGGTGGCACATACATGTTGAATAAACCAGAATGCAAGGTATCCTTTTGGGTGTGTCTATCTTTTTACTGTTTATTCTCTGCATGGCTGCAAATTCTGCAAGTTAAATTTGCTTTGTCATGGTTGAACACTGGTTGGGTTTCTTCCAGGTTGAATTTGATACGAGAGGAAAAGCTTATGGTGTGACATCCCAAGGAATAACTGCTCGATGCAAGAAAGTTGTCTGTGATCCTTCCTACTTACCGAACAAGGTAATAAATAATTTGTTGCCTACAATAACATGCTTGCTTGATGATGGTACACATCACAACAACTGTTCCTTCTTGCTGTTCAAATCGAATCGAATTGATTTTAATTTGAAAATAATTATATATATTTATTATTATTATTATTATTGGTACAATTGGCACGAACACACACTCAATTTGCTAATGGCCTGTTTATTCGATAATGAATATTTTGCTTGCTGTACAAAAGCTGCTGCTGTCAGTTCGATGATAAAAAAAATTTCTGGTAAGAGTTTCGTAGTTCGATAACATCTTTCAACTGAATTAGGTAAGGAAGGTGGGGAAGGTTGCGAGAGCCATTGCTATTATGAGCCATCCGATACCCAATACCAACCAGTCTCACTCGGCTCAGATTATATTGCCGCAGAAGCAACTCGGACGACGCAAGTCTGACATGTGAGTCATCAGAGAGCTTATTATTTTATTTATTTATTTATTTATTTATTTTTTATTCTTTAATTCTACTACTCTTGTGGCTCGACAGGTATCTCTTTTGTTGCTCTTACTCGCACAAAGTTGCCCCCAAAGGGAGGTTTATTGCCTTTGTGTTGACGGAGGCTGAGACTGATAGGCCAGAGATGGAACTGAAGCCCGGAATTGATCTTCTTGGAGCAGTAGATGAGTTATTCTTTGATACTTACGATCGATACAAACCTATCAACACACCCTCATCGGATCATTGCTTCATCTCAACCGTGAGTACCCGCGATGCGTTTTCTTAGCTCAAATTGCTCTACCTTTTAACAAGTCCCAAGTAATTTGCAGAGTTATGATGCTACAACTCACTTTGAGTCAACCCTCATGGATGTGCTGTCCATGTACACCATGATCACCGGAAAGGTAAATGATCTTGAAATGTTTTCTCAATTTTATATTTCCCAACACAGTGTCTGTCTTTATGCAACATTAACTAACGTCTTCAGACCCAGCATCGTCAAAGAAGGTCTCTATCTCATCGAAGGTTCATTTTAAAAAATAATAATAATTTTAAATGATCTTGAAATTGTTTCGATCAGGTTAACAAGTTATCAGTTCGATCCAAAAGTTTAAGCATCTAGACTAGTACGATACAATCTTTGTTCAATCGAAAGAATGACATGGTGGAGTTGTGTGTCATGAATGCTGACAGACAGTTGTGATAGATAGTGAAGAAGAACCTTCATTCTTGTTTCCTTTTTGCTGTTGCACACTCGATGTCTGTATTCTTGTTTGCATTTATTTATGACTTGCCAAATCCTGATAGATATATTATAATGTGATAACGATGATGCTGTGACACCCTTCTTTTCTCTGCAGACTCTTGATCTCAGCATGGATCCAAGTGCTGCTGGTATTGCCATAGAATGAATGACAACCACATGATGAATTGTTTTCTTCATCATAGTATGTATGTTATTGCGGAAGATGATTGCCATAGTATGTATGGCATTCAAAACAATCTCGGTTGTCTTTAAAAATGCTTGGACTTATTATTTTTCCTACTTGAATAATCTAGTCATCCTTAAATAATAATCTCTTTGTGGTAGATTCATTCTGTCTGTATTCTTCTGGTATTTTAATGTCATCATGCTCCTCCTATTGGTTGGAGAGAGCCAGAGAAGACATCTTGATGACATTAAAAAATTGCATGAAGCAGTTAGTTAGTCCTTCCTATGTGTGCTAGAATTGTGGACAGTGGACTAACCTCAACAAGTTGGCAAGTTATTGCTGCTGTCTGTGCGTTTGAAAATGAGAAAGAGAAAGGGGGTGTGGCAATGTGTTAAAGCTGAGATGGAACAGCGGTTTAATGCATCCACATCACCCTAATCTTTGTGAATAGCGATTCCTTTGAAGAAAGAACATATTTTATATTTCCATGAGCCTTGAGATGTTGTTACCTACCTACCTACCTACCTCTCATAAATGGAACTTTGCCCAGCTAGTTACATAGGTAGTTAACATGTTTAGGAGTAGTGGCTCATGTTTAGGAGTTGTGGAAGTAGTTTAAGAGTTAGTGGGGGTAGTTATTAATCATGGGTGAGATAGTGGGATGAAGGAAGTGGTGTGATGTAGTTATTATTATGTCCTATAAATAGGACCTTAGAGAGTGTGTGAAGAGAAGAGATTGTGTGCATTTAGAGATAATCTTGTAAGTGTTATTGTTCTTTTACCTCATGTTTAATACTACGTCGTTTTCTTGATTGAAAGCGTTTTCGTTAATTGGATCGTAGTATTCTGTTTTATCGTTTCCTTGCTCTTCCTTCCCCAACATTTGTGGTATCAGAGCTTTGTTTCAATCTGAACTGGGCATTATGGCTTTTAATGACAATTCTATGTCTCAACCCCTTATTCTCATCTTCTCGGGCAAATCCTACGATTTTTGGAGTATCAAGATGAAGACTCTATTCAAGTCTCAGGATCTTTGGGACTTGATAGAGAATGGATATGTAGATCCAGACGAAGAACCCAGGCTGAGGGAGAATAGAAAGGACTCAAAGGCATTGTTCTTCATTCAACAAGTTGTGCATGAGACAATCTTCTCAAGAATTGCAGCAGCGACAACCTCAAGACAAGCTTGGTTGATACTTCAAAATGAATTTCAAGGCTCATCGAGGGTGATCACGGTAAAACTTCAAACCCTTCGTCGTGAGTTTGAAATTTTGTTTATGAAAAGCAATGAATCAGTGCAAGATTTTCTTTTTCGAGTGACTGAAATTGTTAGTTAAATGAAATCCTATGGTGAACATCTACATGATCAAATAATTGTTGCAAAAGTTTTGAGAAGTTTAACTCCAAAATTTGATCATGTTGTTGCGGCAATTGAAGAGTCAAATGACTTATCTACTTATTCATTTGATGAACTAATGGGTTCCTTGCAAGCACATGAAGCAAGGTTGAACAGGTCACTTGAAAAAGTTGAAGAAAAAATATTTCAGGTTAAGGGGGAGTCTTCTACTTCCAAAGAAGACAAAAAATCAACAGGAAGAGGACGTGGCAGAGGAGGATTTCGTGGTAGAGGAAATGGAAGAGGAAGAGGAAGATGACACTATGATGGGCATGATGAAAGGCAATCAAACTATGATCAGAAAAACTACAAGAGTGGAATCCAATGTCACTATTGTAAGAAGTTTGGTCATATGAAGACAGATTGCTGGAAAAGAGAAAAACAAGAAAGCTATGTGGAAGAAAATGAAGACAATAGTAAGTTGTTTATGACTCATTCACAAGTTAATGATATCTCAAATGACATTTGGTTTTTGGATAGTGGATGTTCTAATCATATGTCAGGCATAAGATCAATATTTAGAGATATTGATGAAACTCACAAGTTGAAAGTTAAACTTAGAGATAGCAAGCAAATCCAAGTAGAAGGAAAAGAAACAATTGAGGTAAAGATAAATCAAGAGAAGGTAAAACACCTTGATAATGTTTTCTATGTTCCTAGCTTATCACATAACTTGTTGAGTGTTGGACAATTGATAGATATTGGATATTCAGTTATATTTGATGATGGTTCATGCACTATTAAAGATAAGAAATCTGGCTTGATTATAGCAAATGATTGTATGATGCAAAATAAGATGTTTCCAATTGATGTTTCAAATATTGAGAAACATGCTCTTATTGCAAATCAAAAGAATGAGACAAATTTATGGTATTTGAGATATGAACACCTTAACATTAAAAGTTTAAAGTTGTTAAATAAAAAAGAAATGGTTTATGGATTACCTAAAATTAATACACTTGATGTATGTGAAGGATGTATTTATGGCAAACAAAGTAAAAAATTATTTTCTGTTGGAAAAGCATAGAGAGCATCTAATTGTCTTGAATTAATTCATGCTGACGTATGTGGACCTATGAATACAAAATCATTTGGGGAAAATCGATATTTTCTGTTATTTACCGATGATTATAGCTGCATGAGTTGGTTATATTTTCTGGAATTGAAATATGAAGCATTTGATAACTTTCGAAAATTCAAGGCACTTGTAGAAAGGCAAAGTGGTAAATGCATAAAGACACTTCGGACAGATAGAGGTGGTGAATTTATGTCTAATGAGTTTAATTCTTTTTGTGAAGAAAATGGCATTCGCAGGGAATTGACAGCACCATATACACCGGAGCAAAATGGTGTAGCTGAACGAAAGAATCAAACTGTTGTCGAAATGACAAGAAGTTTGCTTAAAGGAAAGCATCTTCCGAATCAGTTTTAGGCAGAAGCAGTTGCAACAGCAGTTTATTTGTTGAATATTTCACCGACAAAGGCTGTTATGAATCGAACTCATTTTGAAGCTTGGTATGGTTTAAAGCCAACTGTAAGCCATCTAAGAATTTTTGGTTGTATTGCTTATGCTTTGGTAAATTCACAAAATCATCATAAGATTGATGAAAAATTAGAAAAATGCATCTTAATTTTATATTATGCATAATCCAAAGCATATCGATTATATAATCCTGTAAATGACAAAATTATTATTAACAGAAATATTGTATTTGATGAAAGGGCAAGTTGAAATTGGGAGATTAATAAAGGTGATGCACAAATTCGTGTTCCAGCAGAACTAGTTACTCCACCAAATCAAGTGACAAATTCTGCTCCAACAAGATCAACGTCAACCTCACCCAGTAGCAGTTCAAATTCAGGAAATGATTCCTCAGATGAAACCCCTCCAGGAAGGTTTAGATCACTAACAGAGATTTATGATTCAACATTTGCTTTATTTATTTCAGATCCTATAAGTTTTGAGGAAGCAGTTGAAAAAGAGGAATGACAAAAAACAATGAAGGAGGAAATCAAGTCAATTGAGAAGAATGAAACCTGGGAGCTAATGGATCTACCGAAAGAAAAGAAAGCTATTGGTTTGAAATGGGTGTACAAAACAAAGTATAATACAGATGGAAGTATCCAGAAGCATAAGGCTCGGCTTGTAGCAAAAGGATATTCGCAGCAACAAGGTATTGACTTTGATGATACTTTTTCTCCAGTTACTAGATTCAAAACCGTGAGAACCTTTTTGGCTTTAGCTGCTTATTTAAGTTGGCCTGTTTATCAATTTGATGTGAAATCTGCGTTTTTAAATGGAGATTTACAAGAAGAGGTTTTTGTTACTCAACCTGAAGGTTTTTTGGTTAAAGGACATGAAGAAAAGGTATATAAGCTAAAAAAAGTACTTTATGAGCTTAAACAAGCTCCAAGAGCATGGTACAGTAAAATTGATTGTTATTTTCATCAAAATGGATTTAAAAGGAGTGATAATGAACCTACCCTTTATTTATATATATGGGTTCATCTGACTCTGTTGTGGCAGAATTTAAAAAATGCATGATGAATAAGTTTGAAATGTCAGATCTAGGTTTACTGTACTATTTTCTTGGGTTGGAGGTGAAGCAAGGATCAGATGAAATTTTTATTTCACAAAGAAAATATGCAATGGATCTGCTAAAAAAATCTAATATGATTAAATGCAAAGCTGCAACTACACCCATGAATGTAAATGAGAAATTGAAACTTGAAGATGGTACAGGTTTGACAAATGCAAGATACTACAGAAGTTTAGTTGGAGGTTTGATCTATCTAACTCATACTCGTCCAGATATTACATTCTCTGTTGGTGTAGTATCTAGGTTCATGTAAAGCCCAAGTAAACATCATCTCAGAGTTGTTAAAAGAATTCTACGTTATATTGCTGGAACTACAAATTATGGAATATGATATTCTCATAATTTTAAATATAAATTATTTGGTTTTACTGATAGTGATTGGGTAGAAGATTTGGATGATAGAAAAAGTACTTCAGGCAATATTTTTAGCCTTGGATCAGGAGCTATATCATGGAGTTCAAAGAAGCAAGCAACAACTGCATTATTGACATCGGAAGCAGAGTATGTAGCTGCAACATCAGCAGCATGTCAAGCTATATGGCTTAGAAGACTTCTTGAAGATCTTCATAAAAAACAAATAGATGCAATCGAAATATTTTGTGACAACAAATCTACAATTTCACTGGCAAAAAATCTCACATTTCATGGAAGAACGAAGCATATAGAGATACGCTATCATTTCATCCGAGATCTTGTAGCAAATGTAGCTATAACAATGAAGTACTATGGCACGGATGAACAAGTTGCAGACATTCTCACCAAATCGCTTCCAGTTAAGAAGCATATTTATTTTATGTCTCAAATTGGTGTATGTAACTATGAATCAAGGAGGAGTGTTGAGAATTGATTCATGGTAGTTACATAGGTAGTTAACATGTTTAGGAGTAGTGGCTCATGTTTAGGAGTTGTGGAGATAGTTTAAGAGTTAGTGGGGGTAGTTATTAATCATGGGTGAGATAGTGGGATGAAGGAAGTGGTATGAGGTAGTTATTATTATGTCCTATAAATAGGACCTTAGAGAATGAAGTAAGAGTGCAGAGAGTGTGCGAAGAGAAAAGATTGTGTGCATTTGGAGATAATCTTATAAGTGTTCTTGTTCTTTTACCTCATGTTTAATACTACGTCATTTTTTTGATTGAAAGCGTTTTCGTTAATTGGATTATAGTATTCTATTTTATCGTTTCCTTGCTCCTCCTTCCCCAACACAGCCAACATCAAGTAGCAACAAAGAAGAAGAAGAAGAAGAAGAAGAAGAAGAAGAAGAAGAAGAATATGATTACAGTTGAAAGGACAGTGCTGGACCATTCATTTGCAGGAATTTGTTGGATCACTTGTGCCTAAGCTAAAAGGCCATTGGAGACCATGCAGCAGCAACAAAGAAGAAGAAGAAGAAGAAGAAGAAGAATATGATGACAGTGCCGGACCATTCATTTGCAGGAATTTGTTGGATCACTTGTGCCTAAGCTAAAAGGCCATTGGAGACCATGCAGCAGCAACAAAGAAGAAGAAGAAGAAGAAGAAGAAGAAGAAGAAGAATATGATGACAGTGCCGGACCATTCATTTGCAGGAATTTGTTGGATCACTTGTGCCTAAGCTAAAAGGCCATTGGAGACCATTCATTTGCAGCAGCTACTGGTCCAAACCATAATTTTGGTTTGGTTTTGCAGGGATGGGGGGTGTAAAGGAAAAGGACAACCATGACCTGCCTTCGTATGCCACATGGCGGCTAAAAGGTCGGTCCTATGACACGGTTGATTAAGGATGGAGGTTCGAGTCATACAAATAATCTCACATGATTCAACAATAAGATCTTTGAGTCATACAAATAACCTCTTTGTTGAATCAATCATATACATATATATCGAGATTATTTAAGATGGTATCACAATAAATTTGAATCATTCATCCGCTCCTCTCTAAAGAATATTCATGCTGTTCATATGGATTTACGCCAACCATATAGACATTTATTAGATCCTTTTCTAGTAGTTTGTGTTTTTTTTTAATGATTTTGTATTTACTGAATTCAAACTTTGTATAAATCTATGCATCATTGAAATCCCATCATAATTTTCCTTCTTTTTTTTTTTGTTTAATTCTCCTAAAAGTATTAGGTGGATGAAGTGTCTTCCGACAACCTTTTCCATCCTTCCCTTTGATATCAATAGGTATTTATCATTTAAACTAACCTTTTGTTCTTCATTTTCTGAAACAAAGAAATCATCATCACCATACTGAAAAACTAAAAGAGCTTCTATCGGCATTCATCACCAACCTAAAAGTATAAAATAGGAAGCACATAATAATGAGTTGACGAGCGTCTACATTGTTTCCGTGACTCAAACCCTAATCGAACTTTTTTAGTAACCTCAGACCCACACTCTATTACAACACAACAATGGTATCCATTTCTTAATTCTTGGTGATCACCTATTTAGCAGTAGCTGCTCTCGCCTACATCACTAAGTGAAGTCTCAACACCAGAACACACCACTTACTCTCTACTTCATCCCCTCTAAATTTTAACTAAGCATCACCAGTTTTAGATGATATCAACTCTCTCTCTCTCTCTCTCTCTCTCTCTCTCTCTCTCTCTCTCTCTCTCTCTAACCAACAGCGTTTCCTGATAGCTTGACGTGTACATACATACATACATAAGAAGTCGTAGACCTCATAAGCAAGCCTGGTGGAATTGAGCTTTTTTTCCTTTAATTATCCTTTGGACAGCTCCAAAGAAAAATGGACCATCTCACGCCCTTTGTACACTTCTGAAGCATGCGCAATGTAAGTCCAGATCTATCTACCCTGCAACGTCTTCAGCACTCCCACATGAATCCAGTAAAGAAACACTGCTGTTATTGTCTCAAACAGCTCAAAGATGGACATGAACACACCCATAACACGAGAGCTCAGGACTTTTTGCATGTCCCAAGCTGATGCCGCTCCAGATAAAAAGACAATGCTGCAGTCACATGCCTGCAACAGTACTGAGATTCCAATGTTCATCTGGGAGGACAAATTATTCTGCAAGTCTTGTAGCAATCATGCCATGGTTATTTCAAGGGGAGAAGTCGAAGGATGGTGAGCTAGATTCGATGGCATTCTTGAAATCCCTCCTCATCACACGGCATCAGTAACAACATGAGCTAACAAACCTAATCTACAGTAAGTTCTCACTCGTAGGTGCAGTGGTGGTACATATACTTAGCTACTGGATATAGTTCTCGATCGCCTTCCCTGGATCACTCGAACTCGGCGTAGTATTCCCTACCGATCTCTTGAAGGGGATTCCACTCCCAGAGCTTGTCTGAAGCCGCGGGCAGTGGTAGAGGCAAAGCATTGATGGGAAGAAGCTGGGCTTGGGAGGAAGGCAGGTGGAGAAGCTGGTTGGGGTTGTTCACGTAGGTCTCGTTGAAGCCTACTAACCTGTTCAGTTCGTCGATCATGTGAGTGGCCATGGAAGGGCTGGTGGAGGCCAGAATGGAGAGCGTCGGGGTGAGACCGGCGATGTTGTTGTTGGAGCGGCGGAACGAAGCGCCGTCTTCTTCGGTCGATGTGGTGGTCGAACTCAGTGAGTTGGTCACCGAAGCTGTTGATCCATAGACGATGGGTTTAGGTAGTGCGTGTCGTCCACCTCGTGCGTGTTGCGCGGTCTCCACCGCTGCTGTGCCTCGAGAAGAAGACGACTTGGAAGCAACCGTGGCAGGGAGTCGGTGATGGTCTTCGACGCCGGCTCGTTTGTAGACACGGCAGATCGATATCTCAGCCTGCATGCAAAGGAATCCGACCTCTGATCACTTGGTTTCCACCATAAGCAACATAGAGAAGCAGAAGAAAAGGTTGATGCAATCGAAACAAATGTTTTTAGTCAACCTTCATACGTAAGTAGGAGGTCAAACCGTAGAAGAGAAAGGATCAAAACTCACCCCATAGAAGGCCAACTTCATGCAAAAGAAATAAAGATGATGTATCATATGAGATTACACCATCGTGCATAGGAGAGATTTTGCTTGACAATCCTGCTTCGATTCATCGCAGTAGCTGACGGGTAGGAGGACCGACACAACGAAGAGGATTGGAACTACTACATCTACAAATCTAATCGTGGTTTACTGGACATGGAAACGGTGCCATGAACAAACCCTAGTCCAAAAGAAATGAGTGACAAACATGAACTAAAGGCTCAAATATTTGTCGAACAATCTCACAAAGTAGTCAAATATTCATGCTGTAAATTACTCCTAGATCTTGTCTGAGAGTTACCTTCCTGTACTGATCGGTGTCGCTGTGTGGCAACCGGTACTCGTTCATGATCCAGCTGGTTCGGATGCCTTTGGGAGCCTTGCCGGAGTAGAACACCAGCGTCTTCTTCAGTCCGATCGAACGATTTTTCTCGTTTCGGATCGTCCGGTCCGCCCCGGTGGCCTTCCAGTACCCCGATGCCGTCACCCGGTTGGGCCGATCGCCGTTCCTGTACTTGCGGTCTCTGGGAACGTAGAAGAACCACTCCTTCTCCCCTATCGCCGCGAGAGCTATCGTTTCCCCAAACAGCAGATGAGCGAGATGGGATCAGGAGGAGGAGGAGGAGGAGGAGACGGTTAGAGTAAGAGATCTCGTACCTGGGAGCTCCCAGGGGTCGTAATGGTAGAGATCGAGGAGGGTTATGAGTTCCACGTTGAAGCGCTTGCCCTCCACCTTCCGGCGGAGGTAGAACTCGATCAGCTCCTCCTCGGTTGGATGGAACCGGAATCCAGGCATGACGACGTCGTGCTCGTGCCCGTCCTTTCCGTCATCTTCCTCCATGGCTGCTGCAATTGCCATAAACCAAGGTTCCTGGAGTTCATCACCTCCCCCCTTCGCCTCTATACTCTATCCTATAAATACTTGGTTCCAATCTAATCGTACCTTTCAACGCGGTGCAAGTGGTAGGAAGAGGAAGATGACAGTCAAAACTTACAGTACAGTACAGTACTGTTATCGCCAGAGAGTTACAATTACTACCGTCGTTGCCTTCTCCTCTTCATCCCCTCTTTGCACAGCTCTCGACGAGAGGCAAGAGAAGACCGCTGCTGTTATCATCATCTTACATGTCTTGCAAACTCTTGTGCCGTCACAGCTCGCAAAGAGGGCGAGGGTGGGATGAGGGGATCAAGTGGAATCCGTGACCACCACTGGTGTATACAAAATTGACCAATGAGTCCGTTTACTGCACTGGTTTCTCTTCCTTTATGCAGTCACCTCACTCCATGTCTCAACAACCAATTTCGCATTAAATGATCCAACGATTCGGATGGATGACTCGTAACGAAGGCTGGATTTCCTTCCCCTTGGCATAATGGTCCCTCATCCTATCTCCACCACTCTCATGTGTCATGGATCATGACTAGATTTGGTCATATTTTGACATGTTTACATAGATAAACCGATGGGTGTCGGATGGCTCGTAGTGTGTGGAGGCATCATATCGATATGCTGTGAAGTTTCATGCAGTTTAGTGAAATCTATTCTACTCTCATGTGAAATACATGTAGGGATCGAGAAGAAGCAACGAAGATTCCCAATGTTCTTCTCACTCTATGATCATTGAATTGTCAGACGTTGCAGATTGGAATATCTCCCGATGAAAAAGACCGATATGAGCTAAATAACTGTTGATTTTTCTATAGAACTTCAGGGAGAAGGAGAAGAGAATAATAGATGACACCAGGAGTACTTTCAATCAATAGTCTGCAGTACTCTGGAATGAACCAAGAGCACCTATTTATAATCATTAAAAGACAGAATGCAGATATTTTAAAATAATAAAAAATCTATCACATCTAAATAAATCTTGTCCTTATCTAAACTGATCTCATCATCATCCTAACTACTTGGATTATTTCCAACACACCCCCTTAATTCAAGTAGTTATAATTTAAAATTATTTTCATGTAATCTTTTTTTCTCTCCAAAATTTTTGTGAAGATGTCGGTAAGCTGATCTTCATTGCTGCAGCGATTGTCTTATGTTTTTTCTCGGTCCACACATTTTTGAGAACTTCTAACCTGAAATATTTTATCGTTTCTCTTGACATTTTTCTCTTTGGTAGCCATCTTTGATGATATGATGGAGACTCTGCATTTGTAGGATTGAATCCCTTTGCATGCGAAAGTTTTATTTTTCTTTTCTTTCTCTTGGCTTTCTTCACATCATCAGAAACTTCTACCAACTCTGTATCTGTACTTTCATTGTTGTCCTCTGAATTTAGAGCTTCACCCCTTTTCTGTATATGTGTGTCATCAACATTACAACCTGCATCATCTGAGACAGTTTGCATAGATCCACAAAATTTTAAATGATCATAACTATTTTTCCATAATGTTGATTCTTCGGTAGGAGTAGCGAAGTCCGAAAATAATAAGACAAACATTTTGTTTTTTGTCATCCTTGCAGTTGCTATCAATTTACCAATTTTCTTATCATAAATCATACATTTTTCTTCATCAAAAATAACATAATATCCTTTTCTCATTAGTTGTCATATACTAATGAGATTTTATTTTAAATCAGGAATAAATAACACATCATCAATAATTTTTTTACCAGACTTTGTGTTCATAGCAACTGTTCCTTTTCCTTTTATTTGAGCCTTTTTACCATTTCCCATCTGCACAGTAGATCTGACCGAATCATCAAGTTTCTGAAAGAGACTTTTATCTCCTATCATATGATCACTACATCCACTATCCAAAAACCAAACAAATCTAGAATATTTTTCATCAGATGCTAATAAACAAATATTTTCTTCATCTCTTTTGTCATCATTTTTTTCCTCATGATAGTTTGTTTGATTTTTGTTCCAACAATCTTTTTCAAAATGTCCATATTTTCCACAATAAGAACATAGAGGAACATTTGGATTTTTATTTTTGTACCAACAATCCTTTTCAATATGTCCTATTTTTTTGTAACAAAAACATTTTCGAGTTTCTTTGTTACCTTCATTTGGTCGGCCTCGTCCTCTGTCCTTTTGATCTCTCCCTTGAGATCTGATTTCTGAATTCTCTTTTTGATCCTTCTTCTGATCTATCTTCATTTGAAGAACATGTTCCAAAGTTTCATCTGAAGATCTGTTCACTTTTTGTTCATGGACTAAAAGAGATCCCATTAATTCATCAATAGATAATGTACTTGTATCTTTAGCTTCTTCTATAACAGTAGAGATCATATCAAATTTTGAACATAAACTTCGTAAAAAATTTTCTACTACAGTTTGATCTTTTAGATTTTCACCATAAGATCTCATTTGATTCACAATAAAAGAAACTTTTGAGAAAAAATCAGCAACAGATTCTGAATCTTTCATCTTAAGTGTTTCAAATTCACGACGAAGAATTTGAAGCTTTGAAATTTTTACCTTTTCTGTGCCTCCAAACACATTTTTTAATATCTCCCAAGCTTCTGTTGATGTTGATGCCATCATGATTCTAGGAAATAATGAATCATCTATTGCTTGTTATAACATGTAGAGGGCTTTTGCATCTCTTTGCATATTTTCATTCATTTGATCCTTTTGATCCTTTTGATCCTTAGTAGTTTTAGGATCCTGCAGATCATACTCAACAAAACTATTTTCTACCAACTTCCACAATCCTTGTGAAACAAGAAGAGTTTTCATTTTAATAGCCCAAAACTGATAATTATCAGGAGTACTTTCAATCAACAGTCTGTAGTACTCTGAAATGAATCAAGAGCACCTATTTATAATCATTAAAAGACAGAATACAGATATTTTAAAATAATAAAAAATCTATCACATCTAAATAAATCTTATCCTTATCTAAACTAATCTCATCATCATCCTAACTACTTGGATTATTTTCAACAATAACATCTATGGAGCTTTCAGATAGGCTCCAGAGGAGACCTTATCTCAAACTTCCTTGTGATTCAAAGTTCTCCGAGTTCTTTCTCCAAATACTTTTGTGATCGTACATACATAAGCGAGAAGTAGACATTAAGGAGGACTTGCACCTTTCTGTCAAGAATGGTGCGAAAGAAGGCCACTCAATTAATTATCTAAAATATCTGCAAAAAAAAATTATTATTTTTTTTTTATTTTTATTCGTCACGATCAAATCTAATAACGAAGGTTCCTGTATCAGAGAATTTAAGATGTCCTTTGGTTTTCAGTAAGTTAGATACTAAAGAGAGCATGGATTATTAGTTCTTCTTCCTCCTCTTCCCTCAACATCATAAGACAAACATGAAAAGGAACAAGTCTCTAGCCCTCAAAACAGTATTTTCTGCTCCATCAAAAGACACAAAGAACTGATGAAAGTGAAATCGTTAGATTAGCATAATGATAGATCAATGGACTTATTTTTGTATTCATTATGAACGCAACGCGTATTCGATAGATTCTACAGCGTTCGGATTGAATCATCCAAGCGTTTGACAGGCCATAAATGGTTTATGTGATGCTGGCCAACATTGACAAGGCCGGTCCTTCAACGCGCAAGAGGTTGAACAATTTTACTTGAACAATCAAGAGGTTATATCGGATTAATTCTACGCACACAAGCTGACATTTTTTTGATGTCACATGGACGTGTTGTGCGTTCATGAACTTGTTGTGTCTCATGATCTGAGAGAGAAGGAAACAAACGAATGCAACTGGTGAAGCAGACGCAGACTTGAAGAAGCTAATTCAGTGACTTCGGTGATTCCGGCGCATGCATCGTATCAGTGTCATCAAGTTCTTGATGAGGAAGACGGAGAAAAGGTAAAAGGCCTCGAGGCATCGTCAGCATTGAATGCTCTTGAGACATGGTGGTCCTCTCTCTCTCTCTCTCTCTTTTTGTTGAGAGGCGACCACCTAAAAAAACTCTTCATCTCTGTCCTTATATTCTGGAAAGCAAGCAATTCTAGACTTCATCATCTTCCATGTTATGTTGTCATTACCATTTACACTTGGTTTTTTTTTTTTTTTTGTCGGATTTGAACTAAGATGGGAAGGCTGAGACATCCACTTCTAATGCATTAGTTCAGCATGTATCCTAAATGCCAATATTATGTAGTACAGCAAAAAGTTTGAAATGTCACCTGAGGCTTTGGAAAGACTAACATAGGCATAATATTATTAAGCAAAGTTTGAAAGGTGCTCCAAAAACCCTAGTTAACGTGTCATGGATGACCAGTGGAGGGAGTCTGAGTTTATAAGGGTTGATTTGGCATCTAGAGATTAACAATTACTCCATGAGTTAATTGTATGCATAGAGATTAAAAAAAAAAAAAAAGTGCATTTATAATGCAGCAGACCAATAGTAAGTGGGCAGTTGGAGAGAGCTATCAAATCTGCAATATGTGGCTTATTGTACAGACGACAAGGAAAGAAGATAAGAGCTTCATCACCAATCAGTGTGAGTGACAGTTGAAGAGAGTTGTCAAAAGCCATGATCCAACTTACTGCAGAAAAATTGTCATGGTCATGAGACCTGTGCTTGTGAGTTAGAAAAAAAAATTGTTTGATGTGCTGAATGATGGTGGTTGTGGTTGCCAAGGACAATCAGAATTGATTGACTTATGTCCCTACACAAACAGTGCATCAAAAGCATGATATATTATGGGCAGAAGAAAAACTTGTGTTCATGGGCACTCTTCTTTGTCACTCACATCCATTGCATAATCTCCCAAGGTTTCATGTTTTGTAGTGATGGATGGATGGATACAACGAACAATAATAGCCCTACAAACATCATGAAGAGCTTCCATTACAGTAACTTGCCATTTTTATATTACGGTGATTAAGTTGTAAAGTTATAATAATCCTGTCTTTGATATCAAAGATATTACCAAGAATAGTGAAATTCTATACATAATGACGTCGTCTCATATTCATTCAAATCTTAATGCTGACTTAATGTGAGGGTAGGAATTCGATAGTTAAATTCTGCATCCGCTCCCTAATCTTTAAAGTTTCAACTATTATCATCGTCTAATTTGTATCAGCATTTAGTCGATCGGGCTTCTTTGTTCAGATGCTAACAGAGTTTTAATGGGAGAAACATTATTATTATTATTATTATTATTATTTGCTGTGTTAATAATAAGATTGAGAAAAAAATATATATAATAATGGTGACTATTACTTGTTTTAGCTAAAGAATAATTGTAGATCAGCTCATTGATTCATATAAGAAGAAACATCTCTGATGAACTGTTAATAAGAAAAATACTTGCACAGCATTTGAACTTTTTAAATTTTGTCAAATGTCTAATTGCTCTATTTCATTTTACAGTATTTTTCTAACTCTCGTTGTGTCCAATGACATTTGTTGTTGGAAAAAGACCTGAGAAGATAAATTGCATGCATGCATGCATGCATCAAATGGACATGCTCCATGAAAGAAAGAACTATGTCAATTCCAGTTCAGATAGTTCAAATGATGGAAGTAGCTTTTGAGCTTTGGCTTCCGAGAATGATCGAACAAGCTCAATATCTTCGGTCCAATATACGACTCTTAAACAAAATACTTTCATGGCAACAAAAAAATCTTATAGCTTTCCTAGGAAATTAAGAACCAGAAACCAAATCCAGGATGATGAATATAATAAGTCAACCATATTTGTGATTGCCCATCTGGTAGCTTCCATCTCATTGCATACATTTGACAACAACTCACAGCATCGTTTGATAACTGCAAGTGTTGTTGTTGTTGTTGGTACTTGACATGGCATATATATATATATATATATGGAGATCATTCTTATTCTTGTGTTACGAGGAGTATGTTCTACTGGAGCTGAGACACCACATGTTTTTGTAAGACAGTGAAGAGTACACAGCTGCTCTATGACTGCTCAGTGACCCAAAAAAACAATGGAAACAAAATCCACTGAGTGTGTGGATGAGAAACCAAAGAAGTAATTGGCTGACAGGTCAATGCATGACAACACTGAAATCTTCTGTCTCCAGCAATGTTCATCATTTCTGACTCTCTGATATCTGTATTGGAGTGCTTGGACTTCACAACCATCCATCCATCCACCTCTCTTGCATGCCTTTTTGTTTGAAGGTGTCCACCAACTCTTTCTCTTCCTCTAGTTTTCCTGCCTTTATTTTCTCTAACTATTTTTGTATTCTGACTGATGTTGCTTCACGTTCATTGTTAACTTGTGATCGGAAACTGTACGATTTAGTGAATGACTAGAAAATTGGTGATGCAACAATAGTGATCATCATTAAATTCATCCATCTGACAAAGACATATCATGTTCGCCTAATATGTTCAAAGCCCTACATCGAACGGCATACACCATGCGTTGTTGGGACCAATCATTAAAGGGTCGACGCGGTGTCAATTAGTGGTGATGAAAATTTTGAATGACTTAATGTTGGGGTTGGTAATAAACTTACTCTTGTAAGTTTATGTGCCTTTTATTTTATTACACACACACACTCATACACTCTCAACTAAGGACATGGCATGTAAGCTGCTATTGCGGGTAACGAGAAGCACTGTTCCATTTTAATTAAATTTCTCTAATCATATAGCAAAAATTTAATGTCGTAAACCACAATCTTTTTTTAATTCCATGTAGCGGTGTGGTGTCAATTCGGCAAAATGCTTATTCATAGCAGCAACGCAAGATTGTGATTCACAGAGAAAAAAATAAAATAAAAAAAAAAGTTTTTCTAGAGACCAGAAAATCTTATTGCAGCTCTCTCAAATACCACTAACAGTATCACGAAGTGCAATGCAAGACATAATAAACCACCAACCACTACACGAGTAGAAGAGATCGATCAAAATAATTAAAATGTTCAGAAGACTTCCGTATAAGCTATCAAAGGACTTTAGAGAGCACAGAAGCTCTACTTCATGAAGTGCAGTGTAATATTTGAAAAGACTTAATTAGCATATATTATCTTTTTCTTTCATCTCTAACTACATTAAAATTATAGAAAATGTGATCTTTCTTTAGAGGGCACAGAATCACCGTATCATGCAACGCAACGCAATGCAATGCAATGTAAGACATCAGCCACCACTGCGCAAGTGAAACACAATCAAGGTTATCAAAAGAGACGAGCCGATGAAGTGCAATGTAAGACATAATTTTTTTTTCTCCGACCACCCTAAAGTGATACTGTTTTGTGCTTAAATCCTTTTGGAGAATGCAGAAAAGAATTGAGAGGTTTTCTTCTTTTCTACGTGCATGCAATTCAATTCTTGTTTGCACCCTGGAGACCGAGGCAGGGGTCTGCAGTAATGGCGGTCTCATGAGCAACGAGGACGGCAGGCACACAGAGGGCATTCAACCCCTGCGGTGCGATCGTTTGCTTGACGCGGTCTGCACGCCCCACCGAGGTGAAAAAGATGAAGAAGAACAAAAAAAAAAAAAAAAAAGAGTGGTGCTGCTGCTGCAACAGCAGTGATGGCAAGCGGTCGAGTTGGTGCGGTCGCCGCCCGTCTTAATGGATGGGAGAGGGACGATCGGATCGGAGAGGGGGGCCATCGCGTCCATTCAATTCCCGACCGAGCGGCCACGGTCTTGACTCCAGCCATGGACTTTGACCATTGACCGTTTCGACTGCTTCTGCCCTTGGCTAAGTTGGCGGGAAGCGCCTCAAGAAAAAGAAAAATTATAACTGTATGCTATGTTTTTTTTTTTTAATTTTATTTATCAATCCAACCTGGTCAAAGCTCATCTGATCTAACTTACTTTTTCAAATATCATCATCTCATTTATAATGGAGTCAAATGATTTATAAAATTATATTAGTATTGAAAAATTATAATTTAAGTATTAAAATTTATAGATATTTAAGTTCTCAAAGTAAATATCAAGGTACTCACCTCACAAGAGTGTATTCATTCGGTTGAGAGAGACGAATCCCTTAACCTACCTAAAGAGGTACTTAGTCTAGTCCTCAGGTTGTCTGTTTGTTTGTTTGTGACATTACCAAAGAAATAATATTCCACTTTAGATTTCACAAACAGTCAGTCATATGTCAATTGGTCAACATACTTAGATGAGACGGTGTCATCATCATTTAAATAATGGTGATTAAGCTACATATCATTCTCCTGCTCCTGCTCCTGCTTATGAACAAGTCGAAGAGGTGTGGATACCTCAAAAACTAAATCCCTACTACCATTTAAATGATGATATCATTTTTTTTTTTTGGATCAAGGTGATATGAAAATAATATGATGCTTCAACGCCAAACCCCGGTACAAGGGAGTGCCACATATACGCATGGCATGGCATGGGATGGCCCAATTCCGCAGGCAACATAGGCCCATCGAATTAGAACTCTTTATATCAATTGGACCTTTCATTCAGCCCATTACTCCCAAATTGCCCGCGTGGTGCGGTCTAGTCTAATCTCGACACGTGGCAGCGCGACAGACTAATACTTCAAATTATAATCATAGAATAACTACGTCAGCATTATTAATGATTAATCTTGTTAGTGTCCGCTATATATGTATGTGTGTCTATGATTAGCAGCGGACACTGCGTCTCGGTAACAGCAGCAGCAAATGGGGGAGCAGCTTTCAAAGAAGGTGGCCTCCGATGACACCTCATATAACCTTCTTCCTCATCTACGATCCTTCGTTCGATACTAGTGTTGCTTTCTATTTGCTTCCCTGCGTTTAAGAGCGACTGAACTCACGGATAGAGCTCTCCGTTTTTTGCCTCCACGGAAAAAAAACGCCTCGACGGAACTGCGTCCACCAGAGGAGATCGATGATGAAGAGATGGCGTTGAGGAGAGTTATGTGTGTGGGGCTGATGATGAGTTCTGGCGACGTATATGTCAGGTGGTATCACTACGTGTGCGTCGGAGTCGGCCCTTCCCGGGCTCGGCGCATGAAGCAGTCCCACTGCCCAACATGCTGCCATCACCGGGGAGCTCCCGGCCGGAGCTACCACCTGGATTCCGTTGCTGTGAGTTCCCTTTTTAGGGTTGCGGATTCGGAAACGCCAGACCGCCTTCACATCAGCAATGTCATGCTGCAGCAGATATCCAGTGGTGGGTGGGTAATAATACTTTTACTATACGGCTATGTTTGATTTTACCCGAATAAGGAAGTATATCCATACTTACTATATGCCTATTCTCCACTCTTTCAGGAGTATGTATGATGCATGAAAGAAACTACATTACGCATTTTTATCACCATATCTTCGACCCTTATCAAAAGAGGCAACGAGAAGGAGACCGTCACGTACAGAATCTGATCATCCACTGCGTGTTCTTTGTGCTGACATCCTTCTGGACACCATTCCCTGTCTGTGAATAAACTAAAAAATGACTGCATTATACCTGCTTTGATCCTTTGACCATATCTGTACTCTGTGTAGCAGCATTATGGTTACGTTAGCTTGATTGTTACATCGTGTGACATATAGCTACGGCTATGGATCACTATATAATAAATATCATACGATCATTTCCAAAGCTAGTAAGTAGTCTTTTTTTATAAGACAATAAACTACTTGCTCTCACTGAAATCCTATGATTATAATTTTTTTTTTCTTTCATATATTTAGGGAGAAGAATAAATGTACAATCCAATGATATCATCTGCACACAGAAACCCATCATAATTGAACACGTCCGTCATTTTACGTCTGCGATGTACGTCGAGGACACGATCGTTATTAGATGAAACTTCGAGGACTCGGCCGTCACCACACGATGATAAAACACGGCTCGGCGGGAGCGGCGAAACGAAACCGTCGTCTCAGCCGATTCCTCCTCCCCCCGTCATTTCTATTTGATCTTCTTCATCTTCTCTCCTCTCCATCATCAGAATTAGCCTGTCTTCCTCGAGGCCTCGAGACCGTCCTCGTTTCGTTCATAGCAGAGCGCGCAATGGGTTTGGGCAACAGGGCGCCCACTCATCGTGCAGCCAAGGATCTCTTCGAAGACTTGAGAGGCAGAAGAGCCGGCTTGATCAAGGCTCTCACAACTGTTCTTTCTTGCCTCTCTCTCTCTCTCTCTCTCTCTGTGTCGCACACACACCGCACTCGATGTGATTTCTTGGAAGATTCCACTGGTTTCCGGTTACCGTGGATTATGTTCTAGCTGGTGGTGTTGCAGATTTTATCAAGTTCTACCAGCAGTGCGATCCGGGTGCGTCGGACCTCCATTTCTTGATCTGCTTCTTTTCGCTTAGGCGTTCGGCTATCTCAGTAGATTCGAGTGTAGATTTGTACTCCGTATCCAAAATTTCCTACTATGATATGTTTGAAGTTTATCGTCAGTATAAGCATTTGTAAATAGTATGGCTCTATTTTGCAGGCAGGTTTTATGTTGTGCATTTCTGATGTTGAAATTAAATGAGTTCTTTTTCTTGTTTTTTATTTTGGTCTTTTGCAAACTTTTTCTGATTTGGGGTCTTCTGCTACAACCTTGGAAGAGGCAAAATGATTAGTAAAATGGACCATGATGACCAAAGAATAAAAAATGATCGTGTGCCTCTTCCATTGTGACTATGAAGCTTTGCGTTTGTATTTTTTTTATTTAAACCCTAAAAAGTTGTTCTGTTTATTGCATTTAGAAACTGCAAAGGAATACATACCGAACTTGTTATGTCGTTTAGAAAGATTCATGAGATTTGAATATGTAGAATCTGCAATCATAAGTTCTATTGAAATGTGTTGGGACATTGCATTTCCTGCACCACAAGCAGTAGGGTTTTCTTATAGGTCGTTGACAGTTATTTTCTGTAGCTTCCTTCTTCTTATATGTATGATTACCATGGTTGTAAAGGTCAGCATGTACTTATTGTTTACCAAATTAGCAAAAACTAAGTCAAGGCATATTCCCTTGGGTTATAATCAACTATTAACAATGGAGAGTAGTATTTATTACTGGTGAATCCTGAGAAAGAAACTTATGTCTATATGCATTTCCTGATGAGACATGGGAAGTAAGGGAACGTCCTGAGAAAGTTCCCACGGAACTTCCTGAACTGGTCATAGGAATTAAGCTTGCCAGAGATGTGACGGAAGAAAAGCAGTGGCTCACATATGTTGCATGCCATGGTTGCTCTCTTTTTTCCTTGCACTGGAGCCTGCGCTTTGGCTTTGGCAAGGAGACCAGGTAACGTTAATTGGATTGGATCTTATGAGCCGTCTCTTTGTTGGTATATTCTAATACCGGTGCATGTTGGAAGACGCATCGTGAGGAGGGTGAGTTCTGGGAAGTGCTGCGACGTGTGTAAAGAGCCACCACCTTCCCGGACTAAAGAAATCAAGCAGTACAAGATGCTGCCGTCGCAAGACTTTTGACCTGATCCAGTGTCTGTCTGGATTACTCGTATGTGGGGTTCCGCGGATCTTCTATCTGAAGTTGTTCTCCGCCAACTCCTTTTTCTATGGGGTGGAGTTCTGCTCAATTTTGCAGCAGAGACAAAAGTGAACCCTTGGGCTGTCGAGGGCGATGCGTTGGTTGAGGCTTCAGAGACACCGGAAAGACCCTTGACCATGTTTAACTTCAGGAAGAAAGAGAAAAGAATAGTATGTCATCAACATTAACGACCTGCATCATCTGAGATAGTTTTCATAGATCCACAGAATTTTAAATGATCATAACTATTTTTTCATAATGTTAATTCTTCGGTACGAGTAGCAAAGTCCGAAAATAATAAAACAAACATTTTATTTTTTGTCATCCTTGTAGTTGTTATCAATTTATCAATTTTTTTTTATCATAAATCAGATATTTTTCTTCATCAAAAATAACATAATATCCTTTTCTCATTAGTTGTCCTATACTAATGAGATTTTATTTTAAATCATGAATAAATAACACATCATCAATAATTTTTTTACCAGACTTTGTGTTCATAGCAACTGTTCCTTTTCCTTTTACTTGAGCATTTTTACCATTTCTCATTTGCACAGTAGATCTGACCGAATCATCAAGCTTCTGAAACATACTTTTATCCCCTGTCATATGATCACTACATTCACTATCCAAAAACCAAACAGATCTAGAATATTTTTCATCAGATGCTATAAAAAAAATATTTTCTTCATCTCTTTTGTCATCATTTTTTTCCTCATGATAGTTTGTTTGATTTTTGTTCCAACAATCTTTTTCAAAATGTTCATATTTTCCACAATAAGAACATAGAGGAACATTTGAGTTTTTATTTTTATACCAACAATCTTTTTCAATATGCCCTATTTTTTTACAACAAAAGCATTTTTTGAGTTTCTTTGTTACCTTCATTTGATTGGTCTCGTCATCTATCCTTTTGATATCTCCCTTGAGATCTGATTTCTGACTTCTCTTTTTGATCCTTCTTCTGATCTATCTTCAGTTGAAGAACATGTTCTAAAGTTTCATCTGAAGATCTGTTCACTTTTTGTTCATGAACTCAAAGAGATCCCATTAATTCATCAATAGATAATGTATTTGTATCTTTAGCTTCTTCTATAACACTAGAGATCATATTAAATTTTGAAGATAAACTTCATAAAATTTTTTCTACTACAGTCTGATCTTTTAGATTTCCACCATAAGATCTCATTTGATTCACAATAGAATAAATTGAGAAGAAATCAACAACAGATTCCGAATCTTTCATCATAAGTGTTTCAAATTCACGACGAAGAATTTGAAGCTTTAAAATTTTTACCTTCTCTGTGCCTCCAAACATATTTTTTAATATCTCCCAAGCTTCTGTTGATGTTGATGCCATCATGATTCGGGGAAATAATGAATCATCTATTGCTTGTTGTAGCATATAGAGGGCTTTTGCATCTCTTTGCATATTTTCATTCATTTGATGCTTTTGATCCTTAGTAATCTTAGGATCCTGTAGATCATACTCCTTTTAATTTTCTTTGAACCAGGCTTTGATACCACTGTTGGCTTTTCTGCAGAACTTCAGGAAGAAGGAGAAGAGAATAGTAGAAGACACCAGAAGTACTTTCAATCAACAATCTGTAGTGCTCTGGAATGAACCACGAGCACCTATTTATATTGATTAAAAGATAGAATACAGATATTTTAAAATACTAAAAAATCTATCACATCTAAATAAATCTTATCCTCATCTAAACTAATCTCATCATCATCTTAACTACTTACATTATTTCCAACATTACATTCGTTAGAAGCAGAACAAAATCTTTTTACTGTCTACATCATCTCGTCGGTCCTCTCAAGTTGTTCTCACTGCACTTTTTTACTGTCGAGATCATGTCGTCGGTCCTCTTATCAAGTTGTTCTCACCGTTGCACTCTTGTTGACTGTGTGTGTGCGCGCGCGCGCGCGTGCAGGTTTTAACCGTGCGGTACCGTGTCAGAAGCCTTGCTTGGCTTTCTCACCTCTTCTGCCTCTCGCTACCTCTTCGACTATGAGCGCGAGTTCACCGTCGCACCAACATCGTCACCCAAAGATCTCCCCTTTTCTTCCCACACCTCTTTATTTCAACATCCTCTGAAGTTAAAAGTTGTGTTGCTGGATATTTCGTCGTGGTCGAGGATCAGCACGACGCGGTTCAATATGTAAGCGCACGATCAACTCAGCGGGATTCAGAGCTCGGGGAAACTAGAGTTGATTGCTAAATCCATGATGCAGCGGTCCCTAGGGTCGCCTTCCCCGTCTGGTTAGCTTCGGGCTCCTGCAAAAAGACCTGAGTCGGGGGGTGTCGTCCGACCAGATCCCTCCGATGGCTAAGTTAGTCATTCTCTCAAGAAATTTTCTTTTCTCTGAAGGAATGAGAGTTTTTTCCTCTCACTCCCTTCTCTTTTCGTGGAGGCTTTTATACCTGTTTGTTAACGGCTAGTCGTACCTTTGTCTTTAATGCTTACAGCACCCCGACTAGGGTATTTAATACTATGGGCATCTGCCGGCGACGGGTTGTACTACGGCCGAGCATGTTGCGTGTTCTCTTTGCAATGTTATCATACAACCCCCATGGTCCCGAGGAGTTGATCTAGACTGTATAGCAGCAGATGACGTTGCATGCTGGGTTTCTGCTACTGTTACAACGTGTCACCCACGCTTGCGCCAGATCAACCATCCCTGCGTCAAGTCAACCATACCTGCTCCAGGTTGGCTCTGCCCATGCCAGGTCGACATAGTACGTGGTATGTGACATGGTAATCTATTATTCTCCCTATCATTCTTTCCCTCCCACCCCCCCCCCCCCCCCCCCCCTCTCGAAAGAGGTTTTCCCAGGGTCCCCTAAAAAGAGAAAAAGGGGAGCGAGGGAAAGGATCCTTCCGGCTCGGAGATTTGATATGGGGGTTGTCTGTAGAGCCCTGTGAAGTTTCGCTGAATGGCCACTAACACAGATTTGGCCGATGCGAGGTTGAGTGATCGATTGGGATCAACTGTCATTGGGCGAGCCTGAAAGCTTGCCGGACGTTGGTCGGGACTAAAAATATACTTGAAGCGAGTCAGGCTTGAATCCCTTGGAATGTTACTCGGGACTGGAAACCCTTAACAATTGATCGGGACTAAAAGCCCGTTAGGTGCCGATCGGGACTGAAAGCCCGTTGGAGATGGTCGGGACTGAAAGCCCGTTGGTGTTGGTCGGGACTGAAATCCCGTTGGTATTGGTCGGGACTGAAAACACGTATGGTGCTGATCGGGACTGAAAGCCCTTGGTTGGGACGAAAAGCCCTTGGTCGGGACTGAAAGCCCACTGGAGTTGGTCGGGACTAAAAGTCAATTGGTCGGGACTAAAAGCCCATTGGAGCTGGTTGAGAGTGAAAGTCCGTTGGTGTTGGTCGGGACTGAAAGCCCTTGTTTTACAAAGGTGTGAGGAGCTGTGTTATGGGACTCTGCCCGTGTTGTGCCTTCTGTCACATTGGGCGGCTGAGGACATTAGGCTGTCTGCCTCCTGGCGCTAAGATTTGCTCGAAGTTGATGAAGATTTGCTTGCCCGTTTGAGCCTTTCGGGGAGTGCCACATGGCGGAGCGTGCCACGTATGCCCTATCTGGCCTGTGCGTCTTTTCGTAGTGCACGATGACTAAAGCGCTTGAGTGAGCTGTGTCGCTTTTTGGGCAGATGAAGCACCAAACCATGACGGGGCTTGATTATAAATCTTCCCTATGTTGGTGTGGTCACCTTCTGATATTGTTTTATTCTGTAACTTTGCTTTTTGTCGATCATTCTGCAACTCCGGTGATTTTCCCTGTCTATGTCTCTAGCTACACCTTCGGTCCTAGTCCTCTGCCCTGATCTTTCCTCTCCCGGTTGTCTATCAAGCAGGTCAGGATGTCTTTCGCCTCCTTTAAGTCTTCGCGTCCGATCGAAATCTTGGCCCGTGAGTCTCAAGCATTAGGTCGTCCCTCTGAGGATTCTAGGTCGATCGTTGCTCATTCGTCATCCGGGGGCATGGCCCCAGATGACCCCAGGGCTGCGAAAGTTTGGCGATGATGGGGTCATACTTTAATGTCGACTCGACCTTGACGTCTTGTCGGTTGGTCGAAGTTAGGGAATGCTTTTACATTCCCCCCCCCCCCCCCCCCCGAAAATGAACTTCACGTCCCTCTTCCAGGTCAACATCCTTATGACGCTTTTCTGGATGGTTTTGGTTCGTCGACCGATGCCCTTGAGGCGGGCCTAAGATTCCCATTGCATCCCGTGATTGAGGCTTGCCTCGAGGGGTGGCAAATATCTCCTTCCCAAATGGAGCCCAACTCGTGGCGTTATTTGGTGGCATTCCTATGGGAATGCTATGGGTTGGGCTCCATCGACGACCGTTGTTCCCCCATCGCCAGGCGTGGAGCCTCCTCCCCTAGTGGTTGAGAAACACCGGGGGGTCGAGGGGATGAGGTGCTGAAGAAGAGGAGTAGATTGGCGATGTCCGGGCAACCGACGGGTGCCATCGGGAGCTCCATGAAGGCTCTGACCGAAAAAGAGAAGGAGTCGACAGAGGCTGAGGAGGTTCAGGAGCACAGCTACTTCGTTCGAGAGTTATGTGAAGTTGATGGTAGGGCGAGGGTCGATCGATACTTTGCCACCCACATGTCTAAGTTGCCTCAAGCCGATCGATACTTTGCCACCCACATGTCTAAGTTGCCTCAAGCCGAAGGCGATGAGCCGCAACGCCATGGTGGTCGTCGCTCTCCGAGTCGAACTGCGTGTGAACCGAGGGCCCACTAGCAGTCGAGTACCGGCGGGGGGCTATCCATCCTATTCTGGTGAAGCAATTGTACTAGTGCTCTTTAGAGGAACTGATGGATCGGGCTGCCAAGTCAGCCGTCTGGGTATGTCAATTTTCTCCCCTTCTTTGTTTCGTGCTTCCTTGACCTCCAGTTCCACCTCCTTCTCTTGGCAAGGACTTCACTTCACAAGCGTCCTCATCGACCGAGCCTATGATGCAGGCTGGATGGTGCACGTGCAACACGAGAGGATTACACTGCTCGGAGCTACCAACAAAGAGCTGAAGTTCTGGGCTGCGCCGGAAGCAGTTGCAGTCGCAGAACAGTGGGCTAAGGAGCTACAAGCCAACGTTGATCAACTAAGGGCTGAATTGGAGTCCTCCGAGTGTCGGTGTAAGGACCTCGAGCTGGAGGTCGATATTGTGCGTGCCAGTCTGCAAGGGGCCTAGGACGATCGAGCCCGATTAGAGGAGAATGTGTTGTTGTTGACTGAGGCAGCGACGTTCCTTGAGGCAGAATTGAAGGCCGAAGGTCCAAAGGCAGTTACCACTTACAAGGTCTCTCTGGGGTTCAAGTCGGGGCTTGAGAAAATGGAATGAATCAGTTACGAGTTTAGGTATCGAGTGGCTCTCGAACGCTTCCGAGGCAGGCATCCGGAAGCGACGGTCGAATAGAACCCATTCGCCGAGTGTCCCGAGGATGGCAATGTGAAGATGGATCTTTGCCAGCCCTTCGACGATAGCACTTCTTCTGAGAAGTGATTCTAGTCCTGTAGTGTTTTTGTCGGGGGTCGAAGTCATGTTATCGGTTGCCTGGTTGTCCATGTAACTTTCCTTATCAATGAAAGATTTTTGTTTGTACATGGAGCTTTTCCTTCAATCATCCAAACTGACCCAATTCATTCTGAGTTCGTTTATTGCTAGACATAGAATTTCTTCAAGTTTGATATGTGCCAGGTCCGAGGGAGGGTTGTGTCGTCCATTGTTGCTATAGTATAAGTCCCCTCCCGGATAGTCCGAACGACGCGGTATGGTGCCTCCCATCTTGGGGCGAGTTTCCCATGGGAGCGCTCGGGATTGCTGACTTCAGCTTTTCTGAGGACCAAGTCACCATCTCCAATTGGTCGGGGTCAAACCTTCCGATTATAAAGTTGGGCAACCGCCTTTTGATAATGAAGAGTTCTTAGGTGTGCTTTAGCCCTGAGCTCCTTGGCAAGATCTAAGTTCTCCCTGAGGGTTGCTTTTGACGCTTCGGGGGTGAAGCGCTTGACCTTCAGGGTCAGGAATACCACCTTGGGCAGGAGGACGGCCTCGGTGCCAAAGGCCATACTATACGGGGACTCCCCCTTTGGTATGTTCGGTGTTGTCCATAGGGCCCATAGGATATTTGGGAACTCACTGACCCAAGTGGTTTGGGTGCCGGTCACCTTTTTCTTTAGCCTCTTAAGTATGTTTATGTTGGTTACCTCGGTCAGCCCATTAGCCTGAGAATGGGCGACCAAGCTGAACATTAATCGTATCTGATAGCTTTGGCAGAAAGTCTTGAACTTGGAATTGTTGAACTGCGTTTCATTATCTGTGACTATGGTTCTCAGGATACCAAACCTCATGATGATGTTCTTCTAGACGAAACCTTCCATTTGTTTCTCGATGGTCGAGGCTAGAGGCTCGGCCTCGACCCATATAGTGAAATAATCCACCCAGACGATCAAAAAACTTCGTTGTCCCGAGGTCAGGGGAAACGGGCCGAGGAGGTCCATCCCCCACTGTGCAAAGGGCCAGGCGCAGTCAGTCGGGGAGAGTGGCAGGGCTGGTTGGTGAGGAATACGCGCATGCTTTTGACATTGCACACACTTTTGAGCATAGGCTGCAGCGTCGGCTCACATGGTCGGTCAGTAATACCTAAGGTGAAGGATCTTGAAGGCTAAGGTGCATCCCCCGATGTGCTTGTCGCATATCCTCTCATGGACTTCGGTGAGCACCATGTCGACTTCAGCTTTTGATAGGCACCGTAGTAGGGGTTGGCTGAATGCCCTTTGATAGAGGCGTCCGTTGATGATGTTGTTCCATGCCTTGACCTTTTTGACTCGGCGGGCGATCGCTTTGTTGGTCGGGAGGGTCGCGTCCCTCTTATAGCATAGTATCTCCTCCCGCCAATCCGGGTCAGTGACCATTGCAGCTACCTTGATCGTGGAGATTATTGGCCGATGGAGACTGGCAATTCCTGATGGCTCGTCACTCGGGGTCCCGGCGAAGGCCAACTTTGCTAATGCGTCTACCCGGGAATTCTCGGTGCTAGGGATCTGGAAGATGACGAAGTACTTGAACATGCCGACGAGGCAACATGCCTCGACCAGGTATCTGGCCATGTTAGGCTCCCAAGCCTTGAACCCTTCGCCAACCTGACCAGCAACCAGTTGGGAGTTGATGAATACTTCAAGGTGCTCAACTTGCAGCTCGATCGCCAAGCGTAGACTGAATAATAGTGCCTTATACTCTGCCTCGTTATTGGTAGCTGGGAACTCAAGTCCGCAAGCGTGCTCCCAAGCTGGCCTGGAGGGGTCCTTTAAGACTATTCAGCCCCTCCCCTCATAGCGTTTGTCGACCTGTCGACGTGTAGGGTTCATGCTGGTTCTTTCTGATTGGGTCCAGGGATCGTTAGTTTTGAGGCAAAGTCGGCGATCTCCTGAGCCTTGATTGCCATTCTTGGGGTGTATACTAGGTTAAATTCACTGAGCTCCACCGACCATTTGAGCATCATTCCTATGACATCAAACTTAGAAAGAATTTGTCGTAGCGGTTGGTCGGTCACTACCTTGATCGTGTGGGCCTGGAAGTACGACCGTAGCTTCCTGGCTGTTAGAACCAGAGCGAATGTGAGCTTCTCGATTGGGGGATATCATTCCTTGGGGGCGCAGAGGATGTGGCTGGAGTAGTACATAGGCCGCTGCTTGTTCCTGTCGAGTTTGACCAAAACCGAGCTAACGACATGTTTTGAATCAGTGAGGTATAGCTCGTGCTGGTCGCCTGGGCTGATCGAGGACATTTGGGGCAGACGGGCAAGGTGGTTTTTGAGCTCCTAGAAAGCCTGCTCACACTCAGGGCCCCAACTAAAATCTTTGTTTTGCTTTAGCGCCTGAAGAATGGAATAACTCTTATTGCCTGCCCGAGATATAAATCGTCCTATCGTAGCCAAACTTCCGATAAGCCGTTGGACCTCTTTGACTGTTCGAGGAGGTTGCATGTCGATGACCGTTATGACCTTCTCGATATTTACATCTATTCCTTGCTGATGGATGATGAAGCCAATGAATTTTCCAGATGACATGTCGAAGACGCATTTGGCGGGGTTGAGCTTCATCCTAAACTTTCTGAGGGTCCGGAATGTCTCGGCAAGGTCCACGAGGTGTGCCTGGGCGTGCTTGCTTTTGATGATCATGTCGTCTACATATGCCTCTATGTTTCTGTCGAGTTGATCTTTGAACAACGGGTTGACCATTCTCTGATAGGTAGCACCGGCATTCCTTCGTCCAAACGACATTACTTTGTAGCAGAAAGTGCCTTGATGTATGATGAACGCTATTTTTTTCTCGATCTTGGGAAGCCATTCAAATTTAATTATTGCCCGAGAACGCGTCCATGAAGGAGAGTAACTCGTATACCAAGGTGGAGTCAACTAGCTGATCAATTCTTAGCAAAGGATAATAATCTTTCGGACAAGCCTGATTAAGATCAGTGTAGTCAACACACATGCACTAGCTTCCATTAGCCTTTTTGACAAGAACTACATTAGACATCCAGCGCGGGTATCCGACTTCTGTTACGAACCTCGCTTTTAACAACCGGTCGACTTCCTCCTCGATAGCTTTTGCCGGTCGGGGGTAAACTTTTGAGGCCTTTGTTGTATCGGGCAAGCTCCTGGAATGGTGTTGAGTTGGTGTTAAGCTACTTCCGGATGGATGCCTGGCATGTCACTCGGTGACTAGGCAAAAACATCCACGTTCTACCTGAGGAAATCAATAAGCTGAACGCGCGCCAGTCCTCGGGGAGAGCTGACTCAACTTGGACTATTTTTTTCGGGTGATTTTTATCTAGGGGGACCTCCAACACTTGTTCCGTCATCTCAGGCTGAGAGTCTGGTTTGCCGGGCTCCCGAGGGTCAGGGATCGGAGCCCTTTCGACCTTCTTAGGGATGTTGGTCATTGCTAAGTAACACTACCTTGATTCCCGAGGGTCGCTCTTGACCTCCCCCACTCTAGCGTTGGTCAGAAACTTCATGCTGCGGTAATATGTCGAGATGATCGCCCTTAACTTGTGAGAGATTGTCAGTTGATGATCACATTATATGCCGAGGGGAGCTCGACCACCATGAAAGGGATCATTAATGTCTTGACCTTCGGCTCCTCACTGAAGGTTACAGGGAGGGTCATGATGCCCATCGGAGCTATCGCGTCCTCGGTGAATCATGTTAAAGTCGAAGTCATGGAAACAAGATCCTTGTTAGTCATACCAAGTTTCATGAAGGCGTCGAAGTATAATATATATGTCGAGCTTCCTGTGTCGATCATGATGCGCTTGACACAGGCATTTATTTTGCGGGCTGAGATCATCAAGGCATCGTCATGGTCAGGGTATTCTTCTTCTCCCGACTCGAAGGAGATCTTGGGGTTGCAGCGCTGTCGGGGCCTCCTTTGTACCACAGTTCGGGTGTAGACCTTCTGGGCTGAGGAGCTATCGCCGCTTGTGGCCGTGTCTCCGATTATGATGTTGATTTGCCTTTCTATTGGGTCCTTCGGATGGGGTGACGGCTCGCGTGGCTTACGTACCGGCTGAGGTGGCCACGGTGAATGAGGCTTTCAATCTGGTTCTTCAGGTCATAGCATTCTTCTGTGTCGTGACCATAGTCTCGGTGGAAACGATGGTAGCGTCCCCAATCCCACTGCCTAGGTCGGGATTTCATTGGATTGGGTGTTTTAAGGAATCCTTTCTCCCGAATCTAGAGGAAAATCTCAGTCCAGGTTGAGTTTAGGGGTGTGTTGGGGAGTTTGCGAGTGGCTTGTTCAGTTGGCTTTGGTCACGCACTGGTGAGGAAGTTTGATTCGAACTCTTTGGCCAGCTGGTCAAAGGAACAACTAGAGGTGGGCTTCAAACAGTTGTACCATATCCAAGTAGTCCCGCGTAGAGTCATCAGAAAGGCTCGACACATTATGGCATCTGATGTCTCATACAATGCCATCTGAGCCCTGAATGTGGCCACATGCTCCATTGGGTCGGAGCCACCATCGTAAGCCTACAGCATTGGGAGCCGGAAGTGTTACGGGATGGATTTGCCTTGTACCTCGGGGACGAAGGGGGAACCGCCAGTAGAGCTTTCCCCAAGGTCATCTTTTGACCTAATGACCTCCTTTCTGACATCATCTATCCTTTGGTTCATCAGGCGTAGTTGCACCCTCAAAGAGTTGGTGGAGTCAGAGGATAGAGTGTCTGGATCCAGGACATTACGGACCGAGGCGCTAGGAGTGGGGGCACACCACCCAATCGTGTCACCAACCGGAGCAGGCTCGAGTTCTGGTTGAAGCCGAGTAAGGTCGTCGGGAGGCTGTACCGTCGGGAGTTCTTTGCGCGACGACACCACTCTTGGAAGAGGTAGGGGAGTAGCTTGGGGTTGAAGGCCCCGTTGTTGAGTGAGATGAGGGATGTAGGGAATAATCGTTTGGAGCATCCCGGCTATGGTCTGGACTTGATTGGTGAGCCCTAAGGAAGGCTTCAGGGGTTATGACCAAACTTTCGAGGTTTGGTGCAAGCGACGTGACCCCGGGGTCGTTGAATAAAAGCTAGCAGTGCCTCAGGGTATGAGTGGTCGGGTCCGAGCCGTCGAGTGACGGAAAAGGGGGCGGGGTCGTTGAATAAAAGCTAGTAGCGCCCCAGGGTATGAGCGTTCCTGAGACATAAGACACTTCTTCTAACGTCAGAATGTTGTTGGATATTTCGTCGTGGTCGAGGAGTTAGCACGACGCTGTTCGACCTGTAAGTGCGGGATTCGAAGCTCGAGGAAACTAGAGGTGATCGCCTATGATCTTCCTGGACTTTATAGGCAAAAGAGCCGGCTTGATCAAGGCTGTCACTACTGGTTTTTCTTGGAAGTTTTAGCTGGTCTTGTTGTTCTTGAACCCTTTTTTTTTGTCCTTGTTATTGCTGCTTTACTGTTACCGCGTGTTTTCTTCTTGGCGGAGGTGCTGCAGATTATGAGAAGTTGCAGCAGCAGTGCGATCCGCGTGAGTCAGCCCTCCCATCTCTTTTTCTGCTTCTCTTTGCTAAGGGTTTTTTTGCATGCATCTCTTGTCTTGTAGTTTTGCCCCGTCGATCGATAATTTTAGCTTCTTTTCCATAGGATTTGGGTTTGCAAATTATATTGAAAATTTTGTTGGAACATTGGATTGTCTATGCTAAAAGCACTAGTGTTCCAGAGTTAATTGTTGTGTGTATGATTCCTGGGAATGGTGATTGTTTTGCAGAATTTTTTATCTATTTATGATCAGTTTTATATGCTTTTCTTGAATTCAGGGATGCATATAACTTTTTGGTGAATTCAGGGATGCATATATCTTTCTGGATTTTATTCAATAACAGAGACCGAAATAAATGGCGATCCAAGTATCACGTGTGGTGTCTGCGGTGACTACTGGATATGTTGCGACGTGTGTAAGATGTGGTATCATTGGCAAGTGTGTCGATATGACACCTGAGAAGTTGAAGTGTCTCAAGCACTACAGGTGCTCGAGCTTGCTGCTTTAACCCCGGCCTGAAACATCACCGTAGTCTCTCTTCCAATGACATCTCTCTCCCATGATGATAGCAACTTTTTCTTTTTTTTCTTTTTTGTGATATGCTTGTTGGCTTAACTTTTTTTTCTTTTTTATGATCTGGTTGTTGGATTTTATCGTGTCTTTAGTAAAGAATAATGAGAATGAATATTAGAGAGTATTAGGAGTATTTTCAATCATCAATATACTAATCAAGAGCATCTATTTATATAAAGATAAAATATAGATATTTTAAAATACTAAAAAATCTATCACATTTAAATAAATCTTATCGTCATCTAAACTAATCTCATTATCATCTTAACTACTTTGAATTATTTTCAACACACCCCCTTAATTCAAGTAGTTATAATTTAAAATTATTTTCAAAAAAATATTTTTTTTTCCAAAATTTTTGTGAAGATGTCGACAAGTTGATCTTTGTTGCTGCAGCGGTTGTCTTATATTTTTTCTTTGTCCATAGAGCTTCTGACCTGAAATATTTTATCGTTTCTCTTGATAATTTTCTCTTCGGTAGCCATCTTTGATGATATGATGGAGACTCTATATTTATAGGATTGAATTTCAAGTTTCATTATCGTCCTCTGTCCTTTTGATCTCTCCTTTGAGATCTGATTTCTGAATTTTCTTTTTGATCATTCTTATCAATCTTCATTTAATTCATCAATAGATAATGTATTTGTATCTTTAACTTCTTCTATAACAGTAGATATCATATCAAATTTTGAAGATAAACTTCATAAATTTTTTTCTACTACAGTTTGATCTTTTAGATTTTCACCATAAGATCTCATTTGATTCACAATAAAAGAAACTTTTGAGAAGAAATTAGCAACAGATTCTGAATCTTTCATCATAAGTGTTTCAAATTCACGACGAAGAATTTGAAGCTTTAAAGATTTTACATTCTTTGTGACTCCAAACACATTTTTTAATATCTCCCAAGCTTCTGTTGATGTTGATACCATCATGATTCGAGGAAATAATGAATCATCTATTTCTTGTTGTAGCATATAGAGGGCTTTTGATCCTTAGTAATCTTAGGATCCTGCATATCATACTTAACAAAATCATTTTCTACTAACTTCCACAATCCTTGTGAAACAAGGAGAGTTTTCATTTTAATAGCCCAAAACTGATAATTATTATATTTGAAGATAGAAAGAAGTTAATTAGGAACACTTATTGTAAGACCTGCCATCTTCTCTTTTTCTTTTTTTTTTCTAGATCTACTAGTCTTTCCTTTTTTTTTACCAATGTACTCCTTTTGATTTTCTTTGAACCAGACTCTAATACCACTGTTGGCTTTTCTACATAACTTCAGAAAGAAGGAGAAGAGAATAGTAGAAAGCACTAGGAGTATTTTCAATCAACAATCTACAGTACTCTGAGCACATATTTATATTGATTAAAATATAAAATATAAATATTTTAAAACACTAAAAAATCTATCACATCTAAATAAATCTTATCCTCATCTAAGCTAATCTAACATCATCTTAAATAATTAGATTATTTCCAACGTAGATCTTATTTTTTCACGTTCGATAAGCCACCCAACCTTTTTGTTTCCCCTTTTATTGAGATGAGCTGCCCCACCTTCTGCGCTTCTTAGCTTTCTAACTGTGGCTGATACATGCGAAGTCGTTCATGTTAGCTGTAACAAATTTCCTTAACCGAACGAGATTCTCTCGTTCATCAGTTGAGGAAATCACGTAGTTAGTTGAGGAAAATCCTCCTATCTTCACCTGTATAAATTGACAATGGATCAATGAATCAATTGGGCATTTTCATTACTTCTTCATATTTCCAACATGGTATCAGAGCGGTTTGCTTAAAGCAAACTCTCTTATTGCTGTCAAACGACAGCAAATTTCCACCGCTTCCGATCGCGTGCAGATTTTATCGTCGACTCCAGTTCATCTACTGTTGCGACATTTGCCTCATCTACTGACGGAACCAACGAGATCAACATCGATCTCCAATGAGCGCTGATACTGTTGCCGCAACCTTGACATCCTTTCTTTAGCCGGAGCAGCGAAATCTCGGCCGCCTCCCCAGTCTCCAGCCTCGCCAACGTTCCGACACATTGGCACCAGCGGTCTCCGGCCCTGCAAACGCAGCGCTCGTGAATGCTCCATAGCAGCTACCCTCTTAGCAGCTCTAAAGAGCCATCCAAACGCGGACACCACAGGCGCGTCTCCCAGGACTAACCCCTCTCTCACTCTGCTTACGGTGAGTTTGGTCAGCTATGAATGCCAGACCAATCTGATGATTTAAGAGGAGCCTCAGAGTCCCTAAGAAGTCATTCAAGAAGTCTTCTTCCTCCCGGTGTATCCTGTTGGATTTGAGGGGAGTGTCGGGTGATCTATTTTAACAGTGGCTGCACTCACTGTGTCATATTCGGATGGGCTGGTTCCAGTATGATTGCTGCACCCGATAATTGCTATTCATCGTATTAGGACAACGGTAGAGTCTCCTTACCTTTCATTCCTTATTTCTTTTACCATTAATCTCTTGGACGCTCTCGTCATATTATTCAAAAATCGGCTTCCTACCCTCGCTCTTCCTCTATCTTCTAACGATTTTTGCAACTGTTTTCTCGGCGAGATTACTTACCTTTCTCTCTTGGTTTCCCTTTGACCTGGTATTGGTTCCTCGATGTCTTCGTTCTCTACCTCCGATACTCCAACACTTTTTCCTGTTGGCAATCTTTCTCCGCATTCAGGACTCATCTCAATTAATGCCGCCTCCTTGATTCCATTTAAATTATCCAAGGGTAGTAACTATGCGTCTTGGCGGGCCCAATTCTCAAACCTTTTATTTGGTTATGATTTATTGGGTTATATTGATGGCTCTCTTAGTTGTCCACCAGCGATGATACATGTTCCAGGAGAACCCGACCTAGTATCGAATTCTGCGCACAAACTTTGGTTGCGCCAAGATCGGCTAATACTCCAAGCAATTCAAGCTTCTGTTGCAGGATCCATTGCTCCGCTTGTGTCCTCTTGTGTCACTGCTGCGGAAGCTTGGACCAAGTTACAAACTACCTTCGCGAATCACTCCCGGACTCGCATGCTTGGACTCCTATCCAGCCTTATGAGCCTTAAGCAGGAGGGAAGTACTATTGCCGATTACTTACAACATATCAAAATGATTATTGGTGACCTAGCTTTGATAGGTCATTCCCTGACTGATGAAGAAGTTCTTGTCCACACGCTTAATGGATTGAGTCCCGAGTTCAAAGAACTAGCAGCTGCACTTCGAGCACGTGACTCTCCGGTTTACTTTGAAGAACTCTATGACAAGCTCACCGACTATGAAGCTTACCTAAAACGTGCTAATAGACTGTCAGATTCATTGCCAGGACCTCCTATCACGGCTCAGTTCAATCAGAAGTCCAACCGGCAAAATCATAAATACCGTAAGAATGCTTCAAAAGGTGTGACCAATTTTTTTCCCACTTCTACGGGTCCCTCTCCATCACCGCCGCCTCTCCATTCTCCGCACTTCAACGCTGCCGTTCAACCGCGTTGTCCTCCTTCCATGCTTCAGCAACAAGTTGTCTGCCAATTGTATGATAAAGTCGGCCACTCGGCAAAGGTTTGTCGGTCTCGACCTCGTCTTTCACCTCCGTCGGCTTGGCCTTGGGCAAATGTCATGATGACTCCCTCTGACAATCAATCTAACTGGATTGTGGACTCTGGTGCTTCCCACCATATTACTTCTAATCTCCAGAACCTGTCACTCCACAACAACTATGGCGGAACTGAAGATATTATCATCGGTGATGGTAACAGAATTCCTATTACTCATTTCGGTACAACAAAGCTTACTTCAAATGCCACTTCTTTTACACTCGATAATGTTTTGTGTGCACCCCATATTAAAAGAAATCTCATCTCTGTCTCTCAGTTCTGCCAACAAAACAATGCTTCTATTGAATTCTTTCCTGATTATTTTCTTGTCAAGGACTTGAGCACGGGAGCATCGTTGGTTCGCGATCCGAATAAAGACAACATCTATGAATGGCCGTCTACCTTATATCTCACTCAGCCTACTGCTAACGCCTCCACCGCTGCTCCAATCGATATGTGGCATCAACGTCTTGGTCATCCCTCAATCCCTGTTCAACAAAAGTTACTTTCTCGCTACTCTATTCCTGTTTCTAAATCTGGTTCTACTATTACTTACTGTGATGCTTGTCTTAGTAATAAGAGTCATCAGTTACCATTTGGTACATCTTCTATTTCTTGCTCTAAACCGTTTGAGGTTATTTATACTGATGTCTGGGGCCCTGCATCAGTTGTCTCTTTTGACAAGTTCAGATTCTATGTTGTCTTTGTAGACTATTTTACAAAGTACACATGGTTATATCCTCTTTGTCAGAAATCTGAGGTTGCTGTTGTCTTCTCTAAATTCAAGAACTTGGTCGAGAATTATTTTCAAACTACTATTAAAACTGTCTATTCTGATGGTGGCGGTGAATATCAAGCTCTTGCGTCTTATCTAGCTACCTCTGGTATTCAACATCTTAAGTCCCCACCATATACCCCTCAACTGGTTGGCTCTGCTGAGCGTAAGCATCGTCATATTGTTGAGACTGGTCTTACATTGCTCCATCAGGCTTCCATGCCTTCTATCTTTTGGTCTGTCGCTTTTCAAACTGCTGTTTATCTTATTAATCGTTTGCCTACTCCTCTCCTACAATATCATTCACCATTTGAAAAGTTATTTCAAAAACACCCTAACATCCAAACCTTCAAGATTTTTTGTTGTCTATGTTATCCATGGTTACGTCCCTACAATTCTAATAAAATGCAACCTCGATCTCGACCTTGTGTTTTCATAGGGTACTCTCTTGAACATAACACCTATCGATGTTATGACCCTCACTCTGCTAAAGTCTTTGTCTCCAGACATGTTACTTTTGTGGAGACCGTCTTTCCCTTTCGAGATCATCGACAATCGGTAGTTCCATTAGATCGCAATGAACAATCTTCCTCCTCCATTTTGTCTTCCTTAGATCCAAACTCTCTAGTTACTTCTGTTCCACAGTTTCCCTCTTTTCCCTCTCCTTCGGCTCCTCCCCCCCAGTGTCTTTGTCTTCACCACGCCAAGGTACTTATATTGTCCCTTCGTCTGCCTCCACCAGCACTGACCCACAACCCTTACCTCCTAGCCCTACTGTCACTTATCGACATCCTATGCAAACTCGTTCCAAGTGTGGTATCTTTAAACCACGTCGAGTTCTAGATTTGCATGTTAGCACCGAACCCTCTCTCGACTCTGTTGAACCTACTTCATTCTCTCAGGCTCAGAAATATCCTCATTGGCATAAAGCCATGTGTGAGGAGTATGATGCCCTTCTTCACAATGCTACTTGGACTCTCACTCCTCCTCTCTCCACATAAAATATTATCGGGTGCAAATGGGTTTTTCGAATTAAGCGAAATCCTGATGGTTCTATTGCTCGCTATAAGGCACGTCTTGTGGCCAAAGGATTTCATCAACGACCTGGCATTGACTTCACTGAGACATTTAGTCCTGTTGTCAAACCTACTACCATTCGGCTTCTTCTAAGTCTGGCAATATCGAAAGGCTGGTGCTTACGTCAGTTAGATGTTAACAATGCCTTTTTACAAGGAACCCTCACTGAAGATGTTTTTATGGAACAACCTCCAGGCTTTATACATCCTCAATATCCGGGACATATTTGTAAACTAAAAAAGGCCATCTATGGACTTCGTCAGGCTCCACGAGCATGGTATACTGAACTTGGTCTCTACTTATCTTCCATCGGATTTATCAACTCTAAGTCTGATGTTTCCTTATTTCTACGCCAACATCGTGGGAGCACCATCTATCTCCTCGTCTATGTGGATGATATTATTATCACAGGTGATAACTCAACGGAGGTTCAGGCATTTATTACGCAATTGGCAGACCGCTTCTCCCTCAAAGATCTTGGTACCTTGCATTACTTTCTCGGTGTTGAGGCTACATTTACATCTTCTGGTCTCTTTCTTTCATAACGAAAGTATATTCATGATTTACTGTTGAAGACAAACATGCAAGACGCTAACGTAGTCTCCACTCCTCTATCTCCAAGTACATCGCTGCATCTCTATGATGGTAGTCCTGTCACAGATCCTACTCTATATCGACAGGTAGTTGGCTCCTTACAATATCTAGCACTCACTCGTCCTGATGTCTCCTTTCCGGTTAATAAATTATCTCAATTTATGCATCAACCATCTACTTTGCACTGGACTGCTGTCAAACGCATTTTGCGTTATCTGAAAGGGACTATTGATCATGGCATTTTTCTTCGCAAGAATTCTCCCTCTCAACTTCATGCCTTTGCGGATGCGGATTGGGCCGGTAACGTTGATGATAGGACCTCTACATCTGGGTATATTATATTCCTTGGTGCTAATCCGATAAGCTGGAGCTCTAAAAAGCAAAAGACGGTTGCCAGATCTACTACCGAGGCTAAATATCGGGCTGTTGCCGCCGCTGCTGCTGAACTCAATTGGATTAGTCACTTACTTCAGGAACTTCAAATTCATTCTGCTTCTATACCTGTTATTTACTGTGATAACATCGGGGCCACTTATCTTTGTGCAAATCCAGTCTTTCACTCCCGCATGAAGCACGTTGCTATCGACTTTCACTTTGTTCGGGATCAAGTAGCTCGCAAGCAGCTCCGTGTCTCTCGTGTCCACACAGCTGACCAACTGGCCGACTCCCTCACGAAGTCTCTAGCACGTAAACTGTTTTTCTTCCATCGATCCAAGATCGACGTCCTTGACAGGAGCTCGATCTTGCGGGGGCATGTTAGCTGTAACAAATTTTCTTAACCGAACGAGATTCTCTCGTTCATCAGTTGAGGAAATCACGTAGTTAGTTGAGAAAAATCCTCCTATCTTCACTTGTATAAATTGACAATGGATCAATGAATCAATTGGACATTTTCTTTACTTCTTCGTATTTCCAACGGTTCAGACTTTTTACCTTTCTACTGTGGCTGATACATGTGGAGATGAGCTGCCCCACCTTTTTGTTCTTAGCTTGTAGCGCTCGAGGGATGAGACCTCCTCCACCCACTCCGCTTCCTTTCATCCCGCGACCCGCCCCCCCTGCCCCAAGCTTGGCCTTCTCCCTTTTCCGCCGCCGTAGTGGCCGCGGCTAACTGCATCCTCATCCTCTCCGACGACGAGCTCATGGCGCAGCGCGGGGAGGGACGGTGGGGCCCGTATTATGGAGGGACGTCACCCGAAAAAACTTTCATGGTCGACCCGACCCAGCAACCAGGTCAGGGTGTCTCAGTAGGGCACGCACAACCGTCATTGAACCAATTGCAGACGTCACGGTGGTCAACCGGTGACGTGACCATAACACCTTGAAATCAAAACCCACTCTCATATCGTTCCCCCCTCCATTCCATCTTCCATCTTCCGTCTTCCTCTCATCGGACTCTATCCTATAACCCACAACCCTCCTTCCTCGTTTGGACGCCGAATTCCCCCACTCGAATCGGCCACCGACTTCTTCCCTTGGTTTAAAGCGGCGCGCGCAATGGATGAGGAAAATATAGATTACTATGTTTGGACAGTCGATCAGATCTTCCGGGACTTCCTTGGCAGAAGAGCCGGCTTGATCGAGGCCCTCACCGCTGGTCCTCTTTTCCTCTCTGTTTTCTTGGAACTTTTACCTGGTCTCGTTGGGCTCCGCCCGTTTTCCCTGTTCTTGCTGGTTTTATGTTATCCCCGTGTTTTTGTTCTTGATGGTGGTGTTGCAGATTTTAAAAAAGTTCCACACGAAATGCGATCCGGGTGAGTCTGCGCTCCTTTTCTTTGTCTGCCCTCTCTTTTTCTTTTGCATTTATTTATCCCATTAGTTCTTGGAGATTTTGGCTGCTGAGATTGATATCAGTTTCTGCCCATCTTATGGAATCCCAAAACTTACGTCCTTTTTGGATTTGGGTTACGGACATCGGCTTATGTCCTGTGGCATCTAGAATTTGGGTTTGGATCCTTTTCGAGTCACACCTAAAGCACAAAATCCATGCGATCCGAAAACTTAATGGTCCTGTATTTGTTTATTGTTTACAAGTATAATAAATAATATTTAGCCTTTTTTTATTTGAGTTGAGAAACTTTTAGCTTTCTTTCCGTGGGGAGTTGAGTCTTCTGTGAGCTTTGCAGTTACGACGATTGTATCAGACTGTGTTGGAACATAGAGTTATATTTTCCTCTTGACTTATAAGATTGCCAGATCGTAGTTCTTTGGTTGCCCATACCGACAACTAACTGGGTGAAGAAGTCATATGACCTCTAAATAAAAATCGTGTATTATTATAATTTATTTATTTATTTTTTATCATGGAGAGTACTGAATATAATTGATTCCTTTGGAATATTGATTGATTGATTGTTCTGCAGAAAAACCCAACATGTGGTCTGTCTCTATGGGCGCCCTAATGAGACTTGGAAAGTAGGGGCGGACTTCCCAAACCACACTCGGGAATTAATTGTGTTAGAGATGGGATGCTAGAAAAAGGACTGGCTCGCCCATGTCGCAATCCACAAGCGATGCTCGTGCTGGGTGTGATGGTGACGCCAGGTAATGAATGTGCGTTTGATTTCGTCACAAATTTCTTTATATTGCTTGTGAATTGATCCATAAGATGTTTCCGAAGATTGCACAATTTTTTTGTTTTTGTCATTCTGTTCCATCACAAATTTCTCATTTGGGTTTGACCTGTTGACGTATTGATTCCTCGTTTCTTGATTAAAAATATATCAGTGTTTGTTTGACATGCCCATTAATAACTATGTTGTCAGGTGATTTCATCCATGGTTTTTTTATTTGCTTCGTGTATGTTTTTTTATTTTGACAAAATTTATATCCTTAATACAGATTATTTATTCATTTTCTGAGAAACTACGTTAAATGAAAATGAAAGGCGGAACTAATAGATGAACATACTATGTATGGTATTATTGTCTTTGTAATCAGTGATGATTTCTTAATGACACGTCATCGTATGCTTCGTGAACCATGAACTGTGCTTTGTAGTGGGTATGTCGCCTTCGAATCTCTGTTGATTTGGAGACTCGGTGTCTAGTATTATATATGGTGTAACTGATTACAGGCAGCAGCTTTTCAACATGATAAATAGTAATCCAACTGTATATGAGATTGTGTGTGGGTGGAGCTGTGAAGATGGCCGCGAAGGAAGAGACCTCCGGTGCGACGAGGGGGAAAGATGATGATAGAGCAGTTAAGCTGGCAACATCCCCTGTAATCCTTCCTTCTTCCTCGGCTATCGTGGAACGTTACTCTTTTTCATTGCCCCCAGCGTTCAAGAGCAGGAGTCCTCTGACTTCGATAGAAGAGGAAGAGGACGTGGAGAACGAAGCTGAACAGATGGCGGCGGCAGCGACCCACAGTGTGGAAGATGGATGTCTGATGACACCCGAGTACTGGATATTCTGCGACGAGTGCGGGAAGTGGTATCATGGAAACTGTGTCAGGGTGACACCCGAGCGTTATAAACAACTCCTACGAGTGCCGTCACAAGAGAGCGATGACCTGAAACCTCGTCCCTTGTTTCGGTCGGTAGATTCTTCTTCTCTTCAGCTTCCGAAAAGTAAAGAACCATTCCTCGGTCAGCAGCATCCCTTTTTTTTTTTTTTTTTGTTCATCAGCCACATCACTATTCTATTCCGTGGCCACTCTTAGGGGTTGTTGTTTCCTCCTGAATCCTGATGCCTGCTTTTTAGCCATTTGCCCTCTCCTTCCTTCCCTCTATGCCCCCATATTCGATGGCTCCAACGCTCTTTAAAAGTCTCCTGTCATCACTTCCTCGCCTCTTGTGTCATCATGATATCGTTAATCGGATAAGTCGATATGATTTGATTCGATCCTAAGACCCACGAGGGGGTCACGTGAGGAGATCGAAGCAGGAGGTGGCTTCGGTTATAGATCTTGGGGCACTACTTATCCTTTAGAAGCGGGTTCTAGAGCTGTCCCGAGGGTGCACCTTAGCCTCATCGAGGTCTTTTGCACAAGCGATTAGTATCGAAGGGATGATCTCGACCCGACCTCTCCAATAGTAAAGTTAGTTGGTAGGTGGGAGAATAATAGATGTGCTTGCCCCTTTAGGCTTTTGGGGTTGACTTTTATTCTAAGCGATCGATAGGGTGCAACCCGATGACTAGTCTTGGAGCCTCTAATATTGTTTAGAGGCTCATTTATGTCGATGGCTAATAAGCATATTTCTTTAAGGGTGGCGTCATAGAAGGATGGTTTCGAGAGCACCATTTGTTAGGGTCAAAGCCTATCTTGGATAAGTAGGGCATGGCCCCATGTATCAGGCATTCGGATAGGGGAATCAGGCCACGTCGCTCGGGATTAACACCCTCTACAACTAAGCGTATGAGCCTTGTCGCAACCATGGTTGGCAAGGGTGTTAGGTTGCTTGCGGAAGGGGAGGCCTCACTACTGGGGATTAATTGCACCCTATTACCAACTCAAGCGACCTTCCCAGATATCGAGGCAAGTAGGGGCCGGAGGATCGCACTCCTTCCATGCATGTCTTGTCACGAACGGTTGTCGCTCAATCGTAACTCTTCTTTCTGTGAACCGTTTGTCGCTTTTTGTTGCTTGTACAAATGTTGGGCAGCCTGTTTTGCCTTGGTTTTTGATGATTTTGCCTAGGATTTGTGAGCAGAAACAGTCTGTTAGGTTGCAGAACAATCGCTCGCTGCGCGAAGCCAGAACAGGCCAAAACTGCCCAGTTTTGGGTCATTTTCACGTGCTGCGACGATCGAGCTGAGTGGAGCAAAACGTCAGCCATCTCACCCCTCTGGAACCCCCCGGGTGGCACAGGGCTGGATGGAGCTTCGAGATAATAGTCGGGCGTGAACACTCAAAGAAATTGAAGTATTTTTGCATCCAACACCCTTGGGAACCGTCGTTTATGGACTTGCAATCATTCTTATAGCCCTCTAAAGTCCTATTTCGCTCTCTTCTCTCTTTTTCTAATGCACACAAGGTGTTTGACGAATTGCTTGTAAGAACTGCCCTCTTGGCGAGACGTCGGGACTTGTCTGTCGCTCGTTTTCAAAACTAATCAACTTCTCTTTTTGCAGGTCCTTCGGGACCTGCACGAGGTTGCAATTGGGCTGACCTTTTGCGGGCAAATACGCTTCGGCATTTCATGACTTAGGCAATCCCAGCTAAGTCCGGAACATTGGGCAAAGATTGCTTCGTAACTTAGGCAATTCCAACTAAGTCTATAAGTTTGTTGCAATGGTGTCACACGGCTTAGGCAAATTTCGCTAAGTCCGTGACATTGTGGTATTAGAGTAGGCAAGCAATTTGAACAAGCAAGCGAAGAGGATTCACAATCTCTCCATGGCGAAACACCATGGTGAATCGAGCAAGATGGGGCAAGCCGGACCTTTGTCCCAAGTAGCCGCAAGTGCAAACTCGCTCGCAAACTGCTGGAGCCTACACCAACAGGGAAGAGGAGCCACAAGGAGAGACTTTCAACGGTGGAAACCCGCCTCGATGTTCTTAAAGCGAGCTTGGAGAAACTCTATCAAGGCCAAGGAAGGCTCCTTGGGGTAGAGAGCTCGCAAGAAGAAGCTGAATCTCGGATCGACAGGGTTGAGTCCCTGGTCGACCGACTGACGGAGGATACTAAAGACTCCGTACGACATCTACATGAAGTTGTGGCGGAACTCACGGCCAAAGTGATGTTGCTCACTAGAACTCTTAATGCGGGAGGGAACAACACCCGTGCTGCACTGCCACAAAGCTTCAGAGCACCGGAGTCGAATTGCTAAAGAGATGCTAAAGAGCTCGAGAATTTTCTGTTTGACATGGAACAGTATTTTCGTGCTACGAGGCCCGATTCAGAGGAAACTAAAGTTTCTATAGCAACCATGTATCTGAATAGAGATGCAAAACTTTGGTGGCGAACCCGTTGGGAGGAGATCCAACAAGGCCGATGCCGAGTGGACACATGGGAAGACTTGAAGTGCGAGTTGAGAATACAGTTGTTGCCCGAGAACACAGAGTTCGTCGCAAGAAGGAAACTGAAACAACTCCGCCAAAGTACATCCATCCGAGACTATATGAAGCAATTTTCGGCACTGATGCTGGATATACAAGACATTTCTGAAAAGGACAAACTATTCAGCTTCCTCGATGGCCTAAAGCCATGGGCACAACAAGAACTAAATCAGATGAATGTCACCGATGTGGTCGGGGCAATTGCAACCGCAGAAATGCTAACTGATTTCATTTCTTCGGAGGACTTGGGAAAGAAGAAACAATCCTCGGGAAATCGCCCAGCAAAATGGTGAGGGAGTGCCCACAGAAGCAAGCACTCAACGCCTTAACGACATCAGTACACCCCATAAGTCGGACAAGGGCAAAGTTGTCGCCCTTAGTTCGAGCAGTTCAGAATATAGCAGCGACAACGAGGAGTCGCAAAGACCCCGAATGGGAGCGATGCGTTTGTTGAATGCATTACGGGGTCAAGTGGGGGAGAGAACAAAGACAAAGTCATAGAAGGCAACTAGTAGCGAGCTGATGTATGTGGACATCAAGTTTAATGGCCGAACAACGCTGGCAATGGTGGACACCGGAGCTACCCACAACTTTATTATCGATCGTGAAGCAAAGCGACTTGGACTTGTCTTGGAGAAGAACCCAAGTCGCATGAAGGCTGTGAACTCGGAGGCCAAACAGATCTCCAGATTAGCAAAGGGGGTCCCTATCAAGATTGGAATGTGGAGCGGATGCATAAACATGATGGCGGTGCCATTGGATGACTTCCAAGTGATTCTTGGAATAGAGTTCATGCACGCAGTGAAGTTAGTGTCAATGCCGTTCCTAAACTCTTTATGCCTAATAGGAGGCAACGATCCCTACGTAGTCCCAGTTTCCTGAGGGAGAACCAAGGACCCACAGCAAATATCGGCACTACAATTGAAGAAAGGGGTGCGAAAAGGTGAATTAACTTTCGTGGTTGCTATGAAGCTGGAGCCACTTGACGGGGAGGCCATTCATGAACCTGCTATGGTGGCAAACGTTCTGAAGGAGTTTATAGATGTCATGCCACCTGAGTTGTCGGAAACTCTACCACCACTCAGAGGCGTTGATCATAACATTGAGTTGGAGCCGGGAGTTAAGCCTTCAGTGAGACCACCCTACCGTATGGCCCCTCCAGAGTTAGTAGAACTGAGGAAGCAGTTAAATGAACTGCTAAGCGGTGGTCACATCCGTAGTTCAAAGGCACCATTCATAGCTTCAGTTCTCTTCCAAAAGAAACAAGATGAGAGCCTCTGATTACGTGTCGACTATCGAGCCCTGAACAAAGTGACGATAAAGAAGAAATATCATATTCCGCTCATCGCAGATTTGTTCGATTAACTGGGCAAGGCCAAGTATTTCTCCAAACTCGACCTTCGGTCGAGGAATTGGCAAGTGCGCATTGCAGAAGGTGATGAGGTGAAGACTACCTGTGTAACCAGGTATGGAGCGTTCGAGTTTCTGGTGATGCCTTTCAGTTTAACCAACGCTCCGGCCACATTTTGTACTATGATGAACCAGCTTTTCAAGGAGTATTTGGACAAGTTTGTGGTCATCTACCTAGATGACATCGTCGTCTATAGCTAGACGCTCGAGGAGCACGTTAAGCACCTTCGGACGATCTTCATAGTTCTCAGGGAGAACACCTTGTTTGTGAAGAGGGAGAAGTGCTACTTTGCATAGATAAAAATTCTATTCTTGGGGCATCGAGTCGGCGTTGGTTCCATTCGGATGGACGAGTCAAAGATGCAAGCTGTGGCAGAATGGCAAACACCAAAGAAGGTACCTGAGTTGAGATCCTTCCTTGGTTTCGTCAACTATTATCGACGCTTCATTTCTGGATATTCGAAGCGCCCAGCTCCACTGACAGAGTTGCTAAAGAAGGAGCAGTCTTGGAGATGGCCGGACAAGTGTGAAACAACTTTCTAAGATCTAAAGACTGCAATGTTGGAGGAACCAATACTCAGATTACCAGACTACGGGAAGCCTTTTGAAGTCCATACAGATGCTTCTGACTTCGCTATTGGGGGAGTACATATGCAAGAGGGTCATCCAGTGGCCTATGAGAATCGCAAGCTCAATGAGACCGAGCGGCGATATCCAGTGCATGAGAAAGAGATGACAGCGGTGGTCCACTGTTTACGAGTCTGGCGACACTACCTTTTGGGAGCACCATTCGTGCTAAGGATGGACAATGTCGCATTGAGTTACTTCCAGACTCAAAAGAAACTCTCCCCGAAACAGGTAAGATGACAGGACTTCTTGGCCGAATTCGACATGGTAATGGAGTACAAGCCTGGAAAGACAAATGTAGTGGCCGATGCATTGAGCCGGAAAGTGGAACTGGTGAATGCGATACAGTTGGAAGGCAGAGGCCAAGCAAGTTAATTGCACTCCAACTTTCTTTCCAGGATCAAGGATGGACTATATAGTGATCCTCAAGCAGTAACCCTGATGCAACTCATCAAAGAGGGGAAGACACGACGATTTTGGGTCCAGGAGGGACTCCTCTACACTAAAGGGAATAGAGTTTATGTTCCGCGAGTGGACAACTTAAGGCGTGAACTCTTGAGAGAGTGTCACGATTCCCATTGGGCCAAACATTCGGGCATTCATCGGACAATGGCTCTCGTAGAGAGGGCATTCTATTAGCCAAAGATGGGGACAGATGTGGAGTATGTTCATACATATCTTACGTGCCAACAAGATAAGGTAGAGCAACAAAAGCTAGTGGGACTTTTGGAGTCGCTGTCGGTACCAAAAAGACCATGGGAGAGCATTTCCTTGGACTTCATATCAAGCTTGCTCGTAATAGGGGGACTGGGATCGATACTTGTAGTTGTCGATCGATTTTCAATGTATGCAACGTTTATTGTTGCACCCCTATATTGTTCAGCAGAAGAGGCGGCCAAGTTGATGATGAAGAATATGGTGAAGTATTGGGGAGTTCTACATAATATCATAAGTGATCGAGATTCTCGGTTCTTGGGATGATTCTGGATCGAGCTATTTAAGCTGTCGAGATCGAAGTTATACTTCTCCACAAGCCTCCACCCCTAGACGGATGGTTAAATAAAAAGAATTAACTCACTGTTAGAACATTATCTCCGGCACTATGTGAGTGCTAATCAACGAGATTGGGTGAAGCTGTTGTACATAGCCCAATTCTCCTACAAATTGCAGTGGAGCTCTGCGTCCAACAAGAGCCCCTTCGAGATTATCACAGGACAATAGCTATTGACGCCTCACACATTGGCCATTGGATATACGGGGAGTAGTCCGTCAGCATATCACTTTGCAAAAGAATGACATCGAAATGCAGATATTGCACGGGCCTAATTGAAGAAGGCGGCTAAAAAGATGAAGAAGTGGGCAGACTTGGGAAGGCGACCTCAGGAATTTAAAGTTAGTGACTTGGTGTTAGTGAAGCTCCAACCAGCATCACTCCAGTTCTTTAGGCACAAAGTGCACAAAAGATTGGTACATAAGTATGAAAGGTCTTTCCCAATCATCAGCCGAGTAGGCAATGTTTCCTACAAGTTGTAGTTGCCAACATAGTTCAAAATTTATAATGTCTTCTATGCAAGCAATTTGAAAGCCTACCATTCAAATCCGCAAGATACCTCGCGAAATATTTTAACTCGACTACCCCCAATCAGAGCTTCATACGAAAAGCGAGTTGAAGTGGCAAAAACTTCCCTGGACAGAAGCCAGTTGGGAGCCAGAAGACGCCCTACGACATGAAGAAGCCCGCATTAAAGCCTATAAACAAGCGTCGATGAGGGCACCGACAAGTTGAGTGGGGAAGAATGTCACGAACGGTTGTCGCTCAACCGCAACTCTTCGTTCCGTGAACCGTTCGTTGCTTTTTGTTGCTTGTACAAATGTTGGGCAGCCTATTTTGCGTTGGTTTTGGGTGATTTTGCCTAGGATTTATGAGCAGAAATAGTCTGTTAGGTTGCAAAACGATCGCTCACTGCGCGGAGCCAGAACAGGCCAAAACTGCCTAGTTTTGGGTCATTTTCACGTGCTACGATTTATGAGCCAGAATAGTCCGTTAGACTGAACTGAACAGAGCAAAACGTCAGCCATCTCAACCCTCTGGAACCCCCCAGGTGGCACAGGACTGGGTGGGGCTTCATGATAGTAGTCGGGCGTGAGCACTCAAAGAAATTGAAGTGTTTTTGCATCCGACACCCTTGGGAACCGTCGTTTGTGGACTTACGACCGTTCTTACAGCCCTCTAAAGTCTTGTTTCGCTCTCTTTCTCTCTTTTTCTGCTGCACACAAGGTGTTCGATGAATTACTTGTAAGAGCTGTCCTCTTGGTGAGACGTCGGGACTTGTCCATCGCTCATTTTCAAAACTAATCAACTTCTCTTTTTGCAGGTCCTTCGGGACCCGCACGAGGTTGCAATTGGGCTGACCCTTTGAGGGCAAATATGCTTCAGTGTTTCATGACTTAGGCAATCCCAGCTAAGTCAAGAACATTGGGCAAATATTGTTTCTCGATTTAGGCAATTCTAGCTAAGTCTACAAGTTTGTCACAATGGTGTCACACGGCTTAGACAAATTTCGCTAAGTCCGTGACAGTCTGGCGCCCAAGTGGTAGCCCATTGTTGGATGAGTCAGTAGAGTGATATTTACATCATTATTGTCCCTCTCACTTGTCCACCCCCCCGAAAGATACACTTCGGGGCTTCGGAAAGGGGGTTCAAGGCATGCCATTTGGCCATTTTCATTTTTGTTAGGGTTGAGTTTCGTGATTTTCTACGTTTTGGATGCGCCTTGTTTGGCATGCCCAGGTGATGAGCCAAGGGTCAAGTTTTAGATTTTTGCATTTCGGGTGTGCCTCGTTTGGCATGCCTAGATGATGAGTCGGGGGTCGGGTTTTGTGACCTTCCCGCATTTGTAAATATCGTGGCTAGTGGCAGTGTGGGTCAGGTTTCCTGACCTATTCGTCTAGGGTGCGTCGCACCTTGTTTTGGCTCATCGGGCTTCCATCGTAACAACTTCCGCCATAGCGTGTCGTGATCTACTGTACCAACCCCCGTTGAAGATGCAAAGTCAAATGTGCTCGAAACATGCAAGTCGAAAAAATATAATTTACCTGCATGAAAAGATAATTTACCACAACGGAGGCATAAGGTAAAATATATCCAATGTGCATGAATTGGTCAATGTTGCACCAGATATCGACCGTTACTACCCGACAGCAACCGGTGATGGTCAAAATCGATCGTTACCAATTGATTTCGGGTGGTAACAGGATGAAACGACCCCAATCGATGACACTGCCCGATAGTGAGCAGTTCGCATACCGATCAACTAGCGGACCATATTGTACCACATAGTAGCGAGCAATCCACGTATCGATCAGCTGACGGACCGATACGTACTGCTCGGTACGAACGGTATCGATCGGTATTGCACTCCTATTTTTGACATACTGAACATATCAAAACAAGGTTTTCATCCGAGTGAGGTCCAAGATTCCCACAACAACAAAAATGACAACCTAATTCATTATTCATTCAATAGAGTTGAAAATAGAAATGTCAATATGCAACTCTATATGGTCTCATCTCATAGAAGTCTACAATTATTTAATAATTAGCAAAATAGTAAACTATTTGTTTACCATTACTTGGAAAAGGAACGAACTTCACAGATAGAACTCATATTTCATGACATAGATGGGGGCAATATGTAGACTTAAAATCTAATACATTCAGTTATGTGTCCAAAATGCACCACAAAGTACATTAATTATTTGGGAAATGTCTCTCTCTAGATAAAAGTAAAAACCACACTTCATTTTTTACATTAAGCACAGGACATAAAACTTCTTAGTCTACCCGTATAGGTATCAGCCTGAACAATTCCTTATATATAAAAATAAGAAAATCAAAATTTATTCATGGTAATTAATACTTGCTAACACAGACAGCCACAGTAATCATAAATGCTATGGGGTCGACACAAGCACAAGCCGATCCATAGCCATGGGCACCAGCCACATCAAACCCAAATGAGATATTAAACACCAAAAAATCATATGCATCCCTGAGTTTAAGGGTGAGAAAAGCATCTAATGATGAGATCATAATAGATAAAATGCTGCAATAGAACATAATAAAGTGTTTCTCCAATCATCTTAGTGATCAAACTGATGCACAAATCTTCAGGGATAGGACAACAAGGTGGTGACTCATAAATCAAATCAAATTTACCTTTACCTGGTCTCATCATCAAAGCCAGTACGTGCAGTAACATTAGAAGGCATAGGAGTAAAGCAGCCATATATCGCTGTGGTTTCATCTCATCTTTTGGCAAGTCTCATTGGGAGACCCATAAAGACACGTGTAGGGTCTTTTCTGCAAAATAATCGTATTACCAAGAATCATATTCAGAACTGTTCATGATAAATAATAGCCGATTTATTTGGACATCATAGGACTTCACTTACTCGTTGGTACGGGCAAACAAGAACTACTAGCTGACCCTTATAAACATGGTATAATACATAGTATATATTCCGTAAGATGGAGTAGTCCAAGGGAATGGTGGTCTCTGAAACTTCCAGAGGGAAGAATACGAAAAGAAAATTTGCTCCAACATGACATATATCCAAGAGGAACAAGTCCTGATTCTCCATAGAGAGAATCATGTGCTGCGGACCGCACATGTTGTGGAGGAGTCGTTGTATGATCTTGCATGAGATAATGCAGTGGTAGATGCATTATATCAAACGAGAGAGCAACCCATGACAATATCATACGAAGGTACACTTAGAGCCGACGAAAATCAGACTCAAAGGAGGGCTGACTCGTGGAATGATGGGCGTGAGGGCCACCATCAACTCAATGCAGATCGAGAGGCGAAGCAACTTGGGTGAAACTTGATGAAGTATCCAAGTTGCATGAAGGGAGTCGACGTAGAAGATGAAACATGGAACGGAGGCACGAAGCTTTTCTTGGACATATATCAAGAACATGAACTCTTGTAGAGACAAGAGCGGAATCATGTCATTTCATATGTTTTTCATTTGATGGAGCAGACTTATTCTGCACTGTGTCAAGAACGAAGTGATCTTCGAGGCATACGCACCTTATCTCAAAGAAGCGTTTGACAGAGGAACTAAGGCGAATCAACTGGTTAAGGCTAAGTTGGGATCCGAAAGCCTTAGCTCGGGGCAAGAGGATGCAGAGGCAGACACTTTTGAAGAATATGCCATAGTACTGTCGTTCAAGTTGTCATGAAGAAAGTAGTGCGCAGTGGAGATTGTGCTGGTGGGGGATAGAGGCCTAGGATCTAAACAATAATACACCAATTTCAGTGAATTATGCAGACTTCGAGAGATACTAGGAGATGCAGCGTCTGCAACGGCTTCGACGAGAACGTCAAAGGAATAAATGAAGGAGAATGTCAAAGACAAAAATATGAAGAGGGTGCTCGATATAATGCTCATGTATGTTCGTGTCCTTCGGTCTTTATACACGCTTTGTATAGCATGTAGTGGGCTTGACATCACTATTTTGGTTAGCTTTCATGATAGGTTTCGTCTTGTAAATGAGAGTTGTGTCATGTGGACACTTGTGAGGATTTCGGTCTGTAATGGGCTATGGTCCTTTGCATGCGACTGTTCAGAGCTTAGAAAGTCCATGGTTGTAATTTGCATTGGCTATAGAAAGCGTTTACTAAAATAGTTGCTTGTGGATCTTGTCTGAAATGATTTCTCTAACCTGTTTTCTCTTTTGTAGGTCCTAAAGGACCATAGGAGGTTTCGGGGAGGTTGACCTTTGGGAACAAATATGTAAGGTTGTCGCATGACTTAGGCAAAACCGACTAAGTTCATGACAGCATGGGGAGAAGGGACGAGACAACGTCGCCAATTTTTTAACTTATATTATATTATATTATATTTATACTGAGCGATATGCCTTTGCGTACTGCTTGGTATCGGGGTATTGTACCATACCGAGTTGAGCTCGGTGCGTCGATACAGACCGGTATGGCGAACCTTGGTCAAAAGACTTCAGCCCATGCTTTTATTATTTATTATCAAATGTTTATTTATATACAAATAATTTATTATTTCTGAAATTCTTTGAATTAATATCCAATGTTGAACTTAATGATCATGGCCCCTTATTGAGTTGGTCTGATTATATTTAAAACTAACTCAATTAAAACTTTAAACTATTTCAATCTAGACAAATTATTACAAAGAATGAATCGTCCTTTGGCGCATCGTCCTTTCTTGTGGAGTATTGTCCAATTGGCATGTTGACCTTCGCAACATCCGATCTCCTTGGTGCAATGTCTGATTCTTCTAGTTCGATGCTTGAACTCACGACACAAAACCTTTTGTTGACACGTCGACCAATCTTCTGACATATTCCACTCCGACCCAATAATTTCATGCTTTAATCAATTTGTCTCTCCTTGATCGAAGCTAGACTTACGTCACTTATATATATATATATTATATTATAATTTTATTAATTAATTTTATCATTAAAATTTGAGATTAAAACAACATGATAGCTGTCAGATATTTGAAGGGCTGCTTCGATTGTGCACTCAAAACAGTGGGTGTGAAGAGAGAAAATACAACATGGGCTGCTTTGGTTCTAAGATTGTTTTTTTTTTTTTTTGTGGTGAATCTTGGCATCATGGATTGCAAAACTGCTCGAAACATTACTAGTGGTATGTATTGGTCCAGCATAACTCAGTCAAAATCAAGTCGTGTTTGCCTAGTAATTTAATATATATCGTGTTTCAAAAAATTCATACAATCCCACCAAGTAAACTCTAAAACTACATAGGTTCGGTGAGTGCGACCTATTGACACTGATATAGGAGTTACAATTTTTGTATAATATTTTCCAATAGTAGTCTTATGTTATGAAGTCTTATATCATTCCATTGTTTAATTAACCAAGCACACTGAATATGAATATTAAGAATTGATGTATAACAAATAGGTGATTGTTACACTGAAGCTTGAGCACATTAGATGCATCTGTGCAGTTGTAAATTCATGAATTGTCCATATGTCAATTCATGAAAGTGTATGATATAATTCAACAAATAGGTGATTTTTTTTTTTGTCTCAACTTTTTTTTTTTATGTGATACCTATTGAAAGTGTATGATATAATTGTTTGTAAGTCCACCTATTTTTGTTGGTTTTCAACTGTAGGGACACACTATTTGTCAGAGCACCTCCACTCGTACATGTGGTGTTGCAAAATTCTGAAAAGTCACCGAAAAGAAAAAAAAAAAAATTATTAATGAACTAAGTGGCAAAATATTAATCTTTGTTTGATTGGACTACTATAAGGGAGGCAGAGGCTTTATGCATCTGTGCTGGAGAGAAGACTTAATGGAGCTGCTTGCATTCCACCATTGAGCCTGACATGGGACTTTTTGCTCCCCGACGAACTAAAACACTACTCATATTGCTTTAATTGATAATTCCAATTATTTAGTTAGTTATTCCCATACGTTGATATATATATATATATATATATATATATATATATATATATATATTTAGCACGGAACAAAACACAATGTAAATTAATCTCTTTTGACATTCAATGCTGTAATATATTGATGGCCTCTTAAAGTGAGTGTTGATTCAATCGTGTTTCCTAAGCATCTTTGTCAACTTTCTAGTAAAAAGTATAAAGATTTTGGTGAAACGTTATTATTATTCTTTTTTTTGCGCCAAATGGTATTCTTATATCAATCAATATTTTGGGAACTCGTCGTTCTTCCTGGCATGCGTGCACTACTAATTTGTGATTTATATTCTTCCATATCCTCTACTTAACTTTGGAAAGATTTCGTAAGATTATTTTTTTTAAGTTCATAAATCTTAATTATATATTTTAATGCACTTTCTCCGAGTTTTTTACTATACCAACCAAAGTCGAGAATTAGTCTACAAGCCGGACAATAAGAAGAAAAAAAAAATATTGGACCAGTTACTGTAAAAGGATATTTTAGATATATGAGAGTTAAAAAAGAGAAATCATATAACCAGCCTCTATTCTCGAGCACCATTAGTTGCTGTCGTTAAATATTTTTCTTTTTATCTTTTGCGTACACGTGTGCTACTTAGTATCAAATGCCAAATGAGAATCTTTGATAATATAGTTAACTTGATAAAAGACTAACAATCTTTTACTGGTATAGAGAGAAGTTAATTCTCTAAGTTGATAATTATATAGACAAAAGTTTTCAGTCCAATATTGATGACGATAGTAAGTCGATCTCATAATATATTTTCATCCTGAATGTAGGAACAATAATATAATGTTGCTGACTTGACAAAAAAAGTCGAGTACATTACTATAGTAGAAGCGGCAAAGAAAGGGGTGTGGATGAAGAAGTTCATCAGAAATTTGAGAGTCGTACCAAACAAGCAGCGTAGAGTCGATTCCCATATATTGTGATAATAACGAGGCGATCGCTCAGGTGAATGAACCTATGTCTTATTAGAAGTCTAAACACATTCTAAGGAGGTTTCATCTGATCAGAGATATCATAGCACGTAAACATATAGCAATGAAAAAAGTTCCGTCTGAAGATAACCTTATAGATCCATTGATAAAGCCATTGGCTCATATTGTACTTAAGCGTCACAAGAGTATGATGAGGATCAGACACATAGGTGATTGACTTTAGCTCAAGTGGGTGATTGCTGGTTACAGGTGCCCTACAAGTCAATCACATGAGTGATAACATATGTGACTGACACGCTACGTGATTTTTTTGCTTATGATTATTATCGACATATTCACACATTATATTATATATATATAATAAAAAAATAATAAATATGTATAAAAATTATATGTTCTATTTATTTTTATTGACTAGAACAACGTCTATCTCAACAAATACATAGAAAACAATCAATTAAACGGTCAAAACCGGCAAAAAAGAGCTCTCTTGTTTTTTTTTATTTTTGTTTTTTGTTTTTTTTATGAGCTCTCATTTTTTTTATAATATTAGCCTATTTAGAATTTTTATAATATTAGCATCCATAGTCTAAGAATTATTTCTAGAAATTTATCAAATCTATTTGGGTTTCAAAAAATAAAAAATACAACTTGCCAGAAGTATATGTGGTTTTTAGCTTACATTTCAAAGTGAAAAAAAGAAATGATCTTATATTAGTATTAGCATATGATATATTAATTGTTCATCATTTCATTAGCTACATAAACAACAGTGGATTGAGTGTCTATCAATGACATAAATTATGGCATAGATCAACAGATTTATTTTGTCATAATTAGTGTTTATCAATGACATAAATTATGACAAAAATTTTAAAAAATATATTCTACCATAATTAGTATTTATCAATAATAGAAATTATGATTTAAATCAAAAGATTATCCTATGTATATATATTCTTACCTAAAATAGATTGTATAGTAATACTTATTTAATGAAAAGAATCCTCAAGAGGAGGTCATATAGTCATTTACTCAAATTTTATCATAGTATCATAGTCACATGTTCTCGAATCCAAATACTCGAATTACTTTGGTACTAAGTTTTTATAGTCTTCTTTCGTTTTCCCTTATTATGGGTTGATTTATTTTTGATCGACAACTTTGCTTTGAGATTTTTTTGATCGATCAACTTATGGTTAACAGCCTTAAATTAAGATCTTTGCATTTAAATATTTTTGAAGAATGTCTACTGAGAATCTTTTTGGAAAAATACTTACAGAGACCTTGGCTATCAAATTTATAAGAAAGAATTATGCAACATAAGATTATACTACCGTAATAATGATTGAAATTAAGAGATTATACTATCATAATGTATATATATATTATTACCTAAAATAGATTTTGTATATTAATTCTTATGAAATGATCCTTAAAAGGAGGTCATTCGACCATTTAATCAAATTTTGTCGCCTAGTACAGTTGAGAGCAATTGTATGTGTAGTATCAATTTAGATTTATACAATATTAGCATCCATAGTATAAGAATTATTTCTAGTAATTTATCACATCTATTTGGGTTTCATAATTTAGTACCTGTTTACCGATGGCAGAAATTATGACTAAAATCAATAGATCATACTACCATAATTAGTATATTAATATGTATATATATTCTTACCTAAACTAGATTATATATTAATTTTTATTTAATGAAAATGATCCTTAAAAATAGGTCATTGGCCATTTACTCAAATTTTGTCATAATATTAGAGCCACATATTCCAGGTTCTCGAATTACTTTGGTCATGTCCTTTGAAATAGATATGATCTTATATTAGTATTAGCATATGATATATTAAATGTTCATCAAGTACATAGATAACAATGGATTGAGTGGACCACTTCCCAGTGGCATAAATTATGGCTGAGATCAAATGATTTATTCTATCATAATTATTATTTATCAATGACAAAAATTATGACAAAAATTAATAGATTTATTCTACCATAATTAGTATTTATCAATGGCAAATATTATAGCTGAAATCAAGATATTAAGCTACCATAATTAGTGTATTGGCTATGTATTTGTATAGTAATTCTTATTTAATGAAAAGGATCCTCAAGAGGAGGTCATTTGATCATTTTTATTTTGGATTAATTAATTTCAGATTAATAACTTCAATTTGAGATTTTTGTGATCGATCAACTTATGGTTAATAGCCTTGAATTGAGATATTTGCATTTGAATATTTTTGAATAATGTCTACTAAAAATCTTTTTGGAAGAAATCCTACCATAATAATAGTTGAAATCAAGAGATTATGCTACCACAATTAGTGTATTAGCTATGTATATATATTCTTACCTAAATAGATTATATATTATTTTTTATTTAATTAAAAGGATCCTCAATAGGAGATCATTAGTTCATTTACTCAAACTTTGTCACGCAGGACAGTTGGGAGCATTACCTTGATGGATCAAATGTATATGTACTATCAATTTATATTTTCGTAATATTAGCATCTATAGTCTAAGAATTATATCTAAGAATTTATCACATTTATTTGGGTTTCATAATTTAGTACCTCACTTGACAAAAAACTAAAAAATGTAACTTACCAGAAGTGTATGTGGTCTTTAGCTTATATTTACAATATATCAAAGTGAAAAATAGAAATGATCTTATATTAGTATTAGCATATGATATATTAAGTGTTCATCATTTCATTAGGTATATAGACAACAGTAGATTGAGTGGGCCACTTCCTAGTGACAGAAATTATGGTAGACATTAAGAGATTTATTCTACCATAATTAGTATTTATCAATTGTAAAAATTATGACAAAAATCAAGAGATTTATTCTACCACAATTAGTATTTATCATTGATAAAAATTATGATGAAAATTAAAATATTTATTCTAACATAATTAATGTTTATCAATGGCAGAAACTATGGTTGAAATCAAGAGATTTATTTTATATAATTAGTGTTTATCAATGGAAGAAATTATGGTTAAAATTAAGAGATTATACTACCATAATCAGTGTATTAGCTATGTATATATATTCTCACCTAAAATAGATTGTATAGTAATTATTATTTAATAAAAATGATCCTCGAGAGTAGGTCATTTGGCCATTTACTCAAATTTTTTCATAGTATCATAGCCAAAGATTCCAAGTTCTCAAATCCATAATTGAATACTCGAATTACTTTGGTTCTATCTTTTGAAATTTTTTTAGTCTGTTTTCGTTTTCCCTTATTATGGGTTGATTCATTTTTGATCGACAACTTCGCCTTGAGATTTTTTTGATCGATCAACCTATGATTGATAGCCTTAAATTGAGATATTTGTATTTGAATATTTTTAAAGAATATCTATTTAGAATATTTTTGAAAGAATAGCTATAGAGACCTTGGTTATCAAATTTACAGTAAAGAATTATGAGATTATGCTATCATAAAATTTATTAAAATCAAGAGATTATGCTATCATAATTAGTGTATTAGCTATGTATATATATTCTTACCTAAAATAGATTATATATTAATTCTTATTTAATTGAAAGGATCCTCAAGAGGAGATCATTCAACCATTTACTCAAATTTTATCACATAGTTCAATTGGGAGCTTTACTTTGTTGGAGCAATTGTACGTGTAGTACTAATTTAAATTTCTACAATATTAGCATCCATAGTATAAGAATTATTTCTAAAAATTTATCACATATGTTTGTGTTTCATAATTTAGTACCTGACTTGACAAAAAAAAAATGTAACTTACTAGAAGTGTATGTGATTTTTAGCTTATATTTACAATATATCAAAGTGAAAAATAGAAATAATCTTATTTTAGTATTAACATATGATATATTAAGTGTTCATTATTTCGTTAGGTACAATGACAGTGGATTGAGCGGACCATTTCAAAAATTATGGTTGAGATCAAGAGATTTATTTTAATATAATTATTATTTATCAATGATAAAAATTGAAAATTTTATTCTACCATAATTAGTATTTATCAATGATAAAAATTATGACTGAAATTAAGAGATTATACTACCATAATTAGTATATTAGCTATGTATATATATTTTCACCTAAAATAGATTGTATAATAATTCTTATTTAATGAAAAGGATCCTCAAGAGGAGGTCATTTAGCCATTTACTCAAATTTTGACATAGAATAGGAGACACAGGTTTCGGGTTCTCGAATCTATGACCGAATACTCGAATTACTTTGGTTTTGTCCTTCAAAGTTTTTCTAGTTTGTTTTTGTTTTTTCTTATTTTGGGTTGATTCATTTCTGATCAACAACTTTACTTTGAGATTTTTTTGGTCGATCAACCTGTGGTTGATAGCCTTGAATTGAGATCTTTATATTTGAATTTTTTTGAAGAATGTCTACTTAGAATCTTTTTGGAAAAATACCTATAGAAACCTTAGCAATCAAATGTACAGGAAAGAATTATGCAGGTTGGGATTATGCTACCATAATAATGGTTCGTTAGGGTTAACTATAAAATTGGAACCATTGGGCTTTAAAATAAAAGATTAACTACTGCTCATATCTCATCAATGGCTAGAGGTGTGGTAGTCACTAAAATCAATTCCTAACACAAACAAATCTTTCCCATCATAATTAGTGTATTAACTATGTATATATATTCTTGTCTAAAATATAATTAATCTTATTTAATAGAAGGGATACTCAAGAGGAGATCATTCGGCTATTTACTCAAATTTTATCACAGAGTACAGTTGGGAGCCTTACCTTGTTAGAGCAATTGTATGTGTAGTATCAATTTAGATTTCTGCAATATTAGCATCTGTAGTCTAAGAATTATTTCTAAGAATTTATCACATATGTTTAGGGTTTCATAATTTATTACCTGATTTATATGTTTAGGGTTTCATAATTTATTACCTGATTTGACAAAAGAAAAAATGCAAGGTTTTGAGTTTTTTTTATGTTGATCAACAACATTGCTTTGAGATTTTTTTAGTTGATCAACCTGTGGTTGACAGCTTTGAATTGAGATCTTTGCATTTGAATATTTTTTAATAATGTCTACTAAGAATTGTTTTGGAAGAATATTTACAGAGACCTTGGTTATTAAATTTACATGAAAGAATTATGCAACATGGGATTATTCTATCATAATAATGGTTGATATCAAGAGATTATGCTACCATAATTAGTGCATTAACTATGTATATATATTCTTATCTAAAATAGATTATATATTAATTCTTATTTAATAGAAAGGATCCTCAAGAGGAGGTCATTCGACCATTTACTCAAATTTTGTGACCAAGCATAATTGGGAGCCTTACCTTGTTGGATTTATTGTCTGTGTAGTATCAATATAGATTTCCATAATATTAGCATCTATAGTCTAAAAATTATATTTAAGAATTTATCACATCTATTTAGATTTCATAATTTAGTACACAAAAAATAAAAAAAGTGTAACTTGCTAGAAGTGTATGTGGTTTTTAGCTTATATTTACAATATATCAAAAGTAAAAAATAGAAATGATCTTATATTTGTATTAACATATGATATATTAAGTATTTATCATTTCATTAGGTATATAGACAATAGTGGATTGAGTGGACCACTTCCTAGTGTAATAAATTATGGTTAAGATTAAGAGATTTATTCTACTATAATTAGTATTTATCAATCATAAAAATTATGATAAAAATCAAGAGATTTATTCTACCATAATTAGTATTTATCAATGATAGAAATTATAGTAAAAATTAAAAGATTTATTCAACTATAATTAGTGTTTATCAATGGCAGAAATTATGGTTAAAATTAAGAGATTTATTCTACCATTATTAGTGTTTATCAATGGAAGAAATTATAGCTGAAATCAAGAGATTATGCTACATTAGCTATGTATATATATTCTCACCTAAAATAGATTATATAGTAATTCTTATTTAATGAAAATGATCCTCAAGAGGAGGTCATTTGACCATTTGCTCAAATTTTAACATAGTATTAGAGCCATAGGTTCCATGTTCTCAAATCTATAACTGAATAATCTAATTACTTTGGTTCTGTCCTTTCAAGTTTTTTTAGTCTGTTTTCGTTTTCCCTTATTCTGGGTTAATTTATTTTTGATCAACAACTTCGCCTTGAAATTTTTTTGATCGAACAACCTGTGATTGATAGACTTGAATTGAGATCTTTACATTTGAATATTTTTGAAGAATGTCTACTTAGATTCTTTTTGGAATAATAGCTACAGAGACCTTTAGAATAAGATTGAAAGTTTTTTTTTCTTTGATCTGTTTTAGGATGTTGAGATATCTGACAAATGCTGGTAAGGCTCCAACCTCGGAGAGCAACACCCTGTGGATCCTTCGGGTTCTTATACTGCATAGTTGGAATTCGATCCATCTCAAGCCCCTCTGATCACGATCCAAGTGCCGATGCAAAACCCTAAGTCAAGGCTAGATCAAGGAGCAATTTCGAGGAGGAAGCTGATAATAAAGACCTTTTGATCATCGGATTGATAGAAATAATATCCCAAAGTCTCCTTAGGGCATTCCACGAACTGACACCATTCTGTCCTTAACTCCAACTTGTTGGGGTTATGTCTTCTAACATGGGTAAGACAACCCTAAATTTTAATCATCTTAAGATCGAGTTTCTTTTCTTTCCATATCTCATATGGTGTAAACATTATCGATTTTGATAGTACTATATTCAGAAGGTAAGCTGCGGTCTCTAAGAGATATCCTTAAAATGAGATATGTAGGTCAACGAAACTCATCATAGACCATACTATATCTAACAACGTGTGATTCCTCCTTCTTTTTTTTATGAAGTATTAAAAAATATATTTAATTTTTTATAAAAAATATTTAAGTTTTTTCTCACTTTTGATAAAGGGACTAATCCAAAATACCACATAGCAAAAATCCAAAAGATGGTAAATTATGCACATTTATAATCATGTGTTTTATAATTTTGTGGTATTCTTAGATGCACCAAGCTACCTCTTGCTTCAAACATATTCTTCCTTCCCTACTATCCATCATGCAAAACCAAGTCATGAACACCAGGTTGCAGGCTTTGGAGATTGTCCCCCAAACACATCTGCCACAACTATTTTAAGTATTCAAATGAATATAAGACCGACATGAAAAGTTAAATGTTGTGTAAAATTATTTTTCTTCTTATTTCGTTCACATGACATCAATGAGTGGGTTCTCCCATATGAGCCAAACCAAATCAGCAAATAATAGAAACAAGTTGTGGTCAGGTTTATAAATACATTTTGATTGAAGTAGATAACAATGTTAACGACCCTAACAATGGCTAACAACTCATGACTGAGAAGGAACATTGATTGATGGTACAGAAACTTTTGATAGATAGCATAGGGTAGTCAGTCTGATACAAGTTGATGTGACCAAGGAGAAAGAAGTTTCCTGTTTACTGTTACTAATCCGCTGTAATGTCATTCCTTCAATTGCCTTGATTCCATGTGGATGTTACTCTTTATCCACTGGAGAATGCAAGCGTGGTCAAGGGAGGTAAACACAGAGAGTGTGAGATGGTTGTGTATGATTAATGTGGTCCTTTATAATAAGATTAATTAGATTTTGATAAAAGATATTAGTTTAGATTAAAAATTTATATTATATTAAGATATTTTAGGAGATACTCTTGATGAAATGAACTTTCATAATAATCTATCATTGACCCTCTACTCTCGCCTATAAATAGATGAATATTTTATGGAATACCCTTGATTAAAGAAACTCTCCTAATAATCTACTCTAGACTTTATGCTCTCGCCTATAAATAGACATGACCTTCTCTAAATCTAGTGCGTCACAATACGCTGCATAATGATACTAGAAAGAGATTATGGTTATTCTATTATATCCCTAAATCATCAATCATAATAGTTTTGTGAAAGGATAGGAAGAGAGGAGAATGATTCTAGATCTGTTCTAGTTCTCTTTGTAAATCGACATTACGGTGATAATCAGATTCGAAACATAGTGCTTTTACAGATATAAAGAGATCTTATTTAGATGTCATCTAAAAGTACGTATGGTAAACAAATATAATACTATTTGATTTCAATCCTGACATAAAAGTTTTTCACATAATAGTTTACATAATTATAGTTTTTATACTTTCAATTGGTATAAGAGCTTAGTTCTTGAGATTAAATATATTATATCTATTATTTTTATTTACGATACTTTTAATGATATGAATATCTCGTCGATCTGTATTCTTATATATTTTGTTCTATCGTTTGCTTGCGAATGATATGATCTTGATCTTGATTAATATATAATCTAATGATCTTGATCAATATATATTGATCTTGAAATTGATCAATATATAATCTAATGATCTTGATCGATTTTATTGTTTTAATTAAATTTGTTTAATTGAGATTATGGGCTTTCTCAATTAATAATTAGTTTAATTTAATTAAAAAATTATAAATTATTATTAAATCTAATTATTATTTCTTCGATATTTATTCAATTATTCACATGCATATATTAGGAATTATGAAATAATATTTTTTTCACATGAAGACATGATTTATGTATTATCATGATTACAATTATCATATGAGTTTTTTTTGCTAATTAATATTCAATAATTATTATAGTTGTTATTCTATTATTGAACTGTTTCAACATAAATTAGATTAAATGAACTTGATGAATATTATTTGTAATTCATCTCCTTAAGTTATGCTTGCTAGTAGCTGCCAAGGTGGCCTGAGATAGTATGATTATAGGATATGAAATACAATTAAGCTATTATCATTTATAGGATAATTTAATTTATATTTTATATTATTGTATTGGTCTTGTAGTCATCAAAATGACCTAGATTAATGATTTATAAAATTACATTAAGGAGCAAGTCCTAAATGACATTAATGAAATAATATTCAGAATAACATGCATAATTAGGAGATTTAGATAATCTCAAAGGATAATCTATTTTAAATAATTATGTGATGGGATATGATGATACTATTTTTGATATCTTTGTATTTTAGAATTGTATGAGTCATCTATAAATTATCTTGAGTGAATACTAGATATGTCAATATTTTACCCAAAAGTTAAAAATATTGATGATATCAATAGTTCATCATATTTTGGTAAACTCAAAGCATTAATGTTATTTTATATTCTGTAGTGGTATTTTCGTCCATATATTCTCATGCTTCTAGTGTCCCTATACTCTTTGGATAAAATTATTCAGAATGGTTAGAGCATGTGCAATTCACACTAGGCGTATTAGATCTTAATTTGACATTGCTTGTTGAAAAGTCCGTAGAATTAACTAATAAAAGTACTATGGAATAAGTGAATGAAATGAAGGCTTGGGAAAGATCTGATAGGCTCAGTTTAATATTCATAAAAATAATAATTTTAAATAATATAAAGACTTCATTATCGATTGTAACTAACGCATGAGAATATTTAAAGGTTATTGAATCAGTCATTGGCTAGCACATTAATTGAAGAACTGACTACAGCTCAGTATGATGGTACTTAGGGAATTCAGGATTATATCCTTAATCTGGCTGATAAAGCTGCAAAACTTAAGGCATTAGGAATGAATGTTATGAATCTTTACTCGTACAATTCATTCTTAATTATCTTCCTTCTTAGTTTGGCCCACTCAAGATTCACTATAATACAAATAAGGATAAGTAAAACTTGAATGAGTTAACTATTATGTGTGTTCAGAAAGAATTAAAATTAAGAAAAAAATGTTCATATAATGTTCTAACTACTACTCAAGGAGTTGGTAACATGAAAATAAAATTGAAGCATCATCCATCAAAAAAATTTATCGGGTCTAGAAATGTTAGACAAACTATTGAAAAGAAAGTTATTACAGTAAAATGCTTCTTTTGTGGCAAGAAAGGACATGTAAAGAAGAACCGCATTAAACGTAAGATTTGGTTCGAAAAGAAAGATATAAACTTGACCTTTATATATTTTAAATCAAACATTGCAAAAGTTCCTTCTAATATATGGTGGATTGATTTTGGTGCTTCAACTCATGTTACTAATAATATGCAGTGATTCTTTTCAATTCAAAAACCAAAAGAACATAAAAGATTCATAATTATAGGAAATTATCTCAAAGCAAAAGTGGTATCAGTAGTAAGAGACGGGTCATCTGATGGATCTTGAAGACACATGTTTTATTCTTATCATTTCTAAAAATTTAGTTTCTCTATCTAGAATTGATGAGTTAGGATATTATATTTTCTTTGGTAATGATAAACTTAGATTATTTTATGATTCAATAAAAGTTGGTTCTAGAAATCTATGTGATGGTTTGTATAAAATTAATTTGAATCTTGAGTTTGTAAAGATATTATTGACCCTGCAATTAAGTATTGGAATGAAATGTAATTTCAATAATGAAAGATCTTATATATTGTGGCATAGATGTTTTAAAATATCTTTCAATAATGAAAAAATTGAAAGATTAACGAAGGATAATATCTTAAAAAATTTAGACTTTATTGATTTTGATGTTTGCATAGATTACATTAAGGGAAAGCAAACAAAGCATACAAAGAAAAATGCCACAAGAAGTAAAAAACTTTTTAAAATTATTCATACTAATATCTGTGGACTACTATATATTCCATGTATTAGTGGAGAAAGATATTTCATCACATGTATATATGACATATCCAGATATAGCTATGTTTATCTAATACATGAAAAGTCTCAAGCTGTTAACATTCTTGAATTATACATAAATGAGGTTGAAAGATAATTAGATAGAAAAGTTAAAATTATTAGATCTGACAAAAGTGGTGAATATTATGGCAGATATGATGCATCCGGTCAGAATATTGATCCTTTTGCTAGATTCCTAGAACAACGAGGTATTTATGCTCAATATGCATTACCAGGTGTGCCACAGCAGAATGATGTTGCTGAAAGGCGAAATCATACTCTTATGAATATGGTCAGGAGCATGATGAGTTATTCCTCTGTACTTGAGTCAATGTGGGGTGATGCTCTTATGACAGCTATGTATATCTTGAACAGGGTTCCTAGTAAGTCAGTTCCATCAACTCCATTTGAGTTATGGACTAGTAGGAAACCCAGTTTGAGACATTTACATATTTGAGAGTGTCCTATAGAGATAAGAATATTCGATCCATATGAAAATAAATTGGACCCAAGAATAATTTCTAGATATTTTATTGGTTACGCAGAAAGATCCAAGGGATACAGATTTTATTGCCCTAATTATAATATGAGGATAGTAGAATTTGGTAATGTAAAATTTCTAGAAAATGGTGAAGTCAATAAGAGTCAAAAATCTCGAAGGATCAATTTTGATATTAAGGAGATTCAGGTTAATTCTCCCGTAGTATCCCCTGTTCGAGAAATTATTGTTCCTCAAATCAATGAGAGAATTGATGAGGGTGAACAACAAAATAATATTGATGAACTCTCACATGATATTAATGTCGCTACTGATGATCTTGTAGAACAATCATAATTCACAGATGTGAGAAGATCACAAAGAAAAAGGAAACATATCATTTTTGACGATTATATGGTATATTTACAAGAATCAGATTATGATATAGAAATTAAAAGAGATCCCTTATTGTTTTCACAAGACATAGAAAGTAATGATCCTGAAAAATGGTATGATGCAATGAAATAGAAGTTAAAATCAATGGACTAGAATGGTATTTAGGAACTCATTAAATTATTCAATAATTATAAAAGAGTCGGTTGTAAATGAGTCTTTAAAACTAAACGTGACTCGATAGGCAATATCGAATGATATAAAATCAAACTTGTGGCAAAAGATTTTTCTCATAAAGAAGGAATTGATTACCATGAGACCTTTTCTCCGGTTTCTCGAAATGACTTATTGAGGACCATCATGGCATTAATAGCTCATTGTGATCTTAAGTTACATAAGATGGATGTGAAAATAATATTTCTGAATGAGGATCTAGATGAGAAAATTTATATGGAACAACATGAAAGATTCATATAAAAGAGAAATAAAAGTTGGGCTTGCAAACTTAAGAAATCTATTTATGGCCTTAAACAAGCTTCTAGACAATGGTATATAAAGTTTCATGATGTCATTACTTCCTTCAGATTTAAGGAAAACATTGTTGATCAATGTATATATCTGAGGGTTAGTGGGAGCAAGTTTATTATATTGATCCTATATGTGAATAATATATTGCTTGCCAGTAGTGATCTTGGTTTGTTGCACGAAACCAAGATATTTCTCAACAAGAACTTTAAGATGGTTTATATGAATGAGGCATCCTATGTTATTGGCATTAAGATATTCAGGGACAGATCTCAGAGATTATTAGGACTGTCTTAGAAAGGTTATATTAATCATATTTTAGAGAGATTTAATATGCAGTTTTACTCAGCCGATGATACACCTACTACTAGAGGTGAAAAATTCAGCCAAAACTAATGCCCGAAAAATGACTTAGAAAGGAATAAAATGAAGAATATTCCTTATGGATGCGCAATTGAAAGTCTATTATATGCTAAAACTTGTACAATATCATATATCAGTTTTGCAGTTGCAATGCTGGGTAGATACCAAAGTAACCCAAGAATGAAATATTAGAAAGCTGCAAAGAAAGTAATGAGATATCTACAAGGGATAAAAAATTATATGCTCCTATATAGAAAATCAGATTAGCTTGAAGTGACGGGATATTCAGATGCTGATTTTGTAAATTACCTTGATAGTAGGAAATTCACTTCAGGATTTGTGTTCATGTTAGTTGGTGGGGCAATTTCTTGAAAAAGTATAAAACAATCACTTATTACATCATCTACGATGGAAGCTGAATTTGTGGCATACTTTGAGGCCACAAATCAAGCTTTATGGTTATGAAATTTTATCTCAGGACATCGTGTGGTCGACTTAATTGCCAAACCGTTGAAGATATTTTGTAATAATACCGCATTAGTTTTCTTCTCTAAGAATGATAAGTACTATAATGGTTCCAAGCACATTGAGATAAAGTACTTGGTGGTTAAAGAATGATTCCAAAAACAACGTGTCAATTGAAAACTTGAGCACCACTATAATAATTGTTGATCCATTTACTAAAATCTTACAGTAAAAAATATTTGAAGAACATGTGACTTGTAACCAAGCCATAAAGGATATGGTGATGGATGTTTAAGAGAATGCTATTATAAATATTTTTTGTATAATTAAAGTTATTTGTTTCTACTATTTGTGTTTTTGTTTATGCAGTTGAATGCAATAACATGATTGTCTCGACAAGATAAATTACAAGGGTCATTATAGACTATATAATGAAAAACTATATAATGATCATTTTTTTTGCTTAAGAGTCATTATGTACTAACAGTGTTGTAATACATAGAAGGAAGTATAGCATTGATGATATATAATTGCTATGACTCACATTGATAGTTGGACTGAATATAATATTATTATGCTTATTAAACTTATTGGCTTATTTTAAAATCATGACCATGTATAAAATATTTTTTTAAAAATTTAAAATCTAATTATGTAAAATTATTTTTTTAATAAATTTTATTTTATTTATTTTGATTTTAAATATCTTTTATATCTTATCAATTAATGGCCCAAGTGGAAGAATATAAGACTAATGTGGCCCTTTATAATTACATAAGATATATAATGAGATTAATTAGATTCTGATAAGAGATATTAGTCAATATTAAATTAAAGTTCATATTATATTGGGATATTTTAGGGGATGCACTTGATGGAAGAAACTCTTATAATAATATACTCTATACCCTCTGCTCTTGTCTATAAATAGATAGAATCTCTTCTAAACCTAGTAAGTTGTAATACGTTGCATAACGGTACTAGAGAGAGATTACGATTATTCTTGCATCTCCCTAAACCATCAATCACAGTACTCATATAAAAGGATAGAAAGAGAGGAGAAGGGTTCTATGTTCTAGTTTTCTTTGCAGATCGATGTTACGATGATAATTAGATCTGGAATACGGTGCTTTTGCAGGGGATCTTATTTAGATGATATCTAAAAGTACGTATCGTAAATAAATTTAATACTATTTAATTTTAATGCTAACATAAAAATTTTATACATAATAATTTACATAATTATAATTTTTATGATTTGAGGTTGCTACTCCAACTAAGAGGGTTCCCCCACATCCTTTCTATTAATCATCACTTTCTCAGTGCTTTAGATCGTAAAGCAAGCAGGCGAAGCAGATGTGATTTAAGGAAGCAGATGTCAACTCAAAGAAATAAGGGATTCCATGGTAATTAGGTCTCATCTGCTTGACAGGGTAGTCTACCACTATCGAAGATGCAAATTTTGTCAACTAAATACAGATTTAGATCATAAATTATCACATTCTATATGAGATAGTATATTGCAGATCCCAGGATAGCCTTCCCATCAGCTTTTTTACTGCTTCTCAAGTGGAATAGCAGTATAATTTAGCATCACAACTTTAAAAGCTTAAGAAGCTTTGTACATGTCCATCAGGGACCATGGAGCCAATTTTGATGCAGCAATCCAAATTCTATCTTTTCCTAATAAATAGAATCCAATACCTATAATTATAATATATATATATATATATATATATATATATATATATATATATATATATATATATATATATAAAATGTGTACTGCTTTTGTATTGGGTACCACGCTCGAACATATGTTAATTTTGTTGGTGTAAGTTAATGCATTATGCGTTACTGATGGAGGTTTGTGGTGCAACTGATACAGGACACGGCTTTTGAATATGATAAATAGTAATCCTACTTACTATTTATTATATGAGGTTGGTTGTATTTGGAACTGTGAAGAATGCACAATAGCGTCAGTAAGAGCGGCGAGGGTGAATCGAGCGAGCTCCAAAAGCGCCAGTACAATTACCACCACTAGCTAAGCAACATCCCGTGTATCCTTCTTCCTCTTGTGTATCTCTATCTTGCAATTTTTACTCTTTCTTGCTTTACGTTTCCCAGATGGAAAAGGAAGGGGATGCTGCTGAACTATTTATTCATTCCTTCTACTATAGCAAAGTTAACTGAAAAAAAAAAATTTCTCAGCTGTTGGTTGTTTGGAAGGGAGGGAGGGAGGGAGGGAAGGCACCAGTATTTTAGCTACACTTTTTGAACACATTGACTCGTTTTGGAACTATGAAATCATCATCATCAATTCAACAACTCCATCTGAATCCGAATTGTTCATCCTTTATTTTGATTTTTTATTTTTTTATTGTTGTTGTTGTTGTTGTTGCGGCGGCCTGGTGGTCATCATGGGATGGATGGATGCTTGCTCCTTTCTTAAATATTACCCAGATATGTAATATTAAAACGGAGAGGGGCAAATCGGCAAATTCGTTGCCGATTAGTGTTGAATTTTCATGGCCACTGCTGCTGCGCCCCTACAGTTTATTTGTGCCCCCCTTCCCTTGCCTCTTACGAATCGCACGCAGTCGATGATGGCTCGACCGCTCTTGAGATGGGCTTCCTTCACTTCCCTCCACACTTCCTCTCGTCTTCCTTTCGTCCTACTCCCGCGGACCCTTAACCCCCGCGCCCCAAGCTTGGCCTTCTCCGCCGCCGCTTCTAACTACCTCCATCTCTCCGACGACCAGCTCATGGCGCAGTGCGACATGGATACCTACAAGGCCTCCGGCCCCGGCGGCCAGCACCGGAACAAGCGCGAGTCCGCCGTTCGCCTCTCCCACCGACCCACCGGCATCGTCGCCCAGGTCCCGCCCTCCCCTCCCAAAACTCTCACCTTTTCTTTCGATTCCTCCCCCTGAGACAACCCAACGTTGTGGGATGTAAAAGTTTGAATCTCGCAGGCCGTCGAGGAGCGGTCACAGCACAAGAATCGGGCGATGGCTCTGACCCGATTGCGGACTTTGTTGGCTCTCAAAGGTTACGTTTCGAATTTGTTCCGTTAACGACATTTAAATTTAAATGAATTAAACTGGTTTCTGCCGAAATTGATGTTGCATCGATCTACAAACCACTGGATCTGTCTGTCTTTTGGGGTTTACTACTTTGTGACCGTATCTGTAATTATGGAGTTGGCTGCTCAAGGAGCATGCCTGCCCCTAGCTGGAAACTTATCATCATTATTAAAAAAAAAAAAAACAAAAATACACACTGTTTTCATCTTATTAATCTTGCCTAAGTAGAATGACCTTGTGATTAATATCAATCGACGAACCCAGTACCATTCTCTAGACTTTATGCCCCACGAGTTATTCCAGATTCATGTAGTAAAGCACTGGTCACCTGTTATTCATTATTCATATAGGTAGGCATTCTAGGCTACATTTCATATCTGCATGAGATTCCTTGACTTCGTTACAGTCACATTAATAACGCATAAGTTATTGCTTTCTGTGCATTTGAGAGAATAGTTAGTTTTTCCCCCAAATTTGTTGATGGACATAGATATGTGACTAAGAACATTAGGCCTTCTATTCATTGATTCACTAACTGCTTTGGCCATTGGTGCTTTGTTTTTTGTTTAAATTGCAACTTAAGTTGTTTTTGCCAAAGTTGTTATCAATTCTCTACCTTCTTTAGAATGAACATGGATGGTCTCTCTGTGTAATCATTCACCATCATCTCACCCTTGAAGTTTTTTTCTTTTTTGGTACATTGCATGTTGCAATTATTATGCTTCACAGCAGTTTGATTGTTTCCCATTGAAGTGATCTTGTTTCATTTGGACATGTTCCCTTCTTTTTTAAGCACTGCATGCATCTGATTTATGAAATACACGTACTAGTCAGGAAGGCGATAGACCTGGATGGATACGCACCTCCTTCAGAGCTTCTTCAGATCCTACCTGCCAAGTCAACAATTAGGGGAAAAGATGTTGGTCCTCAGATTGGTCCTAACAATCCTAAATTTGCTCTGGTACTTGTCAGCCACTTCTCGCACATGTTATCTTTTACCCATGAGGATATATTCGACATGATTTAAGTTTTTGGGATCCTTGTTTTTTTATAATTCTATTCCTTTGACAGGGAATGCAGGCTTTGTTAGATCTAATATTTGCTGTGGAAGGCTCCGTGTCAGAAACAGCAAAAATATTGGGGTACATTGTTTATGGCTCCTTTTTGTATCCATGTATCTGCCTAAAGAAATTTTAATACTTTGTGGAACTTACCATGGATTATGTTAAGGACCATACTGCAAATATGAAACCTTAGTACTTAAACTTGATCAAGATTCCTCTTTCTTCTCTTATTTCTTGTAGGATTAATGAAATGAATAATTATCTAACTAAAGTATTTTGATTTCTTTGGCCTCCTTTCTTTTCTGAGAGTTCATTAATCAAGATTAATTATATGATAGTAAATGCAGGGTGCCATGTGTTTATGTTGATTGTGCAAAAGAATATGGATATATTTATTTCAGTATGATGTTGCTCTGTTTCGTTTTATTTTAATAAAGAGATCATCTCTATGTTTGTAGGCAAACATTTCCAACTGAAGTTTGCTTATTGCACTCAATATTAAGTAATAACCTTTCCATTTTTGGTTCTTTTAAAGGAATGATACATGGATTCCTGAACAAAAACTAGATAAAATAGTCTCCCTTTACTCGGGAGATTTGGGGAACTTGATCATCTGTTTACCTATTTCAAATCTCGTTGCCATCACCTCAAACCATCATCAGCATGCCAGCGGCGAGTTATGAAACAATCAGATTCTATCACATCATTTCTTCCACCATGCTAAGACTGAGTGGTCAGAAACTATTTTCGTTCTTAGAATAATTTGAATGCAAATGAGAGATGACCAGTAGGGTAAATTATTTTGAGATCATTTTCTTGTTTTGCTTCCACCTAGGTCTGAGTTTCTCCAATGAACTTTCACTCAGAGGAACATTCAGGGCATAGCCTGTTTGATCCTCATCATATTTTGAACTCATGTGGCATTATCATTAGGTTTCTGGGCCAGCTAGCAGGTTGCTCTAGGTGGCACAAATTTGCTTTATCTGAATGATCTAAACTTCAACTTTTACACAGACTCAGTGCCTTCTTAATCATGTAGTGCAGGCTAAGCACTGGTGCTTTGTCAAGGTTGATACTATCAGATGATTCTCTTAGAGTGACAGTAAATGAGCTGAGGACATCCAAGGTAAATTCTTGATACTTCAAATACCATTTTGTCAGTTTAAGCAGACAAAGTTGTCTGGGTAAAACTTTTGCATGAAAAGATGTGGCATCTGTGAGTTATTAATGAGTAAATGTCTTCATTAACATTCTTGTAGGGATGCCTTATTGTAACATCCCTACAATTCATGTGCTTGCACTAAAAAGAAAATATTTTTTTAATGCTGGAATTTGATTGTCACAATGATGTTAACCTTTAATGTTCTGCATTTCATTGTTGAACGATCTCCAGGCTATTGACTGAGTTGAAAAATACTTCACAATATAAAATATGATAATATCTAGAGTTGTTTGGTAAGTATTATGTATGTTGAACGATTTCAATGTTTTGCTACTAATAACAATAGTATGTTCGAGGTGCATCCGCGACTTCAATATTTGACAAGAAATATGTATTTTATGGCAAGGTTCTTTGAGGACTTTCCATCATGAGACTATGCTAGATTACTCTTGTGGTTTTTTCAGTTTATGTAATGAAGGACTTAAAGAGGCTAACGCACATATAAGAGATGGAGCTGGATACCATATGTTACATGAAGCAGATTATGGCAGTTATCTACTTGCTGACAGCATTCATTCATTATCCTTCATAACAATATTCATCAATTGCATAGGGGGTTAGTTGTTTTATTTGCAAATTACGAAGCTTCAAGAAATGTTTTCAAGAATTAGTTATTTTGGAGGGGAAAATATATGAGATTGCATAATTACTAAGTTATGTATGTGGATATTCTAGAGAAGCATATCACATATAGATCAAGGTTTTTATCCAATCTGTGGCTACTCTTTGGTTCAAACTATCTTCAAAGCCATCTTATTTCCCAGGGTTCCTAACCTCCTAGGAGAATGTTACCATTTGCATGTTTTACATTTTTAGATTCACCATGCAACATATTATACTAGTGATTGTCAGATCATAGGATGAGAAGATTAAAGTGGCATATGGAGAAGAATGGTTTTTTGATAGTTTCATAAAACAAGTTGCCGAGTCTTCAACAAGAGCAGAATTGTTTAACTGACTAGTATGAAACTTGCAAGGGAGTACCTGATACTGGTTAATTAAGTAAAGTGTCTCTATATTATTAAAGTTGTCTGCTATCTACTGGTTAGGCGTAATGTTTGCTTAGTGTAGATACAAGTTGAAACCAAGGATCATGGTGTTTGGAGTCCTTGACTGCAGTGATATAAATAGGCGCCCGGGCACTTGCCTAGGCGCTCGGGTGAGGCGAGGCAGAGGCCTTGCGCACCTCATGGGTCGACCAGGCGGCGCGCTTTAATGAGGCAACGCCTAGGCACTTGCTTGAACCCAGGTGTCGAGCGCCTCAGTCGACCTCCCGTTTCAAATATAGCAACCAAACTATATTTTTAAGTCTGGTTCGGTTCAACAGTGGTTAGTTGGTTCGATTGACCAACTAACCAATTTCTTACTCGCAAAAGCCACCCTCGCACACACACGCAACCCCGAGCCACCCCTAGCGCTGCTTCTGCCTCTGTTGCCCACACTTTCTATCGTTGCCTCCGTCGTAGACGTAGCAAACTAAGCCTTCCTCTATCGCCAACAGACGGGTTCAATGGCCTAGCAAGAGCTCGTAGCTTCCTTCTGTCATCGCCCCTGTGTAGTTCCTTCCATCATCAAGGGAGAGGACTGTAGGTTTCTCAGCCACCGACAAACGCCTTTGGATCATCCTCTGCCCATGACATCGCCGTCCGCAGCTTTCGTCGCTATCGCTGCTATTGTCCGCAGCTTCCTTCATCATCGCTGCCTTCTTCCCCACTTTCCACTGTTGGTGACACTTTTCTCCCCCTCTGCGACTGTTAGCAATTCTTTTCTCCCCCTCTAACTACTCTTAACAGTAAATAATATACTGTTAACAGTTGTTAACTACTGTACAAAGCAATCTTTATTTACTAGATTGAAAATACACTAATTAGATTTTAACACTCCTAACCTTTGTTTATTTAAAATTATTATTAGGGTTTTAGGATAAATGACAAGTGTACAAAGCGATTCAGTGGATTTAATTTAATGTCATATTTTTATTTATATAATCATATTTATCAATTATATTATATAGTTTTTATATTATAATATTTCAGAGCGCATTGCTTTGCTCAGCGAGCGCCTATCGCCTAGGGCATTTTCGGACCTTGGCTCCTAGTACTTTTTAAATAACTGCTTAACTGTGGCTTATGTTATATTGCATAGACTTGGACCATAATAAATATAATTTAAATGACATGTAAGACTGTGAATCAGCAGAATCCTTCAAGTTGCTCTTGTAAATAATTTTGTTGCTTATTAAAACTTTAACCCTTGCCAATCCATCCAAAAGATTAAGAAGATAAACGAGATAAGCCTTTTTCATTTAAATCCTTAATACCTCCTCACATCTAGGGCAAAATGGCTGATGAAGCTAGCATGTTGGTGAGAAGTTAAATTTTGTAGCATTTGTAGATCCAGACAAAGGGACTATTGCTTTATTATCATATTAAATCTTAATCCATTCAAAGCATTAAACTTATAATGCTTGCTAGTCCATCTAAAAGCTTAAGGTGTCAACTGAGATAGGATCAATATCTTAGTGCTGGCTGGCTATACTGCACAATGCAGTCAATTGACATGACATGGGTGTATGACTGCACTGTGCTTATATGCAAAATTAAGGGTATAGGTAAGTACATGGCTGGCAAATTTGTGGAGTCTATGCTGCTAAAACGCTGGCATCTTGCATGTCACTTTAGTATGCAACTTCTGATTGACAGTTGAATTTTTCTGGAGTGTATGCACGAAGCATTCATCTGAATTTCCTTTTATTAATGAGTCTGCATGATGCATTTAACTTTTCTGACAATCATGTCTAGGAGAACTTGATGAGAGTGATTTTGAACAGGTAATCTGAATCTGCTGGGAATCGTTCAGGCTGTTTGGTTTTATCAAGCATCTTAAGTGAATATTAAATAATGTGCTTTGCAGCAGAAATGCAAAATTTTATATATCATCTTTGAGACTATGGTATCTTGTTCTGCCAGCGACCTGAAAGTGCTTATTGGATGATCATTTCATGGACCGACCAGTTGGTTGACTCCCCTTCCTTAGAACTTTCAATACTGATCTCATTTCTCCTGGACCTGTTTTTGAATGGGGGCCTATATATGTGCCATGGGTTACTGCTTCACAACTGAAATGTTTTTTTGAGTGATTTGATCCACCTAAACAATATTTTCATTTATTTTTTGAGGAGTAATTTAGAATACCTAGACAACATTTCCCTTAAGTAAAAAAGCTTTAATTCATAGATGGGAATAATCTAAGGTTGTTTACCTAGTTGTCCGTAGAACTTCAGGAGTTGTAAATTAACCCAAGTGAACCTTTGGCTTTAGCATTGTGTATGCTGCATTAGATTAGGTACAATTATTGGTTTTTTCTTCTGACGGTGAATTCTAAAAACCAATATGTCGGCTCACATATTTCTTCTATGTGTTGAATATTCTACCATGTTTATTTTAACTACATTAGTTACACTCTAAATTGAGAAATGAGTTCATTCTTAATTGAGGAATCAGTTCAAACTAACTTCATGGAGAAAGTCTGAGGCTGACATGCTGTTTTGCAGTTTCTTGATGAAAAGGTTTTCTTTATGAAATTGGATCTGCTTGTAGGAATACTTGACTGGCTTCCAATTTCCGTTTGGTCTTAGATATATATATATATATATATATAGTTTGTAAAAGAGTGAGAGACTGTATCCTTTAATTAGTGGGTTTTCTTTTTTGGTGAAATGTGGTTTTCTTATAAAGATCATGCACTGGCTTCCATTTTCTGTTTCATTTTAGGCCCTATATAGTTTGTGTAGATACACAAGTAAAGAAGCGAGAGACTGTTAACATAATTAAGATGCTCCCACAGTGCATTCTCCAGGTGGTTTCTATTCTTCCCCTTAGTTGCAACTGAAACATTACTCTTTTTGCAGGGAATGAGGCCTCTCAGGTAATGAAGTCTCTTCAGCCTCAAACCAACCAGCACATGAGCAGGCTCTGCATCACCCTCATCTACCTTCTATCCTGTCTGCTGATCCATGATATGGTGTCTTTTGGTGGCTGCTCTGCCTCCCCTATCGTGATATCGACCAGAGGTTGTGGTGCTACAAGACTCCAAATTGCCAATTGTCATATTTGTTTGTTGCAGAAGGAATGACATGCCATTTTCTTCCAGTAGTGAGATGCGGACTCCACATCTGAGGTGGTGTTATTTTTGTTTCCTTTATTATTAGCCGATCATGTGAACTCGGGAAACGAGGCTTTTGTTCCTCCATGTCTTCATCTACTTTAATCCTCTCGATCTCAAATCTTAAAGCCCATCGGCATTTACCTGATTTGGTGAACCACATGGTCGGCGACGCAAGATTGATGCATTTACCTGATTTGGTGAACCACATGGTCGGCGACCGCTCCCTTATCCTCGTCTCCGTCCCTCTCTTCTCGTCTCGTTCCCCAACCGACGGTTCTCCTTACCCCATCAATCCATCGACGTCCCTCGAGTGACACATTCTATCCCATCTATAAATAAAATCGATTTCCGTCCCTCGCCATCTATCCCTTCCTCGACGAGATGTCCGGAATTCTCATACGAGGGAAGCTGAGGGCGGTCGCTGCCTCCGCCGCTCGCCACCACCGCCACCGCCTTTGCCGCCAGATCTGCACCCGGCCTCCCTGCGATCTCCTCGGCGCCGCCTCCCCTCCCCTCCGCCGGCAGGTGCGCCGCAGGTCGGGCGGCGGCGGAGGTTCCGATGCGACCCACCTTCGCCGGATCCGGGCCGAGACTAATTGCCCTCGCTGCTCCGAGCACATGGAGGTCCTCTTCGCCACGCATCCTTCTTCGCCGTCGGCGGCCGCAACCGCAGCCGGAGGCGGCGACGTGCGCCGACGCGGCGGCGGGTACCAGGCTCTCAACCTCTGCCCTAGCTGCCGGTCTTCCTTCTACTTCCGGCCCAATCGGCTCGTGCCTTTGCAAGGTAGCTTTGTCGAGATAGGGAGAGTGACGGGGGTGGAGGAGAGCGATCACGATCGAGCTGCTGCTGGCGGAGAGGAACAGACTGATGACCGGGTCAAAGCCTCGTTTTGGGATATGCTGCGGTCGATGTACGGTGGGGATCCTCCAGAGAATTGGCCGCCAATGCCGGGCCTTACAGTGCCGCCGTCGCCTCCCGGTGGGAATGAGCTAGCGGTCCACAAACCACCAGGGCCGCCGTCCCAACCTCATCTGGAATTAGCACGGGCAAAGAGGTACGGAAGGAGCAGCAGAGGCGCAGGATCTGCTGTTGGTGGTGGAGAAAGTAAGAAGGAGGCATGGGGCCGGTCCAATCTGGGGAAGGATCTGCCGACTCCCAAGGAGATATGTAAGGCACTCGATAAGTTTGTAATCGGGCAGGAGCGTGCCAAAAAGGTAGCCCTTTTTCTTGATTTATAGCCTAATCATGAGACTTTACATTTTTTGTTTTTTACAAATTATATATTCGATCATTTTTTTATGGTTATATATTTTAGCTTATTTGATTTTGAAGCCTCTTAAAGTCAAATGCAGGTGCTAGCTGTGGCTGTCTACAACCACTATAAAAGAATCTCTCACTCGTCTACAAAGAAAGGGTCAGTCGAAATCTAACCTTAATATTTCACAATGGTGTGTGTTCTTTATTTTTCTTCTGTACGCATTGTTCATTGGCATGAAAACTATGTAACACTTTCAGTGGATATCCTGAACTGAATGCATTGTTTCCATGTTTCAGTTCTGGGGTTGATTCAGATAATGTTAAGGCAGAACAAGATGAATATGATGATGTTGAGCTAGAGAAAAGCAATGTACTGTTGATGGGCCCTACTGGCTCAGGTAAATTAACATCTTTCTGGGTCTTAATAGAGTTTGCATTTGGCAGGGACTATATGAAGTCATCTATCACATCCCAATTCTGATTCACATAATGTCTTAATGCAGGGAAAACTTTACTAGCAAAAACATTGGCCCGGTTTGTTAATGTACCATTTGTTATTGCTGATGCAACAACATTAACACAGGTAGGTTCATTGCTTTAACTTCCGATTACAGCAGAGTATTTAGCTTTTCCCTCACTTGGTGTTCGTTTCTGATTTTTAAATGAGATCTATTTTTTAAGTTCAGTATCTTTGTTCTATTCTGACAACTTATGAAATTTAATTGACTTGCAAAATGCAACTGTACAAAAAGAAACTGAAATCAAGTTTTCTTACTCATTTACGTGCGGTCGTTCTTTCTGTACGTCATATTGTAAGCAAATTGCAACATTTCCATCTTGTCACACCCTAAGAGTTATAAGTCTTCTTTTGCTTGGAATGACCTTTTTTTAACAAACATCACAGATATATTCTAAACAAGTAAATTGATGAAACTATATCCTAAAAATCTTGGATTCAAGTTTCTGCTATGCTGTGTGGTTCACCTACTTGGACTTCTCGGTGGCTTCAGATGAATTAATCCGAATCACACAAGAATAGTGCAATACTGGCTTACCCTTGTGGCCAGTGCCTATCTTTTTTATCTTTACATTTTCAACTTTGAAGTCAGGCTATAATTTATATGGACATCAATTTAATTCCATTTACTAGCTCTAGCAGGCTTTAATTTTGAGGTTCATTTTATACTTATAACTTTGTACTTTACTGAATAAAAACATGCATAAATCACCCAGCCCTGGCTATAATTTATATGGACATCAGTTTAATTTCATTTACTAGCTCTAGCAGGCTTTAATTTTGAGGTTCATTTTATACTTATAACTTTGTACTTTACTGAATAAAAACATGCATAAATCACCCAGCCCTGGCTATAATTTATATGGACATCAGTTTAATTTCATTTACTATCTATAGCAGGCTTTAATTTTGAGGTTCATTTTATTCTTATAACTTTGTACTTTACTGAATAAAAACATGCATAAATCACCCAGCCCTGTTCACAAGACATGGATATACTCTACTAGAAACTGAAGGTGGTGAAATGTCCTGCAGGCAGGTTATGTTGGAGAAGACGTTGAATCAATATTGTACAAGTTACTAGCGGTATGATTTTGGATTATTTATGCACAAGTATTTTATCAAGTTGCCTGATTTTAACATTTTTGTCATGTGTTCTCTCTAATGGTGTTATATTTATCCATGATGCTTTTTGGTTTTCTTTTTTGCATTTAACATTCTTACATGAACAAATTTGTATAACGGACAATCATGCAATTGGTAGCTGGTGGTGGTAAGAAGAATATGCACAAGTTTTTTTGGAAAAACAACTGTAGTATTTTTCCTTATCAAGTTTTCAGCAACTCTTTGAATGGTTTGCAAGGTTATTACTGTGCCTCTCTCTAATTTGCACTATGTGAATACTAGTTTCTTTTTTTCATATATTTTGACATTCGTCGTCTGATATTATATGTTTAGGATCGTGATTTTACCTGGTCGTTTGATGAACTCGTGTAGGAAAGACGTCACAATTTGCTAATAAATTCTTTTTTCAATTATACTAGTAGATATTTTGCTAGGGCCTGGAGGTACTAGAAGAACAGGGAAGATCACCCCTATATATATGGGAATCATGCTAACAAGAGGAGGAAATTAAAATAGAAGAATTTATATAAATCCTGAATGTGTCAGTCAGCACCAATTAGGTGGAAGCATGGTTTGTTATCCTATTGGTTTTCTGTCTATCAGTTCCCTCTGAAGCCTTATTTTGTTTGCTTTCCCACGAAAGAGCAACAGGTAACATAGATGTCTTCAATGATATTTGCCTTTCAAGGGTACAGCTAAAAGCACCAAATTTGTATATCAAGAAAAGCTCCCTCTGAGCACAACATTGCTTCCAGTTCCTTTTTCATTTGCTCATTTCTCTCACCATACATAGATACATATATTTCTTCCTGAGCTTGCATTTGATAATTAATGTGTCTCCTAGATTTGAATGTTCACACTGTCATTATGTAATTAATATTGAAATAATTCTTTAGATGTGGTTTCAGTATTTAACTGCCTTTTTCCTGTCTTACTCTCATTATGGTTCTGTGCTCTTCTTTATTACAACTTATTCTCAAATGTTTATCTTTCCTTTTTTTTTTCTTATGTCTAGGTAGCAGATTTTAATGTGCAAGCAGCTCAACAAGGCATTGTCTACATTGATGAAGTTGATAAAATTGCTAAAAAGGTTTATTGTCATCAAGACTGTTAGTTAGTCATAGGTGAATTTTGGTAGGATGGATATTTATCAAAAAGATCATATTGCAGGCTGAGAGTCTAAATGTTAGCAGAGATGTATCCGGAGAAGGTGTTCAGCAGGCATTACTGAAAATGCTAGAAGGAACTGTAAGTCACAATTACTCATGATCTTTTCAGTTCCGTCTTTGTTTTCTTTCGGTCCAAAGAAGGTGATCTGGACATATTACAAGAAGAATTATAGATCCACAACCACGAGATAAATAGGTGAGTCGATTAGTATCTAGTGCAAGGAGAAGCAAAGGAAGACCTAAAAGCACTTTCAAAAAAAAAATCCATGGCTCTGACTAGAAATATTATAAAGCTTTATGGTGGGAATAGATCCATGTAGTCAACCCCAAATATTTTGAGAGCAAAATATGTGTTTTCTTGCTCTGTAGACTAACTTTGACAACTAGTGGGTGGCATGACCTTCCTTTCGGGTTGCTAATATTACTTTGTTTTCCCGCCATCAAATGAATTAAGCAGATGGAAGGGTTTCTACTTTCATGAGCATAATGTATTCAATTTTTCCGTGTCATAAATTTTACAATTGAGTGAAGTTTTCCTATTAGAACATTTTCTTTTTGGTATAAAACTTGGTAGCAGAGATTTAGAACTGTTTTTGTTTATGGTGATTAATATAGCATATGGCAACTGATTATGCCAGTACACATCAAAGCAGAGAACTATTCTTTTCTTATTCAAAATTATAACTTACAGTATAAATATGATTGAAATTGCACTCATTACTTAAACATGAATTTTCCAGATAAACCTGTTTATAACAAAAAGGAGAACTAAATTTTAGATGTTAACCTTTGAATGGGTGACATCATGTTGTGTATGTTAAGACATCTGCTTTTCCATTTTCCAATATGATCTTTTTTCTTTTCCGTTTTCTTATATGATTTCTTTTTCTTTTCATGAATTCTTTTAAAGCATTGATGTGTGAAGCTGAGAGTTTTGACCAAAATGTATTCCAGAACCAAATCTTTAAAACTCCAATTATTAATTTGATGGGTTGTACATGGTCTATTCATTTTATCTTTCTACGTGATAAGTTGTTCATGTGATGATGAGCCCTTCTCTTCTCAGGATGCTTTGAATTCAATAGAAGTACAATTGCTTGCATGTTATCAGTGATGAAGTTGCTTCATGCTAAGTGAGAATCTTTTCTTTACTTTTTAATTGAGTGTAATCCACCATTCAGATGGTCAGTGTTCCTGAGAAAGGAGCTCGGAAGCAATCTCGTGGTGAAACCATACAGGTAATGTTGATGTCATTTTTTTGAAAGAAGCTTGCACTTGGAGCTTTTTAAGATACTGTCTAATGTTGTGAATTGAAGCCTGCAAATATACTTCTTAGTTACTGACGGGCAATCCATGGTCCATAATGCAATATTTTCCATTTCTAAACGCATGCGCTTATTATGAGGACAAATTACAGATTTGTTTGTGTATTTCTTTGCATTTTTCAGAGGTGTTAGTGATGTGTGGGTAAGTGAAAAGTTCATCATCTTTAAGTAAATAAGCTGACAGTTGGTTGAACAAAAAATTATTTGTTTAAGATTCCAGTTTGAGATTAGTTTCATCTCCAAGTAAATAATCTGACAGCTGGTTGAACAAATAATTATTTGTTTAAGAGTCCAATTTCAGATTACTGCTGGAATTTTTTAAAATTCTCAAGTTCATTATTATTGAACTGAGATAGGGTGCATGTTATTGATGCATTATGTTCTCTTAAGTGCAGATTCAACTTCTTATAGATTGGTTGTTTTTCATGCACAATCCGTCTACTTCTTCCTACATCCCTCTGTTCTCACACTCTTTTTTTCTTCTGCACATGCTCTTGTTTCTCAATATTTTTTGTTATCCACTGCGGTAGAACACTCTGATCCTTATTTAGTTGGCGATCTATTCTTTTACTGCTCTTTCTTGATTTATATAGACATATCATTTATGTATTTGATCTTATCCTTTTCCATTAAATAGGCATGCTCATATAGTTCTCATTGATTTTCTTTTGCCACATAAGAATTATATTTTTCTCCCTACAACATGAGGACTTGCAAGAACAAAGAAATATGCAATCTGATTTAAAATTTTTTGAAGCAGCCAAAGAGTAGTTTAATATTGTCAAATGCTTTAGAGGAGATTCCTGGCAGCTCTAGGAACACCCTACCTCTCTTGGTTGACCAAATGCATCAACCATTGTCTGTTTTTCTTCGAAAAACAGGACAAGTAATTAATTTTCAGATTTGTAAAACAAGAATAAAATATGTTTAAACTAGCTAGAAAGGGAGGGTAATTTAAATGCACCGTTTAGTAGGATTGCTTTATTTTGGGGTTTATTCAGATTTTACCTCTTTTGAATGGGTCAATTCAACCTTTCTTGACTTAAGATAAACAAGATAAACCTGTAAACCATCATTATACCTGTCCTTAACATAAACAAACACAGCCTGGAAGATCAAAGAAAAAGGGTGTATAACAGACTCCATCAACTGAGCGTTTATTCACGACAGGATTTGATGATTCATTAATTTTTTAACATATACTTGGCCTTCTACTGGTTTACATTGCTTTAACCACATGTTTGCAATGACCTGCAGATAAATACTAAAGATATTCTTTTTATATGTGGTGGTGCTTTTGTTGATTTGGAAAAGACTATTTCAGAAAGGTAATGTGATGGATTTCCTGATCTTAAACACTTGCAGCAGTCTTCCCTGAATACTCTTGCTTATCATGGAGTATGAGGATGGCCTGATTTTTCAATATTCAACAGACGACAAGATTCATCAATAGGATTTGGTGCACCTGTACGTGCAAAACTGAGAACTGGTGGGACCACCAATTCTGCTGTAACATCATCCTTGATGGAATCGGTGGGCCCTCAAAGAACTTACATCTTGGGAATTCTTTTCATCATCTGCTTACCAATTGTTAATTCACGAGATGAATTTATATAACTTTTTTCAAAGGTTGAAAGTGGTGATCTTGTAGCATATGGTCTCATCCCAGAATTCATTGGGCGCCTTCCAATTCTGGTTAGTTTGTCATCTCTAAATGAAGACCAACTTGTTCAGGTAACATAATTCAACTATTTTTCTATCTTATTGTTTTTCCCTTTTACCTGATGTGCTGAACTCATTTTTCAAACATTCATGTTGGTTCAATATCTAATTTACACTGCTCTAGCTGCTGTCTAAGTGACCAATAAAAGATCGTTTGTGGTATACCATATGTGATTTGTGTTTAGAGCAGTAGAATCAGCTGAATTGGGTTCTTCTTTCTGGAAATTGATTGAATCGTGTATGTAATCAGTTTTCAGAAACACGTTGTCATCTTCCCATACTTGTTGACCTCTGAATGTGAAAGCTTTTGGTTGAAGGCCTCTATTTTTGTGTCCCTTGATAATCATGGAGGAAATTAACATGTACAGTGCCAACTTCAGGTCTTAACAGAGCCAAAGAATGCCCTTGGAAAACAATACAAGAAAACATTTAGTCTGAACGATGTAAGCTGGCTTTATTGGTGGCATATCATTCTATATTCTTCCTGACTTGGTTGCTTTTGTATTCTTTCTCATCATATCAACTTCCAGGTAAAGCTGCATTTTACTGACGCTGCTCTTAGGCTGATTGCAAGAAAAGCAATGGTTAAAAATACAGGTGCTCGAGGTTTAAGAGCTATTCTAGAAAGTACTCTTACTGAAGCAATGTATGAGGTAAGATTACAGATCTGTTATGTTTGTTACAATAGGATGAAACCGTTGCCTGCAAAATACATCAAGTGGATCTTCTAGCCGACCAATTACCTCTAATATGCTTCTAACTAAGAGAGAAAAATGTATGTAATCTTTAATTATGGAACATATGTCCATAGGGAAATTGCTGCATTCTGGAAATTGAAACAAACATGTGCCACCATGGGCTGAAAGAATGTGTAGAGCAGTTCCTATTTTGCAACTGTTTGAAGAACACAGTATCTACATCTGTCAAGACTTGTGGTTACTGCTGTCTGCGTCTTTGAACCCGGATAACCTAGAGCCAAAAGGGTTTTGAGTGCATTATGACTACTTATTAAGCTAGCTTATCTTCAACATAAACCTGGAACCAGTTATGTTGTTTTACTTTGGTGCTTTTTCTGGAGAGTTTTTCGCTAGTTAGTAAGTCCAATTCAGGTACTACCCTGGATATCGCTAAAAAACTGACCATACCCAAGCCTGAAAGGATGTGGAGTTTGGACAAATTCAGAGTTCCATAAGCGGATTATTAGATTTACATCTGGATTGAAAATGAGACTCCAGCATGACTATATAAGATGGCCTGATCTAGGGTCAAAGTTCCACCTAAACTTTCTCAAATTCATTTGTTGCTCTGTTATCTTCTCTGTCAACTCTTTTGGGGTGACAATCTAAATACAGGACCAAGACTAGACCTAGGTCAAGTTTCTAAATCTGCTGTAAACATAATGGTGAGGGATTCTATTCACATGATTCTGGTTTTGCGTTCGTTCTCCTGCCCTTAAAAGCAAGCCAGAAATCGAGTTGAAAGAAAAAGAAAGAGATTATCTATATAAGCAGGTTTACGTTATATCTGTTTCCGGCATTTAAGCTCGCAGAGCCTCTTTTCCTATTTTTAACTATTTGTTTAATGTGCTTGGTTTCAGATTCCAGAGGTGAAGACTGGAAATGATCGAGTAGACGCAATTGTTGTGGATGAAGATGCCATTGGCTCCCTTGACAAACCAGGGTGTGGAGCTAAAATTCTTCGAGGAAATGGCGCATTGGAGAGCTACCTCACCAGAAACAAGGTGAATCATGCATCACTCTGCAAGTCATTGATGGATAGCTTTAAGCTAGAAAGTTTTAGGCTGGGCCTCGTACTAATTAGCTGCCAAACAGAACCATCTTTACCAAGAAATTATGGTTTATCAAGATATTCTGCATGGAATTCATTTGTCATCAATCTGGTCATAACCTACAGTTGTATGTCTATCAAAGTGTCGGTGCTCATGATATGGCGAAAAAGCCACTTGCTCTAGCGACCAAGCTTCTTCGGCCAAGATGATACCTGTTGGCGGCTAGATGTTAGTGAGTCTCATCTAAATATGTCAGGGTAGGACGGTTGATAAAGCATCCACAGTATCTGGTTACAATGTTATTGTTAATAGTGTGACTCGTCGCATACACAGATGATATATTTTACAGACAGTACACATAGTGGTGGCACCAAATAAACTTGCAAGCTTATTTCATCCGAACATGCTAACATATGAATTCCTTCTGCAGGAAAACGACGGTCAGTCCGAGAGTGAAGTGGAAGGAGAATCTGAGCTTTCGTCCGGAGTTGTCAGCCTATAGTTTCTTCCTGACCAGCTAATACTAATTGGTTCAAACAAACACACATCACTGCAGCAGAAAATATTCTCCCCAAGCAGATTTGCTAAGAATTCGAAATCATAGTTCTTAACCTGCCAAGTTTTTTTTTTTTTTTTTTTTTGCTGTCAGCAGGCATAATACGATAACTCACTACTCATAAAGGCCACAAGACGGAGAGTCCCAGCTAGCAAACCGATGTGTTAGTATCTCATTCTTTTTGACTATGTGTATTGTAATTTATCATTGTTGTAAGCAAGCATGGCTTTTTTCCATTGAAAATTGCTTCGTTCTAACCTTATTTACCCATTTTTTCTGCAAGCTACCGTTGCATTCTTAATGAGTTAATATTGCAAACGATACATTTATTTTTCTTTGGCTATGATGACACGAGTTATGTGCTTATATTATTTATCCTTTTCTGTTGCTCCGAAGGTTGAAGTAACTGAAAATTCCAAAACACCACCACTTAATTTGGGTTTATCCTTAAAAGAAAGTATTTTACTTACCGCCGAAAGTTGGAAGTACGTGAATCGTGATGAGGTAACAAATGCAACAATATTTGCTTCCATTATTCAACAGAGAGATTTCCCCCTCACAGTATCTCAAAGATGGATTGCTTCTGCATGCAACAATGAAACCCAATTTAACTCTTGATTATATTCTATGGGTGCGTTGGAAAAACACATTTTAATGTACATTGAAGTTTCAATTTATTCAAATCACGCCTACATGTTGCATGCAAATCACATCTAGCATAAATGTTGCATCGGAAATGATAGCATTATCATTTTAACATTTACAATATCTTAATATCCTATGATATTATATTAAATTACAAGATTATCAAAATAATTTAATAAAGAATCGACATAATCTTTTTTATATTATTTTTTATTTTTTTATTTTTTATTTTTGGACTATATTAATTTTTTTTATAAGATTCATTAATTTGTTTTATTTATTTATTTATTAATTTAAATCAAATAAATATTAAAGATATTTTCAAATAAATTTATTATAAAATTTTCTTGAACTTTTATGAACATAATTTTCATCTCATAACTCAAACTCCTTTCTCCGGTAACACATTTAAAATAGGGTTAAGGGAACTCTTACCGTTTTGACCATCGACCACTTAAGCCCTCGTGATTTTCTTATGTCTAAAATAACTCTTATACTTTCAAAAACATAATATATAAGTCTTTCCCGTCAAGTCTGGGTTAACATACGTTAGAATTTACTTACGTCGCATGCTAATTCATAATAAATATTTAATATAATAACATGTGTAATTTAAATTTTAAAAAAATATTCATTTTAATCCTTGTGATTCTAGTCATGTATCACTTAAACCCTTATCGTTTTGCTCCCGCCTAAAATAACTCTTACATTTTTAAAAACATAACATATAAACCCTTCCTGTCAAATCTAAGTTAACAAATGTTAGAGTCTATTTATGTGACATACTGACTCATAATAAATAATTAATATAATAATATATATTTTAAATTAAAAAAAATTTAAATCACCATCAATGACGGGAGGATGCATCGTCGTGAAAGCAACCACCAGCAACAACACTGAGCCGTTGTTGCCTCTTAGAGCATCGTACGTGCACACAACCTCTCCCACGCTAGCGACAAGTTTAGGAGCTTCCGATCCTATCTCAAGTGGATGTGCATCGATCAGTCTGACGCTAGGCATGCAATTATCTCATGACCCCTCTTTCTCTTGGACGTTTTTATCCTCACCACCTCCCACTTCATCCTCTACAACGCTTCCACCCATCATGCCCAGACGTTGTAGTCTAGCTCTCTCTTACTTTCACCTCTAGCCTCTCTTATCTCTCCCTCTCCATCTTCATCCGTCACTACAACCTCCATCCCTTCTCATCAACAAGATAATTTTTTAAAAAAACTTAAATCATATATCATTATATTAATAATTTATTATAAGTTAACATATCATGAATCTTATATGCTTTATTTTTAAAGATATAAATACTATTTTAGATATAAACAAAATCATAAAAACTTAAATGATTCATTAGCAAAATTATAAGAACTAAAATAAAAAAATTTAATTATAAATATTATTATATTAATAATTTATTATAAAAATAATATATCATATAAATAAATTCTAACATCTATTAACAGAACACTTGACAAGATATACTTATATATTATATTTTTTAAAATATAAAAATTATTTTAGACATAAATAAATCATAAATACTCAAATAATCCATGATCAAAATCATATGAATTAAAATGAATCTTAATTCTTTAAAATTCTAATACAAATATATTTGAAAACGTAAACATAATCACATATCAAAGGCAACTTATGTCCCAATAGGCTACCGTTACCTCCTAAAATAACTATTCGCATGGGAGTTGCACAATTACAACAAAGTGTTTCATTTAATTGTTTCATCCTCCTCATCTTCCCCTGAACGAGTCTCAAACAAAACCATGAAGTGTTTCATTTAATCGGTTCCATCTTCCCCTGCAATAGTCTCAAACAAAACCATGACAACCAATACTGCTCCTAAGGTAACAGAAAAGCACCTAAAACCATGTTTCCCTGCATCAAATTAAACTAATCAGAAGAAGCTTCCTTTCCTTTCTAATAAACAAAAAACCTGAAACAAATACATCCAGTCTTAAAAGATTTAAAAAGACATATGATCTAAGAATAGATAAAACCCATAAACCCAAGGCATAGCATATAAAACGAAAATTACTATCTTCTACAGCTCCGATACAGAATGTGTCAAAGAAAACCGGACACCTCCAAGATAATGAAACACATTTTGTTCAAACTCAAAACGTCTGGTTTAACAGCAGCTATTTTATTCCGAAATATAAGAAACAAAAGTGGGGGATCATTTCCACCACGAGTTCTGCAGGCAATGCCAAGCACCAGATGAAACACCCTAACCAGATGAAAGTTGCTTTACTTTCCTGTATATAAACATAACAATTTGAAAATAAGAAGAGATAGACAAGTAGAAGACATGGATAAACTTTTGGGATGATCAGAATTAGGCATATAATATTGAAGAGAAGCACATTGATTAGATAGCTATTAGGCTGCTAAACCATTTTTCAATAGAATAAAACAAGAGATAAGGTTTTTCTAGTTAAGACAACGCATAACAATTATATGTTTAGCCAAAAAGAGATCACCGACCTGAAATTTTGTCCTCCCACCAGTAGAGGAACCTGAGATTTGCTGCCTGCTTATCGATCTTGTAGAGTTGCCCCCAATGTTCAGCAACTTCTAATCCAAAGACACCACCACAGAGGGCTCCAAATCCAGTAGCCAAGACAAAACCTACAGTGGTTGACCGTATTAAAGAAATGGATGGTATCCACTAAAATTAGACATCTACTTGTTTTATTAATAGGTAAGAAGTGACTGTTCCCAGGAATATAAGGTCACCCTGAAAAAAAAAAAAGAGTTTCGTTTTACTTTTCTTCTTTTCTCGGCTTTTGAAGAAAATAACTTTGTGAACGCAATTACAGTGTAAAATTGTCCACAAAACCTTATGTCTTTGGGTAACACTATTTAGGAACTATTTCCTAGGTTTAGCGACTTGGTTCAGACATGGGTTAATCCTCAACTCATAATTACATTCGACTAACAAAGAATCCCAGTCTTTGCAAATGGTTCTATAATTTTCTGTCTATATTTTGGATCACTTTCAAACATGCGAAAAATGAACATGTATTGATGGGTAATTTCTCTATTTGCCAAAACTTGTTCTTCATAACTCTTCAAAAGCTTCTTCATAGTAGCTATATGTGTGCCATCAACTCGATTTAAATGCCAATCCACTTATCAGTAGATACTACTATTCATAATAAAGAGTTCATTCTGTTGGAACATACCAAGTACTTGGGATACTAAATATTTCAGTGACTATGATGTAAAACATAATAGTAACTGCAGATGAAATACAAAAATCAGTTTCCTGGTATAGCATTTATACAATACAAAATAGTAGTGGAGGTACAAAATAGCAATATAAACCATACAATCAATTGTAAGTTATAGTTCTTTTAGATGCATAAATTGTTGTCACAAGGAATGGTTATGAGAGAAGCAATCATATTACCATGTGGACTCTTTGAGTATCCCAAGGAAACTCCACCTAAATGAGCCGCACCCAACAGAGCTCCACCAATTGCATACTTCCTCGATTCCCTTATAGCCTTTAACTGAAAAGAGAAGAAAGAAAAAGATCCATACAACATTCAATCGGTTCATTTGCAACTAAATAAAAGGGGATTCATATTAACATATTTCACATCTGAGTTAAAACAAGTTAGATTTTAGCTTCGAGTTCATTTATTCTTCATTAAAAAAATGCTTCGAGTTGCCACATTTTCATCTCGAGACCACCTCTGATGAATCATCAAGATGTATGCATGTATATGTACATATATACATCTGTTTCAAGAGATTAGTGGCGATAACATAAAGAAAAAAGCTGCACAGTAATTAAGGCAAAAGAGAGAACTAGGAAAAAAAGCACCAAAGAAATACAAATCATCATCTGTGGAGAGGAAAAAGAAGACTTCGATCACCATAAAAACATACAATCTACTCTGGCAATTACTATCAAAGCTGAGATCGTCGATCACCAGCAAAGATTTGCATAAATAACAAAAGAAAAAGAAGAATCAAGACCTAATCGAGAGAAAAAAATCGAGTCTTTTCCCGTGTCCATAAGCATATCATGGCCCGGATCAAAAGGAGACGAGTGAACCCCTACAGACGAACAGAAAACCAGATCGATCGAGATCCTCCCGGAGAATCAATAGAAGAAAAATCGGGATCGAGATCAGGAGAAGAGGAGAACCGGGCAGTAGCACCTGGGGACCGTAGACGGGGTCGGAAGCGATGAACTCCTCCACGTCGGCGTCGGTCCACTTGGGGAGAGGCTCCTTGCGGCCCAAGGTTTTCTTGTAGTAGTCCAAGAAGGCGAAGTTGCTCATCCAGTGCTCCTTCACCTCCTCGTAGTGCTTCCACAGGAACCCCATGGGCGAGGAATCCGAGCTGTCCGCCATCGCCGCCGTCCCTCGATCGATCGATCGATGAGTCGCCAGTCTCGTTTCTGTGGGCCGCTGGTTTTGCAGAACTAGTACAAAAATGAATCGCCTCCCCGAGGACATCAAGGAACATGTTAGCGTGCTAATTATGATGCTCCGCCGGAACATCATAACGAAATAATTTAGGTATCAGACTGTGTGACGGAACGCTCGCCGATACCGATATGAGAATCATATCGGCCGAGTCGTGCTTATAATAGGAGAGAATAATCCAATAGAAAAGGCCATACCCCCTCTCTGACTCACGGTATCAGCACCTCTCTCTCATTGGATGGATCCGCTGGGTCCCACCTCAAGGTGGGCAGGTGAGGGTGGCGGTAACCGAGAATCAAAATTTTATTTTTTTTAAATAATAAATAGAAAATATATCCTAAGACCTTATAATAAAGTATAATTTTTTTATCAGTTAAGTTAATTAAATAATAGAATATACAAAAGAATATATATATTCTTTTTTACTAGTATGATTTATGATTAAAAAAATATACATATCACTCCAAAAGAATACGATATATGATTTAAGGTAACCGATCAATTTTTTTACTAGTTATATGCTAGTTAGCATCTTCCAAAAGAATACATATCACTCAATGTATGTACAAAATATGTCTAAAATTTTATAAATTAAAGGTACTAAACTCACGTGTAATTACATCATTTTTTAAGTCAAGTAATAGGTTGACCTCCTATAAATGCTACAAAAATTATAAGAGTACATCTAATTACAATCATAAATAGTATTTATTAGTTTTTAATAATATCACTATAATTATATTTCAATTGGATAGTGAAATTAAAATAAAATTAGTCTTCTACTCAACTGGATAAGTATAGACTGATAATTCATATTTTTTTAAAAAAAAATTCTCAAGGTTAGTGATTTTTTTTAATGTGTAGCCTATTAATGTTGATTGTTTTATCAGTACCATTACATCTAAAAACTTAGGTCAAGAGATTTCTTTTTAAGATCATTCTATTTTTTAAATAATATTAAAAAATATTATATCAAAATAATATATATGATGCCCACACGTGGATTCGAACGTGCTACCTACGACTTAAGCACCCAACTCATATATCTCAAGCGAATTTTAAATTATAAGCCTTTTTAACATTTTTATTGGAAAGAATCGACAACAATGCTCGATAATTAGAATCTTCTTTATCAAATGCCTGCATGTTAATGGAATCGAACTAAAAGATTAAGATAAGAAAAATGATGAGAGAGAATGGGAAATGCGTAGAAAACAAGGTGGTGTGTGAAGGTAAGAGACGATTCATGGTCTCTACGGAGGGCAAAATGGGAGATCAGTGTTGGTTCTGTGGCTGGGAACGGTGAAATGCCTCAACCGGCCCTCCTCATGCTTCATGTACCCCTCGCACAGGAAGGCCTTGGAGAACCTGTCCTCCACAGCTCGATCCACATCGTGCACGAACACGTCCGTCTTCCCCTCCTTCCTCCACCTCGCCGCCATGCCGGCCGTGTATATAGCCGCCATCCTCCCCGGAGCGCCGGCGTGGAACCCGGTGGGCGCGTCCACCATGATCAGGTCCCACTCCACCTCGTAGAACACGGGCGGCAGTTGCTTCAGCGCCAACCGGCACCCGGACCGCCTCAAGTCGCCGACGGCCGTGCAGTCCGCCCGCGCGCCCAACTGCAGCAGCTGCTCCGCCTCGCTCACCCTCGTGTCGTACTTGACGTGGTAGGTCTCTGCCACCATCGGGAGCCGCCGCCGCCGCCGCCAAATCTCGATCCATGCCTCGTCTTCCTCGAGGAACACGGTGCGGCCGCCGTGGTTGAGCGCGCTCCACATGAGGCTGTCGTGGCCGAGGCCGAAGACAAGGAAGTTGCACGGGGACTTCTCCCGCAGGACTCGAGCTGCGACGGAGATCTCGTCGATGGTTTGCTGGGGAGTGATGTTGAGGGTGGCGTAGTGGAGGATGGCGTCCGCCAAGGAGGGCGGAAGCTTCGTGCACGAAGGTGGTGTTGATGGAACAGATAAAGCTTGCTGCTGGTGCCGAAAGGATGAAGGAGACACCAACCAGTAGAACACGAAGAGGAGGAAGACAATGGAGACGAGGAGCTTTAGGTTGAAGGTCTTCTGCATCATGGGTCTCATGAATGGTTACGTTAAGCAGTGTTGGGAGAAGAGAAGAGATTTAAGGTTGCCAGATGCCGGATTCGGTGACAGTATTATCGTCGGCAGGTTGTGGAAAGAGAAGGATGCTTCTGCTGTCCGGGGAGTAACGAGCTGGCGATCATTTTATGCTGTGGAAGAGGAAACAAAAGGGAATTAACGAGTGGTTGATGACAGGAGAGCAACTACAATGCGTGCTTAGGCCATTTGGGTGGGGGGGGCACTACCTGCTCTCTTGGGGTGTTGGTTTTGTTGGATCCAAAGCTTGTTAAAATATTAGGTGACATTTGATTGAGCCACTAGAACAACAACAGTTGGTCCAATGACCCATGAATTAGATGGGTTCAATTAACGAATGATGGAAAAGAGAGGGGACTTGGCTATGCAACCACATTATACGTCCGATAAGCTAGGAGCTAATAAAAATAAACATTTATTGTCTTTACTTATTTTAATGTTCATGTGGGGTGAGTGGTGGAGCATGTACTGAAAGAAGGCCGGTGGGGATCTAAGGAACAAAAAATATACTTTTTTTTATCTCCAATCCAATGGATTCATCTTAATATCTTGAGCTAAAATTTTGGGATGATGTGAGTGATCCCCTTCAACTCGATCAGTGGAATAAAACATGAATAAATTTTATATATAAATAAATACTAACAGGTTATCACATCAGTGGAATAAAAAAAAAATCACAATCAAATGAACATTAAGATTTACATAAAAAATCCCCTTCAACTCGAAGGATAAAAAATCACGGGATAATCCAAAGAAAATTCACTATCAAATAATGAATATACAAATCTCAAGGCTTCTTGCCCAAGCCCAAGCAATAGCCACAAGAGAATCACAGAGATACAAGGACTATAATACCAAACACAATATTCAAAACCTTCCCAAGAAATCACAATAAGAATCCACTGTAAACTGTTCTAACATGAGATATGATGATTGAGAATAGTCTTTTCCAGTCCTTGTCTTCTTTCTTTTCCTAGATCTCTTATTTTCTGGCTTTTACTGTCAATTTTCAGTTTTTTTTCTCTCTCCCACGTTTTCAGTCATCGTTGCCCTCTTAATCTCAACTCTAGTCACCTAATCTAGGGTTTAGGTTAATATAAATGATGTTATGGGCTGTGGGCTTTACTAAAGCCCATTATGGGTTGAATCTGGGTCATCTGCCCAATAACCTCCCACTTCAACCCATAAGGGAGGCTGTCTCATGACTCCTCAATGTGAAGTCATGTCGATCAGCTGTCGACACATCTCCTGTCTCTCTTTCGGTAAAACATTTATCAACATGTCTGCCCCATTATCATCTCTGTGAATTTTCTAAAGCTGTAACTGCTTCTCTTCAAGCACATTTCTGTTCCAGTGATATCTGACATCTATATGATTTGATTTGGAATGAAATGTTGAGTTCTTGCATAAATGGATGACACTCTGGCTGTTACAATACACAACATAGTTTTCCTGTTTCAGCCCCAATTCTTGTAAGAATCCTTCATCCATAATATTTCCTTGCAAACCTCTATAGCAGTAATATATTCTGCTTCTATGGTGGAGAGAGCAATACACCTTTGTAATCTGGACTGTCATGACACAGCTCCCCTTGCAAAAGTAAGTACAAAACCTGATGTGGACTTTCTTGTGTCGATATCTCTTGCCATATTTGCATCTGTGTAACCTATCAACACAGGTGGTCCACATCCAAAGCTTAGATAAACTTTAGAACTTCCTCTGAGATATCTAAAAATCTACTTCATTGCTGCCAATGCTCTTTGCCTAGATTTGTAAGAAATCTGGTAGCAACACCCACTACATATGTGATGTCCGGCCTTGTACATACTATCGCGTACATTAAACTTCAAATTGTTGAAGCATAAGGAACCTTTTACATTTTCTCCTTCTCCTCATCACTTGACGGACTCTGATATGAGCACAACTTGAAGTGACCTGCAAGAGGAGAACCAACTGGCTATGCATTACTCATACTGAACCTATCTAATACATTTTCAATGTATTTCTCCTGTGACAACCAAATCTTCCTCTTTCTTCTGTCACGAGAAATCTGCATGCCCAATATTTATTTTACTGGCTCTATGTCTTTCATTGCAAAAGACTCACTCAGTTCCTTCTTCAACCTGTCAATTATAGACATATCTTTCCCAAGGATAAGCATATCATCAACATAAAATAATAGAATAATAAAATTCTCACCAAACTGTTTGATGTACACATAATGATCTGAAGCTGTTCTTTTGTATTCATTTTCAATCATAAATGAATCAAACTTTTTATACCACTGTCTTGGAGCTTACTTCGGCCCATACAAACTCTTCCTCAATTTGCAGACAAGATTTTCTTTACCTTTGACTTTGAAGCCTTCTGGTTACTCTATATAAATATTCTCCTCCAAATCACCATGAAGGAAAGTTGTTTTCACATCTAACTGCTCAATCTCCAAGTCTAGATTAACAACAATACCAAGAGCAACACGGATAGAAGATATTTTAACAACAAGAGAAAAAATTTCTTCAAAATCAGTACATTCTTTTGACCAAAGTCTTTCACAACCAATCTAGTTTTATACTTTGGTTGAGAATAATATTCTTGAGTCTTCAACCTGAAAACTCACTTGTTCTTCAAGGCTTTACTTCTCTATGGTAGTTGCACCATATCATATGTGTGGTTCTTCTGCAGAAAATTCATCTCTTCTTGCATAGCAATAAACCACTTCTTTTTTTACTTACTTTCAACTGCTTCCTGATAACTCTCTGGTTCACCTGCATCAGTAAGCATCACATACTCATCTGTAGAGTATCTCCTGGAAGGTTGATGTGGTCTAGAAGATCTTCTTAACTGAGGTTCTATGGAAACTTGCTCTCTTTCTTCTTCTAGCTCAACATGTCCTATAGGTAGATCAACATCTGGCTCTGCACCATCTTTCTGCACATCTCTCTCATCACCCTGATATACTGGAGGAATAACTAGGTCACAGTCTACAAATCCCTTTGTAGAAGTCTTAGCTGATGCCTCATTCTTCAAATCCTTAATGGTTTGATCCTCAAAGAAGACAACATCTCTGCTTCTGAACACTTTCTGCTTTTCTGAATCCCAAAGCCTATAACCAATCATATGAGTAACCAAGAAAAATACATTCTTTTGACTTACCATCCAGCTTTGAGATATCTTTCTCTGACCATACATGTTCTGCAACATCACCATCTAGAGCTGTACATGGTGATAAGTTGATTACATCAACTGCAGTCCTCAAAGTCTCATTCCAAAATCCTTTAGGTAGTTTGGCTTGTGAAAGCATACATCTGATCTTTTCTATGATGATACGGCTCATCTTCTCTGTAATTGCATTATGCTGAGGTGTACCAAGAACTGTCAACTCATGCTGTATGTCATGTGACCTGTAATAATTATTAAATAATCATGTGTACTCACCACCATTGTATGATCTTATGCATTTTAATTATCTTTCAGTCTCCCTTTCAACTCTGGCATGAAACTCCTTGAAGACATTAATAACATGATATTTGGTCTTCAAAATATAGGCCCAAACTTTTTTAGAAAAGTCAGCTATAAAAGTAACAAAATAAAGTGCACCACTAATACTATGAACATTAACAGATCCACCAAGAGTTTTTGTTCTGAAAGGACCACACACATCTGTATAGACACGGTCTAAGATATGCATTTTTCTAGATAAAATAGGACTAACAAAGAAAACTCTATATTGTTTACCAGACAAATAATCAATACGAGGGTTCAAATATGTACCTCTGAGGTCTGGCAATACATCTCTCTTGGAAAGTTCTTGCAGCCCCTTCTCGTTCATGTGTCCCAGTCGCCTATGTCACAACTCCATGCTGAAGTCTTACTCTGTAGCTTTCAACTACTCACCACAAGCTTTAGCCTGCAATATGTACAATGTATGACATTTCTTCTCATTAGCTACAATAAGAGAACCCTTACTGAGCTTCCACTGCCCTTTGTGAAATCTGACATCAACGTCTTCATCATCCAGCCTTCCAACTGAAATTAAATTCAGTCTTAAGTCAATCACATGTCTCACGTCCTTAAGCACCAACTTGCAACCAAGGTTGGTCTTTATATAGATATCTCATATACCAATAATGTTTGTTGTATCATAGTTGCCCATCTTGACAACACCAAAATTTACAAGTCATCTTGACAACACCAAAATTTACAGACTTATAAGTAGCAAAGAACTCCCTCTGTGGTGTAGCATGATAAGAAGCATATGTGTCAATTATCCACTCGAGATCCTAGCACACACAAGAAAAAATATCATCAGAAGATAAAATCAAATAATTACTATCTTGCACCGTAGCTGTGATATTCTCTTTTGACTCTATATGCTCCACTTCTTTCCCCTTTTTATTATTCTTCTTAGGTTGCTTGCACCGATTCTTATAATGTATTTTCTCACCATAATTGTAGCAAATAATATCTTTCCTTGATCTTGACTTACTTCTACCTATATGTGAACCACTTCTATCCTTTGACTTGGACCTTCCTCTATTCTCTGAGACAAGTGCTTTTGAATCAATCTGAGAAGTTGTTGAATTCTTTCTCCTCAACTCCTCATTCAACAAACTGCTTGTTACTTGACTCATGGTGACAATACCATCTGGTGCCGAATTACTGAGGAAACCACCAGTGTCTCCCAACTTTCTGGCAAAGAACTGAGAAGTAACAATGCTTGCAACTCATCATCAAGAGACATGTTCATAGAGGATTACTGGTTAGTAATAATTTGTATTTCATTCAAATACTCAGGAATAGAAGTATCATCTTTATATTTCAAGTTCACAAGTTTTCTGATCAGAAAAGCTTTGTTGCCAACCGTTTTTCTTTTATAAAGACCTTCTAACTTTTTCCAAAGAGAGTAAGCAAAACTTTTAGTAGAAACATAGTGAAAGACACTATCATCAAGCCACAGACGAATAAAGCCAATTATTTTTTTATCTAATCTCTTCCACTCATCATCTGTCACAAGGTCTATACAAATCTTTGCAATATAAGAGATCTTTCATTCTTGGTTTCCATATCATCCAATTATTTTCGTTTAAACTAATCATGCGAGAAATATTACCGGCCTCCATGTTCAAATACAAAAGATTAAATGCCACCAAAATCCTGCTCTGATACCCGTTGATAGGAATAAAACAGGAATAAACTTTGTATACGAACAAATACTAATAGGCTGTCACACACAGCGGAATCAAACAGAAATCATAATCAAATGAACACCAAGATTTACGTGGAAAACTCCTTCAACTCGAAGGATAAAAACCACGAGATAAGCTAGAGAAAATCCACTATCAAAATAATAAATATACAGATCTCAAGGCTTCTTGCCCAAGCCCAAGCAATAGCCACAAGAGAATCACAGGGATACAAGGACTATAATACCAAACACAATATCCAAAATTTTCCCAAGAGACCACAATAAGAATTCATTGTAAACTGATCTAACTTGAGATATGAATGATTGAGAATAGTCTTTTCCTATCTTTGTCTTCTTCTCTTTCCTAGATTTCTTATTTTCTGGCTTCTATTATTAATCTACAATTTTCTTTCTCTCTCCAACGTTTTCAACCGTCGTTGCCCTTTTAATCTCAACCCTAGCCACCTAATCTAGGGTTTAGATTAATATAAATGATGTTCTGGACTATGGACTTCATTAAAACCCATTATGAATTGAATCTGGACCATCTATCCAACAACATAGTGAGTTGGTGTGTCTTGATCACCATGAAAAATTAATAATACCAATACTCATTGACTTTTTGACTTCGGATACTGACCGTAAAGTATGTAATCAATCCCTCGAGCTGAGATCTGGTCTATGGCCTTCGTATGCACATTTGCTCCATGTAGATTGATTGGCCTCTTGCATGGATTCCTCTCGAGTTGTTCCACTCTTCTCTGGACCATACATTGCTCACCTGTGTTTAGAATGATGTAGCCTCCACCAAAAGATTTCTCTTCCAATTTACGTGAACATATCGATGGCATAGGGGGAATTATAGAGTGAGACAGGCATGAAATAATGATATAAAATGATTTGTAATTGATTCAGATGATGGAATCAACACAACAGTCGCAAGGGTTTTCTTTTTATTCATCAAAAGCCATATAGCAGTTGATTATTCTTCGGCAGGATTATACAAACTATAATCAAATAAAAACTATAATCATACAAACTATTATGCGAAAAATTATTATGTCATGATTGAAATCAAATAATATTAGATCTGTTTACGATGCATACCTTTAGATATCATCTGATTGAGATCCAATTAGATCTTCAATAGCACCGCCCGTCGGATCTGAATAACACCGAATATCGATTTACAAGGAGAACTAGAATAGATCTAGACCCCTTCTCCTCTCTTCCTATCCTTTCACAGGACCACCTTAATTGATGGTTTTGAAAGATCAAGAGAATAACCGTATATTCACCCCTTTGATGGTTTTGGGAGATTAAGAGAATAACCAACTTTTATTGAATCATAAAATATACTGAGTTTACCATTACCAAAAGAAACACAGTATCCTAACTCATCAATTCTAAACAGAAAAATTAAATTTCTAAAATTGTAGGAACAAAACATGTGTCTTTCAGATCCATCAGATGACCCGTCTCTAGGTGTAAGCGATAAGTCCCTACTGATACCACTTTTGCTTTGAGAGGATTTCCCATAATTATGAATCTTTCATGTTTTTTAGGTTTCTGAGTTGAAAGGAACCCCTGCATATTATTAGTAACATGAGTTGAAGCGCCAGAATCAATCCACCATGTATTAGAAGGAACTTATCTAATGTTTAATTCAAAACATACAAAGGTTGAGTTTATACCTTTCTTTTCGAACCAAGTCCTACGTTTCATGCAGTTCTTCTTTACATATCCTTTTTTGCCACAAAAGAAGCACTTTACTGTAATAGCTTTCTTTTCAATAGTACGTCTAACACTTCCAGACCCGACAAATTTCTTCGATGAATGATACTTCGATTTTCTTTTCTTGTTACCAACTCCTTGAGTAGTAGTCAGTACATTATATGAACTTTCCTGTCTTAATCTTAATTCTTCCTGAACACACATACTAGTTAACTCATTCAAGTCTCACTTATCCTTATTTATATTGTAGTGAATCTTGAATGAGCCAAACTGAGAAAGAAGAGAATTAAGAATAAATTGCACAAGGAAAGATTCATCAATATTCATTCCCAACGTCTTAAGTTTGGCAGCTGTCAGCCATATTGAGGATGTGATCCTGAATTCCTCAAGTACCATCATACTGAGTTGTAGTCAGTTCTTTCATTAATGTGCTAGCCAATGACTTATCAGCAGATTTAAATATGTCTTCAATAACCTTTAAATATTCACATGCGCTAGATGCAACCGATAATGAAGTCTTTATATTATTTATAATTGTCATCCTTATGAATATTAAACTGAGCCTATCAGATCTTTCCCAAGCCTTCATTTCATTGACTTGTTCCACAGTACTTTTATTAGTTAATTCTGTGGACTTTTTAACAAGCAACACCAAATCGAGATCTAATACACCCAATGTAAATTGCACATGCTCTAACTATTCTGAATAATTTGATCCAGAGAGTATAGGGACACTAGAAGCATGAGAATGTGGACAGGAATACCATTGAAGAATATAAAATAACATTAATGCTTTGAGTTTTACCAAAATATGATGAACTATTGATATCATCAATATTTAACTTTTGGGTAAAAATATTGACATATCTAGTGTTCACACAAGATCATTTATAGAGGACTGATACCATCATTGTGGAATAGTTTTGCTACCTTTGGGTATACAATTCTAAACTGCAAGGATATCCAAAACTGTATCATCCTACTCCATCACATAATTATTTGAAATAGATTATCCTTTGGGATTATCTAAATCTCCTAATTATGCATGTAATTTTAAATATTATTTCTTTAATATAATTTATAAATCATTGATCTATGCCACTTTGATGACTACAAGACCAATGTAATAATATAAAATATAAATTAAATTATCCTATGAATTATAAGACTTTAATTATATTTTATATCCTATAAACCTACCATCCCAGGCTACTTTGATAGCTACCCATTAGACATAACTTAAGGAGATGAACTACAAATAATATTCATCAAATTTATTTGAACTAATTTATGCCAAGACAGTTCAATAATAGGATAACAACCATAATAATTATTGAACACTTAATCAGCAGAAAAAAAACTCATATGATAACTGTAATCATGATAATACATAAATCATGCATTTATATGAAAAATAAATATTATTTCATAATTCTCAATATATGCATGTAAATAACTGAATAAATATCCAAAAACCAATAATTGGATCTAACACATACAATTAATAATTCATATGAGAAAACTATAAAGAAACAATAATTTATATTTTTTAATTAAACTAATTACTTTTATTTAATTGGAGAAGTCCATAAGTCCAATTAAATAAATTGATCAAAATAAATATAATCAATAAATAATCAAAATATAATCATAATTAAATTTTATTATATTATATATTGATCAATTTTATAATTAAGAAAATAAACCATAATTTCTCAATTTTATAATGGTAGAACTATAATTCTAAAAGAATAAAAAAAGAATTACAGAATTTATAAAAAAAATTATAGGATTAATAAATCACACGGGTAAAACTGTAAATAATCCTATTCAGCTGAAGGGTAAAACTATAATTTCAGTGAATGGTAAAACGGTAATTTGAGCAAAATGGCAAAAACATAATTTTTTACTTAATGACAAAACTATAATTTTTTATTCAATGGCAAAACTATAATTTTATTAAGAAAAACCCTAATTCTTTTCTTCCCTTCTACCGCCGTCGCCTGTGGCCGCCAGCACGCGGCTGCGTGCCGTCGGCCGCTGGCGCGCGAGGCCGCCGCTTGCGCGACCTCTTTTTGCATGCGACCGCCACGGCTGCAATCAACCGTTCGTGGCAGACCCACGTGCGGCTGCCGCCTACGTTTGCTTGGGCCGTCGGCAGCGTTGCCGACGATGCTGATCTGTACGCACACTCGGTGCTGTCGCAGGCAGATCCGACAAAAAAAAAATGCAGCAAGATTGCTGCGTCTTTTCCACGATGCACAACAACCATCAAGAATCGTTCGCAAGCAAACGATTAAAATTAACAGATAGGAAGACAAATCAATAAGATATTCAAATCAACGCATCGTAAACAAAAATAATAGATCTAATATTTTTTATCTCAAAACCTAGGCTCTGATACCAATTGTTGGCATAAAAACTATAATCATAATTAACTATTATGCGAAAAACTGTTATGTCAGGATTGAAATCAAATAATACTAGATCTGTTTACGATGCGTACATTTAGATGTCATCTGATTGAGATCCAATTAGATCTTCAAGAGCACCGCTCGTCGGATCTGAATAACGCTGAATATCGATTTGCAAGGAGAACTAGAATGGATCTAGACCCCTTCTCCTCTCTTCCTATACTTCCACAGGACTATCTTAATTGATGGTTTTGGGAGATCAAAAGAATAACCGTAATTTATTGTTTTATTCACCCCTTTGATGTTATGTGTTGTGTCGTGTATTGGGTTTATAGTAGGTCTTGTCTATTTATAGGTGAGAGCAGAGGATCTATGGTAAGTTATTAGGAGAGTTCCTTCTATCAAGGGCATCCCCTAAAATATCCCAAATATAATATGGACTTTATTTAATATTAACTAATATTTTTTATCAAAATCTAAATAATCAATAATATATCTTATTCAATTAATAAAGAACCAAATAATATTACATCACATATTTGGATTAGCTGACTTGGGAGTAGTAAGTTGTATTACTGAAAAGACTGTATGCTAGAGCATGTTGACATGAACAAAGTTAGTCGTTAGATGCTATGTGGGGAGTACTCTTCCAGCTTTGTTACTAGCCACTCAATATGTCACAAGATTCTTGCCACAGAGATAGAATGCAACCGATAGAAATAGGTAGCAGCAGTTAATGACTTAAGTTTGACTGTTATCTTATCATTCGTTACCTGGTGATGATTGGACTAACGAATCAATTGATGATACCACAAAGACATAGTTCGACATGTTCCAATATAATGTGCTTTTGCGTCAACACCAACGGAAAAGCTTTTCCAAGTTCAGTCAGGCACGGTTGCCTCCTCAAACTAAAAGTTGGAACATACAAACCCTGTTCCTTATGTAAAGAGATTATTTCCTCTAATCCTGAGAGTAGAAGCATCTCAATCCCTCAAATTTTTATCTGTAGTCGTTCTGAGCTGGGATATGCACCTCCAAGGCATCAAAGCAGATGTCTCCTCCAACAAGCTCATCCCCCTCCCCCCTGTACAAGCCATGTTCTCCTCCCTCTTCCCAACTACTTGTGTTGTCTACAATCACAACCTCCGGCCTCGGTTGTGCCTCCGGTGCGTGAACGGCTAACCGAGCATCCACGTCCATGCCGGACTCGGACGCCACCCTCTGTACCGACGGCGGCGACAAGTCGGCCCAGGCGAAGGTGGCGACGCGGTTGGGAAAGTTGAAGCCGCCGCGGGAACCGCCGGGGCCGTGGAGGAAGAACACGGCGGTGTCGTGAGCGACGGCGGCAGCCTCCGGGGTGGAGAAGGAACCCAGCCACAGGCGCTCCCGGGACCCCGGCACGCGAATCTCCGACACCCATTTGCCCCATCGCCGGCGGCGCACCCCCTTGTACCTTCTCTCCTCGCTCGGCTCCGCTCCGGCTCTGCTCATCTCCCCGACCAACTGGTGAACGGTGCGGTGCTCCAGTCGTAGAACGAGTGTGGCTATTTATGCCCGACGACAACTCTCAAAGGTCAACCACATGGATGAAGGGTTGACTTTCTTAAGCGTGGGGGTTTGACCGCAGATTAAAATCATCATATATGGGACGCGGAGTCAAAATGTTAAAGACCAAATGGGTAGAGGAGAGCGAGGAACGGACGGAATGGAGGAGCATTTTGGCTCGTAGATAGTGGCATAGTCCTTGCAGTCATAATTGACTTATTTTTGACCGGTTTTCGTCGGTCTTCTCATGTTTAACATGGACAGGGGAAGAGGAGCTATAATTTTTTTTTTTTTTTTTTTGTGCCTGTTAGGCCTCGGTCCACATCCAGGAACCAAACTGATGCTGCCTTGACCTTGTTACAGAGAGTTGGGACTTCGGGTTCCTATCACAGATTTTGACCGCGTATCATAGGTTCCTCTGTTTTTATGGTTTTTGACTGTGTTGAAAGCTCTTGGACGCCAACGTCAAAGGTTTTGCGGGGTTGACCGTTGACAAGGTCACACCGCCACATATCTACCGAGTAATCAATCCATTCCTCACGTGTTACATTGACCCATGTGGAACCAAATCGAATCTACCAGAGGCACCACCCATATACGTACGAGAAACGACAGTGGGCGGTGATCGATTCTACCAGAAGCACTTTTCATGCTGTCATTCGAGCTTGGGTTGATCGAAATCAGCAGGTATTTGTTCTGAGCATAACAACAATTAAAATACAGAGTACGGTGAGAAGTCGCATTCACCTGAGGAATCAGACACACTACAATCTTTGTGTGGATCAGTCGAAGTCAAAAAGTACCTAAGACAAACCCAAAAAATTCGCACCAGTTCTTCCAACCGCAGCTGTATACATAGGAGACTAGATTAGAGACCGACAGCAATTGTATACCTTACCTTCATGTCCGCTTGTGAAGCATCATCATGTGTACCTGCAAAAAAATGACAACGCTACTAAGCAGCAGCTCTCTGAGCTTCAAATTGCTCGATCAACAGTAAGAAGCTGCTTTAAATATTGCAGCAGTTGCCATAGAAGAGAGAAAAAAAAAAGTACACATTTTTTGGGCAGCGAATTTGGGCGATGAATTCAAGCTCCTTCAAAATATAGGTCACACATCCACGCAAGCAGTAAAGCAGACATGAACATTTTCCTTTGGTAAATTAAGCACCAGCACTTGGTAATTAGAGGCTACAACTATTTATTACATATTTATACTTGAGAGATTCCCACAGCATTAGTTTTGAATCTGGAACTTCCACATCTTAAATATACAAATTTATGGCTCATGCGGAAGAAATGCACAAAAAACGTAGGAAAATAACACCGTGACTCCTACAAAATCCCCATCATGTGTCGACCTGCAAGCTGAGCCGATGGCATTTCAATATTAAAGGTCATGTATTAAGATCGGTGGCAATCCCCAAGGCTCATGTAAAAGAACTCTGGTCCATCCAAATGGAGCCAAGCCTTCAATTCAGTTCCTACTAAGATTTTTTAATAGGAAAAAGCTGAGGCCACCCACCAGGAGTATGAGAACCGGATTCCCAATAAGATTCAAGTCAAGCAATCTACTTCCGTTATCCCTTCTGTCATGCTGACTCAATACAGCCAATTGCTCATGAACTAAATTAGAGAGGTTATCCAACTGATGCATCACTTGACGCTGTCCCCGTGTGATAAGCATGAGCTGCCAGTGATTAAAAACATCAACATCATGTTGTCAAATAGTCATCGCATACACAATTGTAAATTTTACTGGATCAATAATTGCCTCAGTTCTCTCTCCAATTCAATCCATATTATTATGGCAGCATTTTCAGTAATGTGATTGTACAATGAGGATAACATGAGAAATTAGAGCTGGAAATGAAACAAAAAAGAAACTAAAGGGAAAGAAAGTAGCTAATGCCCCCGTTCTAGAGGAAGTATAATGATAGGAACTCAAATGTTTCTATCGAAGATAAACGATCACTGTAGGGGATCGGCCCTCCTTGATCTCTATAGGGGATCGACCCTCCTAGGGTTTTGGCCAAAGGCTAAAATCAAATAACTTTTCATTGATCAAAACAAAAGTGTTACACCCTTATTTATAGGGACTCCAATCCAACTCCTAATTGAATTCCAACTTAGAACTCCCTACTTAGACTTTTACTTGGACTCTTACTCGCTTAGACTCCTAATTGACTTGAGATTTGGTCTAGGTTGGCCAACAGGGCCAACAGGGCCAACGGCGAACATAACTCAATAGACTAGGACCTGACCCGGTTGGGGTCCTATCAGACCCGTCCCCTTCAAAACAACCTTGTCCTCAAGGCTGAACCTCCATGAACTCCGAGAACTTCGTCTTCATCTCATCATAGGACTCCCAAATAGCATCATCAGTAGGTAGATTGATCCACTATACCAATACTTCAATTAAAGGGCATCTTGTGGTGTATCACTAGACCCATCCTCTTTAAAACAACCTTGTCCTCAAGGCTGAACCTCCATGAACTCTGAGAACTTCGTCTTCATCTCATCATAGGACTCCCAAGTAGCATCATCAACAGGTAGATTGATCCACTATACCAATACTTCAATTAAAGGGCATCTTGCGGTGTATCACTATCTTATGATCCAAAATAGTCTCCAACCGAACTTGGACTTCTCCATCAGTAGAGATGTCAGATAAGTGATTCTGCACTGATTCATCTCCTCCTAGCTTCAATTTGAGGCATTAAACATAGAAGACCGGATAGACCGGATGTATCTTTAAGTCCACTAGTAGATCCAATCGGTAAGCAACGGCTCCAATGTGCTCCAAAATTTTGTAGGGTCCAAAAAAGCAAGGAGACAGCTTCATAGAGGCTCGGGTCTTTATAGATGTTTGCTTGTATGGTTGAAGGCAAGAAGCAAACATTCGACCACATATTTTATGGTTGTCTGCTTGTTGTTTCGTTCTTGCTTGACAAAATTCGCTCCAGTGCTTGTCGGGTTGTTGTTTCGTTCTTGCTTGGGCGGCTGTAAGGTTGTCTTTCAAGGGCTGCAGAATTTTGTCCCTATCAATTAACTCCTTATCTACTTGATCCACCTTTGTTGTGTCGACCACATATTTATAATTGCTAGTCGAAGCCGGCCATATATAGCTTCAAACGAGGTACTTTTGATAGATAAATAATAGGTTGTATTATACCATCATTCAGCCCAGGGAAGCCATTTAGTCCACTCCTTCGGCCTATCAATAGTGAAGCACCTAAGGTAGCTTTCCAAGCACCTGCTTACCACTTCTGTTTAGCCATCAGTTTGTGGGTGATAGGTTGTGCTCATCTTCAATTGTGTGTCCTGCAACTGAAAGAGCTTCGTCCAAAATTTGCTGATAAAAATCTTGTCACGATCACTTACAATAAAGCAGGCTATATTCTCCATAAAAATTCGAGCAATGCTGGTGGCGATGTAGGGATTTCTAACAGCACAAAAGCGAGTGTATTTTGTCAGGCGGTCTACAGCTACAAGGGTGATACATTTCCCTTGAGATGATGGCAACCCTCCGATGAAGTCCATAGAGATGTCGGTCCAAGCTGAATTTGGAATAGGTATAGGTTGTAATTTTCCTAGACTCGCTACCGTTTCTCTCTTATGCCGCTGGCATGTGTCGCACTAAGCCACAAATTCTCCAATGATATTTTTTTATCCTTCCAATAAAAAATTTGATGAACCTTTTTATAAGTAAGAAGAAATCCCGAATGTCAGGCTGTAGGTGATCAGTGTAACTCCTTTAGGATGGCGGCTTGGCAAGAAGAATGAGGCACCAACACAATTTGGACCTTGTACCGCAGATCCTTCTGAGTCCCAACTGTAGTGCGCAACTGAACCCGAGCTCGCCTCTAATTTTTTAATGATCTCTGAGTCACCTTGCCATTCCTTCCTGATGTCTTCCAAGAGGTCACAAACAAGGAGGGAGATGACTGCCAATTCAGCATACTCAGGAAGGCGGGAAAGCAGATTTGCAGCCAAGTTATCTTTGCCTTTTTTATAAATAAATTTCATAGTCAAATCCCAGCAATGTCATTACCCACTTTTTTTGGGGGAGAATCTTTTGCTCCATTAAGTATTTCAAACTCTTGTTGTCCGTCTTGATTTGAAATCGTCAGCCGATCAGGTAAGGTCTCCACTTTGTAACCGCATGTACTATGGCCAGCATTTCTTTATCGTAGACTGAGAATTTCAGATGTGTTGGGGAAAGGGCCTTGCTAGTGTATGCTAGTGGTCGGCCTTCCTACATAAATACAGCTCTAATACCGGCTCCCGAAGCGTCGACCTCGATCACGAACATTTTGTTGAAGTCGAGTGGGACTAGCACCGATGTAGAGGTCATTGTAGCCTTTAGAAGTTGAAGGCCTTAATTGCTGCATCTGACCACTTGAAGGCATCTTTCTTTATAAGTGCCGTGAGAGAAGTGTTGATTTTGCCGTAATTTTTCACAAATTTACGATAGTAGCCGGTCAGCTCTAAAAATCCCCATAAAGCCTTGATCGTTTTTGACAGTGGCTAGTCTTTCATCAGTTGAATCTTTGGAGGATCAACCGCCACTGCTTCCTTTAAAATATGTGCCCGAGGTATTCAACCTCGCCCTGTATAAAGCTGTACTTGAACTTTTTGAAAAAAAGGCAATGTTCTCATAGAGTCGTTAGAACAATCGCAAATGTGAGATGTGGCTTTCGAAGGAGGAGCTATAAATCAGAATATCGTCGAAGAAGACCAAAACAAACTTATGCAGATAAACCCGAAAGATATCATTCGTGAGGCTTTGAAAGGTGGGGGGGGGGCATTGGTTAAGACGAAAGCCATTACCAGGAATTCGTAGTGTCGTTGTACATTCTGATGGTTGTTTATGGTATGTTATCTTCATGCACCCGGATCTGATGATAGCCTAATCGCAAGTCTAGTTTGGTGAAGATCTGGGCTCCCTTCAGTTCATCTAGTAGCTTATCCACCACAGAAATCGAGTATTTGTCCTTCACGGTGATGTTATTGAGGGACTAATAATCCACACACATCCGTCACCATCCGTCCTTCTTTCGTATTAAGAGGATCGATAAAGAGTAGGGGCTGACACTCGGCCTGATGATCCTTGTTTCCAACATTTCCTTCACAATCCTCTCTATTTCAGCCTTCTGGAAGTGGGGATACCGATATGGCCAAACATTTGCTGGAGCCCTCCCTGGCAAGATGGGAGTTCAATGGCCATGCAACCGAATAGGTGGAAGTCCTTGCGGTTCATCAAATATATCTGCAAATTCAGAAAGCAATGAAGAGAGTGAAGGGTTTTTTTCTTGCACCACCGGTTCCTCAAGTTGTAGCCCTTGCAATTGGATTAAGAAATCGGTATGCGCCTTTTGAAGTACCCTTTCCATCCGTTGACTTGTAACGATGGAAACCTTGCCTCCGTGTTTGCCCCTTAGGATCACCTGTTTCCCATTAATGAAAAATTTCATGATGAATTTAGAAAAGTTCCAAGAAACATCACCTAGGGTTGTTAACCATTCAATGTCGAACACCACTTTGTAATCTTCCAATGGCAGCAAGAAGAAGTCCGCAATTATTTCTTGGCCCTACATGATCAATTTCACCCCCTGGCACTTGTTGTTGTAGGCTAGGATTCGACCATTTGCGACCTTCACGTCGAACTTATCAAAATCTTCAATTCGGTAGGTTAACCGGGCAGCAACCTTGTTATCCATCAAATTGTTAGTGCTACCGTTATTGATCAGAATTGTTACCAGTTGATGTTTGAGAAGTCCTTCGATTTTTATTGTCTGAGGGTTTACATAGTCGGCTAGGGCATGAACCATGTAGTGATCGGTTCTGCCTCTTCCTCCGTGTCTTCCTCCTCAACTTCCGGATCCATGTCCTCAGCTTCTCGTTCTTCAATCGGCTCGATCATCAAAAGTTTTCCTCTTTTGCGGTAATGATCTCTACTCCACTATTCGTCGCAGTGCCAACAAAGTCCCTTAGCCGATCTCTCTCAAAGTTCTTCTTGGGTAAGCTTCCTTGGCATAGGGGTTCGGTTGGCAGTAGAGGAGGCCGGCAGTCTGATAGCTGCTGGCTTGTTCATGATCTTGGCCCTTCGGAGTCGATGTTAAGCCTTTCCTCTTAAATGCGGGTGAAAGATATGGCAACTATCAAGGTGTACGGTTAGCAAGCCTTAACTTCGTATCTGAACTCCGGTTTGTGTCCTTCGATGTACCTAGCAATTGTTTTTCGGATCAATCACAAGTTTGATTTGAGAGACGTTCAAACCTGCTTTAATATTCTTGTACGATGGAGGTTTGACGAATCTTCGCAAGTTGTCTGTCCGTATTCTCATACTTTGATGGCCCCAAATGGATCAACGGCCCACTTTTGAATTGCTCCCACGTGGGTACGTCGTGTGTATGCACACACCAATCGTACCACTGAATTGCATCTCCTTCGAGTTGTATGGCAGCGATGTCCACCTTAGATCCTTCTGGGTTCCTGTGGAAACGAAAAAATCTTTCAGCACGTGAGATCCAACAAGTTGGGTCTCGATCTGGGAAACTCCACCCTCACGCACGGGTATCCAATGTCCTGCCCTTGATCACACTTCTCAGATCGGTTCTCCTTATAATCAAAACTTTCTCCAGTTGAGATTTGTTGGGGCTCTTTGATCGGCCTATTTTGAATTTGTGGAAGAGAGCTCGCAATTTATCCTCTGTGCGAGCCTCGAAAGCTTCAAACCTTGCATCGAGTGCATCATCCAAAGCCATCGTGTAAGATTAAAGATCGGTGATGTTTAACTCCCTTCTGTTGTCAAGTCAGGGGCATGAGATTTGGGGTAGGTGGTAGAGGCGGCAACATCAGAGATAGAGGGGGCGGCAGTAGCAATTTAGGGTTAGATGACTGCAGCGATTTGTTACTGGCGGCGGAGCAGCAAGAGGTGGAAGTCGATGGCTGCAATCTGGGGTTGCAGGTGGCAACGGCAGTAAGAGGTGGAAGGGATAGCGGTGGAATGGATAAACAGCGAGACGCCAAGAACGTTGCTCTGATACCAGATGATAGGAACCCGAAGGTTTCTATCGAAGATAAACGATCATTGTAGTGGATAGGCCCTCCTAGGGTTTCGACCAAAGGCTGAAATCAAATAACTTTTCATTGATCAAAACAAAAGTGTTACTCTCTTATTTATAAGGACTCCAATCCAAACTCCTAACTGAACTCCTCTTAGAACTCCTAATTAAACTCCTAGTTATAACTCCTACTTAGACTCTTACTCCCTTAGACTCATAATTGACTTGAAATTTAGTCTAGGTCGGCCAACAGGGCCCAACAGCGGGGATGACTCAATAGACTAGGACCCAACCCGGTTGGGGTCCTATCATATAACAAAATGTAGGATATATTTATTGTTGTTATGATAAAGCAGTTCACATTTAACTATGGATAATCAAAATGGGTTCATTCACACTGTGTAGCGGAAAGAAAAGTTAAACTGCAGAAGACTTGAAACAAACTTGAAGCCATGTAAAACTTGAAATATTCTTAGAATTATAGAAAATATGCCAAGTTTCATTAAATATGAGCCTTCATAGCATCAAACAATCCTGCTGCTAAAAAGCAAAGCTTATCAAATCAGGCATACCTCTTCCATTAGGGGAGAATCCTTATTCAGTTGGGTGGAAGAAGATGAACTGGGCAAAATGGTACCATTGCCCAAGTTAGACACAAAAACCGACGTTGGGACAGAGCCATTACAAGCTTCATTTTGGAGGGCCAAGTTCTGTTGGCTCACAGAAGTTTTCTGTGAACTAAACTTTGAACTAAGTTCTTTGATTCGCGAACTAAACTCATCAATCCTTTCATTCAGAGTTGATATCTGTTCTGATAGTTGGTTAACCACCTCCTACATGGGATAGATAAGCATACAAGGAACGAAATACATCATTAGTTCGTGCTAATAGTCAGCGAGTGCAGTACAAAGTAAAGACAACATAATAAAAAAAACAAATTATGAACATTTATCATTTGCAATTTCTACTAGATGAGTGCCATGATAGCAGACAAACTCACTCGATTAACTACAGGTGATTCAGGCGTTCGTCCATCAAACCTGCTGCTGTTGACTTCAAGTCTGGTGAGCTTAGCAATATTTTTGTCCCGTTGTGTTGAATAGGAGTGGGACATTCCACTGAAGAAACACACAGAAGACATATTTTAAAAGAAGTCGTTAGCTTAAGTTTGCGATACATGTTTTCTGACTACAAAGCCTAGACTTCCCATGGAAATCAACATGGCTATTGGCACCAAATATAGATGAATATCTACATGAATTTTGATTGCCAGATCCTTACAACAATCGATCACCTATAGACGCATTAATTAAATGTGACGACGCGATTAGGATTAGCACCCAAGAAAGGTAGAAGAAGACCTAGAGCAAATTCTTTTGGACTTTTTGTGACATTACAACTGTCGTTATATATTACTTATTGATTATCAAAAAGCAACATTGGTGTTTTCACATTGTTTAGACTTTTGGACCATGAAAGTGCCTGGTAGTATCATTCAATCAGTAAATTGCCTTGTCTTATGTCCATGGCAACCAAAGCCAAATGGTCTTGAGAAAGGATGAAGGCAGATTTAAGAGGGTTGTTCTCGTGATAAAAAATAATAGGCAACCACCAAAATGCTGAACTAGTTTCGTGGAATGAGTTATGCATACAACCTAAAAAACACTTCCTTTAATCTGGGACCAAATCTTAATCAAAATGTTACTTCACTGATATATAAAGCTACGTGAGTCTTATGATAATATAGACTACAACATTTTGGGTTAACAAGTCTATCTCATGGTAATTGGTATCAGAACAATTATGAGCTTCCTCAAGTGAACCAACAAGAGAAGATGGGGGATTACATTGCACACACTGAGATGGGTTTTCTCAAGATAGACTAGCATTAGGACTCCACAAATAGATTCAAGACAATCTATCGAGCCTTTATGGGAATGTCAAGCCTTTAGATAGGGAAGATTGCAATATCTCAATTAATCCCACATCAAACTTAGATCATAAATTATGCTGGTGTATTAGGCAAAGAGTAATACTTGCCACACCCTTTTATCAAGCAACAGATCAAAAGAATTTACAAGTCTTGGTAATTTAACTACAAGTCTACAACAACAGAGATTATTGTTGGAAGGAAATTTAACCTCATTAATAAGCTGGGTGTTTAACAACGCCAACGCCAGTCCCAAGCCCGAATGAAAAAGGTGGAGGGTTGCGTTAGATCGCTGACAACCAGCACAAAATTATGTCAGATTTCATAAACATGGATCTTAACCGATTTCAATATGGAGTTAGATCATAATCCAAAAGTGACACAGAGTACCTTCACCACCTATGTATCCCGAAGTACAAGCGATGGGCTATAAGGTCGCCTAGAAGCGGCCCATCACATCGGCCCCTGGATGTAGTGTCAAGTAGGCAAGGGTTTTCTCATTGTTTTGAACCAATGGGAGTAAAGAAGTTAGTCTAAGAATCGAGGGTCAGGTTAACAACTTTCAAGAAAGGGATTACAATTAGTAGACACTATGATCAGAAGAAAAATAAATATTATTTACTTACAAAAGACTAAATGGGTAGGAGAAAAATCTAGAGAGATTGATAGTACTAGGTTTAACAAGGATCTTACGAACAATATTGTAGATGTAAAAGGATTTGGAGATAGAATTATAGTCCTAAAATTTATGAAAGAACAAGATGTTTTGAATGTTATTAGTGCTTGTGCCCTTCAAGTCGGATTGGATGATCAAACCAAAAGAGAATTTTGGGAAAGCTTATATGATATCATTTAAGGAGTGTCTACAATTGAACAACTTATAGTCGGAGGAGATTTGAATGGTTATGAAGGGAAAACATATGGTGAATATAAAGGGGTACATGGGGACTTTGCTTACGGGGAGAAAAATGAATACAGTGGTATGATTTTGGATTTTGCAACTTCATATAATCTTATAAGTATAAATACTCAATTTAAGAAGAGAGATAAATATTTAATTACTTATAGAAGTGGTCACAAAAGACTTTTTTCTCACTAAAAAGATAGATAAAATTATTTGTAAGAATTGTAAAGTTATACCTAACGAAAGTTCGACGAATCAACACAGTTCGATGGTATTAGATATAGAAAATGGAAGAAGAAAAAGATAATAAAAAAATTACTAGGACTAGATGGTGAAAATTTAAAGATGATAATGTAAATACTTATAAGAATAAGATGGAAAGGAAGATGACTTGAAACTTAGATGAGGATAATATTAATATTATTTGGACAACGATGGCTAATAAATTAGGAGTTTAATAAAAGATATTATTGGTGAAATAAAAGATAGAGATGTAACCTTAAAAGAGTTTGTGGTGGTGGGAAGAAGTTCAAAAAACAATTTAACTAAAGATCATATTCTAAAGATTGGATTGGCAAAATTATAAAATTGAAGAAAATTTTAAAATATATAAAAAATCTAAAACAAAGGCTAAAAATGCGATTAGTATGGCAAGATATAAAACTTATGATAATTTAATAATAAATTAGATACAGAAGATGGTGACAATGATATATATTGAATTGCCAAAGCTAGGGAAAAAAGTATAAGAATTTAGATAATATTAAATGCATTTAAGACGAAGATCATAGATTTATTTATAAAATTATAACTTATTTAATGATGCTTCACATGGACTTGGATTTAACAAAATAATAGTGGTATATTTAATAATCATAGATTTATTTATAAAATTAAAGCTAATGAAATAAAAGATGTATTAAAGAGGACGAAAATACTTAAAGAGTATGGGGCCTGATGGTACCCCTATTGAAGTTTGAAAAAGTTTAGGGGACAATGGAATAGCTTGGTTAACTAACTTATTAAATAAAATCATGAGATTCAGAATGATGCCGGATAAATAGACAGAGTTTTTTAGTAGCAACAAAAATAACGGTAACATACAAAATTATTCAAATTATAGAGGAATTCAAAGTTCATCGATTTATCTCGTATCGTATCGACGTACCGAGCTGAGCTCGGTACAGTACGGTATAAGCGCACCGAGCGATACGCTCTGGTGTACCGCATGATGTGTGTGTGTGTGTGTGTGTGTATATATATAAAGTAAAAAAAAGGGTGAAATCGCCTCATTTCTTCTTCCCACATGGGGAGAAGAAACTTCGTTTTCTTTCCCCCGCATGGATGAGAAGCCTCGACAACGTCGCCAAGGCCTCATCACCTCAGACAAGGAGGCGGCATCTCATCTGTGGCGTCCGGCAAGGGAGGGCAACGACGGATCGGAATCGTCGAGGGAGAGCGGTGACGGATTCCAGGTTCTCCCTTTTCTTCTCCATCTTCTCTCTCTTCTTCCTTCTCCCTCAGTTGATATTGCCCAATAGCCGGCGGCGACGATTAAAATCGATCGTTACCGACCAATTTCGAGCGATAACAAGGCGAAAACAACCCCAATCAACAGTATCGCCCGGTAGCAGGCGATCCACGTACCGATCTGCTGGTGAATCGGTATGTACCGGTTGGTACAAGTGGTACCATTTGGTATTGCAGACCTCGGAGGAATTAAAATCATGAGCCATACTATAAAACTTTGGGAAGAATTATCGAAAGTATGATAAGGCTTGAAACAAATATTATTGAAAATTAATTTAGCTTTATGCTTGGAAGATCAACTATAAAAGCTATTTATTTATTAAGACATTTAATAAAAAAGTATAGGGAGAAAAAGAAGATTTGCATATGATTTTTCACTTAGAGAAATCCTATAATATTCTTAGAGATTTATTATGGTGGGTGTTAAAAAAGAAAGATGTATCCACTAATTATATTGATGTTATTAAAGACATATATGATCATATAGCTATTAGTGTTAGAACTATAGGGAGTATGTTTAGTGAGTTTCCTATTAGCATAAGATTACACCAAGGATTCACATTAACTCCCTCTCTTTTCACTTTGATAATGGATGGACTTACTAATCACTTACATGATAGACCTCCTTAGTGTATGTTATTTGCTGACGATATTTTCTTAGTTGATGAGCGCATAGGTGGAATTAATTATAAACTTGAGCTATGAAGGCAAGTCTTAGAAACTAAAAGTCTTAGATTAAGTAGGACTAAAACTGAATATATAAAATATAATTTTAGTAATTCTAGAAATATACAAGAGTATAATTTTAGATTAAGTAGGACAAGAAGTCTCTTTAAGTAAAAGCTCTGGGTATCTTGTATCAAATATTCAACAAGATGGAGAGATCGATGAAGATATTATTTATATAGTAAAAACAGGATTGTTAAAAATCAAGGTTTGCCTTACCGAGCGGTAAGGCTCGGTAGCAGGTGGTCCATGTATCGGTCAGCTGGAGGTTTGCCTTACCGAGCGGTAAGGCCCAGTAGCGGGTGGTCCACGTACCGGTCAGCTACATCGGTCAGCTGGAGGTTTGCCTTACCGAGCGGTAAGGCCCCGTAGCGGGTGGTCCACGTACCGATCAGCTACATCGATCAGCTAGAGGTTTGCCTTACCGGGCGATACCGCCTAAATCGATCGCCGACGGTCGATTTTGGTCGTCGGCGGTCGATTTCAACCGTCAACGGTCGATCGAGGGAGAAATAAGGAGAAGAAGAGGAGAAAAATACCTCGTGCGCTGCTCTTCACTGGTTCCCCCACGCGATCCGTCGCCCACACGATTCGTCGTCCATAGGCGATTCCTTCTCCCCACGCAAGAAGGATCGAGGTGACGTCGCCTTGGCGATGCCGCCAACTTTTTTATTTTTTCTAATATATATTATATTAATATTAATATTGATATTATATTATATTATAATGTACTGATCGGTATGCACTATGCATACCGCTCGATACCAAGTACTGTACCATACCAAGATAAAATTGGTATGCCGGTATGGACCGATACGACGAACCTTTGTTAAAATGACGATTGTGTAATCATCGAGTACCTTTGAGATTAAAACAAATTATAAGACAATTGTGAGACCAATAATGTTTTATAGATCTAGGTGTTGGACAGTTAAGAAAAAATATGCACAAAAAGTTTATATTATCAAGATGAGAATGTTGAGATGAACATATTGAGTTAATAGGAAATATAAAAAAATACTTTTATTCGTGAACAACTATTTATCATTTCGATAGAGGATAAAATGAGAGAAAATTGTTTAAGATGGTATGAGCATGTATTAAGGTGACCTCCAGATGCGATAGTCAGAAGAGATGAAATAATTAATGCTAGTGGTACGAGAAGAGGTAAAAGAAGACCTAAAAAGACTTTAATAGAAACTATAAATAAAGATTTAATTATTCTGAACTTAATTAAACATATGACTTTTTACAAATCTCAATGGTAACAAAAGATCCATGTAATTGACCCCAAATAATTAGCGCTTATAGGTTTGTTGTTATTTTGTTGTTGTAATAAGCTAGGTGTTTGACCAAGAGCTTAGCAAAGTGATGTTTCTTAAGCATTTCAAAGGTAAAATGGTCCAATCCTAATAATTTAAGCTTAAGAATTTATATCTAAGTTAACATGTCAGTAGATGACTCAAGTAACAATAGTTACAACGTTACATCCTAACTAGGAAGATGATATATGTAATTGGCATTCGAAGTTAATAGAACTCTATTGATTATGCATGTCTAAATTTAAGCAGTTTTCTGATCAAGTTTTTAATATCGACTGCAACTGGCATACTACTTCTCATTATGCAAAACAAACTAGAATTATTTTGGTTATGAATTCATAAATTCATAATACACTACCAGCAAAAATTGAAATTGACCTTTTAAGATGTTTATTTCTCATAGCCACCCTATCAGCAGATGCTCGTGAAAGCGCTTCTCTAGGGCTCGAAACCAGATCATCATCTATACTGAGCTTTGTCCTCAAATCATCAGGCAATGCCTGTACATTGAAAAAAAAATATATGTGCACAAAAAATATATAGAAAAAGAAATGAATCCAGAATGGATGTTATAAAGAAACAATACCATGACTTCATTCACGAGCTTTTCTAGTTGAATCTGTTCAATGTAGGTACGAGGAATGAAAGAACCTTCCAAGCCCAATTGCTCTGCTATATACCTAACAAACAGCCGCTCTTTTCCTTGCACCTTTCTCATTACAAAATGGTTGTTGCAATAAAAACATGAGTGGATAGGATATGTAAACTGACAGTCAAAATAAAATTAATAACAAGATATAAACAAAATAGGTCAAGCTTTCTTAAAACAATGCTCATGACAACAGAAAAAGTACACAAGTTTACTGAGCTAATAACCGAAAATTATATGGCCACCAAATCCTTGCCTGAGGTAATGCAGGTTGTAGAATTCCATTGTCATAGTGCGACAGAGAATGACAAGCTGAGTGGCAAACAACTATTATAAGATCTATTGCCAGTTCATCTGATCTAAATTTATTGGAATGTAGCAATGTGCCACATTTGATGAGCTTTGAGGTCTAAATCATGTCCATATTGCATGAAATAACTCAAGCCCAAACATGGCAATACCTGCAATATATCATTTACCTTATTTCTAGGTGACTGTTTTTAAGGTTTAAATTGGTAAACAGACCAAAGAATAATAGAAATCCTTCCTTGCTGATCCTGAATATCTCGCTTATGCCTTAAGACTTTTCAAGTGATGCCTCAAAGAGTTCATCAACAAAACAAATATACAGGATACTTCTAAGAAAGAATAGTTTAATAGATATGAGATTGGTTATGAAGAGTTGGACACCTACCCAGTTATACTCCATTATGACCAAGTCATAACAAAAGAGTATTGATGTTATTTATGTTCTGTCACTAATTTCTATTATATTTTTGCTAACTATTGATATTTCTTTGTTAAAAAAAGACATCATAGTATGAGAAGCATTGAGAAAAATTAAGGAGACAAATGAATAATGCCCACATGGCATTCATGTAACCATAATGCTCATTCACGCTCGTCACCTCTTTGCTTAGATGATGATAACACTGCCTCTTTTACCCCTCTGCCAAACTCCCCCGTCTACACAAAGAACAGGGAAAATAAGCTGCATTGGAGGAATCTCTACTCTGCTGGAGGGCTCTCCCTCTTTTTTTCTCTTTAGCCCTCACCCTCCTGTACTGTTTAATTATTATAAATTAATTATTCAGTCATGCATTAATTTAATTGTTAGGGAACCCCACCAAAGCCAACTCCGGCATATATTTGACTTCTCTTTTGCAAGTCATGAATCAGAAGAGTGATCCAGTTTGGCACCAATAACCAGTAAAAATGGCCCAAGTCGGCTCTTACTGCACAGCAGGCACCATTAATAAACCACAAAAAACCTTCTAAAAGAACTATGCTTATAAAACAAAATAATGTTTTTAATCAATCTTAAACATGAACAAGGCTAAATCGTTAAGCCCAAAGAAATTAATAATTAGAAAAAAAAGAAAAAGAGACTGAAAGACAACTTGTAATAGACTAAAAGCCTGTGGATTTTCTCCTGAAGGAAAGAGCCCAAAAAAGAAACCAAATGAGATATTCAGAATTTTATTATTGCATGATACTACTCCTTTTGGATCTTTGTCTGGTGCCAATACAAGTCAGCAGGTAGAGCAATGTGGTATTGGTATAGGTCAGTATATCGTCATTAAGTACTGGTTAGTGCAGGCCCCACCAAAGAGAGAGAGAGAGGGAGCAACATCACTCAGACAAGAAGGCCACGGCAACAACACTGATGATGAGGATGCATGAAGGGAAAGCAACAGCAACAGCAACATAAACAAGGAAGAGGAGGAGAAGGGGAGGATGATAGAAAGTTGGATGAGGCAGAGGAGGAGAAAAGGAGGTGGTGGAAGAGAAAGGAGGTACAAGGGAGGAGAGAGAAGGGAAAAAAAGAAAAGAGAATAGCAAAGTCCATAGTAAAGATTCAGTGTAGGAAACAAACTGTAGGCTAACAGTACAACTCAGTATCAACTAATCTCTTGTAAACCTGGTAAAGTGCGCTTACTAGACGGTAAATCCAGTTTCAGATTTGACTGCATGAAATCCCATGTTTCATGTACGGATCGACAATTGGGCCAGTATATACCAGCCCATAGGCCCCATACCAACCAGTATGATCAAAGTAAAAAAGAAAAACATGTTAGAAGGATGAAAATAAGCTACTTACCAAGAAAATTTTCTTTAAGTGCTAGAAGTTGCACTTCATGTTGGTTTAACGAGTCTCACCACCACTAGGCCTATATGACCATGGAATTTGAGGCATCAGCTTATGGGATTTCTAAATGTCCTAAATAGTTGAATATGATGGACCTATCCGTTTCCTCTGCATGTAATAACGTAATAAGTGCATCATAATAATATCATTCTCGTAAAACAATAATTGATTAAGTTCTTCCACAACATGGCACAATAGTTGGCTATTAGGTCAGCAAGAAGTCCAAATCACTTGGTCCAATACCTTTCACCAAGTCCATTTAACACAGCACTGGTGTCAAGATTCTAAAGATTACATTAAAACTTAAAAAAACAGAGGTTCATATAAAAAGATCACAATAGGCAATACTTGAATAGTATAATTAGTGACAGGGCAAATGGTAGGTTTAGGGAAAGACCAATCACCACAAATATATACATGCATCCTCCAGTGGCATCATAGCCAATACATAATATAGACCTATGAACCTCTAGACACACAACAGCATGGTTTTGAGAAGCTCCAAATACATATTGAATTCCATCAGAAGTGTTAGAACGAGTTACCTGGATGTAGGTACGTTTAAGTTGTTCCAACCAATCAATTTTCACAACCACCTTGTCGTCAGAGAACACATGGCTGCTTCTTTTCAAAATTGCTGCAATGGTATAGCCTAGGGCCATTAACCCACCAAGAAGGCGCACACTAACTTCGAAAGTAATTCTTGGTGATATGATGAATGGACTGTCCGTTACCCATTCCTGAACATCCACAAGTGCCCAAAAGTCAAACTAACTGATTTGACCAGAATGGATGGATGTGATAGGTCCAGCAATCATAAATTTAGGTAGATGCACTGTATAGATTCCCTAAAATAAAATAATGTTGAAGCTGAAAAGCATTCATCATCGAGGACAACATCTAGATTGTATCCCATCAGGCATCACCCATGGAAATGCACCACACAATTTGATTGAAGGGAAAAAGAATTCAGATCGCAAGAAACTAAGCAAGAAAGCACTAAGTGACACCATATTATGCAATACACACATATAATAGAACAGATGGAAATATTTTTAGTTCTGGATTGTTATGGATTTAGATGATCTAAGTACTTCCACAGGCAAAGCTTCAAAATACCAGGTAGATTGTATTGAGTAATATAACCAAATTATGCCAATGAAAAAATTGACAAAAAGGTGAACCCATTATATATAGCATGATGAAAGAAATCAAGTGAACCAAAATGTCTTGTGGAATTGAAGATGATCCCCTTCATAAATCAAGATGAGACATGATCCAGAGAAACATAAAACTGAAAACCTGTTGTCTTGACAATGTGTCTCATGCTAAAGTTGCTAGGAAGCAGGTGTTGTTGCAGAACTTCTAGAACTATCAGCATATTTTCACAGACTCTTTAAGCAAGGAATGATGTGACTTCTGGTGCAGACAGGAAAACCTTATCAAACCATTTTTGCATGTCAAAAGCAACAAAATAATAGAGGATCATCACATGATTATGAGACATTAATAAGAATTGCTACCGGAGTGAAATCAACAATGATTAATTGGATACTTATAAGTTCAATCGACTAATAGAAATGAGGCTCAAGTATTTAAAGTTGGAAATGTATGCAGGCTCGAGTTTCACAAACTTGAAGATAGTGTCCAATGCCTTATGATTAACAAAATTGATTCAAATTAAATCAAAGGTCAAACATCGCACAATCAGTTCTGAGCCGCAACCCCAGAGTGTTAATTCCATTGATTCAGGGCCAAAATTATGGAACTCATGATTTAAATCTAATGTACATTAGTGACCACAATATTTTAATGAACTTCATTTAGCAGAAATCTGAAAGGATTTAATTGCAGTTGAAAATTCTAATTTCAAGACCTTTACTGCATCTTAGGATGAGGTTTCAAATAAAAAATGGCGGCCCAGTGCAAAAAGCTCTTGTTAATTCATAATCCATTGTACCAATGTACATAGCGGCAGTGTTAACATTGCAAACAAAGCGATTCCTATAACATGAACCTTGATCACCTATATCACAAAGGAGCAACTTAACTGTGACACCGAGACTCTGGGGTTTTGTCGAGCCTACTCATATGCTATCTAAACTAAGAAATCAGATTAGGCGATGTTCGTGCCCATGGGAATTCGGGTCTCCCCAATTTCACCGGTCCTGGCTCAGGATGAACGCTGGCGACATGCTTAACACATGCAAGTCGGACGGGAAGTGGTGTTTCAGTGGCAGACGGGTGAGTAACGCTTAAGAACCTACCCTTGGGAGAACACTCCTAGATGAGGCTTCAAATCAGTGATTTTTTAAGGCGCTCAGGCACTCGCCTAGGCGCTTCGGCGAGGCGAGACGAGGCCCGAGCATCTCATATGAGTACCAGTCGGCGCACTTCAATGAGGCGTCGGAGCCCAGGCGTCAGGCACTTTAGGCAAGCGCCCGATTGATATAAGGCAACCGAACGACTTTTAAGTATGGTTCGGATAAATGTGCATTAGTTGGTTCGATTAAACCAACTAATGCATGCGGTTACCTCAAAAGCTGCATGTGACCTCCACGGCTGACGATTTCTCTCGCTGCCTCCACCACCAACGCTTTCTGTCGTTGCCTCCGCAGACGCAGCAAACCGAGTCTTCCTTTGTCATTGACCGAGTCTCCTCGACTTCCGCTGTTGTCCTCTGTCGTTGTTGTCCGCTACCATTGTTCACTGTTGTCCGTTGCTACTACTGTTGTCCGCAGCTTCCGCCACTGTTGTTGCTACCGTTCGCAACACTGCCACAATTGTATTTGACTAATCCTCCGCTGCTACCGCTGCCAGCTTCTCAATGCTACTACTCTTCCCACTTTCCATTGTCAATGACTTTTTATCCCTTACTGTTAACAGTTCTGTTCTTTTCTTCTAACTACTATTAATAGTAAATAATATAGTGTTAACAGTAGATTTTCTCCTGTTTTCTCCCCCTCTAACTATTGTTAACAGTAAGTAATATACTGCTAATGGTATATTTTTACTTTAATATTATTTTTATTTAAATAATTATATTTATTAATTCTATTATATAATATTTATACCTTAATATTTCAGAGCGTCTCGTTTCGCTCAGGCGAGCACCTAATGCCTCGAGCATTTTGGGACTTTAGCGCCCAACGCTTTTTAAGTCATTGTTTCAAATGCTACAAAGTATTTCGGGACTTCACATTTCGAAACTGGAGAACTTAAAAAATATAATATGCAATCTCTTTTCGCAAAGGTTTGAGTATGCCAATTGTTGTGTAAACAACTAGTAGAAAGACCACATCTCATTTCATGTAACAAGCTGTCAACTGGAACCTACAAACTACAACTGAGCCCTATAAAATAGGAGGCCAAAGTTTCATGACAAAGCTACTACAGATGCACATGACATGTCAACCAAATTGTGGTTATCAAAAGATTACCCTACAGTTCTAGAAGCTTCAAAAATTTTATAACAAAGATTTCAATTAGCTTAAGTAACTTGGACCCACTTCCATCAATACAGAATTTCGAGCTTTGTAATTCAAACTCAACAGAACCTTTTACTATTACGAAGATCCTAAAAAATCAACAAGAGGTTAGATCCAAAAACTATATATTGCAAGGAAAAATTGACACTCAAGAAAAGGACAAACCTCAAACATAAGATTGTACTTTCCATCCCTGTTTCTCATTCTTAAATAAGATTGGCATGCTTCTGGATCTTCCCCTGGCGGCAATAGATATATGTCATAAGTTTGTTCGCTATATTCTCTGTGTTCCTTCGAAAGAACAGCCTTGATTTTGTCCACTGATACAGATCTTGGTGACTAGAATAAAGAAATCGCTTAGTTAGTGCTACAAACAAAATAATGAAATACATAACAGGCACAGTTTGCTAATTGCTTCTTATACAAGCCATCAAATTTATAAAATAAAAAATCAAATATACCTTTAGAATATAAGTCGGATTCTGGAAGCCTGTGAACGGGTTGAACTTGTTGGAGATTTTTATATGTGCTGTTTGCAAATCTGGTTCAATGAAGGCCTTGTACATTGGATAGACCTACACGACGTACGAAGTATTCAAGATACCATATATGAATTATTTGGTAAAAAAGACAAGAAAGAAACCAGATTTAAAAATGAAAAGACGACATTCCAATGTATTCAGATGCTGCACAAATGAGAGATTCAAGCACAGGCAATTTTTTTAATGTCATGGATCTTTCACAAAGCATCAAAGAGAAGCATTAAATATGAGCTTAATTTTAAAAAGGAAATACTATAAAGCCAAATAACCGTTTCTGAAATTTGATGAATTATTTCTTCAGGTTCTTGTCCAGCACGCTGTATGTCCCTCAAAACCCTTTTTACCAGATCAAAATGTACCCCACCAGTCACAGAAACACGGAGGTCAAGTAGAGGGCGCAACTTCTCACTCAAAGCATAAATACCTTCAAGAATAACAATTCGAGAGCTAGGAACATCAACAGTCCTGTTAGGAAGACAACCAAAAACATCAAAAGGAGATATGTCTGACAGGTCTGATGCACAACACAGTTGCATACAACTGTCTGAAAAGTGTGTACCTGTATCCTATGCGATTGCTTGACTTGAAATCATATATTGGTACCTGAATAGATTTCCCCTCTCTTAGTCCTCGGATGTTTTCCAGCAAAGTGTCATAATCTGTTAGCCGTGGATCTGTTCAAGAACTGTGTTAGAATTTCCTGATTAACTGTGAATAATTTTACAATTTCTGCAGGTGCAATGTGAACACCAGTTTAAATGAGATAGCAATTGGACCTCATCGAATAAGATCAAGTTTGAGGTTATTAAACAAAAATAATAATACAACTCATGTGGCAGTTTGCAGGAAGAACCAGAGCTGGCAACTCAAGCAAGTTGATTGTGGTTCATGATCAAAACAGGGTTTCAGCTCATGCTCATAAGCCAACTGCTTACTGAACCATATTTTGACAAATGTTACAAAATGGTTGTCTCTGCAACTTGCAACCCCCTTAAACTCATCATCCACAAAAAATGAGTGCAAGCAAACCCTTCGTGTCAGAAAAATCTGATGTTTAAGGAACATTTAGCTGAACAGAATTTCAATAACTTCAGATCAACTCCAGTCCTCAAGTTTTAATACATCCTTTTTTGTATTGTTGACTAACTGATTCTAAAATTAAAAAAAATAAAATGAAATACAAATATAATGCTATTTTCTAGGACTATGCAGAGACCACTACCTGCTCAAGCACACCTTCGGCCGTGATGCCCAGATCATGGTTGCCTAGGCATCCTCCCAATATCAAGGAAGCTTGAACATTTGCCTCCGCAACTGGACACCCAAGTCGGCGGTAAATAGCAGTTCTCTCTAGTAATTTAGGTATGCAAACTCTATCCTAATGTCAATTAGTTGCTGCTTCATGCCTAAACCTTTCCATTCAGCTGCCTGATTTTACCAACGAAAAAAACCTCATTGGGGGCCACTCTGCTGAACACTTTGTGCTCCCTATCTTGTAAGACCTTTGATGATCTCATCTCCTCCTCTCAAAATTTTAATCAGCCATCTTAGAAGAAAAGGTGCTATGCAACTGCCCACTAAATTGACAATTGAATCTAACATATTCAATGCATCAACAGATATGAACATTTTGTCTGAACTCTGAAGTTTGAACCCAAATAATTTCTCTGAATATGTCTATGGGGAATATAATAAATATCATGATCAAGTGAAGATCCACGTAGAAAAGTGCATTATTAAATCCATGAAGCAGTATATTGAAGCTTCCATAAAAAAGAACCTATCAATCGCAACATCCAGTTCGTATCAGAATATAATAAACAAGATTTGATAATCAAAACTCTCTGGTCAAAATGAATAAAGTACAGCCTAAATCCAAACTGCTAAATATTCATCTAAATTTCTCAAAATAGGAGTATTCACAAGAAAATATGTCAAAAAACTGAATTAAAAAAATTATACAACCAAAGTAAAAGGCAAGTGAATGGCTTAAGAAATGCAAATTATGTAACTCCCATGCCTTCTGATCAAGATGGTTCCTATAAAAACTAGATAAGTGTCAAATTTGCATCAAAATTCTCAAAAAATGCATTACTCGGTATTTATAACATTCAACCAATACCATGTTTAGAGCATCAAAAAAGAATATAAAACATAGTAATGTTGAAGCAAGAGAAGGCAATGCTTTTTAATGGTAATTGAAAATGCAAATGAGGACAACAAAAAATGTAAAACGATCCAAAGATATTAATTTCCTCATAGTACAAGTTACCATCAAAATTTCCATCAACAATACGACTTGAATCATTGTAGTTGTCCATCGATATGACAGCAATGCTTGGCATGAAATTGAGGACCTTCTCTGTAAATACAGTCTTCCCAGCACCAGAAGGACCAGCTACCCCAACCACAATAATTCCATCATTTTTTTGGGCCAACAACTGGCATGCACGTATTACTATAAAGAAACCTTTTTCAAAAGATAATGGATCTTGAATTGGAACAATTTCATAACGATCAGTGTCCTTTCTCTTCACCAGTTGAACCTGGTCTCTTAAGAGGCCATGCCTTCGTCGGGGTGATTCAATTATAGCGTTATCTTCAGGCATTGATGAAGCAAAATGTGGAACTCTGCAATCAAAATAAATTAAGCATGAATATGTGGAAAATGTCAAAAGCAGTAAATACAACCATACTCATTTAGGGTACATGTAGAAACTTGATTGAGAATAATGAGAGCAAATACGAATCTGCCATACTCATTTAGAAGGTGCATGTAGAAAGAAGAATTGAAGAATCTACAAAAAGCAAATGTGAATATAACCATATTCAAGTGTTCACATACAACCTGATGAATTCAACACTAACATCTATAGCTAGGTGCAAGCAATGAAAGGGAATATCAACCAGAAATATTCACATAGAATCTGATCAATTCAACACTAACATCTAAAGCTGGATGCAAGTAAAGAAAGTGAATATCAAACAAACTTTCTGGAAGCAAAGATTGATTAAAAAAAAGGACAATGGATGAACTAATAATTAACATTAGTTATCTATTTCCTGATGGACTGATAACATGTACTCAACAACTTAAACGAAGCAAGGATGTATTGATAATAGAATTGAGCATAGCTTTCTGATACTATATGTAATGTGGTTATCATTTATAAATTTTGAGTGTTTTCACATTTATTTTTATCGGTCTTTTTTTAGTTGATATTGAGATAGCCACAAAAGTCATTTTTTTAGCCTAATTCATGTCTACGAATTCTAGTATGAGTATGGTATAGGTTAGGCACGTTAATTTGCAATTAGAATTTGTATTTGAGGGTTCACGGTGTCTCTTTTCTAGGATTCCATGGGAGGTGGAATTTCCAAAATATGAAACATTCCTAGAAATATTTGTGAGCCGGTAAGGTGGTTGGATATTTATCCTTTTTTTCCACTGCAATAAGGTAGTTTAGTCCTTAAAAGTTCCAAGTACCATATTTCTCTAGCTGATAGCTTTCAGGGGACTACTTACTGTCCTCGATGAAGAATAGCGCTCCCATTAGGAGACCAAGAATTCTAACATCAACCAAGAGCCTTATTCTACTCATCTTTCATAAGGACTAGAATTAGTGACCATGGGATACGTGTATAAATACTCTTTTGTCTGAATTTGCTAATGAAGAAAATCAAAGTCAACTTTGTTTGCCCAATTCACATAGTATTTTCTCCTTAGGACAAGTTAATAAAACAAGAAGAAACTCTAAAGTCTTAAAAGTAAGCATTATTTCTTAAAAACATAATATGAAACAGTACACAAAAAATGGCAACGACATCATAACCTAACTATCATAATAGATCCCAATCTGACATAAACACCATTAATATATATAGGTAGGTATCTGAGCACATAAAAGCTAGGATTCCATAGATCATTCGAAAATTAGCCAAACGATTACTTTCTCCAGTCTAGGTAATGAAAATATCTTAGTTGCAAAACTTACATATACAGCTCTCTTGAATCATCCACCGCAGGAATTCTAGTTACCCAAAGAATTCACTAATGGCATAAACCCTCGAACTCCTTAACACACAGGAGCAAATCACGTCGATCTAACCGAGGACAGGGGCGACAAACTAGAACTAAATAAAATCAACTACCAAAGCACATAAAAGTCCACCATAAAGGAAAGAAGACATCAAAAGGCAAAAAGCCAAGTAATCTTTTCGCACGTCAACAATTTACTGACCCAACAAGAAAATTGTTGATCATCTAATATAACAGACGATCGGGTGCCACAACAAGCCTCTCTCTCTCTCTCTCTCTCTCTATCTATCTATCGTCCCAACGATCGACGCAAGATAAAACGATTAATCAATTAACCCGAATAACTGATCTTATAGATGTGAGCATGAAATTACCACCTGAAGAAAGAAATGAAAAATAATCCTCCGGTGGGGAGAGGCGGGCACCGGATTTAAGGAGACGATGGCGGTGGAGGAGGAGATTAAGGCGGCGGGCGAGAATGATCGGTCGAGAGCGGGGATCGAAGCAATCCGAAGCTTCTCAATCTGCTGACGTCACGAACCACCGAACGTTAATAATACTTTTGCAACCCACCCCGTTCCGTTACACCGGCTCAGGCGGGGGCGTTGTGGGGATTGGGCGGTGGGTAGGTTGAATACTTAAACCTATATATATATATATATATATATATAAAAGGATAATTCGAATACCCTCCAACTGCTCGTGCCACATTAAGGGATATGATTACATAAGGCAAAATCTGGGAGTCACCCAATGACCACCAATACAATGTCACATCACCCTATCTCGATTTTTCCAAAACAGACACATCAGATCTTACAGGTGAGAAGATACTGCATTCATGATCGATGATGATATGATCACCTTTCTCTTCTAAATAGATGACAAGAGGCCTGACCCGAATAAACCGTAAAAAACCAAACCGGGTCAAGTTGGGGCAAACAGGTAATTAAAAAATAATAATCTTCACTCCCTTGCACTACTACTACTTCCTCCCTCTCTCTCCGTCTTTGGCTGATTAAGCAGGCAAAAGGCCTTTTTTTTTTCTTTTTTTTTTGCTTCGGGTCATTTGACGGATTTAAATCATGGACTTCGACTGGGTCCCCACTTACTTTTTCGATTTCTTCCTTCTGATCATTTTGGTTTGGATTAAATCGTACATGATTCTTCGTTTACTTTCTTGTGGTTGTTTGTCGGTGAGGTTTTGGGGATAGATACATACAACAAAGTAAATTAAGAAGTAAACGTGATATGATAATCCAAACTAGCTCCGAGATTTGACTATCTAATCCAAACCAGCTCTAACATTTGACTACCAAATTATTAGAAGAAATCAAAAAAGCAAGTGCGATACAGTTCATGCCATCTCCAACATTTGTCCACCAAAAGCTAGACATCAAGCATCATCCATTTGAAACGATGTTGATAGTACAAATAATGATTCGGCCCAACTCACTAACGATCACGCCATGTCATCAACTCACAATGACACCAAGATCCAACGTGGAGCTTAGCCGGCACGATCGAGGCGACACCATTGACAACTTAGCTGACAATCCAACCGAGACCACTCAGGCGCATTAATGAGAGATGGCACATCGCACTCCTGAACAGCTCCATCCGGACAATATGTCAACCAACCACTCCAGTCGGACGAGACGTGGCCATCCACACCAGCCGACCATACCCAACACATCGCCGGAGGTAAGGTCGAGCATACAACCAACCACACGCTTGTAAGTATAAAACCCCCTCCTAAGGGTAAGAAAAGAGGACTTTGACTCTTTTTCTCGGACTATATTTCAAACCATCTTGATTGGAGCACTGACTTGATCATCGAATGGGTCATGTCGGGGCTCCTGCCCCGATTAGGCCTTTGTGCAGGTTCTCCCCTCCTGTCGCGGACACGAGAAACGCACCCTGAGAAATCGAGCCTGAGCAGGAACTCCCCGAGGCATCACACCCGAGATGAGAATACTAAGACCCGGTGGACGTCACACGCTCACGACTAACCACCCCTCAATCGAGGTGGATGGACTTATGCACGCGGGCGGGATCAAGTCGTGCTGACTCCTTGGTCACGACACCAAAGTTTCCTTACATATATGAAAGATTTGACAGCCAAATGACCAAAATCAAGAAAACAGAAAAGAACATATATTTCTAACCGAATCATCTCCAAGATTTGATCGTAGAATGACCAAAAAAAAAAGGATGTTATCGCGATCCAATGAAAACGATCTTCAAATCTTGACTACAAAAAAAAAAAAAAAAAAAAAACGATGAAGCAATTGTGAGATTTCTTGATCGCTAGCGTGAGCTGACACATAAAATGTGCTAAATTGACGTGCAATAAGTGCTTGGACCATTCCTACAAATGCTGAATCGATGATCCGCTATCTGTTCTTTGAATGTCCTTATTGGGAGACAATCTAGTACACCTCCTGGTTATTCCTACCCTGCGGAAAGCAAGAACAAATCAGTGGGATGGGAGGAGTCGACTTTGTATGATCACTTGCTTAACACGAAGAAGGTATGAAACTTTGATCCCTGACTTGTGGTTATATCTAAAGTTTCTTCTGCCACGCAAGACCAATAAAATTATCTTGGCTATATCAATCACCACATGGTCTTACATATCCCAAAATCGAACACTGCATTCTACAATGACTCCGTGTGTGTGTTTATTTATTTATTTTTAATCTGTTTGGTTGGTTGGTACATGGAACAATTGATTCAAACTTAACAGATATGAAAGGATTTATTTACCTCAAAAGACCAAAAAAGTGCAGTATGTATAATAATTTATTATTTTAGCAGATTGGTTTTGTAGAATGGAGTCGAGCTACAATCCATACTTAAATTTAACCGAATATTATTAGAGTTTGACAGTGCGAGTTTGAAGTACATACACTATGGGACTCATAAATTTTGGCAGAATACAATATAGAGAATCTAGATACCTGAAGAGGGTTAGTAACAAAGTCAGGCGCATGTTTGCGGTGGTTTAATTACATGGGGAAATTTGATTGGACTATTTACTGCCAGCATCAAAATATCTTCACTCAGAAAACAAAATTAAAGAAGGGGTCAAGATATAACATTCTACAAAAACAAAAACAAAAAAACAAAAAAACAAAAAAGCTTTGCACCGATATCTATGCACATCATCTATCTATTAATCAAAGAAAATCTAAAATCAACAAACAAGCCAGCAGGAGGTCAGTGCTTCTAAAATTAAAAGATGATAACTATGGTGAAATTTCAACTTAGCATATACTGCAAAACAAATAAATTCGATGTTTGAAAGTATTTTAGAACACACTTGTTGGTTTCTTCCAAACAAGCACATTTCACCAACAGATGGTAGCTTGGAATAAGTAGTCTCATCATTTGCAGTTGTAAAGTCATCCATTTGTAAAGCTCATCTGAAATTTTTCACAATGGCTAACCAGTTAGATAGTAAGACATGAACCATGACAAGCATATTCAATTTAGATGCATTTGCCAAAAGACACAAGGATTACAGAATTCCAATCAAAGAAATAGCAGAACTGCACGTTTCAATTTTGAAAGGCCCTATAGTGTGATTATTCTTTTTAATTAGAATCACAAAACTAGTCAACGTGAGGTTCTTTACCAGCACATGCATACATCTAATTCCTTCACAGATGCTAACTCACCTGCTACTCTTTGCTAGGATGGAGTAATCATTCTTAATTGTGCTGTATCATGATAAATTATATGGCTATATAACAGCCATCTTGATATTCTAGCAAATATATCATTACATGATAATCAATATGTCTGTGATTTTGTCACAAACTACAGTTAGTATAATTATAAATCGAGGCAAATGATTCGTTTCTGGCTCATTGTGTCCACCATGAATAACCTTCACCACAATGTGCAACCCGTAAGCTCTTTATAGCACTGCTCGAACATAAATGTGAGAAACAGAAAGTCCTACATACATTATTCCCAACGTTAACTATTTTGAAGCATAAACAACTATACAAACCTCAAAATCTTTGCAGCATCTAAAACTAGTACAGAATTATTCAATCTACCAAGAAAGAAAAGGAAAGCAGAGCAAAGCCTCCTGGTATATATCACCAATGTCTCTTATCTTCTCAACAATTCAGGAAAACCCATAACTCTTAAGGCAAGATATGTACTAAGGTCTTCCTATCCGCATGGCAGACTCATAAACAAATATGACTCGAAAAAAAGGCATACTTTACCAGTATAAGCATCGAACTTGATTATGCTAATTGGTAGCTCAATCAGTTTTCCAGAAAAAAAATGAAATGAGTAAAATTCCATGTAAGCTTTTTTTCCACATTGTTCTTCAATAAACTATAGCTGAAAAACATTGTTTTTGACCACCAGTTAAACCATGACTAGAATGAAAGTTTATTACGTGCAATGCCACAACTGACAGCATTACAGAATCCAAGAGAGTGAGATGAGAAGCATTTTAACAAGCTAAAAGCTTACACGAAGGTGGAAGTCACTCGTGATTTACCAAGCAAACAAGTAGCACAAGAAGTGGATACCGGTGGTTCCTAAGAAATAGCAAGCATGGCATTAAAGTGAATAAGAATGAAATGAGATATGATTTCTGATTTACCAAGATAAAATTGTACCTAATTAGGGGACAAAATGATAGGACTCCAGCAGGGTTGAGTCTTAATCACCCAAGAAGTAATCAATAAGAACCATGTGAGATTGTAATAAAACCTCACCTAATCACTTCTATCCTATAAAAAAGTGTGGCTAGGGTTTAATTTGGGACCTTAGGGCTTCCTAACCGCCACCCCCCTCACTGGGTTGGTCGGCTAGGGTTTCTAGTAGAGGGGCGGGGCTTGTGCAACCACTTAGGCAGTTGCCCCCTTTATTTATGCATGGTAGCTATAGGAGGGGCAAAAGGTAAAATTCACTTAGGAAGCACCACCTTAGGGCTAGGGTTTGGAGCTCTATATAAGCATGTAGCCTCCACCTCTTCTAAAAAAGCAAGATCAATCTACAATTCAACCATATTGCCGAGTACTAGAAGGGAGGAACCCCTATAGCGTTCCAAGGGTTGATCCCCCTCAAAGATCAAAATCTATAGAGCTCCATCTAGGGTTCTATCATCTGGTATCAGAGTAACGATCTTATTGCCCCTATAGCCATCTCAGTCGCCTCCACCTTCCCAAGCAATTCCCACAATTGCTGCGACACGCTCCTCCACCTTCCACCCCAGCCGCAGATCAAATCAATTTGTCGCTGCCCCTTGTGTTTGATCTAGAGATCTGGTATATTTTTATCACTCACGCCTCTTCAATACTGCAAAATCTTTTACCTTACACGTTGAAGAGTTTTTCCATACTTTCATTGCTACAAATTTCGACCATTGCAAATGTTATCGTTATTGCGAAGGCAAAACGCTACAAAAATTTTCAGCTGCCTATTTGCCTCTTGAAACCGATTTACTACTACTCCTTTTTGGCCGAAATTTTTATACAATTTCATAAATCATCTTAGCTTTCATCTAAGATTGATCTCTGGAAAACCTTCTGAAACAAGAATTATAGTGCTGCAATTCTTCGTCGCGCAGTGCTGGAATTTTACGACCAAGAATCTGCCTTCCGCCTGTTCGCCTCTTGAAACCAAACTTTTGTTCATCGTTTTTGGCCGAAACTTTTACACAATTTCATAGATCGTCTCAACTTTCATCTAAGATTGATCTCTGGGAAAAATTCTTTCTGAAACCGGAATTATAGTGCTGCAATTCTTCGTCGCGCAGTGCTGGAATTTTACAACGGAGAATCTGCCTTCGGCTTGTTGGCCTCTTGAAACCGAACTTTTGTTCATCCTTTTTGGCCGAAACTTTTATACAATTTCATAGATCATCTTAGCTTTCGTCTAAGATTGATCTCTGGAAAAAATTCTTTCTGAAACCGGAGTTATAGTGCTGCAATCCTTCGTCGCGCAGTGCTGGAATTTTACGACGAAGAAACTGCCTTCCGCCTTTTTCCCTATTTTCCTACCGTTACTCTGCGAAATTTTATCAAACTTTTTGCTGATATAAACCACATCTGAACCTAGGATTTCTGCATATTTTCCTCGAGTTTTTCTCTAGAATTTACGTCGAGAACTCATCGTTTCTCCGATGCAAATTCTGTTCGGCAGAACTGCACGTAAGCAGCGATCTTTCGTCGAATCCTATCAGACTGTTTTTCCAGATTTGAAACTCCCTTTTCCTCATCTTCCTCCCTTGACACCACAGCCCCAAATTTCACAATTTTTGGTTGGAATTTTCGTTGAGAAACTGCTGTTTCTTCGACGACAATTCTGCTTCTGCAAGGCAGCATACGTTGCAGCGAACTTCGTCGAATTCTATTAAACCTTCGCTGCCATCTCCTCCAGATCTAAAACCATCTTTCCCTAACCTTCACCCTCTACTGTCACCACCCAAAAAATCTATCAAACCGCAGCCAAAAACTCATCCCAATCAGCCCCAAAAACAGCCCTAACCGCAGCCTACTTCCTTACCGATCCACCTATCTTTTCAGCCCACCTTCCTTATCGATCCACCAACCTTTGCTGCCATCTATCCCAAATCCAAAATCCCTTTTCCTAACCTTCATCCACTGCTATCACAGCCCTAAAACCACACCAAATCACAGCCAAAACTCCACAAAACCGCAGCCCCTAACCGCACCCAAAACTGCCACAAAACCAGCCCCAAAAAAAAAAACTGTAGCCTTCGGTCCACCAACCTTTCATCCACCCAACCTCCCTTATCCCTTCAACTGCAGCACGCATCCCTCGCTGCACAACGCTGCCAACAGTGATCTCTCGCTGCCATCCTCCTTGATCGCAGCTAGCAGTGATCCTTTGCGGCAAAAAAGCTACCAGCAGCGATTTTTCGCTGCAATCTGTCTACATCGCAGCCGCAGCAATATTTCGCTGCTAACTGTCTTCATCGCGGCCAGCAATGAATTGAACACGACCAGCAGTGGTCTTTCGCTCCTTATCGCCGCTGTCCTCCTCCGCAACAGCCATGCACACCACTGCCCCGTCTTCCTCCTATTGCAGCCGCACCCTTGCTGCGACCACGCCACCCGCAGCCACGAAGTCGCAGCGCAGTTGCAGCCGACGTCGCTGCTGCCCTTTTCTTCCTCCATGATCGCTGCTGCCTTCCGACTCAGATCTCTTGGCTACCATCTTCCAACAGATATCAGCCACTTGAAAAATCACAGCCTCGACGACATTGCAGCATCACCGCAGAACTGCAGCCGACGTTACTGCTGCCATCTTCTTCCTCCACCGTTGCTGCAACCCTTAGCTGCCATCCTCCACTTGGAGACTTCACAATCGCAGCCCCGACATTGCTGCCATTTGCTGCCTTCAACCTGAAGATTGCAGCTACACTCTTCAGTCGGTTTATTTGACAGGTGGGAGATCCTTACGTCATGACACCGGTAGGCTTATTCGAAGCCAAATTGGAGGCTTTCGAGACGCGTATGGACGCTAAATTACGCGCTCTCTTCAAAGAATTTAGATTGGGCCGATCACCGAGCCCAATAAGATCACAACATGGTGCAAATTCAGATTGTAAAAAAGAATCTTGACGAAGAACTAGCAATGATCCATCAAACCTCCACCATCCAAGAGTACCAAACTAGATTTAAAAGATTATCTAATCAAACTTACCATTGGTCTGAAAAACAGATATTGAGGACTTTCATTGAGGGCTTGAAATCGGAGATTCAGGAAGAAGTTAAAGCGCGACAGCCGTACACACTTAAGATAGCCATCTCCTTCGCACGACTACACGAAGACAAGCTGAACCAAGATGCTCAGAGGACCAAAGCCATCGCACGACCAGCAGCACAGAGACCCTCGGCCCCATCTACCACCAGTCGGTCACCTCAGCCAAAAAAGTTAACAAGAGAAGAGCTTCGTGACAGATCAACAAAGGGCCTATGTGGGAATTATGATAAATTGTAGAGCCTAGAACACCAATGTAAAAAGGAGACACTGCTAATAATTGCGCCCACTGAAGAACCCAAATTTGAAGATATAACTCTCGAGCCCAAGGAGAAGGATACACCACAACCGGCCACCCCGCACAGTCCCTACCTTAGTCGGCTACACCAACCTGCAAAAATTGAAGATCGAAGGGTTTCTCGAGCAGCAGTCCGTCATCGTCCTCATCGACGCTGAGAGCACACACAACTTCATGAGCAGTAAGGTTGCTACACACTTAATGCTCCAAAAAGAAGATTACAACGGATTCGAAGTCAAGATAGCTAACGGCCAAATTCTGAAGTGCAACCAGAAGTGCCCGTTGTCACGGACAACAATGTAAACAAGGTGTTCGATGAAATGCTCATGTTTGTCTGTGTCCTTCGATTTGTGTACATACCTTGTACAGCAAGTAGCGGGCCTACAGTAGGCTTAGCAGCCCTATTTTGGTTTGCTTTGTGGCCAATTTTGGCTTGTTAATATGAGTGTGTTTTGTAAGCACTTGTGGAGACTTCGGTCTGTAATGGACCATTATCCTTTGTGTGCAACCTCTCTGAGTTTGTAATGTCCATGGGTGTAATTTGCATATGGCTTTATAAAGTGTTTGCTTGAGCAGTTGCTTGTGGATCCCGTGGGAATTGCTTCTTCTAGCCCGTTTTCTCTTTTGTAAGTCTCGGGGACTCTAGGAGATCTCGGGGAGGGCTGACCTTTGCGGACGGACACACATAGGTGCCGCACGGCTTAGGCAAAATCAGCTAAGCACGTGTCAATGTGGTATCAAAGCGGGACAAGCACACGCAGAAACACTTGCCATACAAACGTGGGGGACCTAGCTGGGCTGTGTGGAGGACAGCCAGCATGCGCAACCGTTTGGGGGATTTGGAAATGGGTTAATAGCCAAGAATTCAATTCTACCACTTCATCCTTTCACAAAGATAGGAAACAAGTAAACAAAAGGCAAGGGGGCAATAAGATAGACAGTTTTGGAGTTTAGAGTAACCGCCTTTAGTCAGTAATTTGTATAGGTACGGACATTGAGATGTAGGGAAAGGAGTCGCTCAGAGGAGCGAGCATCCAGGTTTGGCATTCAGAGGAATGACCAACCCTTTGCGCGAGAGACACCACGAGGACAAGCAAGCGAAGAAGAATGTGTAGCGCACAAAGATTGGGATGGTTGAGTATGAGCTACAGCTCAACGTTGGCAACCAAACTTAACGGTGCTCAAGGCAAAGCGGGACGCTTGGTGAAAGATGAGACCATGCAAAGTGGGAGCTGTTGCGTAACGACCGAAAGGGTTGTGCAAAGCTCACAGAGATGAGGGGAATTGCTAACCCAAAGGATTCGGTACTCATGCAAGGGCTTGTACACGGATGACGGAGTGTTCATAGCCATCCTAAGGTGCGATCAGAACTCAGTGCCATGAAGCATCAGAACCTTCTCTTCGACATGGAAAGGATACGTCCGTAGGCGACTGAAATGTGCAATAAGTTCAGCACATTGCTAGACCTCGAAGGGTGCAGTGGAGACTGTATTGGGGAAGGGTCGCAATCTAGCAAGTGCATTTGCGGGGGCAGAACAAGGCACAAGTTATTCAGCAAGACGGAGTAGTCCAAAGGGGATGGTGGTCTCCGAAACTTCCAGTGGGAAGAATGTAAAGAGGAAAGTTGCTCCAACAGGACAGATATCCAGGAGGGATAAGTCATAGTTCTCTAGAGGGAGAATCATGTGCAACAGATAGCATATATTGAGGAAGAGTTTCTCAAGATAATATCTCCACAAAGCTCAACGGACCGAGCGAGCGACGAAGAGTCATCGCATGATCTCGAACGAGGTAATGCATCGGTGGATGCATTTCGAGATCAAGTGGGGGAGCAATCCAAGGCAACATCATATGAAGGCACACTTCGAGTCGATGTGGAAATCGAACTCAACGGAGGGCTAACCCGTGGAATGGTGGACGCGAGGGCCACTATCAACTCAATGCAAATCGAGGAGCGGAGTGACTTGGGTGGAACTCAGTGAAGTATCCAAGCCGCATGAAGAGAGTCGACATAGAAGATGGAACATGGAGCGGAGGCACGGAGATTTCCTTGGACAGAGGTCAAGGGCATGAACTCTTGTAGAGGCAAGAGTAGGATCATGTCGTTCCATGGGTTCTTCATTCTGATGGGGCGGACCTATCTTGCATGGTGCCAAAGATAAAGGGAGCTTTGAGGCACATGCAAGTTACCTCAGAGATGCATTTGACGGAGTAACTAAAGTGATTCAACTTGCGGAGGCAAAGTTGGGATCAGGATACCTTAGCACGGGGCAAGAGGACGCAGAGGCGGGTACTCCTGAAGAATATGCCATAGTGTTTCCGTTCGAGTTGTCAGGAACAAAAGGTGCATAGCAGAGATTGTGCTAGTAGGGGATAGAGGCCCAGAATCCAAACAATGGTGCATCAATTCTAGCGAAGTCAGGGAGACTTCATGAGCTACTAGGCGACGGACTGTCCTAGAGCTATGCTTCGTCCAGGTGTGACCCAAGAGTGGGTGGACGAAGGTGAATTGCCAAGGGAGCGAACTAAAAATCGGAGATGGCGGAGGCCCTACGAGGTGTTGGCAGAGGCCACACATGGAGAAGTCGTAGTCCGAATTCATCACCCGAGAATCTGTTTGCAATGGAGATGTCACCAGGAGGCGACATGGTGCAGCGGATCGTGATGGAATAGTTCGTGGCAATGCAACATAGGCGATCGTGTCCCGTGAGGGACAAGATCATGCGGAGGTATGATTAGGACTTACTGGGAGCTCCACTTTGGTGTACGACACAACAAGAAGAAGGGCTATGGATTCAAGGAGTGAATGTCGTAGTACCGAAGAGGTGGGTCTTCGTGTGTACATCGGAGCTTGCATTGGATGAAAGCCTTAGTCATCAGCATATGGGGGCTGTGTACCACCAAGGAAGAAGTCCAAGTGCAAGTACCAGTAAGTCCCATGGAGGGGGACGTGATCATGTGAATGATCAGGAGCTGCTGGGAGCTCCACTTCGGTGAACAATGAACGGAAAGAAGGGTTGTGGATTCAAGAAGTGAATGTCATAATACCACAGAGGCGGGTCTTCCATGTGTATGTATCGAAACTTGCATAAGATGAAAGCCTTGGTCGTCAGCATATAGGGGCTGTGTACCACCGAAGGAGTAGTCAGATTGCAAGTACCAGTGAGTCACATGGAGGGGACTTGATTACACTATGGTATGATCGGAGCAGCTGGAGAGTTGGACTGCTTCAGTGCTCACATTCGCTTAAGGGAGCCCGACAAGTCAGAGGACAAAGCCGAGTAAGCGAACGTTGCTACCAAGGAAGCTAAGGAGAACAGAATCGGCGCGAGCCCCGCAACAAGATGGCGGAGGCCATGCATGAGAGTTGTAGTCTGTCTTTCCATCGACCAAGGAGAACTGCTAGGAGGACACAATAGTGTTGAAGCAGGTGGTCGAAAGGGGCGAGGAAGCAAACGACGAGTCCAGCAGGGCTTAGCTACCCAAAAGTAAAGCATCGGTTAGAAAGGAGGTGGACTCGGAGGAGCACCACAGTGCCGCAGAGGCGGATCTACCGATCGCGAAGGAAGGGATGCAGATGCAAGTCAACGGATAGTAGGGCTATGGGCTTGGCAGTACCATGGTACCGCAGAGGCGGGACTTCCGTGGAGTCACTGATCCCTTGCTCTCATGGAGGGAGAGCATTGGTCGTAAAAGGGGCCGAGGAGGTGGAGAATGCAAAGGCAAACTCCAAGTACCAAGACAGGGCGGAAGGGCAGAGGCCAAGGAACTTCATAAGACCGGTATCGATGGACTTCTCATCAAGATAGTCGAAAGCGGGGGACTTCGGGTTGATGCAGGAGTGCTTGATCAAGGAACGAAGTAGGCAGTACGCTGTACTGTATCTTTTCTACTCAGAGGAGTAGGCGGCAAAGGTGATGGAGAAGACGGTACAATCCCAGAGGCGACCAGAACTATCAAAGACTTACTCCAAGTTGGGGGACTACAAGTTGGGGTAAACTTTTTGCTCTTTTCAAGCGAAACTTCTTGCATTCCAAAAGTTCAATAGCAGTGAGAAGGCGAATCACAATAGTTAACTCAACGCAAGGAGTGCAAACACTTCAAGTGGTTCAGAAGTGTGAGCAAAGAGCGAGCGAATGTTAGTAACCAGCTCAATGCATGAAGTACAAACTCGAGGAGGCAGGCGAAATCGAGTAACCTTTGTCTTCTCAACTCAGGAGAATGGGCGAAACCGAGTGCCCCAATTCTCTTAACTCGAGGAGGTGAGCGAAGCCAAGTAACATTGCCTTCTCAACTACTAAGAGAATGGGTGAAGTCAAGTATCCCAGTTCTCTTACTTATCCAGCAGAGGAGCTCTGTATAAGTTCAATGACCCTTCAAAGAAAGCTTATGGAAGACAATAGTTGTCAAATCCTCACCATTGGTGATCAGTACTACTGAGAGTATATTATCTGCTTCATTTCCCAATTGACCAATCGAAAGCGGGAGTGATGCGAACCTGCTTGGAAGTGACAATTAAACGTGGAAGAAGGATCAAATAAGCAAACATTGTGGAGGAAGGACCTCAAAAATCTTAAAGTCTGCGAGGCGATGCTCGTCAAAGTTCCAACAAGCATCCACCCAGTTCAAGCAACATGAGTATACTACGATACTGACGCATAATAAGGCAGGTCTTTTCCTTCATCACAAGGATCCGCGAGAACCAACAAGGATCAGCACAACTCAACCAACCCCACACCAGATTCAGTCATTGGTGAGTTGAAGCAACATAGCGGATCAGAGTTCGACTACTCAACAACAGCGGCGAAGAGCGGCTGGGAGCCAAAGGGGCGTGTTGCAGCCAAAGCAGAAGATTGAAGATTCAGCAGAATGCGAGGAGATGCAACGTCTACAGTGGCTTCGACGAGGACGTCGAAGGAATAAGTGGGGGAGAATGTCACAGACAACAATGTAAACAAGGTGTTCGATGAAATGCTCATGTTTGTTTGTGTCCTTCGGTTTGTGTACATACCTTGTACAGCAAGTAGCGGGCTTGCAGTAGGCTTAGCAGCCCTATTTTGGTTTGCTTTGTGGCCAATTTTGGCTTGTAAATATGAGTGTGTTTTGTAAGCACTTGTGGGGACTTCGGTCTGTAATGGACCATTATCCTTTGTGTGCAACCTCTCTGAGTTTGTAATGTCCATGGGTGTAATTTGCATATAGCTTTATAAAGTGTTTGCTTGAACAGTTGCTTGTGAATCCCGTGGGAATTGTTTCTTCTAGCCCATTTTCTCTTTTGCAAGTCTCAGGAACTCTAGGAGATCTCGGGGAGGGCAGACCTTTGCGGACGGACACACATAGGTGCCGCACGGCTTAGGCAAAATCAACTAAGCCCGTGTCACCGCGGGTTAAACTAATCCTACAGGAGCAAGGCGTAGTTGCTGATTTTTTCCTCCCTCTCGATGATTTTGATATAATGCTCGGCATTGATTGGTTGTCCACGATTGGAGACATTTTCTAAAATTTTCTAAAGCTAACCATGAAAATTTTCCAGCAAAGGAAAACAAGTGGTTTTACGAGAGAGCGAAGCGACTACGACCATAGCGCAACACTTAGAGAGATTACCAAAAGAAGAATCCAACGATTTCCCAATTCAAATTCAAGAGTTTCATGAGATTGAAGATAAGAACCCTCTACCACATCTTGCTGAAATTTTGGAAGTCTCCACCAAACCAAGCCGACTACCTCCTCTGAAGCTGTTCGACCCCCCTATGCTGAATTGACCGAAACTTCTACCAACTGTTGCTCGGCCAAATTGCTTCCTACAACCTCAGAAGGTCGAAGATAAAAGGGTCGCCCAAGAGATGACAAAGACATGGATTGTTCGACCGTGCTTATTTTCCGCTACGACACATCCCTACATCCTTTTCCCTAGATATAAACTACTTCTAAAGTGTTACATCCTGCCGAACTCACCATGGTTGCTGATGCAGCACTTCCAGATCTCAAGTGACTTCCACGACTTTCCCCAGGATCGGACAATGATGCTGAAAGACTTCCTTGATGATGACCTCCGATCTACGGCTCAAGACCGCGAGAAAATTGGGCCCCTCCAATGGCGAAATCAGAAAAGGGAAAAGATCATTCGTAGGACTCAACGAAGCATGAACATCATCCCTCTCATTATAAAGAAAGATGCACCACCTTGGCCGAGTGGAACTATAGCCCTCACGACCACGGTGTCGTCCACACCAAATCGTGGCCAAATGTTTATTATTGTAGCAGACACATCCAGAGTGGGGGTCAGCACCATCCTCATGCAAGATGGTCGACAGCACGAATAAGTGAAAATGGGTCCCAAAAAATCACCACTCCTACCCACCTCATACTCAGATCAGGCACACACCACTAGAGATTTTATCAAAGGACAACCCTCTCCAAAAGAAGGCACGACTATTATTACAGAGCAACCACGTGGCAGCCCATGCAAAGAAGAAACTTTCCCCTGACAACCGCCGGAGTAGAAGAAAGTTTCCTGAGAAAGATCAAGTCCCCCTTCATCTCCAGCTCAACCAGCACGAAATTTAAGCCCAAGAAAGTGATCTCTCTATTTCTTTGGGCCTTGCAAAATTGGGGATCACATTGGGGCCCTAACCTGGAGATCAGATCCGCGCACCTGATCACGATTACAGTTGATCCTCCAGGTATTCCACCTCAAATGGAAATTTAAACAAGACGACTCAACCCAAATCCATCCAACTGACACCCAAGCTAATGAGGAGGCCAAAGTTCAATTAATGATCATGGGAGGAGCTGAAGACTCGATCCCCAGAGTTCATGGACCCTCAACCTTGAGGACAAGACTGATTCAAAGAGGACGGGCTTGATAGGACTCCAGCAAGGTAAGTCCTAATTACCCTAGAAGTAATCAATAAAAACCCTGTGAGATTGTAATAAAACCTCACCTAGTCACTTCTATCCTATAAAAAAGTGTGACTATGGTTTAATTTGGGGCCTTAGGGCTTCTTAGCCGCCACCCCCCCTTACTAGGTTGGTCGGCTAGGGTTTCTAACAGAGGGGCGTGGCTTGTGCAGCCACTTAGGTCGCCGCCCTCTTTATTTATGCATGGTAGCTATAGGAGGGGCAAAAAGGAGAATTCACTTAGGAAGCACCACCCTAGGGCTAGGGTTTGGAGCCCTATTTAAGCATGTAGCATCCACCTCTTTTAAAAAAAACAAGATCAATCTGCACTTCAGCCATACGGCCAACTACTAGGAGGGAGGAACCCTTATAGTGTTCCAAGGGTTGATCCTCCTCAAAGATCAAAATCTATAGAGCTTCATCTGAGTTCTATCACAAAATCGCAAGAGAAAGTTCTCTCAATAAAAGAAGAAACAATGCTCAAAATGTCAAATGGTGAGAAGTGGTCCACATCATCTGACTTTGAAAAAATAACCATGACAGAATATACATTTATCAACCATTCTTGATGTGTCTTTATATGCAATTAAGTGAGGAGTCCAAGCCTCCAATGGAACTTCACAATTCACAAGTTGGTCTTTTATTCTTTGTTGAGCACATCTATCTGCACCAATTAGCTTCCTCCCACATCAATTTGAAACAGTTCCTAAAGTAGATAAAACCAACAAATTTTAAAAATGCAAAGATTCATGGTCGGGTGAAATTGTCAGTATTAGAGAACAACACTTGTCATTATCAATAGAGTACTTAAACTTTATCAAAAGAATGCAGATGTCCATTATTTCATAATGGTATTTGACATAATAATAACACCAGCTGAAAGTGCTAACCAGATTTATTTGTTTTTAATTCCTAGCAACGAATCCAAATTTTTTCTTCTCTAGATTTTATTTGTTTTTCTTATGTTATTATAAATTCAATAAGAACCATAACCTACATTCGATGATAAAACCTTTTCAATCCAATTGATGTTTTCTGCAAAGAACTTGTATCTTTGAATGTGCAGCAATAGTTGAACCAAGTTATTTCTTTGAGACAATATTTAGTCCCATTGATTTTACTTTCGCACAGAACTATATTTGCCTCCAGCACCAACACCATCCTCCCCATCCACGCACAAGGCCCTATAAAGAAACATAAATTAATTGGCTGGACAAGGAAGCTACTCCTCCTCCAGCTGGACCTAGGCTGAAAATGAACCTTCCTCTCAAGGTTGCCTTCCCATGCAGATGGATTTTGGCAATGACAGACTTAAGCCATTTAACTGAAGTAAAGAAAAATCAGAAGGCAATATATTTTATGTAAATTAATCACACATCTAAATCTCCTATACGATTTCATAGGCATGCATTAACTAGATAAAATAATCCTTTGTCCAGAAGATAATTTTGATGACAATATCAAACTGAGATAAAGAAAAATCAGAAGGCAACGCTTTAAATCAATCACAAGTATATTTCAACTTAAATAGTTTTTCTCAAAAGATGACTACCTATTTCTCGATCAATCGAAATCATATCTACGTGTTACAAAAGAGACAAGGAACACTAAAGATGGAGGATTGATTCACAAGCCAAAGCCTTGAATTCCATCAACAAAACAGAAAACCAAGGTCCGGATCTTGTTATCAGTTTCGTTAGGATTCAGCGCCAAGCTCAATTTTTCATTCTTATACATGTATGAAAAGCCCAACCTCGAATGCCCTTATTGATGATACCGATCAACGGAGATATTTAACATCATCTGAAAAAATATAAATGATGCGATCCTCAACGTTCGAAAAATTAGAGTTAAACAGGGATGAAAGCACACATACGATCAAAGAGAACGGAGGCCATCAGTGGTCATCGACGTGGGAGCAGCAACGGCTTGGCCCAGCCGAGTCACCAGCAGGCTTATCGGCGCGGTCCTCCTCGTCGCTGTCGTCCTCGTCGAAGGGCTTCTGCTTGTGGAAGATGCAGCACTTCTTGGAACTCTTGCGGTTGAGGAACTCGTTGTCGACCGTTCCTTCCTTCCAGGAGACCTTCTTCTTGGGCCGCTTGAGTCGGAGAACTAGGGTTTCGGGAGGCTGCGATCTCTGAGAAGAGGTGGGAGCCGAAGAAGAAGGGGACAGCTCTTCGATCGTTAGGGTTAGGGTTCCGGTCGTTGACGGAGCGGAGGTTCTCGCCATCTCTCGCCGTCTCGTTTTGGTAAGAGATTATTCTTCGAAGCCCATTCTTATTCTTCCTAATCCTTTCCTATTCATAATCCCCTTTTTTTATTATTAATAAAATAGTAATATCCTATTCATAATTTCTCTAATTTCGTTTTTTCGATTCTCTCTCTTTTTTAATTTCCTTCTTCGCTTTGCTGCCATCATTTCTCTACTATTTACAATCCCTCTATTGACTTCGATGTAACGAAGGAAAGACCCACTTACGGATATTTGTTTTGATCGTAATACTTATAATTAAATAATATTTTATCACGCCCGGTTTTCTTCCTCGATTATTTGATCGTAAATAATACTCATATATACGAGTTAAAAAATAACTATGTGTCAGCTCAATTATGATAAATAGTTAGTTATAAATGATATATTTAATTAGTTAAAATAAAAAATATAATTTCCCTAAAAGAATTAAATGATAAACATCATGATTTATGTGCCAACCCAAATATAATAAATTTGATAAATGCAAGTTTCATTAAAAAACTAGATATAATTTTTCTTTAAATAATTAATTAATAAATATTAAATTATACACTACTACAGCAACAACAAGATAGTAATTCTCAACAATTTTAGGATCAGCTACATGGATTCATTGAGATATGTAAAATATTACATATTTAATTAAATTTGAATTACTTTGATCCTTATTTATAATTTACATTAAAATTTTCTAGGTCTTCTTCTGTCTTTTCTTGTATAATTTAATATTAATTATTTAACCTCTTATTACCATCATATTTGGATGTCTCTTGAGTATTATGTGCCTATACTATTTAAAATAATTTTTATTTTCTCTCATTTTATTATTTATTGAAGTGATATCTAATTATTCATGAACAAAAATATTTTATATCTTTCGTAGTAACTTTATACATTCATCTCAACATTCTCATCTCAATAATATATATATATATATATATATATATATATATATACATTATCTATTAACTTTTCAATACTAGATTCAATAAAAGAATTGTTAATCGTTTTATAATATTTTTATTTTAATCACAAAGTTATCCAATGATCACACAAGATTCCTAATCAATTATCATTTTAAAATTTTATTTTTACTCTATAAAAATTATATTCACCGATCCTTTTATCTTGTTAAATAATTGATCTAATATATTTAAGATTTTTACTTGAATACAGTTTTTGTCCATCCAATTTAACTATATTATGTCATATATATTTTTAAAATCATTAAATTATATTTGTTTATATTTTAATTTTAGTTCTATTTAATCTAAAATATTTAGTTTCTATGACTTTTTTTATATAGCTCAAGTTTATAAATATTTTTACTTTTGCTAGTATCAACCAAGATTTTATCATCAGTAAATAATATACACCAGGAATATATGTTGTGATTAATAAATTTATTTATTATTAATATAAAAAGGTAAAAAAACTTAATATGGATCCTTGATATAGTTTTATGTTAATAAAAAACTCACTAGACACACTTTCTATAGTTCTAACACTAGTAGTTAAATTATCATGTGTATCTTTAATAATATCAATATAATTAATAAATATATATTTTTTAAACCTACCATAGTAAATCTTTATGAATCATTTATATATTTATTAAGTTAATAAAAATCACATGCAAATCTTTTTCTCCCTAGATTTTTTATTAATTATCTCGATAAATAAAATAACTTCTATCATTGATCTTGTAAGCATAGAATTAAATTAATTTTAAAAGATATTTATTTCAATCCTTGTCCTAATAACTCTTTCTCATAATTTTATAATATGATTCATGAATTTATTTTTATATATAATTTAAATAATTTTATATACTATCCTTATTTTTATAAGTTGATATTAAAAAACTCTTTTGTTGATATTCAAATTCAAGACATCACCTTGCTGAAGGGGTTCTCTAACCAACTGAGCTATTATTTTCCACCTTTATATAATAATTTTTAATGCGTTTAAGAATCACACTTAAAACGTGTATTTCTTCTTATGCAAAATCTCTTATAGCAGTTAGAATGATTCAATCAATCACTAACCATTTCGATGCTAGTGCACTTGGCAAAGCTGTATATCAACTTAAAGAATCCACCGTCGGTTTAGTGGCCCCTTAAAGTTTTAATTCAACCTCCATTTCGTATTTATTACCTAACTTAACTGTTGATAGCATATTGTCTTCACTACTTACTATGCGCATTTTAAAAATTAAAATATATGTATTATTTCGCTTCTATCAAAACAGTAGAACTAATTATTTTGCATTCACAATGTCCACGCAAAAACATTTTTCCACTATCCATTATTTATGATTTTTTTATATCAAACATTTAATTCCTGAGCACTTTGTTTATTAGTTATATGTATATATATATATAATTATTATATTATTATTTAAATCATATCAGTTGCTTCGAAACGAACTGGCACGAATCTCTAAGTGCGCAGACAACTGTCACAGTGACGAAGGTGACAAGCGTCTCGATTCCTCCTTCCCCACTGATCCCTCTCCCCGCCTGGCACACGGAGAGAGGGAGAGAGCGAGAGAAGAGAGAGAGGCGATGGCTGCTTTAGCTTTCTCATCTGCAACCGCCACGAAAGCTGCAAAGCCTAGTCCATCATCCTCTCTTTCTCCTCCCACGCGCAATCCGCCTACAACCTTCTGGTTCCGGAACCTCACTCTGCCATCGGACCAACCGAGGCCACCGGTACACCTCACGATCACCGCGGAAGCCGTCGTCGGTCGCGGGACAGTCTGCCACGGTCTGCGCTCGGGATTTCAGCTTCTTTACTTCGGTTTGGTTATGAAATCACTGTTTGGCCTGAAAACTCGCATTTAGATAACTCTGTTAAATGCGCATGGGTTGAAAAGATGGTGATCTTTTGTTGAGGTTTGGGGCTAAGAATATGGGAGGGAGAATTGAGATCTTTAATTTGAGTTTTGGTGCCAAGTAATGGTTTGGAAGATAAAGAAGCTTTTTTTTTTTTGTCTCGTGCCAAAAAATTTCCCTGATTCTACGTTTCCCCTTTATTTTGTTACGTTTGTGTTCATCAGGTTGTAGCGATCATGAAACTCGAGGAGCCATTGAAAGTTATGATATCGGGAGCTCCTGCATCTGGGAAGGGAACCCAATGCGAACTGATCAAGAAGAAAGTAGGTGAATGATCAGATCTCAATTCTATGGTTTCTCTACATGTTTCACCTGCTACATATGCATGAAGCAGTTTGGATTTGCTTGTATGCTTTGTAACACATACTGAAATCATAAACAAGTATGATTTTGCAGTAGTCCACTGTTATCTTTAGATTGTAGTGTTCCGTTCATGGCAGTGAATAGAATAATGTTTCGGGAATTGTTGGCTGTGTATTATGTTTGTCTATTTTAAGTGCACATGACTGCCTTGATGATTTCCCCCCTCGACATTTGCAATTCAGCTGCTTTGATGTTGGTAATTCTATTCATTTGTTTGTGAAGGACATTTTTAAGTCGCTTTCACAAAATTTTTCCCACAAAGGAGCAGATTACTCTTAACGTTCTTGAATTGCTTGTGAAGAGAAAATGTTTTAGGTAATGCTTGTTTATGTAGTATCAGTTGGTTCACATAGCCGCTGGGGATTTGCTTAGGGCAGAAATTGCAGCTGGGACTGAAAAAGGAAAACGTGCCAAAGAATATATGGAGAAGGGGATGTTAGTGCCTGACGAAATTGTTGTGATGGTATACAACCAATCATATTATCGTTTCTCCTTTTGCCATTTCTCAAGGACTTATAAGTTTGCACCTGTACCGTTTGCTAACAGATGGTGAAAGAACGCCTACTACAGCCAGATGCTCAAGAAAACGGTTGGCTCTTAGATGGATACCCGAGAAGCTTTTCCCAAGCAAAGGCTTTGGAAGGTCTTGGAATCCGACCTGACATTTTTGTTCTTCTGGATGTGAGCATTCCTCCTTACTAATATATATATATTTTTTTGAACTTTGTAGATTGTCGATAGATACACTACATGCCTGTATCTATATGCCTACTCTCCTGTGAAGGTCTTATTTGCATCATAGCATTAAAAGAAGCCTTTTCCCTGGTTAAGAGTGTTTGCTTGGTATTCCATGAAGTTTCTAATGCTTTAGGTTGGTATTTTTCTTGTTGTTAGGGTGGAGTTATTAGATTATAAAGGTTCTTCATAAACTCTTATGAATTCATCTGTTGCTAAAAGAGAAAGAAAGTAAATTTGTTGATTGAATTACTTAATTATGTAACTTAGTTTAATACCTCGGAGACACTAAGAGACTTAGCTAAGATGAGGAAACTCTTAATTATTTGTATATCCATTTGAAGTTCAGGTAAGAAATCACTGAGACAATGGTGACTTCCTGCTTTCAGGAGAGATATTTAGGACTTCTGCCAAGCTCACGTATTTTCCTGCATGAGATACTTTTTAATATCTTGCCTAGACTGGATTTGATTTTGAAGGATTCTCCTTCAGTGCATGCACACATACTATCTTTCCTGATGTTCGGAAGTAATCAACAAAGTCATGATTGTTCATATTGATGACATGCAGTTGATAAAACCTTCATGGTTTTATCATACAATAAACTTCATGGCTGATGTGGCTGCTTTTGCTGGCCTGTTTTTTTTTATACGGTCTTGCAGATGGATCTAACGGAGACTAAAAATAAGTTTATATTTGTCAATTTCTATCAAATTTTCCATCAAATGAGAAATATATTAGAATGTGCCATCTATTCTATTATTCCCTGACCATCGATACATTTAAAGATTATCTTCACGTTTCACAAGCCTATCAACTCGTTACATGTTGCACATGATACTTGTCATAGGTATCTGAAGAGAACCTTGTTGAGAGAGTGGTTGGCAGAAGGCTTGATCCTGTTACTGGAAAAATATACCATCTAAAGTACTCTCCACCCGAGAATGAAGAAGTTGCTGCAAGGCTTACACAGCGTTTTGACGATACTGAAGAAAAGGTATTTACTTGATGCATCTCTGGTTGGATTTTCTAAAGTATTCTTTGTTCAAATTCTTTATCACTTGCCCGTAATTACATTATTTCATGCAATAGTGGGTTGTAATTTGGTTGCATATTTGTCGATAGTTTAATTCCTTTGGAGGATATCAAATTCCTAATTTGCATTATGTTGTTTTCTTGCAAGCAAAGGTAATCATGAGATTGCAGACTCATCACCAGAACATGGAAGCTGTACTTTCAATATATAAAGACATTACAGTCAGGGTAAGTCACTTTCTGCGCTCATCCATGGTTTCACTAAAAGAGACTCTAAGCATATTGTTTTTGGAAAACCCCCCAAAATAGACACTAAGCATATTACTTTTGGAAACCCCCTCCCCCACCCCAAAGAGACACTCAGCATATTCAGAGTAATTTATAGATACATGCCAATAATCTTCCCTCTCTTAGTGAATAATTAAAATTAATATACAGAACGATGCTATCACTTTTAAAGGTTGAAGAATATTTAGGATTATAAAGTGTTACTGTAATTTGACTAAGCAAACTATGTGATTCAATTTGTTGCTAATGTGCATCTTTTTAAATATGGCGTACTTGACGTTTTTTTTTGGACACCACTGCAGATTAATGGGGATATCCCCAAGGAAGATGTGTTTGCTGAAATAGACAAGGCATTGTCTTCAATTATCGAGAATAAATCAAAAACTGCATTGTCTATGGGAGCAGGTGTATCTCAAATTTGCCAATGCTCAAGTAAAGATGGATTCATGTAGTAGAAAAACAGAAGAGTTAGTCATCATGATGAGTAGATACTTTTAATTACTGTCGGTTGACATCCCGGAAGCTGATCAAGGTTGTGTTAATTTAAAGCTAACAGATTCTTCCAAGGAGAGCTTTTTTTCCCTATAAAGTTCTGTATCGACTAAAACTTTTATGCCCTTTATCTGAACTGCAATGTAATTTACCATTGTCAAAGCAAATAGTTCTTTTCTTTTATAATACTTTTTGCTGGTGTTGATTCACTGAAACTTTCTAAAATTGTCTGTCTACATGTCAATCTTCCCATTGAATCTTTGCTTAACATCTGTCATTTGGCATTGGCTTCTCTCTGCCCTTTTGAGACCAAGATTGAGATATCATGAGTTCTCCTCTTACGTTACATTTGAACTATGGATTTATCAGTTGTTTAGCAATCTGCAGGACTATAAAAACTGAATCATGGAAAACCAACTTGAGGGTTGGATTCAGGTGGCGCACGTGTGTACAAGTTTGAGACTGATTCACTAAAGAGTACATATAGAATAACGACGGCCCCTAATTACACTGTCGATATGTCCGAGTGGTTAAGGAGACAGACTCGAAATCTGTTGGGCTTTGCCTGCGCAGGTTCGAATCCTGCTGTCGACGATAAAATTTTATCCAATTTATTCATTTTCTCGGTCCGATCCGGTTCGGTAAAAGCCGAACGAACCTTCAATATATGTGGTGTCGGCCTTTTGTTTTTGGTCCGGTTTTCTAATGAAGCTTTTAAATGAAAAGTTATCCAATTCGTTCATTTCCTCGGTCCAATCCGGTTCAGTAAAAGCCGAACCTTAAATCTATGTTTTTTCGGCCTTTTGATTTTGGTCCGGTTTGCAAATGAAGCTTTAAAAAGATAGGATGAAAGCTTTTCTTTGAATTATTTGCTACACTTAGAATTAAAGGGTCAAATATTAACAGAGTATACAGCGGGTACGGCTTTTTGGGTTTCACATTTAAACCATAGACCGGTTTAGACCCAATTTGTTTGGTTTGGGTCTGTCTGAAAGATTTATCCATAAACCTTGTAAAATTTTTATATTAATATCTAATGTCCCTCCAAATAATAATGATCAAAATTGATGGATATTAATATTAGAACAAAATTTTTTTTTGAAAGTATACAACAATATAAAATAATATTTAAAAACGAAACATCCCAATTCAACGTACAAAAATGTAAAAAGAAAAAAAAGACAAATAAGTGAAAGATACTATAACTTTCCTATTCAATTACTTATACATATAAAAATGAAATTACAAAAAAAAAAAGTAATGATATTTTCCTCACTAATCCATCAACCATTAAATCTAAGAGGTTATAACTTTTATATAAACTAAAATCTAGTTCTACAATTAACATCTAAAATATGATACTGTCTAAAATTATATGCATTCCACACAAAAAGTCATGAAGGACAAATGAGGATATTATTTTAAAGCGCACCCTGATTTTACCTAAAATAGATCAGTCAAAAGAATAAATAAAAAAAAATGAAAGCCTTCAGTGTGGTGATACACTTGCATCAATGGTAAAGCAAACCAACATATATAATTTTACATAACATCTTTTAAACATCAAAAACAACTCTGATGATGACAGAAAAAAATGAGAACCAAAATTTAAACACAACTTGAGATAATTGTCTAAAATCAGTGACAAAATATTTTCACGATTACTGACATCAAATTGTGAATAAATTATCTTACAATGATAAAAATCATAAAACTAATATCGAATATCGCATAAGTAACAAACAAGAACGAATAGCATAAGAGGAGTAAGATAGATGTTTGACATGGATCAATGTAAAGATCCTAAAAAAATAAAGTAGGATCGTAAAAAACATAACAATATTAGTCTACTCAATTATAAAAATAATTATATAAAAAAAGAATTACGGCATATGTTAAAGATTATCAATAATGATAAATATATTTTTGTAGAAATCAGGACTACGATCAATATAATACCAATCAAGTGTCTATAAATCGAAACATACAGTTTAAAAAAAAAACCTAAAAGATGACTTAAAAAAAAGTATGGTGATAAATACCAAATCTGTACGAACCCGAACCAAGCAACATAGATCATATATCGATCACATCAATATTATACTATTGAACTTATATCAGCAAAGATCAATATATACCAAGCATATCAGATATCGAGCATGACGTCGGAATAAGTAACCATGGTAACCACAATGACGCAGCAAGGCACGCACTACTGGCGTGTGGAATCATCATTTTAGCACAAGCAAAACCTTGGCAGCTTTAACAATATTGGCCCAAATAACTCTCAAGTTCGGCCTGTTGTGCTCAATGGTATACTGTCGATATGTCCGAGTGGTTAAGGAGACAGACTCGAAATCTGTTGGGCTTTGCCTGCGCAGGTTCGAATCCTGCTGTCGACGATAAAAAAAATTTTCGGCAGAATTGTATTCTGGCTCCTGTTTTTATCCAATTTGTTCATTATCTCGGTCCGATCCGCCGAACCTTCATTCGATCAATATATGTGTTTGCGGCCTTTTGTGTTTGGTCCGGTTTTCTACTGAAGCTTTTAAATGAGAAGTTATCCAATTTGTTGTTCATTTCCTCGGTCCGACCGGTTCAGTAAAAGCCGAACCTTAAATCTATGTTTTTTCGGCCTCTTTGGTTTTGGTCCGTTTTGCAAATGAATTATTTGCTACACTTAGAATTAAAGGGTTAAATATTAACAGAGTATACAGCGGGTACGGCTTTTTGGGTTTCACGTTTAAACAAAGAAAAAACCCATAGACCGGTTTAGATTAGTTTGGTTCGGTTTGAAAGATTTACCCATAAACCTTGTAAAATTCTTATAGTAATTAATATCTAATGTGCCCTCCAAATAACTCAGATTAATCGATAACAATTATGATTAGCAGCATTAACTTAATATTTGAATTAGCAATAAATAAATGCCACTTAACGTTTTTAATCTAAATAGGGCTATATATATACGTAGATCAATAACTTTGAGGGGCTACTATGCACTTTTGCCATATAAATCATACTTGTAGATATAATAATTATATAGACACGACCTTTCGACCTCGACTCAGTGTGGCACCGAACCGAGTCGTATTTATGGAGACGGATGCCTCTGCTTTGGTCTGCCACATATTGATGACGGAGTCCCTCTCGCAAGTGGAGAGGGTTAAGCAAGCGATGGAGGAAACAAGAGAGGCGGCGGCGGAGTTGCGGTTCCAGGATCACGGCAGCCGTCTCCCCTTCGCCCGCGGCGGCCCCATCTTTTCCCCTGGCCTCGTTGGGCCCATCACCTCGGTCCCCGATTTCAAATCCTCCATCCTCGAAGAACTTCAGGTAATCCTCCACTCCAGTTACCCGGTTGCTCCTAGCCATCGTCACCGGGATTTGCTGATGTTTTGCTGCGACTTGCAGAGCTTGCAGGCCGAATTAGCCTCAACGGAAGATTTCGAGCAAGAGCTCTCGTAAGTTCTCCTTTTCTTGGTCTTTGATGGACTCTATTTTTGGATTGATGAATCACGTGTCTCACTTAGGGTTGATGAGCTCAAGGTTCTTACAGAGGAAGAACTGGTGGAGATAGCCCTAAAAGAGGAGGTGAGCTTTCCTTTTTCTTGCTGATTGTCAAGATGATAGCGTTGGCGTAATAGCAGATGACGCTTTTAAGCATTGTTGCAGGATTCATCAAGGCTTCTAGAGTGTTCAGGTAACGGGTAAGCTTGAAACAAACACATCTTTTTTCTTTTGAAAAAAAGAATGACACAGGAGTGTGTAATTGTATGTGTGTAGTACTTTTCGGCATTGTTTTACTACCCTTATTTTATATGAGGGTTCTCTTTGGCATTATATTATCTCGACTTGCTTTGTCTAAGAAATAACCTTTTTGTTTGGCGTTTGCACAATTCATGACAATCTCTTATATTTCACAAATTTCTTATATCCACTAATCCAGTCTATAGGATTTTAAGAAATTCTTATATGCAGCATTAATTTCTGCTTTAATCTTTTATGCCCATTAATTTTCATCATACACTATTTACTTGATGATAAATTATGACTATCATGCTAGTATGTGTTGCGGTTTCTGACTCCTATTTCTCATTACATTAGATGTGTCCTAGAAATATGAGAATTTACAGGTTACTTGTACGATACATTTTGACATCTTATAAGATTAAGGAACTTAAATGCTTTCTCTTGTCTTTAATTTGGTGAATTATATCATAACATCAGAACAATTCCTGGAGCAATGGTTAAATTATAACTGCACTGCAGAATTGTAGGCGATGCCAGCATTGGGAAAGAAACAATTTGCTCGACAAGCTCAACAATGGAAAGGAGCAACTTGGAGTCATCTGCAAATTTGAAGGTTTCCCATGCGTTGACATGTGAAACTGATGTTTCAAAGAAGAAAGTGAAGAAGAAGGGAGGGAAAAGAGGAAGGCGCTTTGATAGAGACTGTCGAGCTGCTGAACTGGAAGTATGCTGTCTAATTCTTTACCTAGTTTTGTATGATATGAGTATTGCAGTTTATCCCCCTCTTTGATCCCCTTAGTCTCTTTTGTAGATCTAAAAGTAGCACTCTGACTTTGAAAATTTTCTATGCATCTATTATGGTATGTATTCATTGCATAATTCAAAGTTCAAACATTTTCTTTCTTCTATTTTGTGCTCAAATCTCTTATCATACAAGATAACTGGATTATTTTTATTGGTAATAGGTTATTGTCTTTTGGAGATGAGAGTCATAGGTGTTACTACTTGCTTATATTATAGACAATGCATTGCTAGAATATGTACCCGTGTAAGTGGTGGGTCGGACAATTGATATTTTGTTTATATGCCTATCCTTCATGAAATTACTTGCTTATAGTATATATCATTATTTTGGATATGATGACTTTTTATAAATGTTATTATGTAATATGTTTTTTTACATTTATTATGATTTTGATTGATTTTTAAGAATGACTTTGAAACTTAGAAAAAAAATCTTAAGGTTTTTTACTTGATCCATGATCCAGTACAATCCTAAGCACTCTGTAACTTACTATATAATCTTAGTTTTGACAACTTTGGGATTATGTTAGACATTCTATAAATATTGACCTGGTTTGTTGCTTACTGTCATGATCTTCCACATTCTTTCTTTATTGCACTTGTGTCAAAAACTAAAACTATGTATAGTCTTGCTGCTACTTTTACAGGGCTGGGATTTCAGACTTTATGGGTAATCTTGGTGTCATTATCATTGGCATGAGTAGGAGGAGCATTGATCCGCTTTCTTTGGAGCATCTGGAGTCAAAAAGCATTTTAGTCTATGTAAAAGATGGTAATAATCAACACTTTTACTAAGTTTAGTAGAACAACCCAATATGCTGATGGTGGACTTTTGAGGGTGTAGAATGTGCTCACAGTTGCATAAAAATGAGTTAGTAAACACTAATTTAGATGGTATCATTCGAAGACCTTCTGAGTAACATAATGGCAAAAGGGTTCAGAGTTTGCAGAAGCATTTGTCGGGCTAATTATAGATTACCTCTTGTAGTTAGCTACCTTTAGCATCACACCCCTACACTTTAAAAAGTTATATTGGCATTTCTATAATTACGAAAGTGAAACATCTAGATCCATTTACCCTATCACCATTGGTTTTACCAACGGGAACACTAAAACGAAGGACAAAAAAATAATTTTAACATTTCAATTGATGGTGACGGATGCATAGCGGCGAAGGAGCACTCTGCGGTTCCGTCATGGAGTAGCGTTTGCGGCACAGAGTCATCGGTGCTGATCTCATAATCATCAGGATCCTATAGTTGGCTCCCCCGCCCGCTCTCCAAAATCCTCAACAACGTCTCCACCTTGCTCTTACCCCTCGCGCTCGCCCCGCTGTCGTCGCTGGCTAGAGCCCTCACGGTCGCCTCTCCCTGTCCACCTCCCTGATGTTCCCCACCGTCATGTCTCCGTTGCTCTTTATTAGGTTCAGCAAGAGTAGGAGCGGCGTTTTCCCTCGCCCTCCCGCTCCCCTCAACCATCAGATCCACCGGGACGCTGATGTCGTCCACCCTTTGGAACACATCCATGCTCTTGTCACATCTTGCCACCTGGGTGATCACTGTCATCGCATCCTCCACCACCATCAATGCGAAGAGGGGTGGCATGATGCCCAGCTCGATGAGGGCGATGTAGTTGAGCGGGTAGAGGGCCAGGGCGAAGAGGGCCTTGAGCACGTCCTTGTTGGACCTAGTCGGCGCACCGAGGAGGTCCATGAGGCAGTGATGAGGGGCTTCTTTGATCCGTTGATGGAGTGGTATGCTTCGACGAAGAGGAGGTTGTAAAGTGTTATGGCGATATGCTGGGCAACGACTAGGGAGAGTAGGCGGAGGGTGGCAACGAGGGCGTCGAGGATGCTCGAGGTGCATATGAGCACCTTGCGGGCGGAGATAGAGAGATTGAGGAGGGCAACGACAACGTTCTCTTGGGCCTCGATCGCGGATGAGTGATGGTGGTGGTTGAGGAGGTAGGCAACAAGGAGGGGCACGACGTCGAGGGGGGGGGGGGGGGGGGCGCACATCTCCATGTCTTGCTTCGCTAGGCGAGGGATCTCCGCGATGGCTTTGGCAACGGACTTCGATTCCGCGGTGACGGAGTGCCGACGCAGATGTAGAGTAGTGAAATGGTCGCTTGGCAACGTCGGCGTCGTCGTTCGCCACCATTTACCACCATCAACTAGAACATTAAAATTATCTTTTTGCTCTTTATTTTCATGTTTCCGTTAGTAAAATTGATGTTGCTAGAATAAATTGACCTAGATGTTTCACTTGCATAACTATAAGGCTGCTAATGTAACTTTTTGAAATGTAGGGACTGAGATACTAAAAATAGCTAACTATAGGAGGTAATATGTAATTAGCCCGCATTTGTCGCTATGGATAGATGGAGAAGCATTAAAATAGGGAGTGAGAAAGGCAGTTGTGTACAAAATTAGGCAGATGTGTAATGATGAGGCTGTTCTAATTTTTTGTGCCATTTTTGTGAAAGATTATCTTGTAATGGAAGACTGCTATTGCTTTTAATTCTTTGATGAATATACCTTATCTCTGGTATATTTTTTAAAGTCTTGCATCAAGTATAATTAATGTTAGTGCACGTGTTCAATGATCAGGGTGATTATTTTGCAAAAGTGGAAGAACTTGCAAAGATAAAGAAAAGGCAGGATGAGGACAAACTAGCAGCGAGACTACATTCATTTAGGTAAGCTTATGAGTTACTATAATTGAAGTGCCCACTTCTAATTAATTTATACTAGCAAAAAATAAGTGTATGTAATGTTCAAGTATAAACTTTATTAAATAATGCAGATAGCATTATTTTTATCTGATAGACAGTGAAAAGTTGAGATGATTCATCACCTAAGTTATGTTTCATGTGCTACTTTTACTTATTACTGATAATCGTGATTTTATGTTTATGCAGTGGCAACTCCAAGCTTGTTGAAGGAGCAACCTCGACCTCACAGAAAATTGAGAGGATGAAATCCCTGAGGTTCATAACTAGTCCTGTGAAGGTTAGGATCCAGAGCAATGTTTCGGAGTTCATGTTCATTTTGTACTATATATGCATTTAATGTGAGACCCTTGTTTGACATATTTATGTTACATAGCTGCTATTGTGACATCCCTGCTGTGTTGATATGGTCCTCAAGGGAGTGCAAGTCTTGTTGTTGAAAATAATTGTGTGACAGTTGATTTTTTAAAATATTAAACTTCTTGTTGGCATATCATTTTATTTTTATAGTATCCAGTCTTCTAGTGTCTTCCAGAAGAAAGCATGACTGAAAGGTACAGGGTTACATATATTTGACATTGTCGTCTTGCTTCACTCTTAATTTTATTTGCAACTTCATGCTTAATTAATTATTTTATTAATTTATTTTTTATTTTTTGCATTAGAAGTTTTGATTTTCACTTTTGCAAGTTTGTGATTTATTTCTAAATTTTTTATAGATAAGATGTGGTTAGTAAATTGAATGCTTTCTTAAGTAATTAATACGATTTGTTGCATGAATCTATTTTAGAGCATTATGAGTCATGTTTTGAATATTCACAGTACGTTTGTCACTGTGACAATGTGTTGTTTTGTACTTTTTGCTCAGTGGCAAATTTCCTTTTGTTTTGCACAGGTGACGTCTCTTTCACAAGAGCATGTGCCAATATATTTTCCTGAGCTTATTCTTTGTGTAGAGATTTATGCCAAGAAAAGCACCTTAAAAAAGGTAAACTTGGCTACTTATACACTGGAAAATCTATTGCAGAAAAGATAATGTTGTTCTAGTCATTTATTATAGCTGTAGTTATTCTCATGTTCATTATGGTTTCAAAATGTTCTTTGGTTTTCTAGTGAATCTGAATCTATTTTAGTGTGTGAAGCCTTGAAGGAGATGCTGTTATATAGTTCATTTGGTAAAGTGAACTTGTGTCACTTAATTCATTCAGAGGAAACTGTGATCCTATAATAGTTCTCTTCATCTCCTTTACTGATTTTTCCTGTGATAAACAGCCTTATCTGAAAGGCAAGTTGATCATCACATCTTTTTAACGCAAAATGACTGAGGTGAGGAAAGGTTCGTTTTTTAGTGTACTCCGAGAATAGATCCAGTGGGGACAGGGTAGGCCCTGTAGCTCAGAGGACTAGAACACGTGGCTACAAACCATGGTGTCGGGGGTTTTAAATCATCCTCACTCGCAACCCTCCCTTTTGGGAAGGCAAGCTGATCATTGATGCCATGGTAGACATCATTCCTATAACTGTCTTAGCCTTTTGGGTGAATTTTGATTCATCAATGATGATATTAACATTTGAATCCGGACCTCATCGGATCTATTTTACATCTTTGCAAACCCAAATTCTGTGGGATCTTTAAGAATGGTGACAATTGCATGATCAAAAAAGGGGCGGCCCAGTGCTCAAGGGTTGCACTAGCAGGGATTGTACACTGCCTACAATTAGGGAGGTGATTTCTGTGACTCGAATTCTGGGCAGCTGCTACATGACACATCTATAAACTCTCAGAATCTACATTACAGTGGACCAAGACTCAATATTTTGCATTCCATAAAAAAGGATGGAGTTGTGTACATGAATTTGAGTGGCTTACTACCAGTAGCTTAGGTTTAGGCATATTTAGCTGCACTGATGTCCACTACTTGTAAACTGATGTCCACTCCAAAAGTTAGTAGTATCAAATACCAATTGTTTGGTTGTGTTGTTATAATGGTATTTAGCACCTGTATAGGCTCCCTCATGTTTATTAAAATGCGATAGATTAATTCAAGATATTGCAAAACTTAACCTGTTGTGGTGGGTTCAATTCTTGAGTAGAGCTTACATGCGACTTGACCTTGGAATTTAGTGTATTTTATGCACTTTGTTTGATCATAGTTTAGTGTTTTTTTTTGCACTTTGTTTAACCTATTTAAGCAGAGCACTTCTTTATCTGCTTGTGTTCCTTATATGGTTAACTTTTCTATTTCACTCGTTTTGGTGCTTCTGTCTCTGTCTCCACTATTATGTACACTGCAGACCCAAGAATTTTTAGTACTGGGTAGCCAAGTCCTAACGGAGCTGAAGGACCGCATCTACTGCTTGACAGATAAGCTAATGGAGATGGCAGGGGAACATGATCCTTCTGGATATTTCCTCATTGAAGTATCACTTTTTTCTGCTCCTTACTTGTATGGTTTATATGCAAATTATTTGAGGATGATTTTGCATTTATGACTGTTCTTCATGTAGGATACTTTTTGCAATGATCTGCGGAACCCTTTTTCTATTGACTACAGTAAAACTGTGTTTGATTGGCTTAAGGACAACAGTGATGAGGCAGTTGAGAAATGGGAATACATCATGTCTGGTGAGTTGAAGAAGAAGCAAAAGGAGCTTTTAGGTGATGCAAATGTCTCAAGCTTACCAAAGTTTAAAGCTTTGGACATGCACAAGACTCGATTTTCTGACCTGCGGTTCAGATTGGGTTCTGGTTATCTTTACTGTCATCAGGTGCGCAATTTTTAATTTGTTTGGACACATTGCAATTATTGTTTCCTTGAGAACACAGCATCATGTTTGAAGCAAGGATTGACATACCGGTCCGTACCGGTGTGTTGACATTTTGGCGGTATCGGTACGGTACTGGTACCGGGCGGTATGCACAGTGCGTATCGCCCAGTATATTAAATATAATAATATTTTTATAATATAATATTAAAATATATTAAAAAATAAAAAGGGGCGACGTCGCCTCGAACTCTCTCCCGCGTGGGGAGAAAAATCACCCGCGGGCGACGACGGCTCGCGGGCGCTAGGGCAGCCGTCTCCCCGCGTGGGGAGAAAAATCACCCGCAGGCGACCCCCGGGCGGAGTCGCCGTTAGGGCGGCGCAAGGTTCTTCTCCTCTTCTTTTTCTTTCCTTTTTCTTCCTAAATCAACCGCCGACGATCGATTTCTCCTTAAATCGACTGCAGATGGCGGAAATTGACCATCGACGGCGGAAATCGACCATCAACGACCGATCTTAGTGGTACCGCCCGGTAGCGGCCGGTCCACGTACCGGTCAGCTACCAGACCGGTATGTACCGGGCGGTACGGGTCTTACCGCTCGGTAAGGAAAACCTTGGTTTGAAGCATGTCCTTTGGTTCCAACTGGTATAATTCTTGTAAAGAAAATATAAGTAAGAGCTGTATATTAGCAAGCATTATATCTTGAAAATAAAACATAAATCTACAGTGGTTAGTAGATTATTACTTTGTAGTCTAACTTTGCTTTAAAATGTATATACATTGAATTATTCTGTTTATGTCCTGAATGATGTTACTATTATTAAAAGCTTAAAATAAATTCTGATATCAGGCAAAAAAAAAGATATAAACACCCTTTATTTTATTTTTTATCTTTCTTTAAATCAAATTAAAATGATTTTTTTTTCATGCACCAGAACTTCCAGGGGTGATGTTCTTTTGTGTGTGTTCATAATTGTCAATCTGATTTCAGGGAAACTGCAAGCATATCATAGTGATAAGAGACATGAGATTGATCCACCCCGAGGATGTTCAAAATCGGGCAGATTATCCACTCCTTACATATCAACTGCGACGACATTACAGGAAATGTTCAGTTTGTGACATATACATCGCAACCAAGATGACTGTTGATGATAAGTGGGCTCCGGTGAACCCTTGTTATTTCTGCATCAAATGTTATTTCCTTCTTCACTACAAGGAGGACAACTCATTGTTATATCCTCACACTGTATTTGATTATGTTCACGAATAGTGTGCATTTTCATGGTAGTTACTTGTGTTCGTATTTATGCATTTTGTCTCGTAAATGTTGTTGGAAGGAAGCTCAGCGTCTTTGAGTTGGGGACTAGACTCCTTGCTTTGGACAAATCATGTTCTTGGGTTATTGCGATATGCTTGGCTGGTCAATGTGGTTTCTTTACTTTACCACACTGCATATATATGGCTGTCTATTTGGTCGTCACATCTTGCTTGAGTGATGTAATTTTCTTTTCTGAAAAAAAAACAAAATCAAGCAAACTATATTGCAGAAGTATTACTAGTGAAATCAGAGGTCAAGAAGGATTTTGGAGCCCTACAGTTGCATATTTGTTCTGTATATAAGATTTTGACATCATTACTGATTGCTTAGCATGTGAATTGAGAATGAGATGCATATTTGTTCTGTACACAAGATATTGACATTATTAATGATTGCTTAGTGTGAGAATTGAGAACGAGATGCATATTTGTTCTGTATGAAAGATTTTTGACTTTGTTACTGATTGCTTACCGTGAGAATTGAGAATGAGATGCATATTTGTTGTGTACAAGATTGTGACATTATTAATGATTGCTTGGCGTGCGAATTAAGAATGAGATGCATATTTGTGGTGTGTACAAGAGTTTGACGTTGTTACTGATTGCTTAGCGTGCCAATTGAGACACATGCATATTTGTTGTGTGGAACAAGAGTTTGACATTATTACTGATTGCTTAGCGTCCGAATTGAGAATGAGATGCATATTTGTTGTGTGGACAAAGAGTTTTGACATTATTACTGATTGCTTGGCGTCCGAATTGAGAATGAGATATGAACTTGAGACTTTAAAAATAGGTCAAACAGAACCCTGTAACTCAACTTGTGAGAAGAATCATTTTATAGCGTCCCAAGTTGTAATGGCCCACCTGTTAGGGATTTGAAGACACTCCAAATCTAGACCAAAAAAATTATCTTGTTAGAGATTTGATTGTTTTGGTTTAATAATAACATAACTGTTTCTTTCAATAAAAGCTGCTTCTTCATTCATTAAAGAGTATGATTACAAAGCTGAGGGAAAAAAGAAAAAAGAAAAAAAAGATCAGTCCGGGCATAACAAAATTTTACCAAATCATGAGCGGCTTTAGCAGTTAGATATAACAGTCGATAAGTCACCATCATTATTTGAAGCAGCATGGTCAAGTTAGCTACAAAGTTCCAAGAAGACACCGATAAGAACTCCAAACTCACAACTGCAAAATCTCTTAACAATCATCATGATGATAGAAAGCGAAAAATTGACAAGTTTTCTGTTTTTTATGTGTTTTTCTTGGCCACAAAAGTCATATTAAAAAATGGAGCTTCACATATAAAACATGGAAGGAAAAGATTTTACAGAGGCATATGATGTCACAGTAACAAAATAATTACATTCTTTCTCTCAGAGCAAAGGGCTAATACCAACTTTTCTTGATGGAGAAATATTTGTGTCCCCCAGCATCCAACCATTCAGTCAAACAGCTTGCAGGAAAATCTGAACAAATTCACCATCCACATCGTCGGCATTACAGTCATGAGAACAGAAAGCGTGCAGACACTTCGTTCCTACTTACAACAAAAATGGCAAGAGAACTAGAACGGATAAACAAAGGCTTAAACAAAATTGTAGTTAGTCAACCTCCGGGCAATCATAATGGTAGTTTATCATCATCAAATATTAACTAAACCCCATTGGTTTTCCCCCTTCTTATCCTCGCTTGCCTCCGTGTATAAAAATTAACAACTAATGCCCAAGATGATTTAGAATTGCTATGCATAATTTAGGAAGTACATGTAATCAGGTAATGGAGAGGTATGAGAAACCAAGTTGATTTTGACAATGACTCACTGGAAGTGCATGTATTCTGGTATTCATGAATAACTGAGTGCACCATCACGGAGAACTACTCAAGTCTTTTTTGGGTGCCACTTTATGCTACATCCAACACTACAATGGAAGACAAAGTGACGATTTTATGTCGTAATGAAGCAAAAATAAAATATAACAGCAAAATGCAAGTTCTAAACGGCTAGCGGGATATTGGAAGTTCTACCTCGGTTTTTGTCCGGACGTTAGGAGCTGGCCACTGAGAACACAGTCTATTGCACGACTTAGGTCCCTGTAATAATTTTTACCATGTCTCATTTTCAAATATAAACTTTCAAGAAAGGAAATGTTCTCATGAATCTCTTGAACTTACCTTCCTGTTATGGGCACATTATTACTAGGTCGTGAGTCATCAAACTGCCCACGATAGAACAGCTCAAATGGCCTTCTTCCATCCTATTGCAAAAAATAGAGTTCATTTAAGGGTAAGTTACTTATATCTCAGTTCACCTACGTCCATCCTAAAATCCTACTCATGTTACCAAGTATCACAGGAAGTATTTTTTTATTTACTCAATTCAGAGTGGATTGTAGTCCTATCGAGACGTTAAAGAATATAATCGAAAAGTCAAAGAAATCAAAAACAGATCAACCTATTCCAGTTTTACTCTTGCAACATTTGATTGATATGACAACCAAGAAAGTGCAGCAATCATGGCCCTTTGATGTGTCTGCATGATGATCAGTGAAGAGATAGAACTCTACTCTTGTTGTCATGTGATCAGCACCCATGCCCTAGTAAAAAGTCCTGCCATGCTCACTAAACCAGAATGCATCACTCACCTTCTTGAAGAGGAAAAACTCTGGTGTACATACAGCTCCAAAAGCCCGTGCAACATCCTGTGACTGAAGAAGGAAACTTGATAAGAGTCAAGGCTGCTAGTAAACACTGAGAAAAGAATTTTAATTAAAAATTCACAATAAGCATTTCAAATGTAGTCAACAATTTAATGTTTGTTCCTGCTAAAATCCTTTGCAGTTAAGAGACCTTTAGATTGAGGTCCAATGTTAATGTGCACACTGCGAGAAAAGAAAATAGTCATGTGCTGGTCAGAAGCAGCGAAGAAGGAAATTTAGTTCCTCATTTTAGTCTATAAGATCAGCAACATATTTACTTCCAATTAAGACAATAAATATGCTTCAAGTGTCACATCAATCACAAACAGATCAAGATCATGGTTTGGTACTGATAGGGTCTATGATCGGACCAGTATGATACCAGTTCTGTAGAATATAGTGTGTCAGTATTTTTCATGAATCAGATCCTACTTCCTGTTGACAAGAATTTATTTTTGTTATTTGGCTCAGAAGCATTGTGATGCCTTCCAGCCTGAACTCTGATAAGTCTCAATAATTCACTCATTTCCTTAGGCATCTTCATTCTCAACCAATTTCCTACTTGTACAATCATTGGTAGCCATCCTACTATAATTGCCCATTAATACACATGATTGTTTCTTCCCGAAAGTTTTGGACAACAACAAGAGTAAGGAATGAGGAAGTATTCAATCCAAACAAGTCTTAATGTACCTCATCAAACAGATAGGGAAAAGGGTACTTGAACAATTTAGCTTCTTCTGCCATAAATTCTGGTCCGTCCTGTAATATCATAAGTTCTTATTAAATTTGCAAAAGCACAAAAGTAAGGGTTGGCATCTTTATGTAATTCAGATAACTTGTACTGCAATAAAAATATTTATGACATTAAATAATTTTAAAAATTAAATATATTTGCAGCAGAAGCATCACAGAGAATACATCCGTCTTCAATAACAAAAAATATCTTCTTTCAAGTTCAAGTCACATTCATTTTTCACATACAGAGACCACAAAATTAAATTTAAGTCCAAAACACAAGCCCAAACTTGATATAAAATTTTATCAGTTCTGTCAGAACCAATTCACAAGTACATGATGCAATGGCAACAACTTGAATGCAAATTAGATAATACAACAAAAACAACTAATATTATCCCAGCTAATTAGGGTTGGCTGCACGGATCTTTGCTGCAATTGAACTCTGTTTAGGAAAACATCAGCATCCAAACAGCAATCAGATCTATTTGAAACAAATTAGATGCTGAATTCATTTACTATGACACATGGTAGTATACCGAATACAAGTTATTTTATAAGATAGACATCAGTGCAACAGAACGGTGGGCCATGTCCTCCTTTTTTCTAACACAATAAGTGCAGCATAACAGCAGTTAGTGGAAGCTGACAATTCAGGAAAAAAAAAAAACTCATGAAATCGGCAGTAGCTTTTATTTAAATAATGTTGCATATCCATACTTATGTCACTTGATACTGGATAAATGTTCAGACATGTCAAAAGTTGATAGAACTTCAATATAAGGATAACCTGTGGATGGGTGACGGTGGAATTTGAAGAGATAGCAACAACACCCAGCCCCTTCTGCAGCACACAGAGAGAGAATGTAGCCAAAACTTTTGCTAACTGAGTTATGATTGTCTGTTCTTAAAGTTATTTACCTCCATATAGAAACTTGTAAGTTTGGTAATATCCCTCTTCAAATGCTTAACAAATGGGCAGTGATTGCAAATGAACATCACCTGCAACATATTTACATGCACATTTCAAAATACAGAACAAGATTAAGGATTCAGTACCTAGAAATAATTCATAGGAAAGAATGTATAAAGTATCACATTAAAAAACATATTTCAGTAAAAGTACTAGAGATCCGAAATAAAATAAAATAAAAAGCCATATGAACTATGATAAAACTTGATGCTGAGACAACTAAGATGACAAAGAGGGACATGCTGGAGTAAGATGGTGGTGGTGTAGTGAATGTAACAAAACCATACGAGCAATGTTGTCTAGCCAAAACCGAAGCAACTTAGGTAGGCTTCCTCCCCCTCTGACCCCACTCGCATTTGAACAAATAGGTGCACTGCAACTATTTCTCAAGAAGTCTAGTTACTCTCAGCCAAGAAATTGCGTGCTCCATGCTTGATGAGCAACAAAACCAGTTTAATCTCATCGATGAAGTCTCGTTAATCTCAACCAAGAAATAGCGTGCTACAAGCTCGATGAGCGACAAAGCCAATTTGCCTTCCGAGAATGCCAACTTCAAGCCAAGATCATCACAACGGAGAGCAGAATGACCAATTCATCATTTGCTTTGCTTGGAGAGGGGCATCACTAGGAAGGGAGACTCACCAGAAGCGCAGGGCAAGACTCGAAATCATCCAAAGTCCACACTTTCCCCGTCAAGGGCTCCGGCAGCTGCAAGAAGAACCGACACAACAACTATGTCGACAACCAAGAAAGCAAAAGAGAAAAGAAGGGTAAGGGGATGGAGGGAGAGGACCTCGAAATGGGGAGCTCTGAAGCCTAGAGAGACAGCACCGGACTCGGTTCTCGAGGCTCGGACTTGGAACGTGGGCAGGTCCGGCCGAGTGGGTTTGAGGGCGGGGCGGACGAGCAGTCGCCGAGTTGGAGAAGAAAGGGTTCGCAGGGAGGAGGCGATCATCGGAGGCGGCGGTAAGCGAGCGGCGGAGGCGGAGCGCAGAAGAGATGGCAAGGGGAGGAGGCCGGCGGCTCGGGTTACGGTAGCCATGGAGTTGTTGGTAGCCGGTGACGGTGAGACGCGGGCGACCGCTCGCTTTATTTGGCCTTTTCGCGATATGGCACACGAGCCGATTTAAATTGGTTCGATCAAATCAAAATCTGCAGAACGAACCGGACCGGTTCATTGCCAGTCTTGATTTCAAGCGTAGTAATCGGAACCAAATCAGAAAATAAATTGATCGAGAGAGACTTTTTCTTTTTCTCCTCTTAATTCTAATTTAAAATTGATGCAAAAGACTCTATCGAACAAATAATAATAAAGATTTAGGTGCTACAAAACCGGATCAATTTTATTTCATGTAAATTAAAAAAAAATCGATCAGGTTAACAAGTTCATTTTAATTCTTTAACAATACCGATCCAATAAATAAATTAGATCAAATTTTTTTTTCTTCTCATTTATTTTTTGATCCGATTATCCGGTTTTCACATTTAAATTTTCAAAGTCCAAGTTCTTTGATTCTTGTGAAAACTTCTTTGTGCTTGAGTCTCTCTCGGAAGAGTGGATCCAATCCATGCCTTCCTCTGATGAACTCAAATAATAATAAAGAAAGAACTTTGCTCCTATCAATTTTAGTAATACAATAGTTGATCAAGATTGCATCTAATTTGACTACCCCAATTATTCATAGAAATTCCCATAGACAACATTTCCAATCTATTTTTCTTTCTTAAATATCATTTCATTAGATTGGGAAGCATGATTTTTGCCATAGAAACTAAAGGTGTGGTGGCTCTCTTGTTTGGAATTTTCTTTTTTTTTTCTTTTCTTTTTTACCATCAATAATCAATTTTTTTAGTTGATATCTAAAAAATGTATGTTATTCCTGCATTCTAAATTTCATTTGAGTTAAATGTTTTATGGCCATTTATGTCGAGTTAATATTATAAAATCTATTTTAGGTTATATATATACATATATCATAATAAGAATCTTATATTCTCTCCTACATTTCTTCTTTTCTTTTGTGTCTTGTGTGTGTTGTGGATATGGTGATTTCATTGATGCGAGAAGTGTACGTAATAATATATGACCAAGTTTTTTTTATTTGATTTTTTTTTTTTTTTGCATGCTTTGAGTGTCTATCTTGAGGGCAATCCAAATGCAGGTAGAATCGTTGACTTTGCTGGTGATAAGATAGCTAATGGGCAACCCAATCCATCAGCGGCCACACCAGCTCAACGGTCACATCAGCAACCAAGTCAAACAAGGGCTCGCGCCATCGCCACAGCTATGTCGGCATCCAAGGTAAAATCGATCAAACACCACGCCAACCGAGCTACCATCGCGCGCCATCAATGCGGTAAGATGCGCCACACTTTCTCCCCATACCTCTGCGCCGACTGACTCTCCGTACGAAGCGGCCACACCCGAGGTGACTTCGGAGGTGTGGCCGAGTGTATGGCCTGTTGGAAAACCTCAGCGGGTGCATCACATGCGCAGCAAAAATCAAAACAAAAATCAGTTTCCCACGCAGATCAAATCGTCATGCAAAAGATTGGGATCACGAGAAAAATACAAAAATCGATAAAATCGCATTATGTGAGAGATTGATTTTACCTAGGGAGATCGTATATCCCCGTATTCCAGATCCGGATGGAGAAGATGAAGGAGGTCAAGCGTCCTCCTCTCTAGCGGTATCCACACGATGGATCTCTGTAGCGAAACTCCTCCAATATGATCTCGCAACTCTTGCACAGAGGGAGGGAGGAGAATAAGAGATGGTGGCTAAAGCTGCAGCCTATCAACCCTAGGGCTCCTTCCTTAGTGGATATTGGATCTCCATCCAATTATGCACTAACCTTGCATTATTGGATCTCTATCCAATAATCTCCTTAGGCCTCTAATTGGGCCTTAATCAAGGAGCCCATCAGTATATGATCTCATCTAATGAGAATAGGGGCTAATTAGATCTTCATCCAATCCTCTATTCGCTGAAGCATCCACCATATGTGTATGACCCTCTACGCCCGATACCGAGCTGGTCGTGAGTCACTCCCATCAGAACTCCTTCTGATATAGTGAATTATTATCCCTATAATAATTCACTCGACTTATTGACTATCGACGTACTAGGCCACTACGCCATAGTCCCCAGACGGTACAGGGGGAATCAAATCCATCGAACCTGTCTGTCCATAATTATCATATATCTATAATCACTCATCCAAATAATATCTCAGAGACCGTATATTGGACATGGTACTGTCATGTCACATACAGAATTAGTTTGTCTTGCTCTAATCGGATTCTACCGAAGAACTCCTTCTCTCTCAGTCTGAATGACCCTGGCCAGGGATTTGTCTGAGTAAGCATATATGAGATATTCTTCTCGTGATACCAAGAGTGGATGATTCTCTATTGACACTCAATTGCCTTCGTAATGTTGGCTATCAATCCTGATAACTAGCTATACCAAATCTGAAGCTTTTCAAACCTGTAAGTCTGGCGTAAAAGAAAGGAGTACTCATACAAGACATCCTTGGTGTTTCAAGTCTAAGGACTAGACACACAATTGGAACTATGGAATCGCTGTCTGACATTAGGTATCATTAACCATACAGTATTTCATAAGCGGATCAATCAGTGAACTCATTCTCTAATGAGCACTTGTACTATATCCTTAGTGTCTCTATACAAGTGGCTATGAGACCAGCCACCTCTATCATATGGACGGGTATATAGTACACCGATCTATCCGATTATCTCAATGTCCCTCTTGAGTAACCTATGACCAGAATTATTTAGGATATGTGTTTAAAGGTGAATTGATCTCATTATCGTGATCTCATCACGATCAGATTCTAATTGTACATAACATATGATATCATAATATATATGTAGCAAATAATATAATGTGAGAATATGCCAATATTAATCATAAGCAAAAAGATCAAACAGCGTGTCACACGTGTCATCACTCACGTGATTAGCTTACAGGACACCTATAACCAACATGGATAACCTCCCTCCTAGTAAATATAAAATCCCCTCCTAGCGACTCGAGAAAGGGGGGCTTTCTAGAAGAAGCTAAAATTTACAAAAACTCTCGAAAAGAAAGTCGGGACACTGACTTAACCATTGGAGGGGTCACGTCGGGCACCCAATCTCGACAAGACTTTTGCACAGGTCCACTTCCGCAGCCACCGACCCAATCGAAGCACAAAGGAGCCTTCCCGAGGTGCAGAATCCCGAGATGAAGAACCAACCTGAACCAGGCGACCCCGCCCTCGACCGAGATGGACGAGCTTGTGCACTTAGCAGGGACCAGGCCGTGCTGACTCCTCGGCTATGACATCAAAATCTTACAATATTTTTCACGCTAGAAGGAGAGCCGATATCGCAAGAACGCCCATCAACCAACCCTAATCTGGAGCACCTTGGTGGTCAAGCACATATCCCCCCTACGAACTCTGTAGATAGGGGTACCGAGCCTACTCCTTCCCGTGGAAGAACAAGCGCGCCGGTGCCCACACCGAACCGCTATTGGAGACTACTCAATGACCCGGGGTTCTCTCCCCTGATAGTGAATCTCGGGCCTCCTCCTGTATCAGCCGACGCCTTCTTCGGCCTTACCCATCAGGTACAAGCGTTAGTCGGGATGATGCAAACCATCGTCCCGGATATTCCCCGATTGATGCAGATGTTGGCATCCCAACAGCCGAGCGCCTCTCGGTAGGCACCACAATCGAGTCAGACGTCATCTCCTTGGATTCAACTGACTCAGTAAGAGAACAACTGCGTCAGGTCAACCAAAGGCTCGATGAGGTCCGAAGGGAGTTTGTCAAGTCCAAGGAAGAAGTCAGTGAAAGTTCTAAGGGCATATCTTCATTTTCCTCGAAATATAGGACGAGCTGGTCCCGCCTGGTTTTTAATTGTCGGCGCTGGAGCATTATGACGACAGCTCGGATCCGTTGGAACACGTTGCGGCCTTCTAGGCCCAAATGACCCTATATGACACGTCAGACCCGCTGATGTGCCAGGCCTTCCCAACAACTCTAAGGGGCCCAGCCAGGATGTGATATAACTGACTCAGGCCATCATCCATTTCCTCCTTCGAGTCCCTTGCAAAGGAGTTTGAACTCAATTTTATGACGAGCTCCCATCCGAAACCAACCATTGCATTGCTTCTCGGCTTGAGGCAAAGAAAGTGATGAGCCCCTTGCTCAGTTCGTTGGAAGATTTACAACCGAGGTCCGAGGAATGCCCGATGCACACCCCTTGTTGGCAATTCAGGCATTCTTGATGGGGCTCCAACCTTCTCGATTCTTTTGATCCTTAATTGAACAACCACTGACAACAACACCCGAGATGCTATAATGCGCCAACCAGTACATAGCTGCCAAGACACTGGTGGCTGGAAAACGGGATGATCAAAAGTGACCCCAAATCGAGCAGTCCCGAGGACAGCCCTGGGAGCTCATAGAAGGAGAGAGAGGTTAGAACCACTCCCGCCTAGGTTGCCCCCAATCCCACTCAACTCAACTCAGACGGAGGCTTTCCTTCAAATTCGAGACAAGGGGCTCCTCCGACCACCCAACCCGATACAAAGACCGGAGGACGCGACAAGAGAAGATATTATCGCTTTCGTCGGGATTACAAACTTGACACAAAGGAGTGTCACGACTTGAAAAATCAAATTGAGGACCTTATTCGGCAAAGACACATCCACTAGTATGTCCCAGACCAGCAAGCACCTCCCAACGAAAGTTGTCGCCAGGGTAGGGAGCCTTCACCCCGGCTAAGAGGATCAATCAATAAACAAATAGACGTTATCATCGGTATTCCAACATCCGGGGTAACAATTCCTTGGCCCAAAAAGCTTATGCATAGTCTGTAGTAGAGAAAAGGCCGAGGACGCCTTAGTGATCTTGGCTCGTGTCGCTAATGCCCGAGTCAAAAGAATCAAGGTCGATATGGGAAGTTCCACCGATATTTTATATTTTGATGCTTTTCAGAAACTAGGGTTAACTGACAAAGACCTCATCCCTGTAACATCAACATTGACAGGATTTACGGGAGACTCGATCGCCCTTGTCGGGACGACGACCCTTCTGGTCACCGTCGGAGAGGAGCCGAGGTCGAAGATGTTGATAGTGTCATTCATCGTGGTCAAATTCCCCTCGGTGTATAACGCCATCATTAGCCGACCAACGCTCAACAAACTCAGAGTGGTTGTCTTAACATATCACCGAGCCATGAAGTTCTCGACCAGAGTTGGGGTTGGAGAAGTAAGAAGCGATCTTCGGGAGTCAAGGCAGTGCTACCTGACGGCAACAATGCTGCCCAAAAAATTCAAAACCTCAGCTCATATCCTCGACCCCTAAGACGTGAACAAGACGATGTCAAAGCCCAAACCAGCATAGAAAGTGGTCGAGGCCCCCCTCGACCCTAAGAACCCCGATAGGACTATCAAGGTTGGCTCGACGTTTTCGAAGGAACAACGGTCCAACTAGTATAATTCCTTGACAAGAACGTCGACATTTTCGCCTGGTCCCCGAAGGACATGCTCGACATCAGTCCCGAAGTAACTCAACATGACTCAACATAGAGCCTGTCACCCAACTAGTGAAGCAACAACCAAGGAAGTTCGCCCCTGATCGACAAAAATCCATTAAGAATGAAGTCGCCCGCTTGTTGGACGCAGGACTCATAACAAAAGTGAAGTATCTGACCTGGTTATCCAATGTTGTATTAGTCAAAAAATCTAATGGAAGCCTCAATCGGGCCTGCTCGAAGAATTGTTACCCTCTCCCAAGAATCGACCACCTAGTCGATGCAACTTCAGGTTGCAGCTGCTCTCATTCATGGATGCCTTCTCGGGTTATAATAAAATTCAAATGGCGTCAGAAGATCGGGAAAGCATAGCCTTCATCATGCACTATGACACGTATTGCTAGAAGGCCATGCCGTTTGGACTAAAGAATGTCGGAGCAACCTACCAGAGGATAGTCAATCGACTATTTGTAAACTAAATTGGGCAAAACATGGAAGTATATGTCGACGACATGATAGTCAAAAGCCGAGAAGCTACTGCTCACTTTACGAACTTAGCTGAGATGTTCCAAACGTTAAGGTAATATAAGATGTGGCTTAATCCAACCAAGTGCATATACGGTGTCGGGTCCGGAAAGTTCCTCGGGTTTGTCATCCACCAGAGGGGGATTGATATAAACCCAAACAAAGTGGATGCCATCCTGCGGATGCAATCTCCCCGAACAGCGAAGGATGTCCAACGACTCACCGGGAGACTGGCAGCACTGAGTTGATTCATCTCCCGAGCCGAAGATAGAAGTTTTCCTTTCTTCCGAGCCCAAAGCTAACGGAGGACTTTAAGTGGATCCCCCAATGCGAAGAAGCATTCCAGCAACTGAAGGCACACGTCACCCACCTGCCACGACTCACATCGACCACTCTCGGGGAGCTCCTTGGGATTTATTAGGCACCATCGAAAGCTATGGTCAGCTCGGTTCTAGTCAGACTCAAAAAGGATGGGCAAAAACTGGTGTACTACTACAGCCACGTCTTGAGTGGCCTCGAGGAGCGATACCCACCAATTGAAAGACTCGCCCTTGCGCTGATCTTGGCATCAAGAAAGTTGAGGCCCTACTTCCAAGCCCACCCCATCAAGGTGATCACCGACCAACCCTTGCATCAAATACTTTTGAAGTTTGATGTCGCAGGTCGGATGCTTAAATGGTCGGTCGAGCTTGGAGTATTCAACCTAGAATATATCTCGAGGACTACAATAAAGGCCCAGGCTCTAGCCGATTTTATATCAGAATCGACGAACCCTGAGAGCCCACCACTGACTCCAAGGTGGACCTTGTACATGGATGTTTCTGCTAATTCAGAGCGCGGAGGAGCTGGGCTCGTCCTCAAGGTCCCTACCGACCAAGCCTTCGAGCATGCCCTTTAGCTCGAGTTCAAAGCCACCAACAATGAGGCCGATGAAGCGTTGTTATTTGGCCTAAAGCTTGCCGATGAGTTACATGTTGAAGACATTGAAGTCTTCACCAACTCCCAGCTCATCGTCGACCAAGTTAACAGAGAATTTGAGGCCCGGAAGCAATCGATGGCTGAGTACCTCATCGAGGTACGACGTTGTGTCCAACGGTTCAACCGCTTCGTCATCACCAAAATACCTCGGTCAGACAATGCGTAACCTGATGCTCTTGCAAGACTAGCCTCTGCGCGCGGATTGGTTGGATGCCCGACATGGATGGCCAAAGATCTTGAAACCTCCCATAGGATCCACCGAGGTAGCCGTGGCTAAAGTTGAGCATGATTGGGCTGAGGTGATGCTCAAGTTTAAGGACAATGGCTCACTGCCCGAAGACCACAGTGCAGCTTAGCGTGTGAGAAGGACGAGCCCGTGGTACTGCGTCCTCAATGGACGCCTGTACCGACGAGGATTCACCCATCCATTGCTTCGATGCTTACACCCGAAGGATGCACAAATCACGTTGGCCGAGGTCCATGAAGAAATCTACGATGAGCATATCGACGCCTGACTCTGGCCCGTAAGATACTCAGGTGGGGGTACTACTGGCTGACTATGCATCGAGATGCCCAGGCCTACGTGCAGAAATGTGCACGGTGTCAGAGGCACACTAGAATCCAACACCAATTAACAGTGCCATTATCAACCTCAAACTACGCCTGACCGTTCACCCAATAGGGAATGGACCTACTTGGCCCATTCCCCCTAACGTCGGGACAACGAAGATTTCTCATAGTTGGTGTCGACTATTTCTCCAAATGGGTCGAGGCCGAGCCACTTGCATCCATCACCGAGAAACAAGTTGAGAGATTCGTTTGGAAGAACATCATCACAAGATTAGACATCCCGAGGGCGATCATCATCGACAATGAGACTCAATTCAATAATCCCAAATTAAAGACATTCTGCCAGAGTTACAAAATCTAGCTAATGTTCAGCTCGGTCGCTCACCCCCAAACCAATGGACTTGCCGAAGTCATGAATTGGGCCATCCTCGAAGGATTAAAGAAGAGGGTCCAAGGTGCACACTGGACGTGGGCAAACAAGCTCCTGAGCATTCTATGGGCGTCTTCGGTAACCCCAAAATGCTCGAGCGAGGAGTCCCCATTCAGCCTGACTTTCGGGACCGAAGCGGCCCTCCCACCCGAGGTGATCTATCTGACTCTACGGGTGGAACTCTATGAAGATTCCTCTTGGGCTGACCGACTAAGAGAGAATCTCGACCTTCTCGAGGAGCGAAGGGCTGTTGCGCATCTACGAACCCTCAAGTATAAGAAAGCCATAGCAAGACTCTACAACCATAGAGTACACCCTCGACAAATCAAAATTGGTGACCTGGTGTTGCGAAAGGTCGAGGTTAGTGATCCTACTTGGTCTCGAGGCAAATTGGCCCCGAACTGGGAAGGGCCTTACCGTGTGGAAAGCGTGGCCCGAGAAGGAACTTACACCCTAGTTACAACGGAAAGAAAAAGATTACCGAGGACATGGCACACATCCAACTTACGAAAGTTCTAAGTATAAATCCGAATAGTTGAACAAAAGAGAGTTGTTTTCATTCATAAAAGTTCTAGTAGATGCTTGGGCCGAGGGTCCAATAACACATAGAGACCCGACATGCCAAAAAGAGACCCCAATGACAAAACCAAAAGTTACAATGTTCCTATTCCGTAGGCGGCGGGGGTGAGTTGTCGAAGGGTTGCTCATCTGCCATCGGCATGTCTACATCCTCGGGAAGAAGGGCGAAGGGGTCTTCTTTGATCTCCACTCCAGGGTGTCAGGCCAAAAGTCGAACCGGTGCCAGTTGGTAGCCATATTCTAACGATACCCGTCCCATCCGGGCGAGGCTCATCTCAAACCCGGAAGACTTCTTATAGTCTTCGATGGCTTGCCTCGACAAATCCGCCCGAAGAGCATCCTTGGACCGAGTTAATTCTAGCAGCTCAGTCTCTATCTGCCAGACTTAGGTTTTGGCATTCCGAAGTTGACTATCGGAATCGTCAAGTCACCCACGAGACTCGACCAACTTCCCCTGCGAGTCGATAAGCTGCCTCTGTAGGTCGGCCAACAGCTCCTGAGCCTCACCTAACTCCGGCTCCACCGATTCTCGACATCGACTCGCTTCGTCAAGTTCGCCCTGAAGGTTGTCGGCTAAAGACTGAGCCTCCGATGCTCAAGCCTCAGCCTCAACCACTACATCGGGATCTCCACCCTCCTTTAGCCTCTACACTTCTTTGCGAAGGAGTTCTACTATATTGTCCATTGAAGTCTTGACTCAACCTGCATCGTGCACCCAGTCGAATAAGAACGCCTGATAGTGTTGACTCTACAAGATGAGGGTTGAGCTACGATGTCAAAGTCAAATGCAAAGTAAAGGAAAGATAAAGATGGGCCGAGAAGAAACGTACCAACACCATGGCCTTCGCTGCCTCGTCCATTAGCAGCTCGGATGACAAGGTGTACAAGTTGGAAGCCAGCTTAGGGATCTGCGTTGCTCGGATATACTTCACTAAAGCCTCCCCATCCAACCAAATCCCTTCCCTGTATGTCAACGGCATCAAGTTTTGCTCCAAGGGCGCGTCGGGAGCACGATCTGGCAGATTGCTCATCCGGATGGCATGATAGTCCCGGTCGTCCACTCCGGGATGGACGCTACATAGTTCTCTCATCGACCTCGATTTCGGCCTGGGAGTCGGTGTCTCTTCGGTAGGGCCAGTTGGTCCTTTACCATTGGTTGCCCGAGATGCAGATCTGTCAGTCTCATGGGAAGCCTGTGCTGACCCGAATCCTTACTCTTCTTCCTTTGGCCGTCCGAGTCCCCGGCTTAATGTTTGCTGGGAACCTCGGGCGCTCCTCTCGCTTCTTCTTCCGATGACCTCCTTGTTGCCTCTTCAATAGGGATCTCCTGCACCTCGGATGGCGAACGAGACTCAGCGCGTAGTGCTGGCGTTGGGGCCGTGGCTGGAGTTGAGGAGACGATTCCCAAGCGTCCCCCTCCTACTTTGTGATTGTCCCGCGTCAAGCTCAGACTCACCATCTCTGCAAAACCAACCATGAGTTGGAAGATCAGGTAACGAAACCCAAACGTGATGAATTAAGGCATACCACGGGAAGGTGGACTGAGGCCTGCCTCGACCAGCCACTCGGTTAAATTCTTAATTGCCCGAGAAGCAGATAGGATGCCCTTCAACTACCCGATCAAGATCGATTCCTCATCAGAAAGGTTAGGGCGGACGTTGCTAATGGAGTGGGTAGACCAGTTGACCCCAAAACCCCAACCCCAACTCCTACTCACGAACAAGAACCTAGCCTTCCAACCCTTGTTGTTTGAAGGGGCACCCCCGACCCTAAAACCTACCCGAGAGGTCAAGTAGTAACCACCTTGACCCTTACACAACCGGAAGCATGAAAGAAATAAGTACTGAGTCAGAACGATGCCTGACCCCTTACACTCTCCGAGAAAGGTAATAAGGTAGAGTCAGGAGTTCGGCGCTACTTGACTAGGTGATATCCGCCACCACCCAAAACACTCCTCGATAACTAGGTGAAGAGGAAACCTTAACCCAGTTTCCAGAGCATCTATAGAGATGTTGAACCCTTCGAGGCAAGGGTGGTAGGGTCGCTACCCCGACCCTGGAGCATGTAGGACATACTCATTCGGAATGTTGAAAAGCTTTCGAACCATAGCCAAAGACTTAAGACTCATGGTGGAGTCGAAGTCATGACATGACTTCATTACCTCTAAGGCCTGAAGAGCCTTAACGTCCACTGAGGTCATTACACCCAAGGACGAACTACAGAGATCAAACTGATCCCTCGAAGAGCCGCTAGGTCGACACTCCTCCGCCCGGGGCGGAGGGATAGGGGAAGAAGAAAAACTAGAAATGGAGAACGAAGGAGAAGACACTATCCCGGCCTGATGGAATAAGGGAAGCTGAAGGGAAAGCGGTTTGGATGACCGAGACGCAAGATCCAAAGGCTCAAGAAGGGGAACATCGGAAATGGATGTGATCTCTCACCACCACTACGGTAGGGCTTATAAGGGAGGCACCATTTCGACTTCCCAAGGAAGCGAAATGACTTCGCCTGGGGAATGCGCGAACCACATTGAGTGCTTTGTTGCTATGGTGCAATGAGAGCGCCACATAAGCCCTACGCTTGACGCACCAACATAGGGGTCAAATACACAACAAAACGCCTTTCATTCGTCACGTGCTCGCTCGACCGGCCACGCACGTTAACTGAACCACGTCGTGTGTGGATTGCACCAAGTCTTTTCCCGAGTTATGCACCTTAGCTAGTCCATCAATCTTTGCCCGAGTTGTGTACCTCGGCCAGTCCATCAGTCTTTTTTCTGAGTTATATACCTTGGCTAGTTTATTAGTCTTTGTCCGAGTTGCGTACCTCAACCAGTCCATTAGTCTTTGCCCGAATTGTATACCTCGGCCAGTTCATCAGTCTTTTCCGAAGTTATGTACCTCGGCTAGTCCATTAGTATTTTCCCAAGTTATGTACCTCGGCCAGTTTATCAGTCTTTGCCCGAGTTACGTACCTCAGCCAGTCTATCAGTCTTTGCCCGAGTTGTGTACCTCGACCAATCCATCAGCCTTTTCCCAAGTTATGTACCTCGGTCAGTTTATCAGTCTTTGTGTAAGTTGCATACCTCGACCAATCCATCAGTCTTTGCCCAAGTTGTGTATCTCGGTCAGTCCATTAGTCTTTTCCCGAGTTATGTACCTCGACCAGTTTATTAGTCTTTGCCCGAGTTGTGTACCTCGACCAGTCCATCAATCTTTTTCCGAGTTATGTACCTCAGCCAATCCATCTGTCTTTTCCTGAGTTATGTACCTCAGGCAGTTTATCAGTCTTTGCCTGAGTTGCGTACCTCGGCCAGTTCATCAGTCTTTGCCCGAGTTGCGTACCTCGGCCAATCCATCAGTCTTTGCCCGAGTTGCATACCTCGGCTAGTCCATCAATTTTTGTCTGAGTTGTGTGCCTCAGCTAGTCCATCAGTCTTTTCTCGAGTTATGTACCTCGACCAGTACATCAGTCTTTGCCCGAGTTGTGTACCTCGGCCAGTAGCCTTTTCTCGAGTTATGTACCTCGGCTAGTTTATCGATCTTTGCCCGAGTTGTGTACCTTAACCAGTCCATCAGTCTTTGCCCGAGTTGTGTACCTCGACCAATCCATCAGTCTTTTCCCGAGTTATGTACATCGGGCAGTTTATCAGTCTTTGCTCGAGTTGCGTATCTCGACCAGTTCATCAGTCCTTGCCCAAGTTGCATACCTCGACTAGTTTATCAGTCTTTGCTCAAGTTGCGTACTTCGACTAGTCCATTAGTCCTTGCCTGAGCGGTGTACCTCAGCCAGTCCATTGATCCCCACATAGAAACTCAAACCTCAGGGAATTAATAGGGGCCTTCCTCGCATCTGACAGTGAGCTCTCAGAAGCCTCCTTCGAGAGGGGGGTGGAGGTGAGAAGGGGGGGTGGGAGAGAGAATGATAAGGTAGATAATGGGCCAACCCAACCCATTAGCGCCAGCACCAGCTCAACTGCCACATCAGCATCTGAGTCAAACGAGGGCCCGCGCCACCGCCACAGCCACGTCAACATCCGAGGTGAAATCGACCAGACGCCATGCTAGCCGAGCTACCACCGCGCGCCATCAATGCCACAAGGAGCGCCACACTTTCGCTCCATGCCTTTGCGCCAACTGACTCTCCGTATGAAGCGGCGACACCCGAGGTGACTTCGGAGGTGTGACTGAGCGTACGACCAACCTCCCTCATAGCAAGTATAAAACCCCCTCCTAGCAACTCCAGAAAGGGGGGCTTTTTGGAATAAGCTAAAACATACAAAAACTCCTCCCGAAAAAAAAGTCGAGACACCAACTTAACCGTCAGAGGAGTCATGTCGGGCACCTCATCCCGACGAGACCTTTGAGCAAGTCCACATCGATAGCCACCAACCCGATCGGAGCACGAAGGAGCCTTCCCGAGATGCATAATTCCGAGACGAAGAACCAACCCGAACCAAGCGACCCGGCCCTCGACCGATGTGGATAAACTTACGTATTCGACAAAGATCAGACCATACTGACTCTTCAACTACGACATCAAATCCCACAACAACTGGGGTCATACAAGTTGACCACTCTTTGTCGATCACCACCTTCGTCGTGTCCGCTCCCATGCTATTGTCCGGGAGAGTTCGAAGTCATCTAAGTTAGGGGAGAGAGGGAGGCTTGTCTCATATGGACGTTTGGCATTAATCGTATACAAAAGGATATATATCTCATGTGTCATATGTTGTGTCTTCTACATGCCCTAAACCTATCTATCCTCTTGCCTAACTTGGTTTGACCAATGAGGACGGAGAGAGAAGCCATGGAAAAAAACAACTTTGACATGAAGCGATTGGTCAACACAATCTAACAGAGACATCGTGTAAAATTTGGCCTTTGACATGTTGTGTAAATCTATACACAACAAATGAGCCAGACTCGGTGGCTTGGATACATCTCAGGTTGCTGAGTCATAAGGGACCGAATGAGTCAGACTCGAGTATATTGTTTTGTATGCATGTAGCTACCAAATGAAGCTTAAATGTTTTATAAAACATGAGGTCGGACAAGCCGTAATTAATCACAGTTGGAACCGCTGTGTTAGGTTTATATTTTGTTAGAAATATAAAATATATAAATAATATTATAACAATTTTATATTGTAACGATAGATAATGATAGGAACAAATATGAATGAGTAACAAATCTACTATATAAAATTTTCATTATTATATTAAAAAAATAAAATTTCTTGAAAAAATAAATATTTTGACAATAAAATAGAGTAAATTTTATGTTAGCATCGGTGCCTGTAGAAATAGAATACGATGCCGCTATTTCCACACAAATGAATGGATAAGGAAGGAGGCTGTTGCTTCTTCTTCTCCAGCCGGTACTCATCAGTATGATCCAAAATGAGGCCACTCAGTCTTTGCTTCTACTACAACTTCTCCAGCCAGTGCTCATCAGTATGATCCAAAATGAGGCCATGCACTCTTTGCTGCCATCTGCAGAGTGATCATAACCTGAAGACAACTAATGAAATTTAATGGAGAAAAATGTTTAACATTAATCTTCTGTGTCATATCATGCTAAGATTCCTGTCACTGTCAGTTTGGCAGATGAGTTGAGTTGATGAATAGAATTAAAAAGTCAAAGAAAAATCGTCTTGTTACAGCAAAAAGTCAAAAAAGAATACCTACATAACGTAGACTCACTACATTCCCATGAATCAAATGCAAAAAGTCTGGTTTCTTCTCTTGCATCCCTCATCTGGCAGTGCCAACCAACCAAATGATAACAATGGAGAAGGCAGAGTCATATTTAGTGATCAACTACCAGATATCAATTTGACAAGGAGAGAAGCACAGTCAACATTCAACCGTTGTCTTCATTACAGCTGAGGAATTCCTGCTCAGAATCACCAGTCCTAATCATGTTCAACTCTGCTTCTTGTAGGCTTCGTCAACCAAGTTCAGGAAGAAAATTGAGCTAGATTTGCATTAAAAAGGATGAAGTCAAGTTAGAACATATAGCTTTATAGTGTACTCAGATCAGCTTTTCATCAGTAATTGTGGATAGATGATGATAGTAGAACTTGGTTGAAGCATTAATTAATTAGGTACCACACAGAAATTTCTCTTAAGAGTTCCAGTAATAGTGGATTGATTCATTCCAGGAATGCAAGAATAAATTCATTTGGTATTGAGGTATCTGACAAATTTCAAGTCTTTGAAGGTTGCATCCATACCATGCAGTAAATGCTTCCGAGGACTGCAACAAATGGGAAACCCTTACTTGTTGGTCTTAGGATTGAGATGCATGCTATCATCTCAGTTGACTTTGAAGTAAAAGAAAAGTTGGTGTGGCCTCCTTGGATGAGAAGTAAAAGAACTGATTTATGCTACCAGCTTTTCTTTGGATTATGTTGTTCACTGTATCAGATTATGCCAAATGAAGTCAGCTTCCATGTTCATGGCCAAGCTGATACATTGTTAGGCACACACATTTTTCTCTCAGAATCCATGGGGGGGTAAAAGAACATCAATAAAAGGGGACCAAACTCCACCAGAAAGAGAGTCAGAGTAATCTAATTCACCTCATTCTGGCAGTCGGATTCTGCTTCTCTTCCTCTTCTTCTCGACTTTGGTATAGTTCTCCTTGCTCTTGTTATATTCAGCACTGGCTTCTTCCTACAGGTTCAGCAATTTAGTTTATCTCTCTCTCTTTCTCTCTCTCTCTCTCTCTCTCTCTCTGGGTTTTCTTCCGTTTTTAGAATCATATTTCTTTGCTTTGATTCTTGGTATGTGATTGTCATTGCCATTTGCTGTTTTGTCTGTTTACGATCATAATTTCTTTGGTGGATTTAGTTCCACCTGTCTTGTTGTTGCCGTTTGCAGTTTGCTTCATGCATTCATGTTATCCATGGTTGTGTATATACTCGCATGAGAATGATTTCTCTGCCTCGTAAATGCCAGATGAACCAATCCTGCACCGCACCATGAAAGGACTCATCGTTGCATCTCATGGTTCCACCGAGACCCGGTATCGATCGGCGGGAGCAGAGTAAGCTCTACTCTCCTGTAAACTCCCTCACTTCCTCTTTTTGTGTGGCTTTGCATGATCTCTCATTCTTCCATTACCTGTCTCTTTTGTCCAGCGATGACACGGGCAAAAGAAAGCCTCCAAAGTGCAAAGTTCTCAGGGAAGACAAGTACAAGTTCCTGTTTTCGGAGAGGAGCTCAAGCTACAAGTTCGAGTCCTTGAAACTTGCCCTGTTCATCATCACGTGTTGCACGGTCTTAACGCTTGCTTTCTGTCCGATGATCCACAAAGAACGAGTCTTGTCGCGCTCAGGTTCGAGGTAACCAAAAACTCTCTTCGGTCTACTTGAATTGGTTGCCGAGGTTTTCGATGTTGAACTCCTCTTTCATGGATTTGTTGTTGTTGCTGCTGCGTAGGTCTCTGTTCGTGGACGTCGCGAGGATGTGGCAAACGACGCTCGCTGATCCTCGATACGTGTCACGTTTGGATGTTGTCTGGGACCAAATACCGAGCGTTCTCAAAGATGTAAATGCCGACGGAGGAAGTCTCAGGATCGGATTGCTCAATTTCAACTCCACCGAAGCTAGATTATGGCGGCAGACACTGCCACAAGCGGAGGTTTCCTCGGTTCATCTGGACTATGCTGAAACAAGCATCACCTGGAAGGTTCTCTATCCCGAGTGGATCGACGAGCAGGAAGAAAACCAAGTGCCCGCTTGCCCATCCCTCCCTGAACCCCAGATCGAGGAGGGAGCAAGGTTTGATGTTGTCGCCGTCAAGCTACCCTGCGATAGGTCCGGCAGCTGGTCCAGGGATGTGGCCAGGTTACATCTGCAGCTGGCAACGGCCAAGATCGCTGCAGCTTCTGCAGCAGAACACTCGCAGGTTCATGTGCTCATAGTTACCGACTGCATGCCGATCCCGAACCTGTTTACCTGCAAAAACCTTGTCCAGCACGAAGGAAATCTTTGGCTGTACAAGCCCGATTCAGCGGGATTGGAGGAGAAGCTTCGGCTTCCGATCGGTTCATGCGAGCTCGCGATCCCCTTTGAAGCGAAAGGTCAGTGTCTTGTGCCTGTTCTTCTGCTGCAACTCTCGGAAAGATTCATGAGCTGCGTTCCTGCGCGCAGTGAGGATGTACACCGAGTTCGGACGACGAGAAGCATACGTTACGATCCTGCACTCGGCGAAACAGTACGTGTGTGGCGCCATTGCAGCCGCCAGAAGCATTCGTCTAGCGGGATCAGCGAGGGATCTTGTGATACTCGTCGACGAAGCCATAAGCGAACAGGATCGAAACGGCCTCGAGGCGGCTGGGTGGAAGGTGAGAGTGATCGAGAGGATCCGAAACCCCAAGGCGAAGCGCGACGCCTACAACGAGTGGAACTACAGCAAGTTCCGGCTGTGGCAGCTCACGGACTACGACAAGGTTATATTCATCGACGCCGACCTGCTCGTGCTCAGGAACATCGATTTCCTCTTCGCCATGCCGGAGATCAGCGCGATAGGGAACAACGGGAGCCTCTTCAACTCGGGCGTGATGGTCATCGAGCCCTCGAACTGCACGTTCCAGTTGCTGATGGATCACATCGACGACATCACCTCCTACAACGGCGGCGACCAGGGGTACCTGAACGAGATCTTCACGTGGTGGCACCGCACCCCGAGGCACACCAACTTTTTGAAGCACTTCTGGGTGGGGGATACGGAGGAGAGGAAGAAGAAGAAGGACGGCATGTTCGGAGCTGATCCCCCGGTGCTGTACGTGATTCACTACCTGGGGCTGAAGCCGTGGCTGTGCTTCCGGGACTACGACTGTAACTGGAACTCGCAGAAGTTCTGGGGCTTCGCCAGCGACGCCGCGCACGCGACATGGTGGAGAGTGCACGACACGTTGCCGGAAGACCTGCAGAACCTGTGTCTGCTGTCGACCAAGAGGAAGGCTTTCTTGGAGTATAACAGGAGGAAGGCCGAGAAGGCCAACTACCCCGACGGACATTGGAGGCGGAACATTACCGATACAAGATCGGAGATATGCTCTGAGGCGTTCTGCAACTGGGAGAGCATGCTGTTGCACTGGGGCGAGAAGAGGCCGTCCGACAACAGCCATGGAAGTGTGGGTGGCACTGCAGCTGTGCCTAGCTCATGACATACTACCTTTCACTTCCTTCTCTCGTGCGACTGTCGCTGATATTATTTGATACACAGGAAGATGATTTCTACCTGCACACACGCTCAATAAATTTCATGCCGTTTCTTAAAGGGTGTCAGTTGCAACATTCATGTTTTTTTGTCTCCAATCCTTGTAAGTCTATTACATAAATGATTCGAAGAAAAGGTGGATTAATTTTGTTGTTTCATGCGACAAGTGGAAATCAAAGTTGACATGTTAACCTCAAGATATTCCACCAAGGTGGAAGAAATTAACACAAAAGCATTTATTGGTAGAGGAAGGAAGGCGTCAACCATAACAGAGTGCTCGAAAGAGGTGAGAGACTATTATATCTTTCTATATATATATATATATATATATCCTTCAGCAAATGCAATATCCCAAGCCATAAATTCCAAGGAGATATGATTCTGATAGGTCAATAGGTCAACCTGCATTAAATGATTTACCGTTGTTTCTTCCGAGTGCGTAATTGGCATGTCACTCCTTGCGGGTTGTGATGTCTGCTTCTTCTTCTTCTTCTTCCACCCACACTTTGCTACAAGTGATCAGTATGTGTTGGGTGCTGGTAGATGTGGAGATCCAACAAAGGTAAGTGCATGGACCGCACATCAGTAGATAAGCTGATGGTGAAAGATTTGAGGGCGGCAACAGAAGAACAGCACATGCACATCCATCTTATCCGTTCGGTCCTTTTCGATAATGGTGTGAAGGAGTCGGTCTCTGTTACCGCCACTTAGATTAGCTTATGCAAGCAACAATGGTGGAGCTCCCACTCGACCAGCTCTGTAGCATCTCAGAACATACCATGGAAACCTACAGTCCTCTGGATTTTATTGTGCATATCATAGTATATTAATTAATATTCCTGCTCAAATCGCAGCAGAAGACATCAGATGATTGTTCTATAGATCAAAGGGTATCCATTGATCCCCCTGTATAAAGTTGTCCACGGAGTAGATTCCTAAATGCTCTGCCGGGATCTGGCTGCTCCATGGCACTCTTGCGGACGCATTAGCTCCGGGACCAGAGCTTCCGAACTCTCCGTAGAACAGCGTCTGCAGCGCGAAGTCGCCGCTCCATGGCTCCCAGCCCTCCGGCCTCACGATCTCCGCCAAGTTGCAGTTGATGAACACCGTCCTCGAGTACTCCTTCCATGGCCTCCCGAGGTACGTGCGGTGGACCGTGGGGTTCGAGCGGTAGAGCGCGAGGTACTCGTCGCTCCCGTTGATGGTGCAGTGGTCGAACACGAAGCCGGTGGCCTGGGCGGGGTCGGTGCGGCCGTGCGCGGTGACGGTGTTGGACTCGCCGTGCTCGGGGTTGAGCTGACGGGGGAGGACGAAGACGAGGCAGTCGTGGAAGACGACGGCGGAGTTGCCGAAGATGAAGTCGACGGTGCCGGAGATGCGGCAGGACTTGTAGTACTGGCGGAGGGAGTGGGCGTAGAGGGTGTCCTGGTGGCCGAGGAACTCCACCGACTCGAGCACGGAGAGGTCGCTGTCGGAGCGGAAGGCCACGGCCTGGTGCTTGTCCGGCCCGGCGGTGTTGGCGAAGGTCAGGTCCCGGGCCATGAAGCCATCTCCACTCACGCCTGTGAACAAGCAAACAGATGAGAATTTCTCGGTTACAACTAAACGACAGGAGTCGAACACTTGACGCTGTCCTGTCTCTGCAAGCAGATGAGGTCAAGCATCTCGTGACTGTGATCGAGGATAAAGTGACCCGTGACGAAGGACGGAGACAAGCTATGATCGCAACTGCAAGGCATTTGCACCCGTGAGACTGCAGTCATCCATGGTCGATGCCCGAGAGACGTCAGATGCACGCGTGGGACACGTTGTGCTGCCATCAAGCTCTCCTCACCGGGAAGGAGTAGGTGATGACTGCTGCATCAGGTCATGGCAAGTCGTAGCAGTAGGAAGACGTCGTTTTCGTTATTAGGGCTTATGATCTGGTATTCCCAAGGCATCCGGTGGAGCTCTAAATTAGATCTACGTCCCGTCATTCAGTGCATGATTCATGCATTGACATGAGTTATCCTCATTCTGTAATCTCTTACCAGGATTGGACTGAGGATTCTTATTGATCGCACAAAGGAAACTATAAGTGCTAATTCTGAGGAAAGTTAAGTCTGTACTCACCGACGGTGGCCGTGTTATAGGTGGTGACGCCGACCGTGTCGGCGTTGAGGGAGCCCGTAATGACCGTTTTGCCCATCCCGTCCCCGATAAATACCAGGTTCGTCTTCTCGAACGGCACCCGGACCGTCTCCTCGTACACCCCTTCCTTTATGTAGATCACGTACCCGCCGGCGTTGTGCTCCGGCGCAGCGTCGACCGCCGCCTGAACCGCTCCGAACTGGCATCCGTCCTCCTTGCAGACCGTTGCGTCCGGCGGTGTCCCCGGCTGCGGGAACTCCTTCCGGGCGGTCACTCCGCTTGGTGACGCCGAGGTGGCGTCCGGCCAGTACCCGTCCCTCTCGGTCTGCGGCGGGGCCCAGAGTGAGATGTCGGCGCCGTAGCGCTGCAGCGCGGCCACCATGGCGGTGGCGGCGCCGGTGACGTTGGCTAGGTCGGCGAGGAAGGTCATGGCGTCCGCCACCTGCTGGGTACCGTTGACGTACTTGAGGGCGGACCAGCAATCGTACTGGTAGAGCTCCGAGGCGCCGGCAAAGGCGCGGGCGTCGGCGAGGGCGCCGGCGGGGAGCGCCCCGAAGGCGGCTGCGAGGCGGTGGTTGGAGAGGGAGAGGAACTCGAGGCAGTTGCGCGCGGCGTTGGTGCGGTTAAGGTTGGAGGAGGAGGCGGAGGCGTCGAGGATGGCCTGGGCGTTGGCCCGGGCGGTCTGGAGGCCGTTTGATGCAGCGGAGATGGCGGCGAGGGCGAGGTCGAGGGCGGAGGGGTTGGCCGGGAGGGAGGGGGAGAGGTGGGAGAGGGCGGCCTGGCAGAGGTCCGGGGAGCGGGTGGCGCTGCAAGCCTGGCGGATCGCGGGTGAGGCATCCGCCTTGGGGCTGGGGATGGGGGCGTGCGTGCGGTGTTGACGGCCGTGGACGGCGTCGGAGGAGGTGGAGAGGAGGAGGAGGAGAAGGAGGAGCAGCGGGCGAAATAGGGAGGAAGCCATGGAGCGGCGGATGGACTGCCGAATCAATTGGATATTCCTAGTGTATCTTTCTTTCCGCGGGCAGATGAAGAATTAATGTTGTATAACGCTCGCGTGCTCACGGTAGAAATAGGGAGGGGCGGACGACGTGGCCATATCACCGTAGAGAGCGGAGCAAATGGTTGAAACTGGAAAGAAGGGCGAATTCGTTATAAAATACTCATATTTTGAGTACTTTCCCAATTATATCCGTCTTTTCGTTTTTTTCCCCAAAGAATACAACTAGTTAAAAAAAATACTTTAATTATTTCTCAATTTTTTAATTTATTATAGTATTTTGATCTATTATAATATTTTTTTAACCTGTTGCAGTATTTTAATCATCATAATAAAAAATTATAAAACCTATTTAAGCCTAGTAAATGAGTCAAATGAATAAAAACACATTACAAATTATTTTGATATGTAATAGATATTTATACTAATTTAGAAACAACATCATCTAAATAGAAATAAAAAAAATTAATTTATTGTAATATTCTGATCATCATAATAAAAATACTATAAACCCTACCCAAAAACATTGATAATGATCAAAACGAACTCTTAACATCACAAACCGATTACATGTCTAAAAATATAATGTCTTTCTACGAGTACTAACAACCAAAGTTCTATTTAGAGTGTTAAAATAAAGATTTGATAGAAATTTTCTTAGAGCTATTTTAGGTATTTTTAAATTATCAGTATATTTTAAAAAATAAATTTGAAAGTATCTATTTAGAATTACTTAAAATATGATAATTTTTTTTAAAAAATATTGACAAAAAAAAAAGAGATTTTCAACTTAATGGATGATAAGGAGAAAAGTCACATCTTAATTATAGAAGTTAATATTTTGCCCATACTATATAGAATAGCCCCATCATACTATAAAAGATCATCAATTTACTCTTACTTAAGTGTGTTATTATTTATCTGAGACACTTTTATCGATGCTTATCTTCTTCCAGGTTGGCCCACTAGCAAACACATGAGTCATTTTTTCATGCAGGCTAGGACAAGTAGGGTTGACTAAGACATCACTAATAATCACTATATCATTTGGTCGAGGGCTGCATGTTGTATGAGTGCCTTATTATTGATAATTGATGTTCTTGATGCTCCACACCTCTACTTTTACCCAAATGCCCATACAGTAGTAATAATTATTTAATGATCTTGGCATCACCTCTCTGGTGGCAACAGCTACCCATATGTTTGTGTTGACCAACGTCTTCATGAACTTTCCTAGCAAGTTTAGACATTGATAAGGATAATGCAATCAGTCGCCCCCCCTAATTCCCTGGATGGATCAATTATTGCCTACTACCCCCTCCCTCCCCCTAGCAACTCGTAGCACCCTAGACCCCAATAGAGATAACTTGTAACATCTCTTATTTCTAAATTTTTATAAAAAAAACCTTATTTGTAATGTAAAATATCTGCTTTTAGTTGTTTATAAGACCTAATTATAAAAATTGAGGATATGTTTGTAAAATCAAAGGTTTTAATTATAAATATTAATAATACAAGGACTAAAATATAAAATAAATAAGACAAATTCCATCACCTCTACATCTCTTCTTTCGTTCCTTAAGGAACCTAAGAAGGCTTGAGGCAGTGGAGAAGAGAGGAAGATATAAAATTTTGAAAGAGTGCATCTTAGAACATGATATATCGCATGTTTAGATGTAAAACTATAAATATAAAATTTTTAAGATTATGATATTTCTACTTTATTTTAGTCATAACTTTCTGCACTGAACAATGATTTGGGCAAAACCTAATTTATCTAAAAATAGACTCATATATCTTTCTTTTGATACCAAAATTGAAAATTTCATAGTCCTAATTGCTTGCCCAAATGTTCATTTTAATTGATCCTATAAAATCTGTAAAATAGAGATTATAATTTCTAGTCTCTTGATACTAAATTACTAGTAACTCTTTAACTAGAAATCTACTTCATATGAATACTATATTTTTCTAGAAACTAGATTTGTGTATCTTTCATTCTATACCTTGATTTAAAGATTTGGAGTTCAAATGCTTGCCCAAACGTCTATTATATTGACCTCGCAAAATTATACAAAACAAAGATGACCTTTTGCTACTAAATGGCTTGTAACTCTTTCTTGAAAAATCTAATTCATATAAAACTTAATTCACCTAAAAGTAGATTAATATATCTTTCAAATGATACTAATTTTGAGTAAATTATAGCATAATTGGTTATTCAAATTATTTACAATATGACTCCTGAATTATGTCATAATAGAGCTTTTGTCAATTTTGTCTATTCTTATTTTATTTCTTTGGAAATTGAATTCATCTAGAATTATTTCTTCGATTGAACTATATGTGTTTGCTTTGAATTCTTGAATACTCTTGTCCTTATTTCTTTGCCCATTTGAATGCATTGTGAAGGTTTATATTTGCATCGTATTATTTCATATAGGCACATGTATATTTTGTTATTCCGCATGTGCTTCCGATATATGCCAATTTTCTTACTCAAAATATTTTTTTTGTACTTTAGTATTTGTGGGATAATGTTAACCTTTTCTAGAATGAAAAATAGAGTTATGCTTGAGCTCACGATGCTCTATCGACCCCTTTGACTTTAGCCAGCCAGACATGGGTGAATGGAGCTCCGAAATGTGGGAGACTTATGTCTGATGGTCATAGTGGTGGTGCTGAAGACAAAAAGTAGGTATATCAAAAAATAATAATAATATTTAAAAATAAAGAAAAAAAGTGTCTTAAGTAGTGATTGAGATCCCAACCAGAGGCACTTAGGAGGACCTCCCGCTTCACTGTTATATCAAATAAATGTCTCGAACCGTAACTTATACACTTTCTTCTTCAGAGGAATAATCAAAGCTTCTTGGAGGTATTCCATGAGCCGAATGCCATCCTTCCAGACAATCTAGGAGGCATTCGGTCCCTCCCAATATGCCACCAATGGGCCTCTTTCATTAGGTCGGAGAGATTCATAACTTTCATTGTAGCAAATGACATGTGATAGTGCTAACAAAGTTCTCAAAGCTGAAGTAGCTAGCTTTGCTGGGGGAGGCATGATGGCTTCGACTGGAGCAAGAACTGGTCCCTGAGTTGCTAGAGCCTTAGAGGAGAAGTCGGTGCTTTGCCTCTTCTTCAAGTCCCCAAGATTTATCCCTACGAAGTAAGAATGGAGGATTAGACATTTTCTAATCAAATCTAGAGAAGATACCTTGGGAGGCGATGCATATCCTGAGGGCCAAGAGTCAAATCGACATAAATTAACTAGTCATCATCTATAGACATGATGGTAGAGGAAGAAGAGATGATCTTTCCTAACTGAAGCACATTCCTTCTTTCCTCAAATAAGAAAAGGGGGTGGGGGAGGAAGGGGGTATCGATGAAAGTATGTGTCGATCAATGTAGATTGAAACCTCAGTCTAAACTAGTGTTGATAAAGAAGTATCACTGCTTTCAACTCTTAGTGGAGGTCGAGACACCTCTCATTGTGAATCCCTCTTAAGTTGTGAGATAGTATTCATTGGTCCTCTTGCAAACTAAAAAATAAGAGTGAAACAAATTCAAAGTCAGGTTAATATCGACATAACAACGCTTCATAATAAAGAAAGATGACTAGATAGCACTATAGTTAGATGTCATTTGGGAGGGAGAGATCCTCCAGTAGCAGCAGAGGACAACGAAGGGGTGTAGGTGGAATCTATGTCCAGCCTCCAATGTATTACGAGTACATGTACTTGCATTTAAGTCGATTTACTTCATGATAGTTACGTAGGCTCAATAGTAGTTTACCTAAAAGAATTATTCTATTTATATGATAGAATATTTTCTTTAGGCGTAATCTATTACAAAGATCTATTAATTTATTATTACTCATGTTAGTTCTTATTCAATTATGAATGTACTTTTTACCTTTGTCCTGACTTGACTTGAGTGATACTATTTAAGTTGACTCGATCATTCCACAACTAGACTGTGAGCTCAAATTTGATCCGATTTTTGAATTGGATTGGATCAGATCCAATCTCTCCGATATTGATCTTATTGAATGTCAATCCATGGATGTACACTCGAGTCATCTTCTCAGTCGTCTACTCCCTTTATAAAACCTCGACTGCCCCCCACCCCCCTTCTTCAGCAACTCTTTTCATTTCTCACAGGGTCGACGACGGCGGGCTGATCAACGCTTTCATTAAGTACCCCCAGGCTAAGTTCGTGATTCGTAATATCCGATCTCTTTATTGCCTCTTTATCCTTCGATCTGTGCTATTTCTTTCATTATCTTAGCAGAAATTTAGGTTTTTTTTTTCTTTGTCTGACTGTAATGTTGGTCTGTCTTAAAAGCGATCCACTTCTTTTGTTTTGATTCCATATCTTTTTTCCTGCAAGATTTTCTAGCTCTGTTGATCGATGTGGATGTTGTTGAGTAATTAAGTCTACAAATCCAGTCGATTGGAATCTGAAATTCTAATTAGTTGTAATGTTTTAGGAACTAGGTTGTGTATGGTACCTCGCTTGTAGATCTACATGGACATAAATAGTTCGTCTCTAGTCCCGCATTTTAGAACTTTATATTCATGATATTTTTTTTTTTTTTGCTTTTATTCCTTTTTTGTGATTCAGCTCTTCCAAACCTGGTATGTAGTAGATATGAAATCGAGTTAGATATATATGATTCAAGTTATTAGTTCGCTAATGATCTTCATCCATATATGGTTGTCTGTCAAAGAAGTTCAATATCTTATTTTAGTAAGATCTTATATTTCTTCCCTTGTTTCCTTCTTGATGTTCGATACTTTCCAAGGTATATGTGCCCTTACTTGATGATTCCTGTCCTATAATTATGTGCAAATTGATTCCTGTCCTTTTTTGAATTTCAGCTCTTCCAAATCTGGTATTTAAGTAGACCTGAACTCGAGCTAGTTATATATGATTCTTATTTTTAATTCACTAATTATCTTTATCCTTATATGGTTGTCTGTCAAAGAACTTCAATATCTAATTTTAGTAAGTTCTTATTTTTCTTTCCTTGTTTCCCTTAATGATTTCTGTCCTATGATTATCTTCAAATTGAATTTCGTCTGATTTTCTGCAATGATTTAAATAGTGTCCTTGTTATTGTCGTTGCATTAGATTTCTTTGAGTTTACGTTCTTCCCATACTGAATGATAATTACACTTCGCAAAAATTATATCATATTTGAAGTGTTGCATCAGACAGAGTGTCATGTCATTATTGCCAGTATTGATTGGCAATGACCATGTCATTTGTCTTGTAACATTTCTTAGTGTTTGCATTTTTAGTCTTTGTGTCCATGCAGTATGGTCTTCATCTCTTGTGTTTGCAATACAATCTACTTATGATATCAGATCTCCTATGTTCATGTTCTTGATTAGGTTATATTCTTTTTTTTTATCTTTGGATGTTCATTAAAATGGTAAACTTTAAAATTTTCATATTCTCCACAAAGTTCAGGCCCAATTCCTGTTACATTATCTTGTTTCTTATGAGTATGAAACTTGTTTTAATCTCATCCTATAAGTTTTTATGTTTCTGGGTCATGCCATCTGATGTTGCTGTCATGTTTACAATCGTCTACAATGTTTTTGAAATTGACTTTTTCCTTCTTATTGCTTATTGAATTGTTGTTAATTCAGTAAAATATCTGGTTTTCGAATTTATTGTAACATTAAGTTGCTGCTTACAGGATTCTGCTTGCATATCAAATGTCTTTTGACATCGGAACGGACTATCCTTGGTTTCTTTGGTGTAACATTAGGTTGTGGTGTTCTCATCGAGTAAAATTTCGGCATTGGACATGATAGATATTCAGAGGTTTTGTCTTGGAACTGGACTTAATAGATAAAGAATTTGTGAAATTTAGGTTAAATATTTGATAGGTATAAATTTGTAGTTCTGAGTTTATAAAGATTGTTACTGCTATGAAATTGAGGATAGCCTTGATAAGCGCAGATTTTATTCTTGTTGGACTAATCACACATTTCAAATATCATTTTAGTATAGACAGGAAAAATCTTCATTTTGATGGCGAAGGCCTTCCTCCCTCCGGGCTTCCGTTTTCACCCAACTGATGTTGAACTTGTTTGGTACTACTTGAAGAGAAAAATAATGGGAAAGCCTTTTCACTTTGAAGCTATTGCAGAAGTCGAACTGTACAAGTTTGCCCCTTGGGATCTTCCAGGTACTGTTATATATAGTTATATGCATCTGATCCTTTTTCTAGATACGAATATCATCTCACTTCTAATATGTTTAACTTTAAGATGCCTAGATTTGCATAGTTATTATTTCTCAATGATCGAGTATGATCACCTAAGAAGCCCTGAGTCAGTACATTTCTTTTGTATGCACCTCTCTTTTATCTCTTAGATCAGTGTTGTTTCTAAATGGTTAGTTTTTATCTGTGCAGACAAATCTCAGTTGCGTAGTAAAGATCTTGAGTGGTACTTCTTTTGCCCTCGAGATAAAAAATATCCTAATGGCTCTAGAATAAATCGTGCAACGGATATTGGTTACTGGAAGGCTACTGGAAGGGATAGATATGTGATTCATGATTCTCAGACTGTTGGGATGAAGAAGACTCTAGTTTTTTATGAAGGGAAGCCTCCAAAAGGCAAAAGGACTGACTGGGTGATGTATGAGTACAGGCTACTAAATCGGCAATTGGTTGATGCTGGATTCTCACAGGTTTTGAGTGTTTCTTAATTAGCAAATCAGTTATATTTCTTAATTCCTTTGCTCTCTCATTGTGTGTTAATTGTAAGACATTAGAAAAATAGTGTGTCACCATTAACGATTTAGGGAATGTCAATGTATGTATTTCTTACCCCAGCAAGTTGAAGGATTATTTGTATGACTTGAGCCTTGGTTGTTCAAGTCATAAAAGAAGCTAACATGCATAACTTACATCCATGTTTAGGTAAAGAAGTCATAGTTTGCCAAGGAACACTTTAGTTTTTTGGAAGCGACATTCCTAGGCACCTAGGATATTGTTTGATCTATATGATAAGTCCAACTCTTGGGTTCAATCAGTATATTTGACAACATGTTCATGAGGCTGCATTCCATGAAAAAAATTTATTCACCCTATGAAAACCGAAGAAGCATGTTTATGTACAATTCGTGCAATTGACCATTGTCTTAACAATCTAAATCTGTCACAACTCGAGCTTGATGGGTTAACTGTCGTATCAATTTAGCCCCCTCACCATGCCTAAATACTAGGTTGACTCTAATATCAAATGTCACGACCTAGGCCTGATGGGTTAACTGGTTTATCAATTTAGTTTTGACCTTAGTACACTCATCAGACCCTTATAAGCCAATCTTAATCTTGTCCATTTTTGATGTGGGATTAATTAGGGATGTTATAAAAATCTTTAAAAATATTTTTCATGGAATTTGGGACTCCCATGTACTAATCTTTCTTGTTTGTAATATCATTACGTAGAAGTTTTCTTGTCAGTTTCAGTCAATTTGACCATTCGTTTAACAAAAATTAATTATTATGTTACACTTGATTACCATACATTTCCTCATATATTAAACTCAACTTCCTCATTTTACATTACAGGAAGCATATGTGCTCTGCAAAATTTTTCAAAAAAGTGGTCCAGGTCCTAAAACTGGGGAGCAATATTGTGCTTCATTTAACGAAGAGGACTGGGAGGATGACACAATTTCTGAGAATTCTTTTCCTCTTCCTTCTGTGTCTTGCTCAAATGCGGAACCATTAGACAATCAGACTATACTGTTGGATCCTGTTAGTCGGCAACCTGTGGCCTCCAGTCATGTTGAAGTGCCTTCTGATCCTGATCTCCTTGATGCTGATGGAATATGGCTGGATGAGGTGGCAGAGTTTCTTAATAGCTCTCCACACATAGAGGCTGCTGGTGACCCATTCATGGTTTGATTTCTTTTCTGAATACGTTGATGCAAATTCATGATTTTTTTATGTTGATTGTGATCATCTTTGTTAGTTTCCTTGCAGATGTCTGACTTGGCCAGTCTTGACATGCATGTTAACGAAGCCTCTGCAGTGGATCATGAAGGAAATTATGATGAATTTAGGAACCTCTCTTCTCATGCAATGAATTCTGGCAATATCAATCACCCGGAGAATGATCTCGGTGACAGTGAACAATATGTGGAGCTGAATGATTTTTGCTTCACAAGGGGTAATGACTCCACTGAATCCATCATGCCAAATGTTCCATTTGTTCAACATGCATCAGCTCAATGTTCCACATTTCAGAACCAGAGTCCCATGGCCGATCTTATTTCTTACCTTGACAATGGTGTTGTCGCTTCTTTGTGCAATCCTCTTCGTGCAGTACCTGATATTATCAGCGAAGAATCTTCACGGAATATCCAGGTGCATATTTAGTTTATATATTTTTGTTGCTTTTATCAATTTAAATTTTGTTTAAGAATATAGCTTTTGTTGTGGATCTAATTATTGCTATGGATTTATCAGATTGAAGATTCTTTGAGATCTATGCCACATCTGAATGCTGTTATTTCTGGACACGAGCACCATCATCTGTTGCAAGAGTTCCCTTCAGCTCGTTTCAACGGCCCCTTTTATTGATCTGTTTTATGCATCAGAAGTCATCGCTTGTCATAATTATGTGCCTACTGTCGTCGTCGACGATAGATATTGTGAAGAAAAGACAAGGAATACAGACAATTTCAGTGCATCTGTTGTACACATAAGAGAGATAGATGATCATTATCGGTGTTCCCATGCAGAAGTTGACCTTTGGTGTGATTCAGTTCTTTGGCAAATCTTTTTCGGTGGTCATGACTGTCCCATATTCCCCTAAGTGGGTCAAGAACTAGTAATCCAAATTGTGTCACTTGAAGACGGATCTATATAGGACATTAAAGTTGTTGATGTTTTGCCATGCTCTTAACAGTATCTGAAAACGATCTGACTTATTCTGGCCGGATGAGTGTGGTGTTAATTGCTGAATGCAGCTCGAGGTATCCATTTACGGCAGACCAGCTGGTGTTTGTTCAAATGCCAGTGAACAAGCCGGAGATGCAGACCACAGGGAACCCGTCAAAGGTGGGCAACAATAAGAGCATCCGTTGCAATGATCTACCAACCAACGGTTCTCCTTCAACAGCCACCTATCCCCCTTCCTTCAACAGCGGCTCCTACGGTTCTCAACTCGTACCAATCCTTCATCTCTCTCTCTCTCGCTCCTCTCTTCCTCTGAAGCAGCGGGAAGAGCCGGCCATGGCGCCCAGCAAGATCCGGAAGGCGCTGGGGGCCGTAAAGGACAAGACGAGCATCGGGTTGGCGAAGGTGAGCAGCAGCGCGACGTTGTCGGACTTGGACGTGGCCATCGTTAAGGCGACGCGGCACAACGAGCTGCCGGCGGAGGAGAAGCACATCCGCGAGATCCTGAGCCTGATGTGCTACTCCCAGGCCTACGTGGGGGCGTGCGTGTCGTCGCTGTCGCGGCGGCTGGGCAAGACCCGGAGCTGGACGGTGGCCCTCAAGACGCTCATCCTCATCCACCGTCTGCTCGTGGAGGGCGACCCCGCCTACGAGCGGGAGATCTTCTTTGCCACCCGCTGCGGCACCCGGATGCTCAACATGTCCCACTTCAGGGACTCCTCCGGCTCCGACGCCTGGGACTTCTCGGCCTTCGTCAGGACGTTCGCGCTCTACTTGGACGAGCGGCTGGACTACAGGATGCACGGCCGACGCAAACGGCGCAGCAGCAACATCTACAAGGAGGAGGTCGACGAGGAGACCGCTGCTGCCGCTGAGCCGGCGTCCTTGAAGGCCAGCACGCCACTGAAGGAAATGACGACCGACCACCTCTTCGCCAGAACGCGCCACCTGCAGCACATGTTGGAGCGCTTCCTCGCATGCCGGCCCACAGGTAGTGGCATTCCTCATGTCCCTTATTAACATTCACGTAATGAACTTTAGTCAATACGATACGCAGGTGCAGCGAAGCAAAAACGCGTGGTGCATGTCGCGCTTTACCCCGTGGTGAAGGAGAGCTTCCAAATCTACTACGACCTCGCCGAGATCATGAACATCTTCATCGACCGCTTCGCGGACCTCGAAATCCCCGAGTGCGTAAGCGTCCATGAGATCTTCTCCCGCCACGCCAAGCAACTTGACGAACTCGACCTCTTCTACGATTGGTCCAAGTCCGCCGGTATCTGCCGCTGCTCCGAGTACCCCGACGTCGAGCGTATCACCCCCGAGAAGCTCGAGGTCATCGACGAGTTCATCCGCGACAATGCCGCCCTCGCCCACGCCAAGCGGCAGCCTAGCCCGAAGCCGGACCCTGCGCCGCCTCAGGACGAGTCTCACTACGAGATGGATGACGTCAAAGCGTTGCCCCCGCCGGAGACCGACGCCGATGGCACGAAGCAGGAGCTTGCGGTCGTCGTCGAGGTCAAGGATGACTCCTTAGAGAAGAAGAAGGAAGAGGATGAGGCGGTGGACTTCTTGAACTTGAAGGAAGACGCGTTGACGGGAGAAGAGCACCGAGAGAAGCTGGCGTTGGCGTTGTTCGACGGCAGCCTGTCGGCGGACGCAGCGCCTAAATGGGAGGCGTTCGTGAACGACGACCCGTCCGACTGGGAGACGACGCTGATCCAGACGGCAAGCAATCTCTCTGGCCAGAAGGCGTCGCTCGGCGTCGGCCTCGACATGGTGTTACTCGACGGGATGTACGCGCAGGGGCAGGCCCGGGTGGGGCACGGGTACGTCGTCAGCGGGAGGGCGAGCAGCGACATGCTCCGCGCCCCAGAACCGCAGCCGATGCTGGCACTGCCGACGCCGCCGGTGGACGGGGCGACGAACGGCATCGGGGGCGACCCGTTCGCTGCATCGTTGATGGTGCCGCCGCCGTCCTACGTGCAGATGTCGGACATGGAGAAGAAGCAGCGGCTGCTCTCGGAGGAGCAGCAGGTGTGGCAGCAATATGCCAAGGTTGGGATGCAGGGCCAGCTTGCGTTGGCCACGCTGCAGCATCCTCCTCCCGGTGCTTACGGTGTGATGGGTGGATATGCTCGTATGCATTGAGTCATTTGGGGTCGAGTTGGGTATTAAGTAGCTCATCACTTGTCCATATCGAGACGATAATGGATTTTATGATACAAAATTCAAATAAAATGACTATTAATTTAATATAAAAATGTCACGTGCTGTACTTATTTTTGCTGAAGATTTATATAATAATATATATGAGTTAAAATTAATTAATAATTATAATATATATATATATATATATAATATCCCTAATGTTTATAATATTATGATGAGTTTTTATTGTAGTCCGTTAACAATTAACTTATAGTAGCTGACTTCGATTAACTACAATGGCATATTTATAAGCGTTTAGTTATAGAATGATATATAAGTTTAGCTAACTTCGATTAACTACAATGGCATATTCATAAGTTTTTAGTTTTAGGATGATATATAAATTTAGACGGATAACCACTAACTTTTCATGGAGTATATACATATAATTTTATTGAAAATGAAAGATGAATATTTAAAATAAAAACTCACTTTTTATATTTTTTTTCCCCGAATAGTGGCCCTATTTTTTTCCTAATAGTATCTATATATTCTGGAATCTCGAAAATACCTTCCATTTCTTTCTTCATCTCTTTGACCCTACTTGTCAACCGTTATCCCTTCTATCACTATTCAATTATTAAAAAATATTTTTTTTTAATTTTAACAATTTAATTTATAATCAAATAAACTAGATAATATCAATCTAGAAATAATTTCGTTTCACTATTTTAGTTGACCAAATAATATTAAATTATCATAAAATTTTATAAAGAATCAATAGATATATAAAACTAAATATATAAAAAAATTTAACTTAAAATATAATCATTTGGAGGTTAAACTATTATAGTGAAACTAGTTTTAGACTATCTTAATTTATAAACCATATATCTTGGGTGTATTGATATTCACTCAATTTCAAATCTCATTAAACCCTAAAATTTTTAACATATATTAAAAAATCGAGTCTAATCATATTCCAAGAAAAGTCAATTCAACTAAAATAATTTTTTTTTGAAAATAAGAGATTCTGAATACCTCACCCTCATAACTCTATATAGTAGTCTCATATAAAATCATCATAATAAAGGTTTTAAAACATATAAGGTTCATACAAAATTATCTAAAAATTAATTTGAAACTTAGGTAATTCAAAAGTGACTAAAACTAAAATATTAGGTATAACAAGGTAATAATTATATTTTTCTTACCTTAATCCTTCTAAGAATCAAGATCTTTATAAGATCTAAGAGAAAAGAGTAGAAGTGATGATTAAAGTGAGGCTAGTTTTAGTAAGCTTTACCTTAAAAGGTGACCAAGAGGTCATTGGTTTCAATCCCATTAGACCTCTTTTTTTTTTTTTTTTCTTAACATAATTCTAATGTTAAGCAACCCAATTTTAGCCTAATTTGGTTTGAAACAAGAATGACATTTTTTTATCTAAATTTATTATTCAATCTCACTTATAGATCTTAGCATTTTTAGTGTAACACTCCTCTTTAGTTTGTATCTCTATTTAATTTTTTATTACTCCATCCATGTATAAGTAATTTATTATCCTTCATATATAATGTTTAAATAGTGATGGACAAAATATTCAAGTCTTGATATTCATTTAAGGTATATTATAATTCAATCTCATACTTAAAGTCCACTAGTACACTTAGACTCGTCATACTTAACCTTGTTGCACCACTAATACACTTAGACTTGTCATACTTAGCCTTGTTGCACCGAAAGAGCATATATTTTTACTATAAAATATATTTAAAGTAGGCGTTGTTGCTTATATATGCTCAATTAATATTTCATAGAACATTATGAATAATATTTTTGAAAAGAATATACTTTAATTTTAAAAGAAAAAATTTATGAGCATATTATTTATCATATTTATGAAGTATAAATATCATAAAGTATATCATTAAATTAGTGTATATATATATTATTTGTATTTCTTTTAGCATGCTAGTTGTAATTCAATATGTGTGAGACTTGAGTAATACACTGCCTATCGTTGCACTGTTTGTCATTCCTTATTGTGCCCCTCACCTTTGTGAGCAATAACTCTTCCCTATTGATATGTCACTGTTTTTTTTAACTGTGATTCCCATACAAACTTTAGCAATTCTATTTATGCTTTTGCCGCTATATGAAGCAAAGAATGAGAAGATACCACTTATAATAGGGTCATGATAAATATGATTGATTAATCGATCCTGCCTTGCTATTAAGGGGTGGTAGCCAACAGCAAGCAAGGGTGGAGGTGACAATTGAGTCGCCCCCTCGCTTCCTCTGCTTCATGGGACAACAAAGACGTAGGCAATGGGCTATCTTACTATTGACAATAACACAAGAGACAACAATCACTTCTTACTTGGGTAGAGATTAGGAACACGATAAAGAAGGAGGGTGACCACCTATGGAGAAGGACACACGCGGAGGTGAGGAGTGCAATAAGAAATGACGAACGTTGCGACGATAAATGAACAATATTGATGAGACGAAGGCGATATCCTGACATTGATAGGGTGGAGACGAAAATAAAAAAGATAGTTTTAAGATTATAGAAAACAGAGGTGCTACACGAGGGAAAAAGAAAAGAGAAGTTTCTTTAATTTTTTTTCCTAAAAAGATCATAGATAATTAATGGAAGACTTGTTCCTTTTTTATATGATATAAAAAAATAAATAAAGATATCTTCTAATTGGTCTTCCATATATTGTATCTTCTTATCCGATCTATGACTTTTTATTTTTATTTTGACTGATAGTCACAATTATTTTGGTGATATCCATTTGAAATTGGTCTGTCATTTGGATGAGATGAGTCAAATTTTAGTTATCAAGGAAGGTCAGAGTTATCCATTCGAGCTGCAATAATATTCATTGAGTTAACTACATGATACGTTAATCCACATAAGATTAAAAAGAAACTATTATATCAAAAAACGTAAATATGAGGCTCATTTATGAACTTAAACTTGAGACGTGGATGAGTTGCATAGATTGGGTTCAGCAATGACACAACGGATGGATCAATTGATACCCGATAGAATTTGGTTCGACGATTCAAATCATATTTCTGAGGTATTATGTTGTCCCATTTATTGGATGAAATCAACCATACCTTTTTCCGGAAACATAATTGATGCAAAAAAAAGAGGGGCCATTTCCCATATGGTATGTTTGCATGCGGTTGGTGGTCCCACTCTTTCATGGTCGCCCCACCCATGGAAAATGCCACCTGTACTGGCAAGGCAGCGCAAGCGGACCCTTATCACCATTGCAGGCGTCGCACGTGACCTGTCCTTTCCGCTACTTGGCCACGTGTACTCGCCTCTCTCCCATTGCAGGCGTCGCTCCCTGCACCTTCCACTGTAGCGGATCCGTACCTTTCCCTTCTTGTAACGCGAAGCATCTTTTACTTCCCCAGACAGACGAAGCACCGCAGAGCGTGGCAGAGGAATCCAAAGAGAAAGCCCTGCCCCGACCCTAACCCTAGTCCTTCCCATCAGCCTACTTCGAAGCCATGGCGGACGCCCACCGGAGGTCACCGGGCCTCCGCCGCGCGCTATGCTGCTCATTCGCGGCTTCCACCCAGAGCCCTGACCGCCCGAGCAACGACTGCCCCCACCCCCGGCGCCGCCCGTCCAATCCCCTGCGCAAGGCGCCCTGCCCTGGCTCCTTCCATAACTCCCCCTCTCCCACCAGTAGGCTCGGCCTCGGCATCATCGACCGCCGCCGGATCCTCTCCCCCGGTAGGGTGTCCCCCATCGACTCCGACGCCCCCCTGGGCCCGCTGCCGGAGATCTCCGGCTCCGTGTCGATCGCCTCCGTGGTCGCCGAGTCGGAGCCGGAGCGGCCAGATCCAAAGGACAGGTCTTTGGCGTCGGAGAACCCGGATGCGGAGAATAGGGGGTGCTTCGGGCAGAGCGGCTCGGATTTGAAGCTTAGTTTGAAGGGGAAAGATGGGAGGTGCCTGGTGCTGGAGCTGGAGCCGGGGATTCTGTCCGAAAGCAGTGCGCTTTTGGCAGCAATGGTTTCGAAATCTGGAAGGCAGGTGCCGGATGCGTCCGGTGATTCATGTAAGATAGAATTTTCTGGTCTGGAGAATGTGGATGTTTTCAAGGAGACCATCGAGCTGATGTATGCTAAGGATGCAGCCAGGTGGCTGATCAAGGGAGGCGTCTCCCGTGCAATCGACATACTTGAGGTGAGGATGCCTTCAATTGGTCAATCCTTTCTTTCATCCCGTTCTGTATCTTTTGTTTGGTACGGGAGGTGATATATTGATGCATTCTGTAAGTAAATTTTTTTGCACGAGAGTTGATATGTTAATGCACTCCGTATGTTAAATTTGGTTTGGACAAATCATAAGTCAACTTGCAGAAGAACTGCTACAATTTCTATATCAATCAGTCTTTGGCTTGAAGGAACGCAATTTGTGGTGTCTCATTGTGAGCGAGGCTGTACAATGAGGGTTCAAGCTAGGAGGTAAGGAAACTATGCTGGAAGATGAACTCCCTTTGACTGGCCTTGCAGAACCCAAATCACTGAATAGGAACAAGGGGATGCAAGTTTGTTTTGCATGAAACTGTAACCATAAACTAGTAAGATTTTTCGTGAATTTAGTTGGATGGTAGAGTGGAATGTGATTTACTCAGAAAATTAGATGATAATTTGCTGGTCAGCAGAGTTCCATAATATGTAGCCTGTCGTGAATTACCGATATTTATGAAGATGTGTGTGGAAGTGCTCAGTTTTCATGCAATGCTAATTTGGTTCTAGAGGTCAGTGAGGATTATACTTAAGGAATTGAGCTTATTTGAGTGTCAGCAGTCTTGTCTTGAAATTGTAGTTTAGTATCAGAGACATCCTCTCCTTCTTGTACCCTCTTTTCAGTATCTCATACTTGTTCTTTAGGAGAGGCATACAGTACACTTTAATAGTTCGTCTTTGTTTAGTAGTTTGATTATTACTTTTCTTACACATATTTTCTTCAAATCTAAACTTTTTTTATCCCTTGTCTGAATAATTCGAACAAATTTGTCTTCACTTTAAAATTTGCTTGATGTTCTTATGCCTAAAAATATTTACATGTCAAAGTATTATGACTTCCATCTGAGCTCCCTAGAAATTGACTCTGATGGTGGTTCTTCTGTGCCTTGCTGAGAAGTTTGTGGTATTTTTAAGAGAAAATCATTGCATTAGAGTTTTTTTAGCCAAGTTGGATCCAAATGTTCAAATTAGGTTTTCTTTTCTATGGAAGCTTTTATAAGATTCAGAAAAACCTTTCAACAAGTAGATGACACCTACAAGCATCTGTTATCAGCACTTTATTCTAGTGTCTTGGAAATGTAATTTTACTAGTTTATTCTTGTGTACATCATTGGATGTTTTATTTTAAAATGTATTTTGTGTCTGCCTTTCTTCTTGGGATTGTAATGACTTGTTTCTTTTTGTAGGTATCTTCAACAATTATGTTTGACAGAGGCATGAAATCCTGCTTAAGGTACATTGAGGCTGTTCCATGGAGTGAGAATGAGGAGGAGAAGCTGAAGAGCTTGTTTGCGAGATGTAAATTTGATGAAGCAATTTCAGAAGATATGCTAGCGAGGTTGGGTCCACAAGGCTGGAATAACCCAGAGGATCTGGTCGTTCATCTTATTCAATCCGTCACAAACGGGACAAATACAAAAGCAAGGAAGGAGATGCAGTCTCTTGTCAGCGGTCTCCTATCCAAAAGCTCAGTCTACCAAAAGGACCCTGCTGGACTCGACAAGGAGAGGCTGTATGACATTTGCCATTCATGTTTGAATTCCCTTGTCCATCTCTTTGAGGAAGCCTCAGACCGTGGCATTGTGGGTCGAACGGAAACAAAGCCACTAATCGAGAGGGTCTCAAAGCAAGTCGAAAATCTCAACTGGCTGTTAGAAATCCTGATGGAAAAGGAGATGGCCGAAGATTTTGTGCACATGTGGGCAAACCAAGAGGAACTCATCAAGATGCATGGAAGGGCATCGCCGATGATAAGGTACGAGCTCAGCCGCATCTCAGCAAGTGTATTCATTGCATTTGGGAGGAGAAAGCTGCAATGCCATGGCGATGAGAGGTTTGCCGTTCTCAGAGCATGGTTTGAACCGATGTTGTGGGACTTTGGCTGGTTGCAGCGGTGCTCCAAGGGGCTGGATATCAGAATGTTGGAGGAGAGCCTCGGCCAAGCATTGCTCACCCTTCCATTGAAACAGCAGCAGAGCTTTTTCGAGGAATGGTTTCGCTGCTTTGCGGAGCATGGAACCGGGTGCCCGAACCTGAGCAAGGCTTTTCAGGTATGGTGGCGACGGCTGTTCTGGAGATCTCAGAAGAATGCAGATGAGTTCTCCAACACCTGAGTTCTTGGATTCAGACTACTGATCTGAGTTCCAAAAAGCAATTGATCTATGAGCCCCCATGTTTCTTTTCTTCGAAAAGAATGCTGTGGATAAGAAATGGTGAATGAATCGTGAGAGTAATGCATGAATTGAGCATTGAATCACGCCCGATGGCTCGTCTACGCTGCACTGCTATGCTTTGCACTTCCAAATCAGCAGCATTCATAATCCTATTCTGCTCCCGTGTCTGTAACAATTGAATTGGAATCCTGCTTTGTTGTTAGATGCTAGTGATGTCGTAAAAGCTCAAACAAATGTCCTCTCAAGAGCTATCAATTTATGCACTGCAATAAATTAATATTATTTACACGTCCCTTAATCAAGCGTGTCTATTAATCGATCACTATTTACATTTCATCATCAGCTTCTTTAATATTAGAGATATGTGTTATAATCCAACCCATTAATTTGGATCAGATATGTAATTTTTAATGCATTGGACCAATCTAATTTTGTACGATCGGATTTGATCAGCTGTAATCAAGAATAAAAATAGCGTCATGATATAATCTTCAAGAATAGGATGAATTAGATTGGATTAGATCAGTTCTGATATATATATATATAATCTAAAGATATGATAAATGAGAATTGAAAATGTAGATTTATATCTACACGTAATAAATATATTTAATATCATATCATTATTAATCCAAACACAGCAACCCAACGTTCGTAGCAACGTAAAAGTACGCGCCAAACCCAATTCTAATAGACCTCAAAGTCTTCTTCCACCGCCTTTTTATGCCTCTCTCTCGCTCTCTCTCTCTCTTCTTCCCGTCTCTTCTTCGCGCTAAATCCCAATTCGTCGTCGAAAGAGGTGAAACCGTAGCGCCGATGGATTGCACACCGGAGGTGTTCGCCGTCTTCCCCAGTGTCTGGCGTTGCCTCGTGGCAACCTTCCGTTGGGCCATGCTCCTACCCATGGCACTCAACTCCGTCGCTGTCTCGTTCCTCGTCGTCAACTTCCTCCGAGCCGGCGACAACTCCGCGGGTCCCGCCTTCGTCATCTTCGTCCTCCTCCCGCTCTACCTGGTCGCCATCGTCAATGCAAGGGTCGTCTGTCACCTGTCCAGCATCTTCTCGGTGCTCGAGGACGCCCGCGGGCTCGAGGCGACGCAGCTGATCCAGGAATGATATCGACGGCGTCAGTCAGTTGACTTTTTTTTTTTTTTTTGTATAATTTTTGATGGAGAAGAGGATAGTAAGGACACACAGAGCATATATTTATATTGATTAAAAAGATAGAATATAGATATTTTAAAATATTAAATTTTTTATCATATTTAAATAAATTTTATTTTTATTTAAATTAATCTCATCATTATCTTAACTACTTAGAATATAAAATATTTCTAACATACCTCCTTAATTTAAATAGTTATAATTTAAAATTATTTTTTTAAAAATATTTTCTTCGCTAAAATTTTTATGAAGAAGCTGATCTTCGTTGCTGCAGCGACTGTCTTATGTTTTTTCTCTGCATTTGTAGGATTGAATCCCATTGTATGCGGAAACTTCATTTTTCTTTTCTTTCTCTTAGTTTTTTCACATCATCAAAAACTTCTACCAACCCTGTATGTGTACTTTCATTGTTGTCCTTGGAGTTTAGAGCTTCACTCCTTTTCCTTTTCCTTTAACCTTTTTATCATTTCCTATCTGCACAATAGATCTGACCGAATCATCAAGCTTCTGAAACAGACTTTTATCCCCTGTCATATGATCACTACATCCATTATCCAAAAACCAAACAAATCTAGAATATTCTTCATCAGATGCTATAAAGAAAATGTTATCTTCATCTCTTTTGTCATCGTTATTTTTCTCATGATAATTTATTTAATTTTTATTTCAATAATCTTTTTCAAGATGTCCATATTTTTCACAATAAGAATATAAAGGAACATTTGGATTTTTATTTTTATACCAACAATCTTTTTCAATATGCCCTATTTTTTGTAATAAAAATATCTTCGATTTTTTTTTTTACCTTCATTTGATCGGCCTTGTCCTCTATCCTTTTGATCTCTCCCTTGAGATCTAATTTCTGGATTCTTTTTTTGATCCTTTTTCTGATCTATCTTCATCTGAAGATCTGTTCAATTTTTGTTTATGAACTAAAAGAAAACCCATTAATTCATCAATAGATAATATACTTGTATCTTTAGGTTCTTCTATAGCAATAGAGATCATATCAAATTTCGGAGATAAACTTCATAAAACTTTTTCAACTACAATTTGATCTTTTATATTTTCACCATAAGACCTCATTTGATTCACAATAGAAGAAATTTTTGAGAAGAAAACATCAACCGATTTTGAATCTTTCATCATAAGAGTCTCAAATTCACGTCGAAGAATTTGAAACTTTAAAATTTTTACTTTTTCTGTGCCTCCAAACATATTTTTTAGTATCTTCCAAGCTTCTGTTGATGTTGCTGCCATCATGATTCTGGGAAATAGAGAATAATCTATTGCTTGTTGTAGCATGTAAATGGCTCTTGAATCTTTTTATACATTTTCTTTCATCTGATTTTTTTTGATCTTTTGTAATACTAGGATCTTGCAAATCATATTGAACAAAACCATCTTCTACCAAATTCCACAATCCTTATGAAATAAACAGACTTTTCATTTTAATAGCCCAAAACTAATAATTATCACATTTGAGGATAGGAAAAAATTGATTAGGAACACTTACTGTAAGGCTTACCATCTTCTCTTTTTTCTTTTTCTTTTTTCTGGATCTACTAGTTTTTCCTTCTTTTTGACTGGTGTACTCCTTTTGATTTTCTTTGAATCAGACTCTGATACCATTGTTGGCTTTTATGCAGAACTTCAAGGAGAAGGAGAAGAGAATAGTAGAGAACACCAGGAGTACTTTTAATCAGCAGTCTGCTCTGGAATGAACCAAGAGCATCTATTTATATTGATTAAAAGACAGAATACAGATATTTTAAAATATTAAAAAATCTATCATATTTAAATAAATTTTATCCTAATCTAAACTAATCTCATCGTAATATTAACTAATTGAATTATTTCCGACATCTTCGGCCTTCCGGCAGATGATGGTGGGAGAGAGCAGCCATGACCTGTGGCATGATCGGGGGCTGAGCCTGCAAATTCTGCAACCGTCGCTGTGCCTAGTGCTCATCTCCGCGCTGGCAATGCAGACTGTGGCGTACTTCGTGAGCGAGTCATCCCACCACGAGGGCATCGACAAGTCAAGCCTTGCCGGGGAATGCTTGCCACTGAAGTCGCAGGACGAGAGGAGGAGCATCTCCATCGTATCTGATGCAAAGACAAAGTAGACTATGGTGGTCATCTCTCTTTGACGTAGACAAAATATAGACATGTAAGAGAAATTGAGATACAGAAGAGAGAACTAAAGAATAGATATATAACACAACATAGATAAGGTAAGAAATATTTTTATTCTTTTTATACATTATTCTTAGAAAGGAAGGGATTGAAAAATATCTTAGTTGATGAAGAATTTAACATAAGTAGTGATAGGGTTGATAATGGACTGTTCTGTCACACACCATATGATCAGTCGACCTGATATGGACGAAACTAACATGGAGCGGGTATGATCGACCTGACACAGGCATGGCTAGCCACCTATGTAGGCACAACAAGAGCCTTGGGGCCATGTGAAGTTATACGATAACGCAACGGGGGACGCGTGCAACATGTTCGGTCGTAGTATAACCAACCACCGATGGACGCCTGTGACATTAAACGCTCTAGCAAGGGATGCCATAAGCATTAAAGGCTGAGGTACGATCGGCCGTCGACATATATGTATAAAAGCCACTCTTGGAAAAAGTACAGGGGGCCTTTTTTTCCCTCTCTCTCTCCGACTCTTGCTCCCTCACATAACGAAGAGTTCGTTTGGGATCCTCCGAGGTCCGATCAGATTCCTACAAAAGGTGCTAACTTAGCCATCGAAGAGCTCGAGTCGGGCCCGCACCCCTCGACATGAGCCTTTTTTGCAGGACCCCTTGCAACCAATGCCAGGACCGGAGGGCTCTGGAGACTACGACGACGCCGTTCCAGCAACCTCTCCTGGCTTCCTCATGCTTTGAATCCCGCTGAGTTGATCCTACGCATGCAGGCCGAACCACGTCGTGTTGACACCTCAACTGTGGCGCAAGTTCCAGCAATATTTTGGCACTAGAAGGAGGGCCTGATGTCTAAGGAATGCTCATCGCTCAATAACCTTGGGGAAGATATTCCCTCCACAATGCAACAGACCCTTGTGGTGGCTCCTTAGCCTCCGCCCTTCTTTACTCAGTGATGGGAACCCGACTACTTACACCCCAGGATGTTACTGTCGCTTATTCAATGACCCCGGACTTACTCCGTGTTAGAACCCTAGTGGATTCTAAGCTTGGGGGTGATCACTATAGGGGATCGACCTCCTTGGAACTCTATAGGGGTTCTCTCCAAATTACTGCTCAAAAGCTGCAGAAAATACTCTTCTATTGATAACGAAAGAGGGAAGAATATAAGACTATTTATAGGGCTTCTAAACCCCAACTCCTAATAGGATTCCTACTTAAGACTCCTACTCCTAACAACTCCAACTTCAACTCTAAGAAGCAACTCATACTTCAAATAACTCAAACTCCAACTCTAAGAAGCAGCCTCCAAACTAATCCTAATCCTATTCTAACTTAAACCCTCCTCAACGAACCCCTCTTTAACTAGGATAAATTATGGTTAATTAGGGTGATATGTATCTTATTCTTCCCTCAAAATATCTTCCTCCAAACTAATCCTAACATACCCGGCCTCCTCACCTCTTTTATAGGGGTCAACTAGATAGGATTTACATGAATACCCTTAGGATTAACATGTTTGCCCTCTTCAATAAAACTAAATTAGGATTCACTTAGTTAGAGTCCCAACTAACCTGCCATCTTCAAATCAGCCTTGTCCTCAAGGCTGAGCTCCATGTCTTTGGGTCATGATCTACAACTCCTCACGAGGGTCCCCTCGTGGCCCTATAGTAGACACATCATGTTCTTGGGGCCCAACATCAACAGTAGTGACTGGATGCTGATGTGTCGCGATCCCGTGATCCCATGCAATCATTAGCTGAATTTGGACCTTCTCATCAACTTGGGTGTCAGGTGGATAAGTTGGGGCTGAGTTGTCCTCTCTAAACTTCCATTTGCGGTGAGATTCTTGGAGGATGAGTTATAATTTTGAATTAGTACGCAAGTCCGATCCATAATTTACGGCTCCAATATGATATCCAATTTTATAGGGTCTAAAGTAACTAGGAGACCACTTCCGTAAGGCTCGAGTCTTCATAAATTTCTGCTTGTAGGGATGAATATGAAGAAAGACTCGATCTTTAATAACAAACTTTCTTTTACTCTGACGTTTGTTGGGCAATTGTTTCTTTCTTGTGTGGGCTGACATGTGGTTGCTCTTTATTGATAGCCAGGCCTTCATTTGTGATGATACTTACCTTCTAGTAAAATCCATCGTAAGATGAGCTCGATCCAAGTTTGGAAGGAGAAGAAGCTATAATTTTTCAGGACTTACTTTTATCTCCTCTTTGTGTTGTTCTCCTGTATCATACCAAGCAACAAATTCAACAAAGGTTAGTATTCCCTCGTCGTTGATTGGTAGCTTCAAGTGATTTAGAATGAGTGCTTTGCTGATATAGGCTAAGGGTCGGCCATCTTGTATGTGGATAACATAATTTCTAGCTCCCGATTTATCGATACTAAGCACTTTGTCAAAGTCGGGTAAAGCTAGCACCAGCGAAGAGTAAGGGTTGCAACTTGGATGTATGACCCCTGTTTCAAGCATCTCATATTCAATTATCTCTATTTCAGCTTTTTAAAATTAAGGATAAAGATATGGTTGAGAGTTTGCTGCTAGTTTGCTCGGAAAAATCAGAATTCGATGGTCATGCCGGTGGTTAGAAAGTAGGCTACGTGGTTCGACAAAAATATCTAAAAATTTAGCAAACAATTATAGAATGTTTGGGGTTTCAAATTTTGTTGGCTGCCTTATAGAGTGCTACTGAAGTTGCATAAGGAAATCATTATTTTCTTTATTTAAAACTTTCTCTGTTTGCTGCGTGCAAGTCATCATTACGTCGCTCCCGTATTTCCCGCGTAGGATCTCCTGTTTCTCATGGCTGAAAAATTTCATAATAAATTTAGAAAAATTCTAAGGAACCACCTAGTGTAATCAACCATTTGATGTTGAGCACGGCCTCACAATCATCAAGAGGAAGGTGGAAGAAATCAGGTCTTGTCATAATAATTTCACTTGTGGACATCTTTCGTCGTACTTCAAAATTTGGCTGTCGGTGACCTCAAAATTTAACCTGCTGCAATCTTTATTTTAGAGCATTAATTGGGCAACAACCATGCTATTCATAAAGTTATTGTTGCTATAGAAGTCCTCCCATTTTCACCGTTTGCAGGTTCATATAGCCGGCAAGAGTATGCGTTGTAAAATCAACCAGCTGCTGTTCTTCACCCGTGACCTCTTTCTCATGCTTCTAGACCTCTTCTTCAGATTCTTTAATAGATTTATCATGGAAAGCTCCCCTTTTTTGCAGCGATGGTTGCGACTCCAAAGTTCGTTGCAATACCAATAAAGGCCCTTCGTCGATCTATCGTGTAGCTTTTCTCATATCAATTTTTTTGGCAACGAAGAATGGCTGGGAGTAGAGGGAGGTTTATATACTACTGGTCTAATAATGGTTCTCATCCTCCGAGCATCTTGGTTCAGCCATTCCTCTTAGATTCGAGCGAAAGAGATTACAGCCTTCACGGTGAGGGGCTGCCGTGCTTTAACCTCTCCTTTAATTTTCAGCTTAGAGTCTTTCGATGAACGTCCTTAGTAATTGTTGGTCAGACTAATCATGAGCAAAGTAAGATAATTCCTAAAACCTGGTATGGTATTCTTGGATCGTGGAGGTTTGTTGGATCTTGGCAAGTTGGTCGTTGATATTCTCGTTCTTGGTCGGCCCAAAGCGGTTCAGTAGTGCATACTTGAATTGTTTCCACGTTAAAGCCCCATAATTGTATTCAAGCCAATTATACAATCGTATAACATCTCATTCAAGGTGGATGATAGCAGTGTCCACCATGGAATCCTCCGGTGTTTCGTGATGACGGAAGTAACGTTCGACGCGCAAAATTCATTCCGTCGGGTCTCCTTCTTCCCATCTAGGGAAGTCCACTCTCATGCATGGCTGCCTCATATCAGTGGCTCATTCTTTCTTTTTGAGAGGCATCTCTGAACTTTGACCTTGCTGGAATTTTATTGGGCTTGAAGATCAGCTCAATTTGAATTTAGCGAATAAGGCACATAATTTGTCCTCTATTCATGATTCAAATACCTCCAACTTGGCATCGATTGAACCTTGAGATGCCATTGCATGTGTCTCATATCTGAGATGCCAATGTACCTCTCCTACTGTTGGGTCAGTGATATGGAACGGCTGGGTGGTTTGGTGGCCAAAAGGGATAGTGGATCATGGGTAGATGGCTACGATTTGGGGCTGACAGTTAGCTATTTTTTTGGGTGCTATTGGGGTTATGATTTAGGGCTACTGTAGGGGCTGTAAGGAGGGTTTGATGAACCTTGAGATGCCATTGCATGTGTCTCATATCTGAGATGCCAATGTACCTCTCCTACTGTTGGGTCAGTGGTATGGAACGGCTGGGTGGTTTGGTGGCCAAAAGGGATAGTGGATCATGGGTAGATGGCTACGGTTTGGGGCTGACAGTTAGCTATTTTTTTGGGTGCTATTGGGGTTATGATTTAGGGCTACTGTAGGGGCTGTAAGGAGGGTTTGATGACATAGATTTATGGTTAGAGGGATGGCTTAGGGTTGCTATTAATGGCAGCAATCAGTTTTGTAGGATTGGTGGCTACGGAGGGTAAGGATCAGTGGAAGGTTCAGTGGCTGCGGAAGACCACTGTTTAGGCTGCGGATTCTGGAAATAGGTTATGATGGCTGCATCTTAAGGCTAGAGGGGTGCCTTAAAGATGACGTGGGTGGCAGCAACAATGTCGGTAAGGATCATATATGGGTGCAACAAAAAACACTGAAAGGTAGTGGTGTAAAATTCTGTGTCGATAGGCAGCGATAGATCGCTGTTTTGGGCTACGATTTTGGGTGTTGTTTGGGTTATAAAAATATGCTACGGTGGTTGTGTCTTAAGGATAAAATGATGCCCTAAAGACATCTTGGTGATGGTAGCAAGATACTTGGGTTTCGGTGGGTTAAGGAGAAGAAAAACAAAGGTGCAACAATAGATTTTTTGTTGAAAAAATTCCAACAGTGAAAACATAATTTTTTTTCAGAAATTATCAATAAAAATTCAAGTGAAACTCAAGGGGAATCTACTGGTAAGAGAGAGCTAATGTCATAAAAAATCTAGTGCAAAGAAACGACAACAAAAGTTTCGGCAAAATCAAAGATTGCAAGGAGGTGTTGCTACAGAATTTTTTCAGTAAAAGATTTCAGTAGTATAGTCAAAATTTTTGCAGTAGTTTGTAACAAGGAATCAAGTAAAACTCAATGGGAATCCACTGGCAAGTGAAAGGTAATGCTGTAAAAAAATTCATGGAAGAAATCGACAGCAAAAGTTTTGGCAAGATCAAGGAATACAAGAAGGTACTATGACATAATTTTTTCGTCGGAAGATTTTAGTAGTAGAGACGAGCTTTTTTTTCCAATAGTTCAAAATAAAGATTTGAGTAAAGCTCAAGGAGAATCTGCTGGTAAGGGAAAGGTAATGCCAACAAAAAATTCATGGATGAAAACAGTAGCAAAAGGTTCAACAAAATCAAAGATCACAGGAAGGTACTGTAGTAGAGTTTTACGTCTAAAGTGCAACAGCTTGGACGTAAAAGATCAGCAGTTTATATTGAGAACTTTTTGATGAAACCAAAAAGAAATCCAAAGATAGGAAGTGCTAAAGCTATCGTAAAAATTTTGTAAAGATTGGATCAGTAAAAACGCAGCAGCAAATCAAATAGTCAAGGGTGTGCTGTTGGAATTCTGCAGCGTAACTTTCATCGTAAAGATGGAAACTTTACGATGAAAAGTTTGTGCAGCAAATAGGAACAAATTTTTTTGGATTTTTTTGAATAGGGATAACTAAATTACAGCAGCAATAAGGTAGGAAACCAAAACCTGTTGTAATTCATGGGGAGATCAAAGGATGATCTGCAGTAGTGGATATGACGATGAAATTTGGTGACGATCTTCAAAGAATTGTAGAAATTGCTTTAGATGGCTATGGGGGGCTGATGGATGGCTGTGGAAGGGTAGTGAGATGCCAAAAACACTGCTTTGATACCAAGTGCTAGAACCCTAGCAGATTCTAAGCTTGGGGGTGATCACTATAGGGGATCAGCCTCCTTGGAACTCTATAAGGGTTCCCTCCTCCAAATTGCTGCTCAAAGGCTACATAAAATACTCTTCTATTGATGATGAAAGAGGGGAGAATATAAGACTATTTATAGGGCTTCTAAACCCCAACTCTTAATAGGATTCCTACTTAAGAATCCTACTCCTAACAATTCGTAACAACTCCAATTCCAACTCTAAGAATCAACTCATACTTCCAATAACTCCAACTCTAACTCTAAGAATCAACCTCCAAACTAATCCTAATCTTATTCTAACTTAACCCCTCCTCAAGCAACCTCTCTTTAACTTGGATAAGGGGTGGTTAATTAAGGTGATATGTATCATATTCTTCCCTCAAAATATCTTCCTCCAAACTAATCCTAACCTAGCAAGCCTCCTCACCTCTTTAATAGGGGTTAGCTAGATAGGATTTACGTGAATGCCCTTAGGATTTACATTTTTGCCTTCTTCAATGAAACTAAATTAAGACTCCCCTAGCTAGAGTCATAACACTCTATCTTCTGACTCCATCGACTCTTTGAGGGCGCAGCTACGCCTGGTGAACCGAAGGATAGATGATGTCCAGAAGGAGGTCATCAGGTCAAAGGATAATCTCGGGGAAAGTTCTACCGATGGTTCCCCCTTCATCCCCAAGATACAGGACAACCGATCCCTCAACACTTTCGGCTCCCAATGCTGGAAGCATACGACGGCGGCCCCGATCCAATGGAACATGTAGCCACGTTCAGGGCTCAGATGACATTGTTTAGGACATCGGATGCCATAATGTGCCGAGCCCTTCCAACGACCCTACCTTGAGAGTCGAACATTTCGACCCAAGACCATCGAAAGCAGGCCTCAAGGAAAACTTGGACCTGGTCGAGGAGAGAAGGGCCGAGGTCCATCTGCGAACCCTCCATTATCGCAGAGCCATCACCCGACTCTATAATTAGAAGGTTCGCCCCCGAATGGTCAACGTCGGTGATCTCGTCCTCAGGAAGGCCAAGGTTAGCAATCCCGAGCACTCCCTGGGTAAACTAGCCCCAAGATGGGAGGGGCTATATCGTGTCGTCCGAGCAATCCAAGACGAGACCTACGTCCTAACCATAATGGAAGGTCAGGAGCTCCCTCGGATGTGGCACACCTCAAACTTGAAGAAGTTCTATGTCTAACTCATCAGAAGGAAAGAGTGCGAGCCCCTGATGAGATGACAAGGCAGAACAACCAATCTAAGAATAATAGAGGTAGAAATGGAAGTTTCATTGATTCATAAGAAGTTACAGAAGATGAATATCAAGACTCGGCTCCCGACGACAAGTATAGGTGATTAGATGAGCACATAATATAAACTTCATTAATGCGAAGAAAATTACATCATTGGTCAGGTGGTCGACAAACATCAAAACTCGAGTCTCGACAAAAGGCATTACTGTTGGGAAACCTCAGCGGGTGTATCACATGTGCAGTGAAAATCAAAACATAAACCGATTTTCCACGCAGATCAAATCGTCTTGCAAAAGATTAGGGTCGCGAGAAAAATCACAAAAATCGAAAAACTACAATGTGTGAGAGATTGATTTTACATAGGGAGATCGTATATCCCTGTATTCCAGATCCAGATGGAGAAGATGAAGGAGGTCAAGCATCCTCCTCTCTAGCAGTATTCACACAATGGATCTCTGCAGCGAAACTCCTCCAATCTGATCTTGCAATTCTTGCTCAGAGGGAGAGAGGAGAATAAGATGTGGTGGCTAAAGCTGCAGCCTATCAACCATGGGTCTCTCCTCCTATTTATAGAGAGCCAACAAAACCCTAGGGCTCCTTCCTTAGTGGGTATTGGATCTCCACCCAATAACCCACTAATATTGCATTATTGGATCTCTATCCAATAATCTTCTTAGGCCTATAATTGGGCCTTAATCAAGGAGCCCATCAACATAGGGTCTCATCTAATGAGAATAGGGGCTAATTGGATTTTCATCCAATCCTCTATTTGCTGAAGCATCCACCATATGTGTGTGACCCTCTAGGCCCGATACCGAGCTGGCCATGAGTCACTCACATCAGAACTCTTTCTGATATAGTGAATTATTATCCCCATAATAATTCACTCGACTCATCTATTATGGACATACTAGGCCACTACGCTATAGTCCCCAGACGGTACAGGGGAGATCAAATCCATCGGACCAGTCTAGCCATAGTTACCATGTATCTATAATCCCTCATCCAAATAATATCTCAAAGACTGTATATTGGATATGGTACTGTCAGGTCACATACATAATCAATTTATCTTGCTCTAATCGGATTCTACCGGAGAACTCCTCCTCTCTCAATCCGAATGACCCTAGCAAGGGATTTATCTAAGCAAGCATATATAGGATATTCCTCTCGTGATACCAAGAGTGGATGATCCTCTATTGACACTCAATTGCCTTCGTAAGATTGGCTACCAATCTCGATAACTAGTTGTACCAGATCTGGAACTTTTCAAACCTATAAGTTTGGCGTCAAAGAAAGGAGTACTCATACAAGACATCCTTGGTGTCTCAAGTCTAAGGACCAGATACACAATTGGGACAATGGAATTGCTGTCTGACATTAGGTATCATTAACCATACAACATTCCATAAGCGGATCAATCAGTGAACTCATTCTCCAATGAGCACCTGTACTATATCCTTAGTGTCTCCACACAAGTGGCTATGAGACCAGCCGCCTCCATTATATGGACGAGTATATAGTTACATCGATATGTTCGGTTATCTCAATGTCCCTCTTGAGTAACCTATGGCCGGGATTATTTATGATCTGTATTTAAAGGTGAATCGATCTTATTATCGTGATCTCATCACGATCCGACTCCCATTGCATAGAGCCAAGGACATCACAATATGTATGTAATATATAATGTGAGAATATATAAATATTAATCATAAGCAAAAAAGATCATACAACATGTCACACGTGCCATCACTCACGTGATTGGCTTCAGGGCACCTGTAACCAGCAATCTCCCACTTGACCAAAAGCCAATCACCTATGTGTCTGATCCCCATCAGACCCCTGTGACACTCAAATACAATATGAGTCAGCGGCTTCGTCAGTGGATCTGCAATGTTATCTTCGGATGGAACTCTTTTCATTGCTATATCTTTGCAGGTCATGATCGCTCTAATCATATGGAACCTCCTTAGAACAATTCTGATGAGACTTGGGTTCCCTTGTTAGAGTTATCGCATTGTCGTTGTCACAATATATGGGAGTCAGCTCCACGCTGCTTGGTATGATTTCCAAATCCTTGATGAACTTCTTCATCCACACCCCTTCGTCTTGCTGCTTCTACTACAGTAATGTATTATGCCTCTGTGGTCGAGTCAGTAGTAGTATCTTGCTTGGAACTCTTCCAGCTTACTATTCCTCCATTCAGGGTGAAAACATACCATGAATTTGACTTGATATCATTAATGTTGGACTGAAAACTCGAGTCTGTATAGCCCTTAACCTAGAGGCTACCTCCTCCATATACCAGTAAAAGATCCTTAGTCATTCTCAAGTACTTAAGGATATACACTTCTCTGCCTTCCAGTATTCTAAACCTGGATCTGCCTGATACCTGCTCGTGACACTCAGAGCATGTGCTATATTAGGCCTAGTATATTACATCGTATACATGATAGACCTTATCGCTGAGGTATAAGGTATCTTATTCATGTATGTCCTTTCTTCATAAGTCTTTGGGGATATAATCCTAGAAAGTGATATTCCATGTCTCATGGTATGAGACCTCCCTTGGAATTCTCCATGCCAAACCTTTTGACAATTGAGTCTATGTACCTAGACTGGGACAAACCAAGCATCCTCTTGTATCTATCTCTATAGATCCGGATCCCCAAAATATAGGATGTTTCCCCTAAGTCTTTCATGGAGAAGTTTTTGGATAGCCAAGCCTTTATTGTGGAGAGCATTCCTACATCATTCCCAATGATTAGGATGTCATCCACATATAACACTAAGAAGGTAATAGCGCTTCCACTTACCTTCCTGTACACACAAGGCTTATCTTCATTCTTAACGAAGTTATAAGATCTGATCACCTCATCGAATCTTACGTTCCAACTTCGGGAAGCTTGCTTCAATCTATAAATGGATCTAAGCAACCTGCACACTTTATCTGGACTCTCTTTGGATACGAATCCCTCTGGTTGTATCATATACACCTCTTCCTCGAGATTGCTATTGAGGAATGCCATTTTGACATCCATCTGTCAGATCTCATAGTTATAGTGTGCTGCAATGGCCAAAATAATTCTAATGGACTTAAGCATGACTACAGGTGAAAATATTTCATCATAGTCAACTCCTTGTCTTTGATGATATCTTTTAGCTACCAGCCTTGCTTTATAGGTCTCTACCTTTCCATCCACTCCTATCTTCTTCTTGAAGATCCATTTGTGGCCGATGGGCACAATATCCTCAGGTGCATCCATAAGGTTCCAAACCTTGTTAGAGTACATAGAATCCATCTCAGAATTCATGACTTCTTACCACTTCCCAGAGTCTATACTCATAATAGCCTCCTCATAGGTCTGAGGATCAACATCTTGAGAGTCATCTACACTGATATATCACACATATCTTTCAAGAGGGTAAGATACTCTATTAGACCTACGTAAAGTTGGAACTTGCGTGTTAGGTACCTGAACAGACTCGGGCTCTGGAATGGTGCTTGAGCTAGGTTCTCCAACCTCGCTCAATTCTATCTCACTCCCACTGTTTCCACCAAGAATGTGTTCCTTCTCAAGGAATACAGCTCTCTTGGCAACAAAGACCTTTCGATCCTCGGGGTGATAGAAATAATACCCACAAGTTTCCTTTGGGTATCCCACGAATGTGCGCCATTCTGTCCTTGATTCCAACTTATCGGGGTTGTATCTTCTAACGTGGGCAGGACAACCCCAAATCTTAACAATCTTAAGACGAGACTTCTTTCCTTTCCATATCCCATATGGTGTAGACACTACCAACTTTGATGGAACTCTGTTCAGAAGGTAAGCTACAGTCTCTAGGGCGTACCCCTAGAATGAAATGGGCAGGTCAGCGAAACTCACCATGGACCGCATCATGTCTAACAGTGTGCGATTCCTCTTTTCTGATACACCATTGAGCTGAGGTGTCCATTGGGATAGAATCTCATTGTCCTTGAGGAAATGGGTGAACTCCGTACTAAGTAATCTCCTCCTCGATCTGATCGAAGAGTCTTAATACTCTTTCCAATTTGGTTCTCTATCTCGTTCTTATATTCCCTGAATTTCTTGAAGGCCTCAGATTTATACTTCATTAAGTATACGTGTCCATACCTAGAGAAATCATCAGTGGATGTAATGAAGTATGAGTAACCACCTATAGCCTGAGTCAATATTAAACCACATACATCACTATGCATGAGTTCCAATAACTCGATGGCTCTCTCTCTAGTTCCACTAAAAGGAGAGTTGGTCATCTTCCCACGAAGGCAAGGTTCACAAGTTACATATGACTCATAGTCAAATGGATCTAAGTATCCATATTTCAGCAACTTTTGAATCCTTTCCTCATTAATATGACCTAGCCTATAATGTCATAGGTTTGCATTATTCACCTCATCTCTTTTCCTCTTAGACATATTTATATTCATGATGTGTGGAGAAGTGTCTAACACATATAAGCCATTTACAAGGGTCTCTTTATTGATGATCTCATCATCTATAATTATTGAACAACTATTATTCTCAGAAACTAATTTATATCCACTTATTGTCAAACAAGAGATGGATATAATGTTTTTTTATAATAGAGAGAACAAAATAACATGCATCCAATGCAATGATAGCTCCACCAGGAAGATGTAGGGTGACCTCCCCAACGGCAACTGCAGCAACTCTTGCTCCATTGCCCATCTTGTGGTCCATCTTACCTTTGGCCAGTCTCCTAGGTCTTGCCAGAACTTGCAATGAATTACAAATATGATAAGCACTCACAATATCCAATACCCATGTGTTATCATGAAAATATGATAAGTGAAGATTGATTATGAATATACCTGAAGTTTCTCTAAGCTTCTGTTTCACCTATCTAGAAGGTAGTCCTTATAGTTCCTCTTCCAATGCCCATCTTGGCCGCAGGGGAAGCACTGTCCTTTGTCCTTTGCCATGTCTCTCTTATCAACCTTTGCCTTACCTGGTATTTCTTTGCCCTTGCCCTTCTTAAGGGTCTTTACTAGCATTCTTTTTCCTATTGGTCTCACCAATATAGAGAATTAACTTCTCTTTCTTGATAGTACTCTCAGCTCCCTTCAACATATTGAGGAGCTCAAGTAGAGTCACCTCAAACTTGTTCATATTAAAGTTAATAATGAACAGTGAAAATGAATCTGGTAGGGACTAAAATATAAGATCAGTATACAGGTTATCCTTTAGGACTATCTTTATACTTCACAAAGCGAGTAATCTTATCCTCACTTGTCCTTTCCTCCAACGTGGTCACAATCGTGTTAAGGACAAATACAATTTTCTCTTTTGTGAGAATAATTCTCAAATTATGGAGCATTTGGACTAATGAGGTGGTTGGCATCAAGTATGCCACATAGGGGTCTTGCATGCGATAAACAAGATATAGCATAAATAAATAATATGCAGACTTTGCAGAAAAATACTAATTAAGATATAGACTTCTATCTTAATGTACTCTCACTATTTTCTTAGCGAATCACACGACACCCTCGACTCGTGAGATGAAAGCCTCCGGCAGACTCCTAGTAGGGATCGGGATCCAATTGACATCTTAGTGCAACCTCGAGGGACTCGACCAATTACACTAAGTCCAAAAGGTAGACAACTCTTGCCAATCACAACTCCTTGTGATTCCCGTCACGTTCGGCCTCTGAATCATCATAGTCTCGAGGGACTCGACCAACCATGATATTCAGTTAAGTCATCACTATCGTTACAAGATGAGTCTAATTTGATGATATGCCCTCGAGGGACTCGACCAAGCATACCATGTCCTCAGGTCACCGGTGACATCTCTATGTCATAGGCAAGAACTCGAACATGTAGATAGGTGAGCCTCGAGGGACTCAACCAACTCAACCTATGTCTTGATTCAATTTCTTCCTATAATGATGGAAGGCCATGTGGGTCAATCTTATTGTCTCACGCTTACCAACTTAATATTATCGTAGGAGGGGTTTTTATTTCGTATCGGTCTCCTAATATGTCGTGTCACACACATACATATTTAATATATATCTACATCGCATGTAAATATATATATTCATATATCTAGTAGGTGTATAACATATCACATATGTAAGCCATACCAGATAATCATGAGCCGTCACCTAATATGATTAAGCCCAAGCCAATAGGCCTAATCACTCACAATAGGATCTATGTGTGTATTGGCACATCTCCATGCCATGTGATTGTTGATCTCGTCATCATCGGTTCCGTCGGATCGTTGCATCACCATGCATCGTGATCTCCCGCCACGGTATCGTGTGTCTGGCTGTAACCTCCCCGCTCCCGCTACTCCTCTCCATGTAATTATAAATAATCACAAGCACACAGGCCCAACAATAAACGAGAAAAACGTAGGCTCGCAGGTCCCAATAATAATAATAATCATAATTATACACATCACAACACATGGTTCATGATCATCGATCCACATCATACATTACATGTACATCACATCATATGTAGGATTACTAGATATATATAATAATTAATTAAACTATTTAATTAATTATTTTTCTGGAAATCAAGACATACTCGAAATTATCAAGGGCATTTTCATAATTTTGGTTGAGAGGACAGTCCTCGAAATTTCTAGTATTGTCAAGGGTATTTTCAGAATTCTATATATGAGGACAGTCCTCAAAATTTTCAGAATTGTTGAGGGTGTTTTTGGTATTCTGGATGAGAGGACAGTCCTCGAAATTTTCAGAAATATTGAGGACATTTAAAGAATTATGTATAAAGGGGATAGGGCTGGAATTTCTTAAATTCTGAGGGGCATAATCATCTTTTTCTCAAAAAGATACCATAGCCCTCCTTCACCCTCACTGTGTCGTCGTCGTCGCTGTCCCTGCATTGGCGGCAGCTGCCCTTTGCGGTCGGCAGCCGCCCTACCAAGGGGCGGCCACCCCTGCGACCGACACCGCCGCCCCTGCTGGCAGCAGGGCTGGTCGCGGGCGGTAACTCCTTACGGGCTGGCCGCAGCCAACTATGCCCGCGGGTGGCCACCCCTTACGGGCTGCTGCCCCTGCGGGCGGTCGCCCCTTGCAGGGGGCCTGGCCGCAGCCGGCCACCCCTTGCAGGTAGCCAGGCCATGGCCAGTCGCCCCTGCAGGGGTCATGGCCGTGGCCAGCCACCTCTGTATGCAGACAACATGCATGTGGCCGCCCCCCGCAGGTAACGCTTACTTTCGCTGCCAATCACTACACCAAGCGCGTAGAACAGTTCTACGTGATTCAATCTCATAACACGCAGTTTAAAATCAATTTTTGGCACGAAAATCTTGGCTCTGATACCATTGTTGGGAAACCTCAGCGGGTGCATCACATGTGCAGCGGAAATAAAAATAAAAATCGGTTTCCCACGCAGATCAAATCATCGTGCAAAAGATTGGGGTCGCGAGAAAAACCGTAAAAATTGAAAAACCGTGATGTGTGAGAGATTGATTTTACTTAGGGAGATCGTATATCCCTGTATTACAGATCCAGATGGAGAAGATAAAGGAGGTCAAGCGTCCTCCTCTCTAGCGGTATCCACACAATGGATCTCTGCAGCGAAACTCCTCTAATCTGATCTTGCAACTCTTGGTCAGAGGGAGGGAGAAGAATAAGAGGTGGTGGCTAAAGCAGCAGCCTATCAACCATGAGTCTCTCCTCCTATTTATAGAGAGCCACCAAAACCCTAGGGCTCATTCCTTAGTGGGTATTGGATCTCCATCCAATAACCCACTAACCTTGCATTATTGGATCTCTATCCAATAATCTCCTTAGGCCTATAATTGGGCCTTAATCAAGGAGCTCATCAACATAGAGTCTTATCTATTGAGAATAGGGGCTAATTGGATCTTCATCCAATCCTCTATTTACTGAAGCATCCACCATATGTGTGTGACCCTCTAGGCCCGATACCGAGCTGGTCGTGAGTCACTCCCATCAGAACTCTTTTTGATATAGTGAATTATTATCCCCATAATAATTCACTCGATTCATCGACTATGGATGTACTAGGCCACTACGCTATAGTCCCTAGACGGTATAGGGGCGATCAAATCCATCGGACCTGTCTGTCTACAGTTACCATTTATCTATAATCCCTCATCCAAATAATATTTCAGAGACCGTATATTGGACATGGTACTGTCAGGTCACATACGAAATTAGTTTGTCTTGCTTTAATAAGATTCTATCGGAGAACTCCTTCTCTATCAATCCGAATGACGTTGGCCATGGATTGTCTAAGCAAGCACATATAGGATATTCCTCTCGTGATACCGAGAGTGAATGATCCTCTATTGACACTCAATTATCTTCGTAAGGTTGGCTACCAATCCCGATAACCAACTGTACCAGATTTGGAACTTTCCAAACCTGTATGTTTGGCGTCAAGGAAAGGAGTACTCATACAAGGCATCCTTGGTGTCTCAAGTCTCAGGACCAGATACACAACTGGGACTATGGAATTGATGTCTGATATTAGGTATCATTAACCATACAACATTCCATAAGTAGATCAATCAGTGAACTCATTCTCCATGAGCACCTGTACTATATCCTTAGTCTCTCCACACAAGTGGCTATGAGACCAACCACCTCTATTATATGGACGGGTATATAGTATACCCGGTTATCTCAATGTTCCTCTTGAGTAACCTATGACTAAGATTATTTATGATTTGTGTTTAAAGGTGAATCGATCTCATTATCATGATCTCATCACGATCCGACTCCCATTGAATAGAACCAAGGACATCACAATATATATGTAATAGATAATGTGAGAATATGCCAATATTAATAATAAGCAAAAAGATCATACAGCGTGTCACACGTGCCATCACTCACGTGATTGGCTTGCAGGACACCTGTAACCAGCAATTACAGGTACAGGGTTCACTTCTTGGGGGAGATGCTATTGTCAAACGGTTGGTAGAGGTCTATCTTCACATTCGTATCTTCAGGACGCTCCACAAAAGGGTTCACCTCGATAGTGAATCCGGGTACTTGGCCCGAAAGTGCTCGAGCGCCACTCGGTGCCCAAACTCATAGCTCATGCGCCCCATCTTCTTCAGGCCTGACTTAAATTCCTGAGAGAGGCCTTGTACGCGGTGACAGCCTTCGGGCCTTCGGCCTCTAGCTCCAATTGTAGAAACACCACCGCCTCGGTCAAGCTCGAGATCGACTCTTCCAATTATGACTAATCATCCCGAGCCTCCTGTAGTTCGATGCGGGCAATGTCGGCCTCTTGCTCAAGCTCCTTAAGGCGTTGCTTGGAGGCCTCGAGCTCTGCGTTCAACCGGTCGACCATCGATTGAAGCTTAGTCGCCCGACTCTCTGCCACTGCCACTGCTGATGGCCCGGGTCTGAGCTTCAACTCCTCATTGGCGTATGGAGCGTTGAGTTTCTCTCATGCATCAGCCACACCATCTGACCTGTGTCATGCACCCGGTCAATAAGGGCACTAGCAAAATGCAAGCCCTGCTGAGGAAAGAATAAAAAGAAAAAGAAAGAAAGAAATCATAGAATAAGACCACCCAAAACCAACTTACCCAGATGGTCGACTTGGCGGCCCGATCCATTAGCTCCTCTGAGGAGCACTCGTATAGTTGCTTTGCAAGAAATGGATGGAGTGCCCCCCGCATAAAATCAGTAGTGAAGGAACCCTCGGTCCACACTCAGGTCGACCCAGAAAGGGACGACCATCGAGCTGTTAGAGGCTCCTCGCCCTCGGGTTGGGGCAGGCTTGACATGCGGGCAACAAAGTACCGATTTGTCCCCGCCTTGTCGTCTACCTCACACAACTCTCACAGGGTGTACCCTCGCTCGGGATCTTCGACCTCAGCAGGCTCCCTCCCCTGGTAGGTAGGATCCTTTCCTTTGTCAAGATGAGAGTTAGCCGGGCTGCTGAATGAGCTCATCGACTGCTTCGACACGGCCACCTTGCTCTTCTTCCGCGGTTGAAGATACGCCCTCGCGTTCGAGCGCTTTAGGGCCTTTAGGACCTAAGGATCAACCAACTAGGATGGGGGACATCGGCTATACATGGGGTAGGATGGTCGGCTGCGCCATCGATAGACTTCGTCCTCGCTAGGTTGAACATTTCTGTAGAAAAAGGCAAAGGTTAAATCATGAAATTCAACAAAGAAAGCAGAAAAGGGCGATGTACCCCGAGGGGCAGGACTAAGCCCCGCCTCAACTAGCCAGGCCTCAGTTATATCTCTCGCGGTCCGAGAAGATGAGAGGATCCCTCGGAGGATCCCGACCAGTTCGAATTCATCATCCGAAAGGGCAGAGGTAGCTTGGTTCCTCGGTTGAGTAGTCTATTCGGGTCGAAAACCCTACCCCGACTACAAGAAATGAAGAAAAACTGGGTCTTCTAGCCTTTGTTGCTGGTAAGCGCCCCACCTACCCGAAACCCACTTTGGGCGGTCAGGTAGTACCCTGCTTGCCCCCGGCACAGGTGGAAATAAGCCAAGAAAAGATCTTGAGTCGGGACAATGCTTGACCCATAGCATTCCCAGAGGAACCGCCACTATGTAGCACCACGAGTTAGGCACCATATGGGAGGGAGAAATCTGCCACCTAACGAGGCAAGCCTCGATCACCGGGTGGAGTGGAAACCGAAGTCCCGCTTCTAGGGCATCGATCAACATACCAAAATCACTCGAAAAGGTGTCATAAAGATGCTGTCTGGGAGGGGGGACATGGAGCTCATACTCCATATGAATATGAAATCGCTCCCTAACTTCAACCAGACGACAAGCCGTCAGGGTCAAATCGCTACTGTAACACGACTTCATCGTCTCTAGGGCCTCTGCGACCCTAGGGTCAACTTGGGCTCCTCTCCTCGATGAGAAGCCAGGAACACTCATTACCCGCCCCTGAGGCCCCTGGATCTGTGACCGCCACCGCGGCCGAAGACCTAAACGACGATTTAGACGAACGAGTGGAAGAAAACATCCCGACCTACTCGAGAAAATCGGTGGAGGAAAAGAAAGGCCGAGAGACCGAAGACCATGTCGGGAGGAAAGTCAGGACGAAAATAGATCGCTGGGACAAAACGGGCCGCCGAAGCAAAGCGGGGAAGGCCAGAGCAAACGACGAAAGAAGTAGCACGGATCTGCGTGAATGGGGTGGGCACTTATAGCCAAGCCCTGCCATGGCTCCGACGTTTCACCCATCTGGAGCGTGGGACAGCTCACTCCGATGCTTTGGTTCCGTGCACCACCTAGAAAAGAGGTGGGCCCACCCCAAAGGGCACACACGTGGCCTCTTGTCGCGTGGCACGCGTCCCACAATCCCAAAGTTGGGCAAGAAAATTGGCCAGGAATCGAGGAAATATGAGTGTCAGGATACAGATCCTAACTAATCCCCACCCAAATGGCTTGATAGCGGTTGTGCGCATTATGAAGTGCCTCGATGCAATTGTACTTAGAAAGTAGCATATGGGCTTTCAGTCCCGACCAAGCTTCCAATGAGCTTTCAGCCTCACCCAAGGGCTTTCAGTCCCGACCAACTTTCGACAAACTTAGCCTCGCCCAAGGGATTTCAGTCCCGATCAACTTCCAGCGAGCTCTCAGCCTTGTCCAAGGGCTTTCAGTCCTGACTAGCTTCCAACGACTCAACCTCGCCCAAGGGCTTTTAGTCCTGACCAGTTCCTATGGGCTTTCAGTCCCGATCAACTTCCAGCGAGCTCTCAGCCTCACCCAAGGGCTTTCAGTCCCAACTAGCTTCCAAAGAGCCCAGCTTCGCCTAAGGGCTTTTAGTCCCGACCAATTCCTGTGAGCTTTTAGTCCCGATCAGCTTCCAACGAGCTCTCGGCCTCACCCAAGGGCTTTCAGTCCCGATCAGCTTCTAGCGAGCTCTCAGCCTTGCCCAACGGCTTTCAGTCTCGACCAGATTCCAGCGAGTTCAGCCTCGCCCAAAGGATTCCAGTCCCGAAAAGTTTCCAGCGAGCTCTCAGCCTCGCCCTAGGGCTTTTAGTCCCGACCAGCTTCCAACGAGCTCTCAGCCTCGCCCAAAGTCTTTTAGTCTTGTCTTGCTTCCAGCGAGCTCTAAGCCTCCTCCAAGGGCTTTTAGTCCCGACTAACTTCTAGTGAGCTCCGAAGGTTACGACGACATCGTTCCAACAATCTCTCCCAACTTCCCCGAGCTTTGAATCCTGCTGAATTGATCCTATGTATGCAGGTCGAACCGTGTTGTGTTAACATCTGAGCAGCAACGCAAGTTCCAACAACAAGTAGTTTTTAATAAATTACTTATGTGGCATCAAACTCTTCTTCCGTGCACTTTCTATAGTTTTAATTGAAAACTTTTTTTATGGAATAAAATTATGAGATTATTATTTGTAATTCATTGTTTATTACTTACACACTCATTTAAAATAAATATTTTAAATTATTCTTTTATAAAATAGATTGAAATGCCCTTGTCTTTTCCTCCTCTTTCCCTTTGGTGGACACTATCGAGGGGGTGGCAATCGACGTTGGCGAAGGTCGACGAAGATGGTGTCCACAGCCAATAAGATCGGCGGCCAAGGAGTGGGGAGCGTTGGTGAAGCACATGGACACAAGGAACACGAGAGAGGTGGGATCATCGACGAAGCCAAGGGCAATAAGGAGAGAGGGAGAGGGGATTGTGGATGAAGCACGGGAAAAGGGAGTGTCAGTGAAGAACGAGAGAGAGAGAGAGAGTATCGATGAAGCGCAACTCGAAAAGGAAACATGAGCTGAGATGGGGGAGCATCGACAATGATCGTTGTTTGGGGAAGGGGGGAGGAAGAAAAAGTAAAAAAAAAAAAAGAAGTAAAATCCTCTAAAATTATTATTGCTATTATTCTGGAAGATCAGGTTTTACATTCCAATGTTTTAATTCAACATTCTTGCCAAAATATGTCCATAATTGCTGCATCACAAAGGGGATGCTAAGAAATCAACACTCCATATTTGTACATGACTTCACCAATACTACATTCAAGTACAAACCAAAACAACAAGCCTTCATACGCTTAATCCACATGACCTCTTCCTTCTATGTGCTCTCTGTCACCCACTCAGCAGATGTAGAGTTACGGATACAACAAATGTAAAAAGACACCAAACACACAAACCATTATTGCACGCTCAAGCTGCAATTACTCATTCTTCTTCAAAGAAAGATGAAGCAGTCCATAGATATGAGAGGATTGTCTAGGTCGTCGGCGAGAGGAACCCCAGATGAGACCTCCTGTGTGTTGTGGACATGGTGGATGTGGTGCACCCGTATCTCTTTCTCTGAGCTCAAACTTTGCCGGAGTCGGGTGTTGTCCTTCCTTGCGGTGATCTGAGGAGCCATAACATCGTGTCTTTGCTTCTCGATCTGCGTGCTTCTCCGTCTCTGAGGAGCCGCCACCGCCGCCGAGCTGTTCTCGGTCCTGTAAACCTTACGCCCGGCGACCGCATTCGGCGAGGAAGAGCGAGCTCTCTTTGCTGGAACCGATTGCTTCGGTGTAGGCTGCAGAGTTTGGACAGCAGACTTGGCAGGCTTAGGCTTCACAGCTTCGCCATCGCCATGCTTGTGTGCGCTCGAATATTGCGGCAGCGAAGAAGTGCTACTACACGAGTTCGACGACGATGAGGAGGAGGAGGAGGAAACGGAAGGAGAAGAAGAAGACAACAAGGAGCAGGAAGAGGAGGAGGAGGGAGTCTGCGCCTTGGAAAAATCACAGGAGAGAGAGTTGGGAGGAGGAGCGGATTCAGAGATAACGAGCTTGTCTTGCAGAACGCAAGAATCAAGGTCAGGTGGAGGAGGAGGACTGGTGTAGCACTTGCTAACACAAGAGCCCATGACTTCTTGGGCTGGGGAAGGAAGGGACGCTGACAGAGAGGGGAGGGTAAACCAGAAGAGTGAGGTGGAAGGGAAGGTGGTGAGAGGTCATCTTTTACTGGTTGCTTTCCTGTGCGTGTGGGTTGAGGATGATGGTTTAAATTGGGTCGGCGGGGTGGCAAAGAAAGCCCGTTGCGCTACGGATTCATCATAGCGGTGCCCTTTACCATGTGACGCCCTTCTTTTAACGTGAAATGGAAGACGTGCTCAGTCGACTGCTGCTTTAAAGCAAGCAATGGGAGCTTTTTCCTGTTCTCTCACTCTCTCTCTCTCGTGAGATGAGATGAGAGGTGGGGCATTGAAGCCACAGAGAGACAGTACCTTCTACGTTTTTTTTTTATTTTTTCACGCAATTTTATCAACGGCCAAATTTTTCAGAAAAATCTCCAAATCTCGAGTTGAGTTTTTCTTTATGGGTGTCCCTCTTTTGTTTTGATATTCCCTACGAGACAGCCCTTGTTTATTATATTCCTAGATTATATATTGATAAATTTTTTAAATAGATCTATAATATTTTTGATACATTTATCAAAATACTATAAGCCTATTCAAATAGGTTATATGTAACACTTGTATTAATCTCACATCAGAATTATGCAAAACTTAAGAATTTGATAGGTATATTACTATTCATTTTTATTTAAATATTTTGATCAATATAATTTGGATTTAATGAGGTTGATAGATTAATTAGCTCATCAAACATGGATTGTAATATTATAACTAAAATAAATTGACTCAAAATAAAATTTTAAATATGTATCTTCATCCGTTTACTGACAAGAACAATCAAAACATTGAGACTTCTGTATTAGTTGTTATGTTTTTTATTAGACTTCTTTTTTTTTTTTTACCTCCACTAAAATAGTTTGTTTACCTAAAAAATATTATATTTTAAGAATTAGATCGATTTACCCAGGATATATCTAACTGCTCCAATTGCCTTGTCTGGAGTCATTTCGAAAATTACAGCAAACCAGCGATTTTTTTTTTTTACTTTTGAGATGATTAGAATCATATTTTTGGAGGGGGCCGAATGAGATAGGTTGAAGTGGAGGATGAATATTGGTGATATCATCCTTGGCCTTTTGTGATGGATTTGTGAAGATTATAGATAGTCTAATGATCTGGTGATCCTATCGAGTCAATACATCGTGGATAAAGTTTAACGTTGTGGTTTTAAATTAAGTGACACCTATTGACAATGATGAGTGCCTCGATATATTAATCTTAATCGAATCGGATGTTCAGTCATTGGGTGATTGATTGAATACATGAATTGATGTCTTGATATATTTATCTTCTTACTTCATCTGATCAAATCATATATTTATTTTAATTTTTAAAATAAATAAAATACTACTTATATTGTTTTAAAATATAAAAGATGTAAAAAAATAATTATCTTAATCATAAAAGATGCGAGAGTAAAAATAAAAGGAATGAATTAGAAAGAAAAGGAATGAATTAGATAGAGAGGAACTGACGGGGAGACAGAGGGTCACTAAGGAGGATTGTTCTAATAGTTATTAATAATTTAATAAAATTTTAGATTTTTAAGAAAATTATTGACAACAATTATTCAACTTTCTATATTTTTTATGATATAGAATATAAAATCAAGTGCCATGGAGAGTCATCGTGCACTCTCAATATCTTTGCTCAATGAACCATTTATTGCTTTTGTATATTTGTACATATGTCTGACCTGTTTTATTTTGATTGTATGTTATTTTACTTAAAAATACAAGCGAGAACAATTCATAGTGCAACGGTACAATCACTCATCGTGTCGGACTAAAACTATCCAAAATAGCTCTATTTTCGTGTGCCGCGGTCTGATTTTTATCGACTGCGGTGCGACGTGGAGTGTCAGTCATCCCAGACCCCTGGAAACCCTTGGGTGACACAGGGGTAGATGAGGATTTGGTATAATGTCGGTCATCAAATAATCTTTACAAGTTCGCACGTTAACTTGACGGGAATTTATCTTCGCGCCCGATACTCGGTGAGTAGTTGTTTGTGGACTTGTGACTATTTGTTTTATTTTTCAAAGTCTTTACTTTCCTTCCTCTTTTTTTTTTTGCACACCAAGTGTTCGCCAAATTGTTTGTAAAGCTTTCCCCTTCGTGAGAGATCGAGACTTGCATGTTGCTCTCTTTCAAACTAATCAAATTTACTTTTGCAGGTCCTTCATAACTTGCACGAGGTTGTAACGTGGTTGACCTTTTTGAAGATGGGTAATGCAAGGGCATTTCATGATTTAGGTATTCCTAGCTAAGTCTAAGACATTATCATAAGGGTATAACTTAGGCAATCCCAGTTAAGTCTGAATTATTGGTGCACATGTGCTTCATTACTTAAGCAATTCTTACTAAGTCTGTGACTTTGCCATAAGAGTGCCTCACGACTTATGTAATTTTAGCTAAGTCCGTGACATTATGATATTAGAGCAGACAAGCAATTTGAGCAAATAGTAAAAGAGTTTTGCAATCTCGTCATGGCAAAGCATCATGGCGAATCAAGTAAGATGGGACAAGCCAGACCATTACCCTAAGCAGCCACATGTGGGCTACAAGTGCAAACTCGCACCCAAGCTATTAGAGCTGCTCATGAGGAGCATAGTAGCAAACAAGATTAGCGAGAAGTTGAGTATTTTTCGTGAGCAGAGGAGGTGTAATATGGAGCACCAACCGAAAAAAGAAACCACAAGGAGAGGCTTATAATGACCGGAACCCACCATGATATTCTTGAAGTGAGCATGGAAGAACTCTACCAAGGCCAGTAAAGGCTCCTTGGGTAGATAGTTCACAAGAAGAAGCTGAATCTTGAATTGATAAGGTGGAGTCTCTAGTCGATCGATTGATAAAAGACACTAAAGACTCTATGTAGCATCTGAACGAAGTCATGGCGGAACTCACGGCAATGGTGTCAACGCTCACGAGGGCTCTTAATGTGGGAGGGAGCAACATGTATGCTATACTGCCATAAAACTTGAGGGCACCAGAGCCACATTACTATGGGGGGTGCTAGGGATGCCAAGGAGCTTGAAAATTTTCTGTTTGACATAGAGCAATCTTTTTGTGCTATGAGACTCGACTATGAGGAAACTAAAGTTTCGATAGCAATCATGTATTTAAATAAAGATGCAAAACTTTAGGGACGATATCATTGGGAAGAGATCCAGCAATGCCGGTGTCGAGTGGACACATATGAGGACTTGAAGTGAGAGTTGAGAACTCAATTCCTACTCGAGAACATGAAGTACGTTGCAAGAAGGAAGCTGAGAAAACTCTGCCAAAATACTTCCATTCATGAAGTAATTTTTTGCACTAATACTAGACATACAAGACATGTTCGAGAATAATAAATTATTTAGCTTCCTTGATGGCCTAAAGCCATGAGCACAATAGGAACTACATGGAAGGAATGTCACCAACGTGGTCAAGGCAATTGCTGTTGTAGAAAAGCTCACTGACTTTATATCTTTGAAAGACTCAGGGAGAAAACAAATATTCTCAAGCAAATGAGTCAAGGGACAAATAGAGGAAGAAAAACCCCCACAAAGGACCAAACTTAAAAGGTAATGCCCCGAACCTGACACATGTTTCTTATGCGGAGGATCACACATAGTGAGGAAGTGCTTACAAAACAAACAATCAATCAATTAACAACACTAATCCATCCCCCCAAATTAGACAAGGGCAAGGCCGTCGCCCTTAGCTCAAGCAGTGTTGAATCCAACAGCAATGACGAAGAGTCGTAAGGATCCCGAATGCAAGTAATGCATTTGTTGAATGCGTTGCAGGGTCAAGTGGGGGAGCACATTAAGGAAAAGCCACAGAAAGAAATGAGTGGCGAGTTAATATATATGGATACCAAGCTTAATGGTCGAACAACCAATGCAATGGTAGACACAGACGCTACATATAATTTTATTATCGATTGAGAAGCAAAACGACTTAGACTAATCTTGGAGAAGAATCCAAGTCAGATGAAGACTATGAACTTGGAGGCCAAACAGATCTCTGGACTAGCAAAGGGAGTCCCCATCAAGATCGGAATATGGAGCAGGAGCACTAATATGATGGCGGTGCTATTGGATGACTTTTAAGTGATTCTTAGAATGAAATTCATGCACACAACATGGTTCCGATGCTATTCCTAAACTCTTTATGCCTAATGGGAGGTGACAACCCCTGCATGGTTCCAATTTCTCGATGACAAATATCGATATTATAATTGAAGGAATGAGTACGAAAAGGAGGATTAACCTTTATGGTTATTATAAAGCTAGAAACACTTGATAGGAAGGCCATTCAAGAACCTACTTTGGTGGCGATTATTCTGAAGGAGTTATCAAACGTGATGCTATTGAGAAACCTGATAGGAGCATCACATGCACAATAAAAAATAAAAATAAAAATGTCTCTCATGTTTATCATGTCATCGTGCAATGATTGATGCGTGAAAAATATAAAATTAAAAATTAGTGTATCTTGTGTTAGATATTTTACCTAAGGAGATCATATATCCTTGAAAACCCAGATCCAAAGAAGACAATGAAGGAGGTCAGATGTCCCATCTAGAGATGATCTACATGGCAGATGGCACAACGATGCTCCTCAAAACACAACGATCTTCTACTTTATGTGCACTAAATAGGTGCACTTTCCCCAAGAAGGGGTCATCCCTTCTTGCTACCACACACCCCAAATAGGGGTTGCTAGTTGAGGAGGAGTGAGAGAGAGGAGAATAGGAGGAGGTAGCCAAAAGTCTCTAGCTTATGAGTCCTGTGGCTCACTTTCTATTTATATAGGTCCTTATTAACTTAACCATAATGGATTTTATCCTATTGGGTACTGGATCTACATCCAATTACCCAAGCCTTTTGGATTAGTGGATTTCTACCTAATAATCTCTTATTAGCTTTTATTGGATCTCATCTATGGGATCCAGTAGGGCTTATTGCATCTCTAATAAAATAGGGGCTCTGCGAATATCTCATATATGAACCTCTACTCATTGCAACATCCACCATATGTGTGACCCTCTAGGCCCAATACCGAACCGGCCATGAGTTGCACCTATCAGAACTCCTTTTTACTTAGTGAATTATTATCTCAAAATAATTTACTCAGCTCATCGACTATGGACGTACTAAGCTACTACCCCATAGTCCCCAAATGGTATAGAGAGATGTAATCCATTGGACCTGTCTATCCATAATTATCATGTATCTATAGTCCCTCATCTATCTAATATCCCAAAGATCGTATATTGAGTATGGTACTATCAGGCCTAATACAGAATCTATCCGAGTCTCACTATAATTAGATTCTCCCAAAGAACTCATTCTCTCTTAATCTAAATGACCATGGCTAGGGATTTCCTTGAGTAAGAACACATGAGATATTCTCTCATGATATCAAGAGTGGACGATCCTCTATTGATACTCAATTATTTTTGTAAGATTGGCTACTAATAATGATAACTGGTTGTACCAGATCTGGAACTTCTAACCTATAAGTCTAAAATTAAAGAAAAGAGTACTTAAGCAAGACATCATTGGTGTCTCAAGTCTAAGGACCAAACATACAACTAAGATTATGGAACTGCTGTCTGACGTCAAGTATCATTAACTATCCAGTATTCCATAAGCAAATCAATCAGTAAACTCGTTCTCCAATAAATATTTATACTATACCCATAATGTCCTTGCACGAGTAGCTATGAGGCCAACTGCCTCCATCATATGGATGAGTATACAATATACCGATTTGCTCGATTATCTTGATGTCCCTCTCGAGTAACCTATGATCGAGATTATTTAGGGTATGTATTTAAAGGCGAATTAATCTCACTATCATGATCTCATCATAATCCAATTCCCATTGCATATATCTAAGGACAACATAGTATATGTAATAGGCAACATATGAGAAAAATAATAATAATAATATATAAAAAGACTATGTAACATGTCACACGTGCTATCACTCTCATGATTGACTTGCAGGACACTTGTAATCAGCAATCACCTACGTGTCTAATCCCCATCAGACCCCTGTGACGCTTAAATACAATTTAAGACAATGGCTTCGTCAGTAGATCTGCAATGTTATCTATAGTTAGAACTCTTTCCACTACTACATCTCTACGGGCCACGATTTCTCTGATAAGATGGAACCTCATTAGAATATGCTTCTGATAAGACCTGGGTTCCTTCGCTTGATCAATCACCCAGTTATTATCGTGATATATGAGAATCGACTCCTCGTTGCTAGGTACAACTCTTAGATTCACGATGAACTTCTTCATCCAGACTCCCTCATTTGTTGCTTCTCCATAGCAATGTGTTCTGCCTTTGTGGTTGAGTCAGTAATAGTGTCTTGCTTGGAACTCTTCCAGCATCTTGCTCCTCCATTCAGGGTGAAGACATACCTTGAGTTTGGCTTGCTATAATTGACATCAGACTAGAAACTCAAGTCTATGTAGCCCTCAACTTGGAGGCTATCTCCTTCGTATACCAGTAAAATATCCTTAGTTCTTCTCAAGTACTTAAGAATATACTTTACTACCTTCCAGTGTTTTAAACCTAGATTCGCCTGATACTTGCTCATGACATTCAAAGCATATGCTATGTCGGGCATAGTACATAGCATAACATATATAATAAGTCCTATCACAAAGGCATAGAGTATTTTATCTATGTCTGTCCTTTTTTCAAGAGTCTTTAGGGACATACTCCTAGAAAGTGATATTTCATATCTCATCATAATGAGACATCTTTTAAAATTTTTTATGCCAAACTTTTTGACAATTGAGTCTATATACCTGAATTGAGACAAATCAAGCATCCTCTTAGATCTATCTCTATAGATCCGAATCTCTAAAATGTAGGATGCTTCCCCTAAATCTTTCATGGAGAAGTTTCTAGATAACTAAACCTTAATCGTGGAGAGCATTCCTACATTATTCCCAATGATTAAGATGTCATCCACATATAATAACAAGAAGATGATAACGCTTCCACTTACCTACCTATACACACAAGACTCATTTTCATTTTTAACAAAGTCACAAGATCTGATCGCCTCATCAAATATTATATTCTAACTTTAGGAAGCTTACTTTAGTCCATAGATGAACCTTAGCAACCTGCATACCTTATCTGGATTTTTCTTAGACACGAGTTCCTAAGGCTATATTATATACACCTCCTCCTCGATGTTACCATTAAAGAATGCAGTTTTTACGTCCATCTGCTAGATCTCATAGTTATAATTGCTATAATGGTTAAAAGAATTTTGATAGATTTTAATATAGCTGCGGGTGATAAGGTTTCATTATAGTCAATTCCTTGCCTTTGACGATATCCTTTGGTTACCAACCTTGCCTTATATGTCTCCACTTGTCCATCTACTCCGATCTTCTTCTTGACGATCCATTTGCAACCGATGGGTATGATATGCTTAGGTGCATCAATAAGGTTTCAAACCTTATTAGAGTATATGAAATCCATTTTAGAATTTATAGTTTTTTGCTTCTTCCAAGAGTCTATACTCATAATAGCCTCATCGTAGGTATTAAGATTAATATTTTGAGTGTTATCTCCACTGATATGTCTCACATATCTTTCAGGAGAATGAGATATGCTGCTAGACCTATGCAAAGATGAAACTTGTGTGCTAGGTACCTGAACAAACCCAGCCTCCAGAATGGTACTTGAGCTAGGTTCTTCAACCTCACTCAACTCTACATGCTCCCACTGTTTCCACTGAGAATGTGCTTTTTCTCAAGATGTTAGGACCGTAACATCATAAGTTGATGTCATCATAATATAACATGTATATGGGTGCTATGTAATCACAAAATTATTATTACTTCTCCCCTTTGTTATTAATAAAAAGAAGAAAAAAAATTGAGTAAGCCACTACTTTTCTCTCTTCCTTTGTTACTATCAAAAGGAAAAGAATGATATCATTTTATCATAATGCTACTTTTTCATTTATATCAATGTGCTAATAAAGAATATTAATACAAAGAAGTCATACAACATAAATATCATATCATTCATATATTTGAAATCAAGATAATGATCGAATGAGATGATTATCTTCTTTAGTAAAAGTAAAGAAAATTATAGGAGAATAGTAAAAGATCTTGATTCATACCATCTACTCCGATCTTCTTCTTGACGATCCATTTGCAACCGATGGGTATGATATGCTTAGGTGCATCAATAAGGTTTCAAACCTTATTAGAGTATATGAAATCCATTTTAGAATTTATAGTTTTTTGCTTCTTCCAAGAGTCTATACTCATAATAGCCTCATCGTAGGTATTAAGATTAATATTTTGAGTGTTATCTCCACTTATATGTCTCACATATCTTTCAGGAGAATGAGATATGCTGCTAGACCTATGCAAAGATGAAACTTGTGTGCTAGGTACCTGAACAAACCCAGCCTCCAGAATGGTACTTGAGCTAGGTTCTTCAACCTCACTCAACTCTACATGCTCCCACTGTTTCCATTGAGAATGTGCTTTTTCTCAAGATGTTAGGACCGTAACATCATAAGTTGATGTCATCATAATATAACATGTATATGGGTGCTATGTAATCACAAAATTATTATTACTTCTCCCCTTTGTTATTAATAAAAAGAAGAAAAAAAATTGAGTAAGCCACTACTTTTCTCTCTTCCTTTGTTACTATCAAAAGGAAAAGAATGATATCATTTTATCATAATGCTACTTTTTCATTTATATCAATGTGCTAATAAAGAATATTAATACAAAGAAGTCATACAACATAAATATCATATCATTCATATATTTGAAATCAAGATAATGATCGAATGAGATGATTATCTTCTTTAGTAAAAGTAAAGAAAATTATAGGAGAATAGTAAAAGATCTTGATTCATATAAAATAAATCTTAAGATATAAATATCGAGAAGTCAAGATCATAATTCATTAGATAAATATCTTTTTTAGTAAATAGTAAAAAGAATTATTGGAGAACAAATAGTAAAAGATCTTAATTCATTGAAAATAAATCTCAAGTTAAATATCGAGAAGTCAAGATCATTATTCATTGGATAAATCTTCTCTTTAGTAAATAACAAAAAGAATTATAGGAGAAAATAAATAGTAAAAGATCTTGATTCATATAAAATAAATCTCAAGTTAAATATCGAGAAGTCAATATTATAATTCATTGGATAAATCTTCTCTTTAGTAAATAGCAAAAAGAGTTATAAGAGAAAACATATAGTAAAAGATCTTGATTTATATAGAATAAATCTTAAGTTAAATATCAAGAAAACAAGATCACGATTTGTTTGACTATATCTCCCTCTTAAATAGTAAAAAGAATTATGAGAGAACAAATAATAAAATATCTTGATTCATATAAAATAAATCTCAAGTTAAATATCGAGATCAAGTTCATGATTTATTTGAATAAATCTCCTTCTTAATAAAGATCAAAATGGAGTCAAAAGAGAATAATTAGTAAAAGATCATGATTTATATGAGATAGATCTTAAATTAAAAATATCAAGAAGTAAGTGAAATATCATGATTCTTTTTTAAAAAATCTAATAAAATTAAATCATCATCAAATTTTTTTTCTTACATTTGAGAAATCATTGAAAAAATATGGATAAAAAAATGACTAAACTTCTTTAGTTCCAATTTATGAAATTAATTTTGTACTTGTATGTCTTAATCTCTTATATTAAAACCATGCATCATCGTTTAAAATCGAAAAACAAATTTTGTCATGAAAATTATCAAGATCAATAGCATAAACATTATTGCTCCTTAATGCAATCATGGATTTATTCTTATGTGGTATGTCATTAGACTCAAGTTCAATATTATATCCCTGGTCATACAATTGATTAATGCTTAATGAGTTATATTTTAAATCATCTACTAAAGGAGCATCTTTAATCATAAGATTCGATTTATAATCAATCTTAAATTTTTTATGGTTTGTTGTAATAATATATTTTCTGTTTTTTAGTGAATCTTACTCTTCACATTTAGTGTAAGATGTTAATATATAATTATCATTATTAGTTTTTAATTTATCAAATTTATTAGAGATGTTTCGGGTGAGTCACATACCTCATCATTGAAGGCCATCAATGTATAGTTTCTCATGTCGTCTTATTGATTTACACTTCATCTTCAAATGCACTTGATTCATCCTAAGTTGCATTTAATATTTTCTTTTTATTTTGGGTCAACAACTTATTCTTTAGTTATGGACACTCAGTTTTGAAGTGCTCTAGCTTTTTACATTTATAACATATTATAGTATCATTTTTAGGTTCATTTTTATTCTTATGAGTTTTATTTTTTTTCACGAACATTTTAAGTTTTCTTGTAAGGAGTTATATGTCGTCATTATTATTTGAGGTTACACTCGAGAAATCTTCTATGGTTCTCAGTGCAATATCCTTTCTATTCTTTGGAAGGCTTTCTTCTTATTCATCGTGTGCTTTACAAGTCATTTCATAGGTCATTAAAGACCCTATGAGTTCTTCAAGAGGAAAATTATTCAAGTCATTTGTCTCTTGAATGCCAGTTATTTTTGGATCCTAATATTTAGGAAGAAATCTTAAAATTTTATTTACCAGTTCAATGTTAGTATAACATTTATTAAGAGCTTTCAAACCATTGATAACATCCGTAAAACGGGTGTACATGTTACTAATAGTTTCGGTTGACTTCATTTTAAACATTTCATAACTATGTACTAAGAGATTAATTTTTGATTATTGTACTCTACTTGTGCCTTCATGAGTAACTTTTAGAGTGTGCCAAATGTCATGTGCAGTGTCACATGTAGAAACATGATTGAACTCATTTTTATCTAAAGCACAAACTAAATCATTTGTAGCTTTAGCGTTTAGAGAAAACATTTTCTTTTCAAAATCATTCCAATCATTCATTGGATTGGAACGTTTTTTAAAACCATTTTCAATGACATTTCATAATTCAAAATACATAGAAATTAAGAAAATTCTCATTTGTGTTTTATAGTAAGTGTAGTCCATTCCATTGAACATAAGAGGACGAGTAATAGAGTGACCCTCGTGATTGTTAGAAAAAGCCAAAGACTCACTTGAGTGTTAATCCAACTGAGAGAACTTGGCTCTGATACCAACTGTTAGGACCATAATGACACTAAGAGAGGGGGCGAATTAGTGTTTACTAAAAAAAAAAAATTAAAGTTATTTGAATAAGAACATAAATCGATAATCCATTTAGCTTGAAAGTGTGAGTACAGTAGTGAGTAAAGTAAACCAGTAAGCAAATGACAAGTAAAAGCAAGAAGGAAATGTAAATTGATTTATAGTGATTTAGTTGTCCTGACTTACGTCCACTCCCGATTCCTCTTTGTTAGGATCAATTGGCACTAAGAAGGGGTGGGGGTGTGAATTAGTGCTAATGTAAATATTTGGTTTTAGATGAAATCTTTTCGATTAAACCAAAATATGAAATTTGAAGCTTTTAGTCTTTAGTAAAACAAGTGAGTAATTGAATGAAATTTGCTAAGTTAATAAGTAAACCTGAAAGATAAGCAACGTGAAAACTTTACTTTCAAAGAGTGAGTTGAATCAGAAACGTCAATACAAAAATATATAAACAATTTGAAAGCAAAGAAACACATAATTTTTATAGTGGTTCGGCACCAACGACCTACGTCCACTCCCGAGTCTTGGATACGGGCGGTTCAACCGCCCAGCATGGGCGGGTCAGCCGCCATCAGTAGCCCGAAAACCTAGGCGACAACGGTACACCCGCCGCTCACCGGCGGTTTACCCGTCGGAATTTTCACAAAAGTGGTTCCCTCCACTTTTCGAATTTCGGCTTGAACCTGATGTTGACCAACCCTTTGGTCGACCAATTGAGCTCAACTTGAGCTCAATCAAACCCCAATAGTGAACCCGATTGTCTTATTGTCTTGATTTATATTCCTTCCAAATCTAACTCAATTTGGACTCAAACCCTAACTATGACTCAATGATTACAAAACTTAATGACCAACAAGCTAAACAAGACCTAACTCCCGCCAATCCGACAGCATCCGACATTCTTGCGGTAAGTCTTCCGATCTTCTTCTAGCGATCTCCTAGCATGTTCCCAGTGAGCTTATCGATCCATTTAGCGAATCTCCTAGCAAACTTCGGCGAGATCCCACTACATCGTCCGAACCCCGGCCCAATGCCCGAGCTTGATCTTGGCCCATCATCTGGTTGTAACTCCATTGCTCCTGTCATAGTTAGTCCTGCATAATGTTAATTATGATAATTAAATACAATCATAATTGTCAAACATCCATTACAAGACCATCCCAACTCCCGACAAGCTTTTCGGCTACCCCCGACAATCTTTCGGCGAGTCTCAGTCTTCTTCTAGCGAACTCCCTTGTGCCATCCTAGCAAACTACCGATACCCTCGGCGAGCTCCCAATGTACTCCTGGCGAGTTTCCAACCACATCGACCTGATGCATGGACTTGACTTTGGCCAATCCTGATTGTAATAATCATTCTATCGTAATTAATCTTGCATCAATCAATTTCTAATAATTCATGTTAGATCAATAACCCATTAATTGATTTTATCATCAAAATATGAGATTCACATTCTTCTCTCGAGGCCACCGGCTTTCACTACTGATCTTCTTTCCAATATGTGAAGATCAACCACCTTTACAACCCTTTCTCCTTTTACTTCGCTCAGGAGATAATCTTTATAAAGTTTTTCTCACAAGACCTCAACCCTCCTTAGAATAACCACTAAACTTAAGAAGGAAGAGACTCAAACACTAAGAGTTTACAACACTTTAGCTATATGATTCATTCACTTTTTCACTCCCTTTTTGTATTTCTGCAAGCAAGAATGGGTGGGGTATTTATAGATCATCAGTGACTTCAAAATTGGAGCTAAAATTTTAAATCTATGGGTTTTTAGGGTACTGGCGGTACCATTGCCTATACTAGGTGGTGCTATCATCGAACAGAGCTTGAAAATCAGGGCTATAATGGTACTACCACCGATTGGTGGCGATACCATTGTCAGAAACTATAGAAAATCACAAAATTATGTTTTTCGTAGCCTAGGTGGTACCACCGCCCAAGTCATTTCCAGAACACTGAATTGCCCTTTTATCAGGCCAAATTCAGTCCTGGTTTAAGCCCAATAGGCCCCAAATTAAGTTGGCATGGTTACGACCCAATACTAACTTAATTCGATTCTAAACTATCACGATTAAGACATAACCACTCAATCATATATCCAACACAATCATGAAGCAATCAACATGTTGTCCAACATATTAACATATCATTTGATAATTTGGCACTTTGTCCAAACCTTCGGCGCATCATCCTTACCTTCGGCGTATCGTCCGATCTATTGACATGTTGACTTCCCACAATATTTAATTTTTTGGCGCAATACCTGATCCTTCTGACTCGATGCCCGAAACTCATGACACAAAGTCCATCCTTCGGCACATTGACCAATCTCCGGTTCGACGTCCAATCTCTGACATGATACTCTGCTGACCCAACATCTGATTCTCCTGCTTCGATAATTTTTATGTGATGGTTGTTGAATCTCAGATTTTGATGATAAAATCAATTGATAAGTTTTATGATCTAACCTATGTGTTAGAGAAAGTGATGTAGGATTAACTATGACAGTGAAAAGATAATATAATCTAATGTTGGACCGGAGTCAAGTTTGAGCATCGAGCCGGTGTTCGGACGATGTAGTGGGAACTTACCGGGAGATCATTGGAAGCTCACCGAAGGTGATCGAGAGATTACCAGGAGTTCATCGGGAGCTCGCCGGGAGCATGTCGAAGGTGATCGAGAGCTTGTCGAGAATGTGCCAGGAGTTTATAGGAAGATGATCAAGAGCTCAACGAGAGTTCGCTGGGAAGTTTGTTTGGAGTTTGGAAGATCAATTGACGTGCCAGAAAATAAGGATGATTGTATTTATGTAGTTTAGTGTGTCATAGTTAACATCAGTTGTTTAGAGTCCTAATTGAGTTAGAATTGGAGAAATCCAAATTAACTCAGTAAGAGGCAACTGAGTCCACTTCAGGTTAGATTTGAGCTCAAGTTAATCTCATTTTGTTGACTTGGAAAGGTTTTAATAGGAGGTACAAGTCGGTATGAAATAGTATGAGAGAAGTACTATTTTGGAATTCCCAACAATAGTACCACTAGTGGGCAATGGTAGTATCGCCCATGGGCGATGGTAGTACTACCCAGGAGATACTAGTACCATCGTCGCCTAGTTTTTCGGTCAGCTATCGGTGGTGGTATCGCCAGTGTCGACAGTAGTACCGCCCTTAGCTTATTTTTTTCAGAAAAGGGTGAATTTTGGCTCTATTTTTTGAAGCCAATTGGGGTCAATAAATACCCCAAGTATTCTTACATTGGATAGTAAGAACGTGAAGGAAAAAATAATAAAATTCTATTGGAATTGATTGTGAGAGTCCTCCCTCTTGTAAAGAGTGAATTATGTAAGGGTTGGGCTGAAAAAGAAGTGCAAAGATTCTTCTCCTAAGCCTTAGAAAATGAGAAAAGTTTAAGAGGTTTTATCTTCACCCATGGAAGTTCATTAGTTGACACTAACAGACCTTGACAAAGGAGGACTCTGAAAGTGGACGTAGGTCAAGGTTTTGGCCGAACCATAATAAATTATGAGTCTTCTTTCTTTGTTCTTTATTTTGGTATTCATTAGCTAAATCAAGATCTTTTTTCGGTCTTAAGTTTAAATCACTCGTGTATTTGATTTCAACGAATTGTAAAAGAAACACTTCTAATTTTTTGTTCTTTGAGAAAATATTTCAAATCAAGTTTTACTTAACACTTGCACTAATTCACCCCCCTGTTAGTGCCATGATCCTAACAATTGATATCAAAGTCGATTACACTCAATTGTATTAACACGAAGTGAGTTAATGACTTCTTTTGACATAAACAACAGACATTCTATCACATATCCTCTCATGTTCAATGGGATGAATTAAACATTTGGAAAATTCGAATGCATATTTTCTTGATTTTGATGGATTTTGATTTATGGTATATTATCGAAAATGGTTTTTAGTAGTCATCCAATCTGATAAATGATTAGAATGATCATGAAAAACAAATATTTTTTTTAAATACCAAAGCTATCAATGCTTTATTTTGTGCTTTAGATAAAACGAGTTTGATTAGGTTTCTACATGTGTTTTAGCTTTTGATATATAGCATACATTAGAAATCACATTTGAAAGCATAACTAAATTAAATGATCAATAAATAAAATGACTTGCATGAATGAACTTGAAGAACACATTCCAAAGAACAAGAAGGAAATTACCTTGAGGACACAAGAACAACACCTTCCAAATAACAGGAAAAATATTGAACTGAGAACACAAGAACATAATATTCCAAAAAACAGGAAGAAATTTGAATTGAGAATAATATATGACTTCTCAAGTGAAATCTCAAACGATGAGAACTATGAACTTATAACAAAAGAACCAAAAAAATTAATGAAAATAAATAAAAATATAAAAATAAACTTAAATTGGACAAAGCTTCTTGCTATGAATGCAAGAAGCCGAGATACACCAAAGATGAAGAGCACAACCAAGAAGAAGTGGAGAATCTCGTAGTCATGGCCATCCATGACAAAGTAAGTGAATCTTGCGATGTCTTATTTACGTTTGATGAATTACTAAATACCTTTTATGAACTTTTTGATGAATTTAAAAAGATTAGCAAAACCTATAAATTACTTAAGAAGGAACATGCATCACTAATTAGTAAACTTGAAAAAATGCATGAAGTATCAATATCACATAATTCTTGTTCTAAATGTAAGTCATTAGAAGTAATTAAAAAAGAAAATGTTATATTACAACAAACTTTAGAAAAGTTTTAAATATGCAATAAATCTCTAAACATGATCCTCGTCAATAATGGTCATAAGAAAGAAGATATTGGCTTTGCGGGTAATAATTAACAAAAGCCAACTATCTTCATTAAAAGACCTATATTACACTCTTCTCTCAAGCTTAAATGCAATTTTTGTGGTATACTAGGGCATTTTGCTTGTAAGTGTTCATTTAGAAAGTATAGTCCACATAAATTGATTTGGGTTTCTAAAGGAACCATAAACAACTCAATGCCATTAGAAAAAATGGATAGTCTTTCATAAGGGACCAAAGTCAAATTAGTACCTAAACCAAAACCTCACCTATTGTAGGTTTATCTCCTAACAAAGGCTAGGAGCAGTAAATGATATCTTGAAAGTGGATGTTCAAGGTACATGATTTGAGATCTAAAATATTTTTTAAGCTCACTAGCATAAATAATAATAATAATAATAATAATAATAATAATAAATATTAAATTAAAATTATTAACAAGAAATCTCATGGTGATTCATGGTTATAAAATTAATCTTAATTGTCTTTCAATCATGAATGGCTTTTCCATAGCCAATGCTAGTACAAAAAGAAATTAGAATAAAAAGAAAAACCTTAGCTATTTTAATAAAAAATTATCTACATTGAAATTTATGAAAAAGAGATTTTGATGATGATTGAATATTAGGCTTGTATGTTTGTATTGACAAAGTTTTTTAGCTGGTAAAGGTTGAATGATGATTTATTTTAATGTTATGATGTTGTATGTTGAAATCGGTTGTTGTTGAATGATAGATTACTCTTGAATTTGAGCTTAAAAGAAAATAAAAAAAAATTATGCTTTATTTTTAGTATTTTTGAAAAATTAAAATGTTTTTGAAATGAGAATGAAAATTGCATGATTACTCATTTCACTAGGTCTAGAGAGTAACTCATTTTAAAAAAGAAAAATAATTGGATTTAAAATAAATCAATGATTTTGTTTAAAAATATTTTATTATAATAATCTTGATGATTTCTTTTGAAAATGATACTTGGTTTTCAGTTTTAAAATGTTTTACTTATTTGGTTTTTTTTTTATGATCTTGATGATTTCCTTTTAGATGAAACTTATTTTTCAATTTTAAACGACAATGCTTGGATTTGGCGTAAAAGATAAAGACATTCTTGCATGAAATAAATTACATAAATTGAAACACAAAAATATAATACGTTTTTCTTAAAAACATCTCTATCCTATCAAGCTTTCAATAAGAGAAAATTGATGAATCTATATTATTATTGTTGAATCTCTTAAACTATAAAACTGATTTTGATGATTTGAATTTGAATGAGTTTCTTTTTAGTAGAATCATGAACTTTCCCTTGATTTTTTGACTTGAGTTATCTTTTATAGGAATCAATCTTAACTTATATGATTTCCTCCTTTTTGTCATTTATTAAAAAGGAGATTTATGATGTTGATATTCATAACTTGAAATCTTTATATAAATCAAGATTGTTCACTATGATTATTTCATTTTATTAAAAAAAAATCCAAATGAATCATGATTTGTCTTTTTTGATCTTTCAAGATTATAACTTGAGATTTTTTTTATGAACCATGATTTTGATGACTTGAAATTTCTTATACAAGAATCGAGATCTTTTATTTGTTTTCTATGTCTCCTTTTGCAACTTACTATAGAGAAGTTTTTCATCCTAATTATGATCTTGACTTCTCAATATTTATAACTTGATAATCTTTTATGAATCAAGATTTCATTTACTATTTGATCTCCTAAGATTCTTTTTTATTAGCTAAGATGAGATTTGTCAAATTGAATCATGATATTTGGTATTCATGATTTGATATTCTTCACGTCATGATCTATTTATGACTTCCTTGTATTCTTGAATGATATATCCTATCACCAAATTGATAATTCTTGGTATTTTTCATATTATCAATATTTGTCATGATTTAAAAAATTAATGTATGAGAAAAGATTTTGTACTATTGTATTCTTACATTCTTTTTGATAAATGACAACGGGGAAGATAAAATTTGCTATCTTGCAATAAAGCCAATGAATGAGGAACAACTTGATTTCATTAGAAGAGAATTAGGTATGTTAAATCTTCCAAATGCATGAGTTGCTTTCACATTTTTGGATTTCTTGTTTTTTGCAAATTGAGGTTCTTCTTGAATTTTATATGAATCTTCCGAATGCATGAGATGATTATTTCCTCTTAAAATTTACAAGTGAAAATGTGATCTTTGATCTTTAAAAATAATTTCACATCATTCTTTTCTTTTGAAATTTACAAAATAAAATGTGTGAGTTATGAAACTTTGTAATGCTTGATATATGATTCATGAGCTCTCTTTTGAATAATCTCTCTTAACATTTTATTCTTGAATTCTTGGATTTATGAGCTTTTTTTCAAATCCTTCCTCTTAAGAAAAAAATAATATTTTGATTCTTGAATTCATAAATATTCTCAAATGTATCCCCCCTCTTAATATTTGGTTTTTTGGGATACTTGATTTTTGGATCTTTGACACCCCACACAAACACACATCCCCCCCCTCCCTTCTTCTTCTTCTATGTTATTTACAAAGGGGGAGAAATCAATTTGATAAGAAATGGATTAAACTCTATTTCTTCTTCTCATTTTACAAAGGGGGAGAAATGAAATAAATTTCTCTAATTATATGATGAATATTTATGATAAATGTGTTGAAATATATATTGAACACTTAGTGTTTAAATATGTGGTGAATATTTCCTTTTTCTATTGATAACAAAGAAGGAGAAATGATATGACATAATGACATACTGCTAAATGTTTTATTTGAAATGTGATGAACATTTATTTTGAATATTTGTTTAGAAATGATATGTTAAATATTTTTCCCTTTTGTTGATGACAAAGGAGGATAAATAATATATTGATGATGCATATTAATGGTAAATGTTCAAATATAAGTTGCTATTTCTCCTTTTTTTTATGACAAAGGGGAAGAAATAACATAATTGATGACATAAGGGGAAGAAATGTTTTGAGATCTTTGACATGTTTGAAATTGATGTTATATCATGATAAATGAATGTATGTTTTATGTCAAATTTTTGAGATGAAAGTTGTATGCTTTAAAATTTTTATCATTAAAAAAATCAATATTAACAAAATATTTTGAATTCAAAACTGCTGGATTCTTTTGAATTCAAGTTTGCTCTATTTATTCTATGACATATATATAGGGGGAGTTAAGGCTCATCTTCAATTGGTTGTCATCATAAAAAAGGGGGAGATTATTGAATCTCAAACTTTAATGATGAAATCAATTGATAGATTTTATGATCTAACCTGTGTATTAGAGAAAGTGACGCAGGATTAACAATGATGGTGAAAAAGTAATACAATCTAATGTTGGGCCCGGGTTAAGTTCGGACATCAGGCTGGGGTTCAGATGATGTAGTGGAACTCGCTGGGAGATCGTTGGAAGCTCATCGAAGGTGATCGGGGGTTTGCCAAGAGTTCGTCGAAGGTGATTAGGAGCTCGTCCGGGTGTGCGCCGAAGGTGGTCAAAAGCTTGCCGAGAATGCATTGAGAGTTTGTCGGAAGATGATCAAGAGCTCACTGGGAGTTTGCCAGAGGATGCTGGGAAGTTTGTTGAGAGTTTGAAAGATCAATTGACGTGCTGGACAACCATGATGATTATATTTGTCTGCTTTAGTGTGTCGTAGTTAGCATCAATTGTTTAGAGTCCTAATTGAGTTAGATTTAGAGAAATTTAAATTAACTCAATGAGAGGCAACCAGGTCCACTTTGAGTTAGATTTGAGCTTAGGTTAAGCTCATTTAATTGACCTAGAAAGGTGTCAACATGAGGTACAAGTTGGGTATGAAACAATATGAGAGAAGTACTATTCCGGGATTCCCAACGGTAATACTATCGTCGCTTAGTTTTTTGGACGACTACTGACGGTAGTATCGCTCATAGCTGATTTTTCTAAAAAAGGATAAATTTTGGCTTCATCTTTTGAAGTCAATTGGGGTCTATAAATACCCCAAGTATGCTTGCATTAGATAGCAAGCTTGTGAAGAAAAAATTGCTAAAATTCTATTGAAATTGACTGTGAGATCCCTCCCTCTTGTAAAGAGTAAATTGTGTAAGGGTTGGTTTGAAAAAGAAGTATAAATGTTCCTTTCTTGAACCTGAGAAAAGGAGATTGTAAAGGTTCTTCTTCTAAGTCTGGTAAAAGGAGAAAAGTGTAAGGGGTTTGATCTTTACCTAGATGGAACTCTGTTCAGAAGGTAAGCTACGTTCTCCAAGGCATATCCCTAGAATGAGATGAGTATGTCAGTGAAACTCATCATGGATCACACCATGTCTAACAATGTATGGTTTCTCCTTTCTGATACACCACTGAGCTGAGGTGTATAAGGAGGTGTCAATTGGGATAAAATCTCATGGTCCCTAAGGAAATGAGTGAATTTTGTACTTAAGTATTCTCCTCTTCGATCCAATTGAAGAGTCTTATTATTCTTTTCAGTCTAGTTCTCTAATTTATTTTTATATTCCTTGATTTTCTTGAAGGCTTCGACTTGTACTTCATCAAGTACATATGTCCTTACCTAGAGAAGTCATCAATGAAAATCATGAAGTAGGAGTAACCACTTATGGCTTGAGTCGACATGAGACCACATACATCGCCTATGCATGAGTTCTAATAGCTCAATGGCTCTCTTTCCAGTTTTACTAAATGGATAGTTGGTCAACTTTCGATAAAGGTAAGGTTCACAAATTGCATATGACTCATAGTCTAAGTATCCATCCTTCAACAACTTTTGAATTCTTCCCTCATGGATATGACCTAGCCTACAATGCCACAGGTTTGCATAATTCATCTCATCTCGTTTTCTCTTGGACATACTTATATTCATGATGTGTGGAGTAATATCTAGTACATATAAATCATTATGCAATGTTCCTCTAATGATGATCTTATCATCCAATATTAATGAAAAACTATTATCCTTCAAAACTAATTTATATCTAATAACTATCAAATATTAAATAAAAATAATATTTTTGATAATAGAAAGAACGTAATAACATAAATCTAATGCAATAGTAGCTCCACCAGGAAGATGTAGGGTGACCTCGCCAACAACAACTATAACAACTCTTGCTCTAATGTCCATCTTGAGGTCCATCTCATTTCTTACCAATCTCCTAGACATTGTCAAAACCTACAATTAATTGCAGATGTAATAAGCACACTCTGTATCAAATACTCATATTTTATTATAAAAATCTAATAAATGGAGATTGATCATGAATAAACCTAAGGCTTATCTAAGCTTTTGTTTTGCCTTCTCCATAAGGTATTCTTTGTAGTTCCTCTTCCAATACCCATCTTTGCCATAGTGGAAGTACTGACCTTTGTCCTTTGTTGGATCTTTCTTGGTAACCTTCGCCTTACCCAGTTTGCCCTTGCCCTTGCCCTTCGTAAGGGACTTATCAGCTTTCCTTTTCCTTTTGGTCTCACCAATATAGATAATTGATTTCTCTTCTTGACAGTACTCTTTGATTCCCTCAACACATTTAGGAGCTCCGAGAGAGTCACCTCAAGTTTATTCATGTTAAATTTTATGATAAATTATGAAAAGGGGTTTGGGAGGGACTGAAGTATAAGGTCTATGCACATGTTATACTCTAGGTCCATTCCTAGATTTATGAGTTTCTCGATCTACTCAATCATCCTCAGGATATAGTTCTGAACCGATGTCCCCTCTATCATCTTGGCATGGAAGAGACTTGGATATCTCATATCTCTGAGTTCTTCTTTGTTCCTCAAACAGTTGGCAAAAATGAAGGAGGATTGAATTGACATCCATGCTGTCATGTTGCCTCTATAGCTCAAGAGTCATAGAGGCCAACATATAGCACTTAACCAAGATGGAATTATCTATGTACTTTATGTAACGAGTGACCTTATCCTCGCTTTCTCCTTCTCTTAGGATCAATTGGCACTAAGAAGGGGGCCGGGGTGGGGGGGGGGGGGGGGGGGGGGGGGAAGTGGTTGGGGAGGGAGCGAATTAGTGCAAGTGTAAAAAATATGGTTTAAGGAAAACTTTTCATTTAGATCAAAACCAGAAATCAGAAACATTTCGTTGAGTAAGTGGGCAATAGGCTTATTGAATGAAGCTAAGTTATGATCTTGCTAAAGGAAAGCTTCATATAAGAACATGCATAATCAAAAAGACAAAGTAAAGAGATGCTCACATATTTATAGTGGTTCAGCCTCAACCTGGCCTACATCCACTCCCCGAGTCCTCTTCTCCAAGGTCCACCGACGTCCATTATCAATCTTCTTTGGGTGAGGATCAAACCCTTACACTTTCCACTCTCTCCTTTTCATAGGTTTAGGAGAGGAACCTTTACAAGAGTTTCTCATTTCTCTTAAACTCGATTTACAATTTGAAGCACTCAAGGGAAGCTCTCAATTTTTATAACTCTTTAACAGAATTTTAACCCACTATTTTGTTCACCACCCTTACTTCTCCAAGCAAGAAAACTTGAGGTATTTATAGACCCCAATTGGCTTCAGAAATGGAGCCAAAATTTAAACGTACTAGGAAAATCCGAATACGATCGATACAACCACCGGCACCGACATTACAATCAACAAAAGTTGCCCAGAAAATTGGGTGGCTACAGTACAACTGTCGACCTTGGTGGTACAACAACCAAGAATCTCACAAAAGTACCTTTCTCTATACTTTTGCATACCCGACTTGTACCTTCTATTGACCAATTCTTAAGTCAACTAATTGAGCTCAACCTGAGCTCAATCCATCCAAATAGTGGGCCCTATTTGCCTCATTTCAGTTAATTTAGATTTCTTTCAAATCTAACTCATGTAGAACTCAAACCCACACTGATGCTAACTATGACTTAATTAATTACAATCATATGACCATCAAATCCAACAAGACCCTCCTAACTCCTGACAAGCTTTTAGGCAACCCCCAACGATCTTCTGGTGAACTCTCGATGCCATCCTGGCAAGCTCCCGATTACCTTCGGCAAGCTCCCAGCAAGCTTTCGATACCTTCGACAAGCTTCCGACGAACTCTCGGTAAGCCTCTGATCCCTTCGGCAAGCTCTCGGCGAACTCCTGGCAAGCTCTCATTGAACTCCTGGTAAGCATCTGATTCCTTCGATGAACTTCCAATGAGTCTCTCGGTGAGTTCCCACTGCATCGTCCGAACCCTGGCCCAATGCTCAGACTTAATTTTGTCCCAACATCTAATTGTCTCTTTCTTTCTCTGTCATAGTTAATCTTGTATCAATTATCTCTAACACATATGTTAGATTAATAACCCATCAATTGATTTCATCATCAAAATTTGAGATTCAACACCTTCCTCTAGAGTGGGCAAAATCGTATCAAGGACATATCTTATTTTCTCTACTATAAGAACAACTCGTAAGTTACAGAGCCAATCTATGTAATTTGGACCAGTAAGTCGAATGGCATTTAAGTATACCACATAAGGGATTTGCAAGCGACATGCTTTTGACAAATAAGAGATGTAGCATAAATAAATAGTATGCATATTTTGTAAAAAGTAAATAATTAAGACATGAAATTCTATCTTAATCTACTTGACTAATTTTCTGGAGAATCATGTGACACCCTCAATATATGAAACGAAAGTCTCCAGCAGATTTCTAGTGGAGATCGAAATCCAATCGACGACTTAGTATAACCTCGAGGGACTCGACCAGTCACACTGAGCCTAAAAAGGTAGGCTACTCTTACCAATCACAACTCCTTATGATTCCCGTCCTATTCGACCTTTGAACCATTATGGCCTCGAGGGAATCGACCAACCATGATGTTCAGTTAAATCATCACCATCATTATAAGATCAATCTGATTTTGATGATATGCCCTAGAGAGACTCGACCAAGCATACCATGTCCTTAGATCACCGGTGACATCTTTATGTCGTAAGCAAGATCTCGAATCATGAGATATGTGAGTCTTGAGGGACTTGACCAACTCAATCTGCGTCAAGATTTAATTTCTCCCTATAATGATGGAAGGCCATGTAGATCAATCTAATAGCCTCACGCTTACTGACTAAATATTATCGTAAGAGGGGGTTTAGATTCGGTGTTCTAATATGAGTGGCGCACATATACATATTTAATATATATCTATATCGCATGTAAATAAATATAAGTATATAGTAAGTGTATAATCATCCACATATCACATATGAGTAGTCACACTAGATGATTATAGACCATAGCCTAATGTGATCTTGCCTAAACCAGTGGACCCAATAACTTACATCATGATCTATGTATGCATCAGCGCATCTCCATGCCTTGTGATTATCCATGTTGTCATCATCGGTTCCATCGGCATCTTGGTGCATCTCCATGTGTTGCGATCATCCGTCTCGGCCTCGTGGGTCCCGCTAGCACCTCCTCGCTCCCGTCGTGCTTTCTTGTGTAATTACAACATAATCACAAGCATGCATACCTCAATAATATTAATAATCACATATACACACATCACATCACATGGTCTATGATCATCCATCAATATCATACATCATATATACACATCATCATATGAGACTACTAGATAAATAATAATAATTAATTAAATTATTTTAATTAATTATTAATTGACTTTTTGTAACTATACACTAGGGTGCCCTATGCGATCAGGAAACCTTAGCTGCTATGGTCTTCTTTGTGGCTAAGGGTCTTTAGCCACAGTGCCACCTTGGGAGGCTGGAAAACCATAGCCACCAAGGTCTCCCTTGCAGCCATGACTCCTTGGCTATGAGGCTACCTTGGTCGACCATGACTCCTTTAACATGTTGGGTTGCCCCTATGGCCAGGAATCCTCGGCCACAGGGTTACCATAAGCAGTTAGGAAACCCTAACAGCTAGAGTTCCCTCTGCGTAGTGAAAAAACAAAAATAAAAAGGTCTCTTATGTTTATCATGTTGTTGTGTGATAATTGATGTGCAAAAAATTCTAAAATCAAAAAATCTATGCATAATGTGTTAGATATTTTACTTACGAAGATTGTATATCTCTAAAAACCCCTATCTAAAGGAAAGGATGAAAGAGGTCAGATGCCCTCCTCTCTACCGGTGATCCACACGGCAGATGGCACGACGACGCTCCTCAAAACGTAGAGCAATCTTCCTCTCCACGTGCACCAAAAAGGGTGCACTTTCTCTTAAAAGGGGTCGACCCTTCTTGTTGTCCACACACCCCCAAATAGGGGCTGCTGGCTGAGGAGGAGAGGGAGGGAGGATAATAAAAGAAGACAGTCAAAAGTCTCTAGCCTATGAGTTATGTGGCCCCCTTCCTATTTACAGAGGTCTCTGTCAACTTAACCATAATGGATCCTGCCTTATTAGGTACTAGATCTCTATCAATTAACCAAGCCTATTGAATTAATGGATTTTGACACAATAGTCTCTTATTAGCTCTTATTGGATCTTATCCATATGATCCAACAATACATTAGCTTATTGGATATCCAATAAAATAGGGGCTCTGTGGATATCCCATATCTGAACTTTGACTTGTTGCAACATCTACCATATATGTGTGACCCTGTAGGCTTAATATCGAGTTAGCCTTGAGTTGCACCTATCAGAACTCCTTTTGACTTAGAACTCGTTCTAACTTAGTGAATTATTATCTCATAACAATTTACTCAATGTATCAACTATGGACGTACTAGGCCACTACGCCATAGTCCTAAAATGGTACAAGGGAATGTAACCTATTAGACTTGTCTGTCCATAGTCATCATGTATCTATAGTCCCTCATATATCTAATATCCCAAAGACTGTATATCGGACATGGTACTGTCAGGCCTCATATGAAATCCATCCGAGTCTTGCTCTAATTAGATTCTCTTTGAGAACTCATTTTCTCTTAATCCAAATGACCATAGCCAGGGATTTGCCTGAATAAGAATACATGAAATATTCCTCTAATGATATTGAAAGTAGATGTTCCTCTATTAACACTCAATTGCCTTCATAAGGTTGACTATCAAAGAAGACATCCTTGATATCTCAAGTCTAAGCGCTAGATATACAATTGAAAGTACAGAATCATTGTCTGACGTCAGGTATCATTAACCATTTAACATTTCTTAAGCGAATCAATCAATGAACTCATTCTTCAAGGAGCACATATATTGTACCCTTAGTGTTCCTACACGAGCGGCTATGAGACCAGCCACCTCCATTATATGGATAGGTATATATTACACCAGTCTATTCGGTTATCTCAATGTCCCTCTCGAGTAACCTATAATCGAGATTATTTAGGATCTATTTTATAAGTGAATTGATCTCATCATGATCCAATTCCTATTGCATAGATCCAAAGACATCATAATATATGCAATAGGTAATATAAAATAAAAAATATCAATAATAATAATATACAAAAAAACTGTGCAGTGTGTCACACATGCCATCACTCATGTGATTGGCTTATATGGTACTATGCCAATCGAGTTGCTGGAAACTCTACCCCCATGCAGAGTCATGGATCATCATATTGAGCTAGAGTCGAGAGTGAAGCCTCTAGCGATACCACTGATGGGAAACCTTGAGAGCATCACATGGGCAATAGAAAAATAAAACAAAAGGTTTCTCACTTTTATCATATCATCATATGATAATTGGTGTGAGAAAATTATAAAACCAAAAAAACTGTAATCGTATGAGATGTTATTTAGGGAGATCGTATATCCATGAATTTTCTAGATCCAATATGAGAGGATAAAAGAGATCAACTATCTTCCTCTCTAGTGGTATCATGTTAGGACTATAGCTAGGGGAGCCCTAATTTAGTTTCATTGAAGAGGGCAAACATGTAAATCCAAGGGCATTCATGTAAATCCAATCTAGCTAACCCTTATTAAAGAGGTGAGGAGGCCGGCTAGGTTATGATTAGTTTAGAGGAATATATTTTGAGGAAAGAATAAGATACATGTCACCTTAATTAACCACCCCTTATCCTAGTTAAAGAGGGGTTGGTTGAGGAGGGTTTAAGTTAGAATAGGATTAGAATTAGTTTGAAGGTTGCTTCTTAGAGTTAGAGTTGGGGTTGTTGGAAGTAGGAGTTGCTTCTTAGAGTTGGAGTAGGAGTTTTAGGAGTAGGAGTCTTAAGTAGGAATCCTATTAGGAGTTGGGGTTTAGAAGCCCTATAAATAGCCTTGTATTCTCTCTTCTTTCATCATCAATAAATCAATTATGTTTCAGCCATAGTGTAAAAAACCAAGGAGGGAGGAACCCCTATAGAGTTCCAAGGAGGTCGATCCCTTATAGAGATCACCCCAAGCTTAGAATCTGAAAGGGTTCTAACAGGAGATCGTATATCCCTGAATTTTCTAGATCCAGTAGGAGAGGATAAATGAGGTCAAATATCCTCATCTCTAGTAGTATCAACATGGTGGACCGATGCAGTGATACTCCTCCAATCACAATATAAAACTTATAGTTTTCGCACACCTTCGCAGCTTTCGCACGCCAGCATTCAGTGAATATGGAAGAAAAACTTCTTTCGACTTCACTGTCCTCACGCAGCAGGGAGAGGAGTGGCCGGTTGAGAAGAGAAATGAGGGAGGAGAATAGGAGGGGGCGACCAAAGATGCAGCTTATCATCTTTCTTGGCCACCCTTGCCTCCTATTTATAGAGAGCCCTAGGAAGGCTTCGGGGGTTATTGCCAAACTTCTGAGGTTAGGCGCAGGCGAAGCGTTAGGACTCTAGCAAGAGGAGTCTTAATTTAGTTTCATTGAAGAGGATAAACATGTAAATTCTAAGGGCATTCATGTAAATCCTATTTAGTCGACCCCTATTAATGAGGTGAGGAGGACGACTAGGTTAGAATTAGTTTGGAGGAAGATATTTTGAGGAAAGAATAAGATACATATCACCCTAATTAACCACTCCTTATCCTAATTAAAGAGGGGTTGGTAGTGGAGGGGTTAAGTTAGAATAGGATTAGGATTAGTTTGGAGGCTACTTCTTAGAGTTGGAGTAGGAGTTGTTAGGAGTAGGAGTCTTAAGTAGGAATCCTATTAGGACTTGGGGTTTAGAAGCCTTATAAATAGCCTTGTATTCTCTCTTCTTTCATCATCAATACATCAATTATATTTCAGCCATAGTGCAGAAAACCAAGGAGCGAGGAACCCCTATAGAGTTATAAGGAGGGAGGAACCCCTATAGAGTTCTAAGGAGGTCGATCCCCTACAAAGATCACCCCAAGCTTAGAATCCACAAGGATTCTAACACTTGGTATCAGAACAACATTCTTGGCATCTCGCTACCCTTCCAAAATCATCCATCAGCCCCCCATAGCCGTCCAAAGTAATTTCCATAATTGCTTGAAGATCGTCACTAAATTCCGCTGTTATCTCCACTACTGCAGATCATCCTTTGATCTCCCCGTGAATTGCAATAGATTCTGGTTTTCTACCTTACTGCTACTGCAATTTAGTTATCCTTATTCAAAAAATTAAAAAAATTCATTCTTATTTACTGCATAAATTTTTTGTTGCAAAGTTTCTATCTTTACGATGAAAGTTATGCGGCAGAATTCTAACCACACACCCTTGACTATTTGATTTGCTGCTGCGTTTTTACTAATCCAATCTCTACGAAATTTTTATGACGACTTTAACACTTTCTATCTTTAGATTTCCTTTTAGTTTCATCAAAAAATTCTCTTTATAAACCACTGATCTTTTATGTCCAAGCTACTGCACTTTAGACATAAAAATATGTTGCAGTACCTTCCCGTGATCTTTGATTTTGCCAAACCTTTTGTTGTTATTTTCTTCCATGAATTTTTTTCCAGCATTATCTTTCCCTTACCAGCAGATTCTCTTTAAGTTTTACTCGAATCCTTATTTTAAACTACTGGAAAAAAATCTCATCTATACAGTTGAAATCTTTCGATGAAAAAATTCTACCGTAGTACCTTCTCGTATTCCTTGATCTTGTCGAAACTTTTGCTGCCGATTTCTTCTATAAAATTTTTGACAGTATTATCTTTCCCTTGCCAGTGGATTCCCATTGAGTTTTACTTAATTCCTTATTACAAACTACTGCAAAACATTTTGACTATATTATTGAAATCTTTCACTGAAAAAATTCTACAGCAATACCTTCTTAGAATCTTTGATTTTGCTGAAACTTTTGTTGTCGTTTCTTTCTACAAAATTTTTGATGACATTATCTCTTCATTACCAGTAGATTCCCATTGAGTTTTACTTAAATTTTTATTAAATTTCTGGAAAAAATTACATCTTCACTGTTGGAATTTTTTTGACGAAAAATCTGCTACTGCACCTTTGTCTTTCTTCTTCTTCTTAACCCATCGAAACCCAACCATCTTGCTGCCACCACCCAAGACATCTTTAGGGCATCCCTTTAGCCTTAAGATGCAACCATCATAACCTATTTTTATAACCCAAACAACACCCAAAATCGTAGCCCAAAACAGCGACCTATCGTAGCCTATCGACGCAGAATTCTATAGCACTACCTTTCGGTATTTTTTGTTGCACCCATATCTGATCCTTACCGAAATTATTGCTGCCACCCATGTCATCTTTAGGGCACCCCTCTAGTCTTAAGATGTAGCCATCTTAACCTATTTCTAGAATTTGCAGCCAACTCAAACCGTAGCCTAAACAGCAGTCTTCCGCAACCACCGAACCTTCCACTAATATGAGATGATAAAGGAGATCAAATATCCTCCTCTCTAGTGGTATCCTATTAAGACTCTAGCTAGGAGAGTCCTAATTTAGTTTCATTAAAGAGGGCAAACATGTAAATCCTAAGGGCATTCATGTAAATCATATCTAGTCGGTCCCTATTAAAGAGGTGAGGAGGTAAGCTATGTTAGGATTAGTTTGGAGGAAGATATTTTGAGAAAAGAATAAGATATATGTCACCCTAATTAATCACTCCTTATCTTACTTAAAAGGGATTGGTTGTGGAGGGGTTAAGTTAAAATAGGATTAGAAGTAGTTTGGAGGTTGCTTCTTAGAGTTGGAGTAGGAGTATGAGTCTTAAGTAGGAATCCTATTAGGACTTGGAGTTTAGAAGTCCTATAAATAGCCTTGTATTCTCCCCTCTTTCATCATCAATAAATCAATTATGTTTCAGCCATAGTGCAGAAAACCAAGGAGGGAGGAACCCTTATAGAGTTCCAAGGAGGCCGATCCCCTATAGAAATCACCCCAAGCTTAGAATCCATAATGGTTCTAAAACTTGGTATTAGAGCAGCATTCTTGGTATCTCGCTACCCTTCCACAATCATCCATCAACCCCCCATAGCCATCCAAAGTAATTCCCACAATTACTTGAAGATTGTCACCAAATTCCACCGTCATCTCCACTACCGCAGATCATCCTTTGATCTCCTCGTGAATTGCAATAGATTCTGGTTTCCTACCTTACTGCTACTGTAATTTAGTCATCCTTATTCAAAAAATAAAAAAAATTATTCCTATTTGCTGAACAAACTTTTCATCGCAAAGTTTCCATCTTTACGATGAAAGCTACGCTGTAGAATTCTAGCGGCACACCCTTGACTATTAGATTTGCTGCTGCGTTTTCACTGATCCAATCTCTGTGAAATTTTTATGACAGCTTTAACACTTTCTATCTTTAGATTTCCTTTTGGTTTTGTCAAAAAATTCTCAATATAAACTACTAATTTTTTACGTCTAAACTGCTGCACTTTAGACGTAAAAATCTGCTATAGTACCTTCCTGTGATCTTTGATTTTGCCGAACCTTTTGCTGTCGTTTTCTTCCACGAATTTTTTTTCATCATTACCTTTCCCTTACCAGCAGATTCTCTTTAAGTTTTACTAGAATCCTTATTTTAAACTGCTGGAAAAAAATCTCGTCTATACTGCTGAAATCTTTCGATGAAAAAATTCTGTTGTAGTACCTTCTTGTATTCCTTGATCTTGTCGAAACTTTTGCTACCGATTTCTTCTATGAAATTTTTGATAGCATTACCTTTCCCTTGCCAATGGATTCCCATTGAGTTTTACTTGATTCCTTGTTACAAACTACTGCAAATTTTTTTGACTATACTACTAAAATCTTTCACTGAAAGTTTTTTGCAGCAACACCTTCTTGCAATCTTTGATTTTGCTGAAACTTTTGCTGTCATTTCTTTCCACAAAATTTTTTATAACATTACTTCTTCCTTACCAATAGATTCCCCTTAAGGTTTACTTAAATTTTTATTGAGAATTTCTGGAAAAAATTACGTCTTCACTGCTGGAATTTTTTCGACGAAAAATCTGCTACTGCACCTTTGTCTTTCTTCTTCTTCTTAACCTACTGAAACCCAACCATCTTGCTGCCACCACCCAAGACATCTTTAGGGTATCCCCTTAGCCTTAAGATGCAACCATGATAACCTATTTTTATTACCCAAAGAACACCCAAAACCGCAGCCCAAAACAATGACCTATCGCAGCCTATCGATGCAGAATTCTGTAGCTCTACCTTTTAGTATTTTTTTGTTGCACCCATATCTGATCCTTACCAAAATTGTTGCTGCCACTCATGTCATCTTTAGGGCATCTCTCTAGCCTTAAGATGCAGCCATCTTAGCCTATTTCTAGAATTTGCAGCCAACTCAAACCGTAGCCTAAATAGTAGTCTTCCGCAACCATCGAACCTTCCGCTGATCCTTACCCTCTGTAGCCACCAATCCTACAAAACTGATTGTTGCCATCAACAGCAACCCTAAGCCATCCCTCTAACCCTAAACCTCTATCACCAAACCCTCCTTATAGCCCAATAGCCCTAAATTATAGCCCCAACAACACCAAAAAAAATAGTAACTTGTCATCCCCAAAACGTAGTCATCCACCCATGATCCACCATCCCTTTCGGCCACCCAACCGTTCCATACCGTTGACTCAACAGTAGAAGAGGTACATTGGCATCTCAGATCTAGAAGTACAAGCAATGGCATCTCAAGGTTCAATCTATGCCAAGTTAGAGACATTTGAATCACACATAGAGGACAAATTACGCGCCTTATTCGTCGAATTCGGATTGAGCCGATCTTCGAGCCCAATAAAATTTCAGCAAGGTCAAAGTTCAAAGAGACCTCTCAAAAAGAAAGAACGAGCCACTGATATGAGGTAGCCACACATGAGGGTGGACTTCCCTCGATGGGAAGAAGGAGACCCGACGGGATGGATTTCACGCACCGAACGTTACTTCCATCATCACCAAATAGTGGAGGATTCCACGGTGGACACCGCTGTTATCCACCTTGAAGGAGATGCTATATGATAGTACAATTGACTTGAATATAACTATAGGACTCTGACGTGGATACAATTCAAGTTTGCGCTGCTGAACCGCTTTGGGTCGACCAAGTACGAGAATATCAACTGATAACTTGCCAAGATCCGATGAACCTCCACGATTCAAGAATACCAGACTGAGTCTGATGAATTATCTTACTTTGCTCATGATTGGTCTGACAGACAATTATTAGGGACGTTCATCGAAGGACTCAAGTCAGAAATTAAAGGAGAGGTTAAAGCGCGGCAGCCCTCCACCGTGAAGGTCGCTATCTCTTTCACCCGAATCTAAGAGGAATGGCTGAACCAAGATGTTCGGAGGATGAGACCACTCTAAGACCAGCAGCATATAAACCTCCCTCTACTCCCAGCCATTCTTGGCTGCCAAAATAATTGACGAGAGAAGAGCTATAAGATAGATTGGCGAAGGGTCTTTGTTGGCATTGCAACAAACTTTAGAGCCGCAACCATCGCTGGCAAAAAGGGGAGCTTTCCATGATAAAATCTTTTAAAGAATATGAAGAAGAGGTCCAGGAACTTGAGGAGGAGAACACGAAGGAGGACCCGCAATCGGTCGATTGCATGACTTACGCTTTAGTCGGCCATGCAAACTCGCAAGCAGCAAAAGTTAAAGAATCCTTTAAGCAGCAGCCTGTTACCGTCCTCACCAACAATCTTATGAATGGCAAGGGATAACAAGTGACCTTATACAAGAAACATAGGAGCGAAGTAGTGACAATCTTGACACAACGCTTGCAGAAGATTGCTGAAATTTCAAGCGCCTCCACTGAACCGAGCCGACTAATTCCTACCAGGCTATGCAATCTTCATATGCTGATCTTGCAGGAGGAACCACTAGCATATATTTGGTCATATTATTGTCCACATCCTCAGAGGGCCGAAGCTAAAAGGATCATCTAAGAGACATAGTAGACATAGATCATCCGGCCACTACCTTCCCTTGCAAGGACACTTTATCTCCAAAAGCTTTACATCTTTGTCTGCCGGTATAAACTCTTCCTGAAGTGTCATATCCAACTGAACCTGCTATGGCTTCTAAAGCACTCCCAGATCTCGGGCTACTTCCATGACTTCTTCAAGGAGTGGACCATAATGCTTAAAGACTTTCCTGATGATGACTACCGATCCACAGCCCATGACCGTAAGAAGATTGAGTCCCTCTAGTGATAATACCGACATGAAATCTGTGACACCAAACTTTATTGGATGGAGATCAAAATTCTGAAGGAACAAGAGGAAGGCATCCACACGTCCACCATCTACAGGATTCTCACAATCACAATACCATCTACATCAGTGCTAGCATTACTCGATCGTGGTAATGTGTTCGCAATTGGAGCAGACATATTAGGAATTGGGATCGGCACCACCCTCATGCAAGATGGCCGAATCCTAATATATACTGAGGCTCTCCCTACATTTTACATGATGCTTTTGATTTGTAAAGGGATACTAATTGCTACTGAATTTAAAATTTGGCATGATACAAGTCAAATAGCACAAAGGAGAGATGAAAATAGGTCAGTAAAATTGTAGCTCCTACCCTCCTCAGACTTAGAATGAGCTCACGCCAACAAGGACCTTATCAAAGGGAATCAACTATTCCAAAAGAAGGCTTAGGCAAGTGGCAGCCATGTAAGAAAGAAATAGCCCCCCAACAAATATCGGAGTAGAAGAAAGTTTGCTGCTGAATATCGAGTTTCCCTTCATCTCCAGCCCGACCATCAGAAAATTCGAGTATCAAGGAAGTGGTCCCCCTACTACTTTGGCCCTTGCAAAATTGAGGATCACAATGAAGCTGTGACTTATGGATCAAATTAGTACATCAATTTAAAAATATAATTGATCTTCCAAGTATCTCATCGCAAATAAAAGTTTAGAGAGGATAACTCAGCCCCGATTTATCCACCTGACACCCAAGTCAATAAGGAGGCCCAAGTTTAGCTGATGATTGCATGGGATCAGGGGATCGTGACACATCACCGTCTAGTTACTACTACTGATGTTGGACCCCAAGAGCAGGATGTGCCTACTATAGGGCCACGAGGGACCCTTGTGAAGAATTGTAGATCACGACCCAGAGACATGGAGCTCAACCTTGAGGACAAGACTGATTTGAAGAGGGCGGGTCTGTTAGGACTCTAGCTAGGAGAGTCCTAATTGAGTTTTATTGAAGAGGGCAAACATATAAATTCTAAGGGCACTTATATAAATCTTATCTAGCCGACCCCTATTAAAGAGGTGAGGAGGCCGGCTAGGTTAGGATTAGTTTGGAGGAAGATATTTTGAGGGAAGAATAAGATACATGTCACCTTAATTAACCACCCCTTATCCTAGTTAAAGAGAGGTTGGTTGAGGAGGGTTTAAGTTAGAATTAGATTAGGATTAGTTTGGAGGTTGCTTCTTAGAGTTGGAGTTGGAGTTGTTAGAAGTAGGAGTTGCTTCTTAAAGTTAGATTAGGAGTTGTTAGGAGTAGGAGTCTTAAGTAGGAATTATATTAGGAGTTGAGGTTTAGAAGCCCTATAAATAGCCTTGTATTCTCTCCTCTTTCATCATCAATAGATCAATTATGTTTCAGCCATAGTATAGAAAATCAAGGAGGGAGGAACCCCTATAGAGTTTTAAGGAGGTCGATCCCCTATAGAGATCACCCCAAGCTTAGAATCTGCAAGGGTTCTAACAGAAGATCGTATATCCCTAAATTTTCTAGATCTAGTAGGAGAGGATAAAGGAGGTCAGATATCCTCCTCTCTAGTGGTATCTATACGGTGGACCGATGCAGCGATACTCATCCAATCACAATGCAATACTTATAGTTTTTGCACACCTTCACAACTTTCGCACGCCAGCATGCAGCTTATCATCTTTCTTAGCCACCCCTGCCTCCTGTTTATAGAGAGCCTTTTAAACTCTAATAGATCCCACCTTAGTTGATATTTGATCTCTATCCAATTATCCACACCTCTTAGATTATTGGATCTCTATCTAACTATCTCAATTTATCTTCAATTGGACCTCATGCAAGGAAACCATTAATATTGAGTCTCATCCAATGAAACAAGGGCTTATTGGATAACTCATATCCAATCCTCTACTTACTGTAACATCCACCATATATATGTGACCCTCTAGGCCCAATATTGAGGTGACCATGAGTTGCACTTGTCAGAACTCTTTTTAACTCAAAAATCCTTCTGACTTAATGAAATGTTATCCCATAACAATTCACTCAACTCATCGACTATTGGACGTACTAGGCCACTACGCTATGGTCCCCAAACGGTACAGGGCGATCTAATCTATTGGACATGTCTGTCCTTAGTTATTATGTATCTATAATCCCTTATCCATATAATATCTCAAAGATTGTATATTGGGTATAGTACTACCAGGCCTCATATGAAATCCATCTAAGACTCGCTCTAATTGGATTTTCCTAGAGAACTCTCTCAATCCTAATGACCCTAGTTAGGGATTTGCTTGAGCAAGAACATACAAGATATTTCTCTTATGATACCGAGAGTGGACGATCCTCTATTGATACTTAATTACCTTCGTAAGGTTGGTTACCAATCATAATAACCAGTTGGACCAAATTTAAAACTTCCAGACCTATAAATCTAATGTCAAAAAAAGGAGTATTCAAACAAGACATCATTGGTATCTCAAATCTAAGGATCAGTAACACAAGATGTAGTATAAAAGAATAACATACATATTTTATAAAAAAGTAAATAATTAAGATACATACTTCTATCTTAATCTACTCCCACTAATTTTCTAGCAAATCATGTGACACCCTCGGCACATGAAACGGAAGTCTCCGGCAAACCTCTAGTGGGGATCAAGATCTAATCGGTATCTTAGTGTAACCTCGAGGGACTCGACCAATCACACTAAGCCCAAAAAGGTAGTCAACTTTTGTCAATCACAACTCATGATTCCCATCGTGTTCGACCTTCGAACCATCATAGTCTCGAGGGACTCGACCAACCATGATGTTCAATTAATTCATCACCATCGTTATAAGAAGAGTCTGATTTGATGATATACCCTCGAGGGACTCGAACAAGTATACTATGGTGTCAAGTCACCGGTGATATCTCTATATCATAGGCAAGATCTCGAATCGCGAAAATAGGTGAGCCTCGAGGAACTCGACCAACTCAACCTATATTGGGATTCAATTTCTTCCTATAGCGATAGAAGGCCACGTGGATCAATCTAATTGCCTCACACTTACTGATTTAATATTATCGTAGGAGGGGTTTTGTTTCGGTCTCCTAATATATCATGTCACACATAAACATATTTAATATATATCTACATCACATGTATGTGTATGTGTGTGTGTATATATATATATATATATATATATATATATATATATATATATATATAGTAGGTGTATAAGCAATTACATATCACCTATGCATAATCACACTGGATGATCATGAACTATCACCTAATATGATTAGGCCCGAGCCAATGGGTTCAATCACTCATAATAGGATCTATATGTGTAGCAATGTAGCTTCATGCCCTGTGATTGTCCATCTCATCATCATCGATTTCATCGGCACCTCAGTGCATCTCCATACGTTCGATCATCTATCTCATCAACATCAATATAATTTTCTACCTTATTCTTATATTCTTAAATCTTTTGAAGGCTTCAGACTTGTACTTCATTAAATACATATGTCCATACATAGAGAAATCATAAGTGAATGTAATGAAGTATGAATAATCACATATGGCCTGAGTTGGTATAAGACCAGATACATCAGTATGTATGAGTTCTAGCAACTCAAGGTCAATTTCCCTCGAAGGCAAGATTTATAGGTTACAGATAATTCATAATCAAATGGATATAAGTATCCATCCTTTTGCAACTTTTGAATTCTTCATTCGTGGATATAAGCTAGCCTATAATACCATAGGTATGCATTGTTCAACTTATCTCACTTCCTCTCAGACACACTAACATTCATGACTATATCTGAAGCTTCTCCAAGCTTTTGTTTCACCTTCTCTGCAAGGTACTCTTTGTAACTCCTCCTCTAGTGCTCATCTTTGCTATAGTGGAAGCACTAGTCTTTATCCTTTGACGGGTCCTTTTTAGCAATCTTTACTTTCCCCACTTTGCCCTTACCCTTCTTAAGGGACTTCTTTGCCTTCCTTTTCTTTCTAGTCTTCACCAGCATAGAGAACTGGCTTCTCTATTTTCATGGTGCTCTCAATCTCCTTCAACATATTAAGGAGCTCAAGGAGAGTCACGTCAAGCTTATTTATATTAAAATTCATAATAAACTATGAAAAAAAATCTAAGAGGGATTGAAGTACAAGATCCATACAGAGGTTTTCATCTAAGACCATTCTTAGACCCGTGAACTTCTTAATGCACTCGATCATCTTAAAAAATATAGTTATGAACTGATGACCCCTAGTTATCCTAGCAAGGAAGAGACTCTTGGATATCTCATATCGTTGAGTCCTTCCTTGTTGCTCAAATAATTCACTAAGATGCACGAGAATAGATCTAGCATCCATCTTTTCATGTTGTTTTTGTAACTCGAGAGTCATAGAGCCCAACATATAACACTGAGCAAGAGTATAATCATCTATGTACTTCACGAAGTGAGCAATCTCATCATCACTTTGCCCCTTCCTTAGGTACAAGTATATCCACGTCAAGGACATGCAATTTTCTTTATCGTGAGAATGATTCTCAAGTAGCAGAGCCAGTCTGTGTAGTGAGGTAATTGACATCAAGTATACTATGTAAGGGATTTATAATATATTTCTAAAAGTAAAGATGTAGCACAAAAGTAAATAATATATTGATTTTGGATTTTATAAAAAAAATTAAGATATGGACTTTTATCTTAATTTACATGCACTATTTTCTCGTGAAACACACGACATCCACCAACATGTGAATCGAAAATCTCTAGCAAATTTCTAGCGAAAATCAGGATCCAATTGACATCTTAGCATGACCTCGAAGGACTCGACCAATTGTACTTTGACCAAAAGGTCGACAACTCTTACCAATCATAACCTCTTGTGATTCTCATCTTGTTCGGCCTTCGAACCATCATGACCTCAAGGGACTTGACTAACCATGATATTTGGTTAAGTCGACACCATCATTATAAGATGAGTTTGATTTGATGATATACCATCGAGGGACTTGATCAAGTATACCATGTACCCAAGTTACCGTGACATATCTATGTTGTAGGCAAGATCTTAAATCCCGATATAGGTGAAACTCTAGGGACTCGACCAACTCAGCCTATGTCGACAAATGATCTTTGTCTATAATGATGGAAGGTCACATGGTCGATCTTATTATCTCACGTTTATCGACTTAATATTATTGTTAGAGGGGGTTTTAATATGGTCCCATGGTTAAATATGATGCATCACATATATATTTAATATATATTTACATCATATATATATATATATATATATATATATATATATATATATATATATATATATATATATACACACACACACCTAGTAGGTGTCAAGATAAACATATATCATATATAAACATATACTGTGATTAGGCTCAAGCTAGAAGGCTTGATCACTCACAAAAGAGTCTATGTGTGCCTCGGAACATCTTCATGTCTTGTGATCATCCATCTTACCCTCATCGGTCTTGCCGGCTCTCAGGTATCTCCATACCCGGTGATCATCTGTCTCATTCTCATGAGTCCCATGGGCACCTCCACACTCCTATTGTGCCTTTCTTGTGTAGTTACAACTTAATTGCAGGCATGTAGCTCTAAAATTATATATATCATATAAATGAGAAACTTTGATCTTATCAAGGGGAGATACAATACTGAGGGAGATATAAATACATGTCGGATATAATGAGAGAGAGAAGGAGGCTCTCGGCCATGGGGAGTCACTACTAGAGGGCTGCAAGCAACCGTCTTGACCAGAGGGCTGCAAGTAGCCCTCTTGTCCAGATTGGATGTCGTAACCTTTTACGAGCATATTTGTGCATCACAACATGTTGCGACTAAATTGTGGGCAACAACCCTTACTACCCTTTCGTAATTCCTCATGAAACCTAATGTCAACAAGACTTTGGACATCTAAATAGTTCATACACCAAAAACTATGTTGTTCTAATCTAAAATCAATGAAAAATGCAACTAGTTTATGTAGAAATTGACTCTACACATCATATATGTAATAACTAATCATCGCACGAGGAACTTGGCTCTGATACCACTGTTGAGAAACCTCAGAGGGCATCACAAGTGCAGAGGAAGAATAAAAATAAAACTAATTTTTAAAAACAATCAAATCGGATCGTCGTGCAATGATTGGGAGCGAAAATCACAGAAAACCAAAAACTACATAATATGTATGAGATGTTCTCACCTAGGGGAGATCACATATCTCTTGATATCATAGATCCAAGTCCATGGATGAAGGAAATCTTACAAGCTCCTCTCTAACGGTGATCCACACAATGGACATAGCAATGACACACCTCCTTGTGTAGCACAATCTTTTTTTGCAATTGCATACCACCAAACAGTAGCAAACCAAGAGGGATTGGTCCCTCTTCTTGTCCTCTTACACTAAAGAGGGGACTGATGGTTGGAGGAAGAAGGGGGAAGGAGATGAGGAGGCCAAAGCTATAAGGGTATAGCCTATGACCTTTTGGTCCATCTCTTATTTATAGAGAGCCCCCTTAACCCTAATGGATTCTATCTTATTAGATATTAGATCTCCATTATGATTATCCTAACATAATAAATATTTGATTTTTATCTAATTATCCATAGCTGTAAGTTTGACATTAAAGAAAGAAATACTCAGAAAATGCATCATCAGTGTCTCAAATCTAAGGACCAGACACATAACTGGGACTACGGAATCGCTGTCTAATGTCAAGTATCATTAACTATATAATATTCTGTAAGCGGATCAATCAATAAACTGATTCTCCAATAAACACATGTATTGTACCATTAGTGTCCCCACACAAATGGTTATGAGACTAGTTGCCTTCATCATATAGATGGGTATACAGTACACCGGTTTGCCCAGTTATCTTTATATTCCTCTTGAGTAACATATGACTATGATTATTTAGGGTCTATGTTTAAAGGTGAATCGGTCTTATTATCGTGATCTCATCACGATCTAATTCTCATTATACAGATCCAATGACATCACAGTATATGCAACAAATAACATAAAATGATAATATGTCAATAATAATAATAAGCAAAAAGATCAGGTAACATGCCACATGTGTTATCACTCACGTGATTGGCTTGTAGGACACTTGTAACCAGCAACATGGAGATCTAATTCATTGAACCTATTTGCCCTTATTTACCATATAACTATAGTCCCTTATCCATCTAATATCTCAGAGATCATATACTAAGCATAGTATTGTCAAGCTTATACGGTATCCATCTAAATCTTACTCTAATCGGATTCTCTCGGAGAACTCATTCTCTCTCAATCCAAATGACCTTGGCTAGGAATTTTCTTGAGTGAGAACATGTGTGGTGTTCCTCTCATGATACAAAGAGTGGATGATCATCTATTGACACTCAATTGTCTTCATAAAGTTGGCTGTCATTCCCAATAATCGACTGTACCAAATCTAGAACTTTTAGACTCATAAGGTATCAAAGAATAAAATACTCAAACAAGACATCATTAGTGTCTTAAGTCTAAGGACCATATGCATAACTGAGACTACACAATCGCTATCTAATGATGATGTATCATTAACCATCTAATATTTCATAAGTTGATCATTCAGTGAACTCATTCTCCAATGAATACTTGTACTATATTTCTAGTGTCTCCACATAAACAGCTTTGAGACCAGCTGCCTCCATAATATGGACATGCATGTAGCATATCGATTTGTCCAGTAACCTTGATGTATCTCTCGAGTAACCTATGACGGAAAATATTTAGGGTCTATGTTTAAAGGTAAATAGTCATATTATCATGATCTCATGATCCAATTCCCATTGTATAGATCCAAAGACATTACAATATATTTATCAACTAATATAAAATGAGAAAATATTATAATAATAATAACAAAAAATATTGTGCAGTGTATCACACGTGCCATCACTCATGTGATTAGCTTACAAGGCACCTATAACCAGCACCTCAGCCATCGAAGATAATTCGGCAGCCACTGGCATCGGCATCCGTTGGGGTCCTTCCGCCCGACGAATTGCTAGCCTCTCTTGAGCATCCATGACCTATCGAACCACCAGCTAAGAGAGCTCCCCACTCCATAACTATAGAATTCAATAGGCTACCCCGCCATCGCTCCGCTCCACTTAAGTATAGGACCCATTCAATCAACTCAATAAACAACTCCTTGAGGATCCAATTGCAACAAATGGATCGGTGCCTAGAAAAAATATCATGACTTTAACCAATCTAGTGGTGAGGGGCAGATTGACTCTACATTAGGTCGATCCTTGTTTATTCAGGATATCTAAGAGGAGCCAATCCCCACTGATTTCCTCTTCCCATCATTGGAACCTTTTGACTGCACTATTGAACTAGTGGAGCACATCGTTGCCTTTCGGACTTAGATGTCACTTCATGTCATCTTGGATGTCATGACGTGTCGCACCTTCCCAACCATTTTAAGGAGTTCAGCAAGAGAGTGGTACGCTTGTCTGAAATTGCTTTTTATCTACTCCTTTGCATTATTAGTGAAAGAGTTCAAACTCCACTTTATCGAAAATGTGCGCTCAAGGCCCACGACTGCGATGCTACTAGATTTAAGACAAGGAGAGGATGAGACACTTGTGAACTCCATCAATCGATCCAACAAGATTAGGGGTGTAGATAATGTTCACCCCTCGCTCGTGATTTAGTCCTTTATGATGGGACTAAAACCTTCTTACCTTTTTTGTTCGTTGGTAGAAAGAACACCAACAACGGTGCCTAAAGTACTTCAAAGAGCCAACCAGTACATTGTCATCAATGTAATGGTCTTGAGCAAGCCCAGGGAACCTTATAAGAGACCAAGATAAGAGCAACCATAATCCACCCCTGCCCCAAGGTCACCATAGCAGAGAAGTGGACAACCCGACCTACCTCACTCGAGGTCTGAACTAACCCCCTTGAACTTGACTAGAACGAAAGTTTTCTTGTAGATAAGGGATAAAGGCTTGCTGAGAGACCCTCGATCAATGATGACTCCACACAAAAAAGAGAAACAAATTCAAGTATTATCATTTCCATCATGATTATGCCATGATACTAAAGATTGTTACAGTCTAAAGGAATAGATCGAGGAGCTCATACGACAAGGGCACCTCAGGTGATTCATCTGAATACATCGAGAGCCATCACCTGGATCTCAAGGGTCGGTTGAAGGATAGATCGATGTCAATGTTAGCAGTCCAACGTCAAGAGGAGACATCACCTCGAGTTGTAAAGCTTACACCGAGCCATCATTAGGAAGTGCCCCAGGACCAAGAGTGACCAGGAAATAACGTTCAAAGAGGCAGAAATAGAATGCCTCAACTCAAACCATGGTGATGCCTTGGTAGTCTCTAAGGATGGCTAGCACCTATATAAAAGGGTCATGATCAATAAAGGTAGCTCTCCTAATATCTTCTTTAATGTCTTTCAAAAACTTGGGCTTGCAACTAATGATCTCACCCTAATGACTTTCTTGCTGATGGGATTTATGGCCGACTAAGTCTCCCCCTTGGGATCATAAGTTTGCATGTCATATTTAGATACAAACCATGTTTAAAGATAATTATGGCTAAGTTCATGGTAGTCAACATCTCATCAGCATACAATGCCATCATAGGTCGACCTACATTGAATAGATTGTAGGCAATTGTGTCAACCTATCACATGATGATAAAATTTCTAACCAACACTGGCATTAGCGAGTTAAGGAGCAACCCAAGGGAGTCCCGACAATGCTACCTCATGGCTATCTCCTTACCTAAGAGGGTCCGATCCAAGGCACCACTTGCGGAGCCAAGAGATTTTGCTAAACCCCTTCCGCACATAGAACCAACAAAACCATTGATCTAAAAACCCCTAGAGAAGGCTCATCAAGACGGGGCCAATGTTGCCCGATGAGAAGTGAGTACAACTTATCAGCTTTCTCAAGAAGAATGTCAAGGTGTTCGCATGGTTGCCAAGGGACATGTCAGGAATCGATTCAGATATGGTTCAACATCATTTGACTATATTTCTCGAAGCGCCACCAATCAAAAAAAGGCCCCACAAATTTGCTTCCGAACACTAACAAGTTATTAGCAAGGAAACTGACAAACTACTAGGAGCAGGGTTCATTGCTAAGGTGCAATACCTACAGTGACTTGCTAATGTTGGATTTGTCAAGAAGTCAAATGAAAATTGGAGGATATGTATTGACTATATCGATCTCAATAAAGTATATCCGAAGGACAGCTATTTGCTACATCGAGTAGATCAACTAGTCAACACCACCTTGGGTCATGAGCTTCTCACCTTCATAAATATATTTTTCAGGATATAACCAAATAAGAATGACACAAGCAGATCGAGACATATCTCCTTCACCACCAACCGAGGGATATATTGCTACCAAGTCATGCCATTCGAGATGAAGAATGTAGGAGTAACATACCAAAGGATGATGAGTAAGATCTTCAAGCATCAGATTGGGAGGAATGTTGAAGTATACGTAGATGACATGATAGTCAAAAGCAAAATGATCAACTCCCACTCGATAGAATTGGTAAAAACTTTTCAAATTCTAAAGAGATACAATATGCATCTCAATCCGACCAAATATGCTTTCGGAGTCAACTTAGGAAAGTTCTTGGGGTTATTATGCATTAGAGAGGGATAAATGCAAACCCTAAAAAACTACAAGCTAGCTCCCACCTCCCTTGGCTTCTTGACCTCTGCTTGAAGGTTGACATTTTCTCAAGCTTGTTGGTTGATGATAACACCAACATCTCGAACCTGATCGAATAGTGTCGTTATATAATAGTGATGCTACAAGCACAAAGAAGAGTGGTAAAAAAAAGAGAGGGAAAATTTTATAACTTGTCTTACCAATATTTCATTGTGAAAACCCTGATTAAGCAACACCTCGGAATGGGAGAGATAAATCTGCTTTGCTAGACCTAAACACAGGGATCCCTAGTAGTATTGATTCAAGGCTTTGCCTTCATCCCATACCTTCTACTCCTCCTATAGGCCTCTCCATCTGAGCTACAATGGGTAGCCCAATGTCAGGTCGAGCAGGTCAGCTATCACCAAAGCATCGAAGGGTCAAGACCTCCCCTCGCACAAGTCAATTATTAACCTTAGCCTCTCTTCTCCTTAGCCCAAGGGAGACCTGGGGCCCTTAGGACCCTATGTAGGCTCCAACACTGCCATAATAGGACATTCCACAGGCTTCGACATTGATGAAACAAGACTTCTACTTACAGCGATTTCCTTGGGGGTCCAAGGAAAATCGAAGTATGAAGAGGCGAAGTAGTTCAAGTCATACCTCGAGAAGTCAGATTGAGACCAGCATCAACCAGTTAGTCCTTGTCCATCTTTTGGATGGCCTCGAAGGAGGAAAAAATATCCCTCAATTAAAGCACATGATCCCCTTCCTTATTCGACAATAGGGGAGGGGTATCATCAAAGGGATGTGTCAACCAAGTAAGGTTGAACCCTTATTCCCAACCTAGATTTATAATAAAAAAAAGTTCCCTCTAGCCCTTAATATTTGAAGGGGCGCCACCAATTTTGAAACCTCCCCAAGTGACCAAATAATAGTTGCTCTTCCCTTTGTACAACCAAAAATAAGAAACAAAAAGCTTATGGGATGGGGAGATATTAGCATACTTGCATTTTCAATAAACACCACTAAATAGTGCTAGGAGTTGAGAGCCATTTGGGATGGAGATATGCCCCACCATTTAAGATAAGACACTATCACTAAACGAAGGAGAAGGCAGAGCCTTACTTCAAGGGAATCATAGGACAAAGATAAAGACCCTAAACTCAGACTATATCAGTGCTAGCTAGGACAAGAAGCCTCCAACATGAACTTAGCGAGGATAGAGACTTTGATTCGCATGTACTCCAAGAGCGGAACGCCTACTACTGAGTCACATTTATGCAAACTTTTTATTAGCTCTAAATCCCGTAAAAACCTAGGATCCATGGGAATCACCCTCGCTTTTGGCCTTGGGCTATCGAAAGACAGCATGAATTGTGACTGATTTACAATCGGTAGACTAAGAGAAGAGACCTTTCGGCCTTAGTTGTAGAGATCAGGCACTAGACAACTTAAGGATGGGCTCACTTCTTTTGGAACTGAAGCTGTAATATCCCTCATTTCTGAAATATTTATAATGATCTATTTTAAATTTATTTACAATGACCTATTTGTAAATATAATGATTATTTAATAATTCTCTTGATTAAATAATTTTATATTGAAAACTTATTGCTAGAGACCTAAATGTGAATATTAAAAATTTGATATGAATTCTGAAAGATTCACATTAAGTTTGAAATAAAAAGAAGAGGATGACATGTGTCACTAGTTAACCTAAGAATGGTATCACTTATGCTTGTTGTATGGGTGACACCTAAACTTTTTTCATGCATGCTTGCCACCTTACAATCCTTGTGTGATACCGGAAGGGAGAAAGAGGAATAGAATTTAAAAATAAAAGAGAAATCGAAAGTCGATTTATAGAAAAAGAATAAACTCATAGCAGAACTTGCATAAAATGGATAAAAAGTTCACCACTGAGTTTAAAGTCACAAGAGGATATAGAAAATTTACCACATCAAGAAAATTAAACAATAATACAGAACTAAATCAAAAGACTCACAACTCAAGGACGCATCCAAGAGATACAGAGTTTTAGATAGACCCTAAGGAGCTTCTGTCAATACAAATCAAGTATCAAAAGTTCTTTCTAGCCCTAGAATATCAAAATAAGTACTAGTACATGAAACATTCCTTCTTGCATAGGGAACTATGACATTAAGTGCTTCACATATTTCCTTGGTCATGAAGAAAGATATCTTGAAATAGTTTTAACTTTGTCCAAGGAATATGCTCATGAGTGTCATTTTTGAGTGGGCTGGGTTAAAAACTTTTAAATATTATAGTGGACTGTGGGGAATACCATAAGATCAACAAGATGCATAAGTTTTGATTGTAGCAAATTAGACACTCCCGTGTCAATCTCCCCTGGTTGAAAAAGACTTATCCTCAAGTCTTCATTTGTTTCATCACCATGATAATGACTTAAATCAGCCACATTGAATATTGATGATACCTTATAATCTTCAAGTATATCAATCTCATAAGCATTCTCTTCAATTTTTTTAAGCACTTTGAATGGACTATAAACCTTTGGTTTCAACTTTCTAAATTTAGCTGGTGGAAACCTCACATTCCTTAAATAAATCCAGACCAAATCACCTGCACTAAACCTCATATGTTTTCTATGTTTGTTAGTTGCTCGCATACATTTCATTTTGCTTCTCAATGGTTGCTTTAATATCATCATGTAGTTCCTTTATCTATTTAGCCCTCTCGTCAACATCTCTACTAAATTGCTTAGTTATAGAATAAGGGACTAAGTCCAAAGGACCAATAGGATTAGCACCATAAACAACCTCAAAATGACTTTTATCAATGGTATGATGCATGAAACGATTGTAAGCAAACTTAATTTGTGGAAGAATGAGATCTCATTGCTTAGTATTCTCGGCAACATAGCTTCTAAGCAAGTTTCCCAAGCCTCTATTTGTTACCTCTATTTGCCCATCGATTTTTGGATGATGAGAATTGCTGAAATTCAAAGATGTACCCAGTTTCCTCCATAAAATCTTCTAAAGATGACTAAGAAATTTTGAGTCTCGATCAAACACCATAGTTCTTGGAATGTCGTACAATATAATAATCTCCTTGAAGTATAAATCAACAATATGAGATGCATCATTTGATTTATTGTAGGGAACAAAGTGAGATATCTTTAAGAATCTGTCATTTGATTTAGTTCTCGATAGTCCCAAGACAAAATCAAGACTCACATCCTCCCATGGAGCATTAGGCACCGACAATGGAGTGTACAAACCTGAATTTTGGCTTCTTATTTTTGTCAAGTGACACTCTCTGCATTGCTTCACAAATCTCTCCACATCTTTAAACATATTAGGCTAATAGAAATTTGATTTAATAAGAGCTAGAGTTTTGTCCCTACCAAAATGTCCTCCCAAAGTATCACCATGAGCTTCAGCTATAATTACATGTCTTAAAGAACAAGATAGAACACAGAAGGTATTATTTTGAAAAAGAAATCCATCAAAGATAGAAATTGCTAAAAAGAACCTGATTTGCAATTATGCCATATTGAGTTGAAATCAACATCATTTTGATAGAGATCTTTGAATATCTCAAATTCAATCACTTTAACTTCCATGGCATATAATAAATAATATTTTCTACTCAATGCATCAGCAACTACATTTTGAACACCAGATTTATGCTTGATTATGAAGTTATAAGATTGCAGGAACTCCACCCAAGCATGCCTCTTGTTTAGCTTGTATTGGTGATTAATAAACTTTAATACCTCATGATCAGAATGTAAGACAAATGGCTGGATAAGAAGATATTGACTCTAATGAGATAAAGCTCGATAAATGGCATAGAATTCCTTGTTATGGGTAGAATATTTTCTCCTTGTATCATTCAACATCTCAGTAAAAAAGGCAATGGGCTTTGATTCCTGACTTAAAATAGTACTGATTCTCGTATTGGAGGTATTACATTCAACCTCAAACACTTTATCAAAATTGGGTAATACCAAAATAGGAGCTTCGATCATCTTTCTTTTTAATAGCTCAAAATCTTCATCAGCCTCATTAGTCCACTTGAATTTATCACATTTCAGGCACTCAGTGATTGGAGCAACAAGCGAGATGAAACCCTTGGTAAATCTTTTGTAAAAGGAAGTTAAACCATGGAAACTCCTCACATCATGCAATGAAGTCGATGTTGGCCAATTAAGAGTAGCTTCTACCTTACTTTGATCCATCATGATTCTATGTTCTGAAACCACATATCCCATATGATGATTTATATGCTCTTCCTCACTTTTGTTGTACACCAATATGTCATTAAAATAAACTATAACAAAAGTCCAAATGCACGACTTAAGTATATAATTCATAAATCTCATGAAAGTACTAGGAGCATTAGATAATCCAAATGGCATAACCAACCATTCATACAAGCATTCTCTATTTTTAAATGATGTTTTCCACTCATCTCCAGGCCTCATTCTTATTTGATGATAGACACTCCTCAAATCAATTTTAGAGAAAATAGAAGCACCTTACAATTGATTAAGTAAATTATCTAACCTTAGAATGGGAAAACGATAGTCAATAGTGATTTTGTTGATTGTACGACTGTCCATACACATTCTCTAAGAACCATCTTTTTTATGCACCAACAAGGCTGGAACAACACAAGGACTTATACTCTCCCGAATCAAACCATTTTTCACTAACTCATATACTTGCCTTTGAAATTCTTCATGCTCCTTGAGACTCATTCTGTAAGCTGCCTTGTTAAGTATGATAGCCCCTGGAATAAGATCAATATGATGATAGATGTCTCTTAATGGTGGAAGACCTTGTGGAATCTCTTGTAGTATAATGTTTTGAAACTCCTCTAGGATTGGTTTCATATTTGTCGGTGGCTCCTAGTGATGTTCATTCTCTTCTATGACTACTAGAGCCAAAATATGACTATCCCTTTCTAGTTCACCCTTGCATTCACCATAGGACATAAAGCACTAACTTCCTTCTTTGGTGCATTAATTTCAAAAGGCTGTAATGGAGCTAAATAATCTTCTTTTCATTCACCTTAAAAGAATAAATATGTTTATAACCATTATTTTATACCCTCCTATCATAATACCAAGGTCTGACCAATAATAAATGACAAGCATCCATAGGAGCAACATCACACCATACTTCATATTTATAATACTTGCCAATAGAAAATGGAACTAAATATCTTTTAGTTACCTTGATGTCGTTTTCTTTTTATGGCCAGCATAATTGGTAAGGATGTGGATAAGGGATTATGTCCAATTTTAGCTTCTACACCATCTCGAAAGATACCATATTCTCAAAACTACCACTGTCAATGATCACCAAGCACACCTTGCCATTAAAGATACATTTAGTATGAAACACATTCTTTCTCACCCAACTTTCATCTTCAGCCACATAGGATACTTGTAAGCAACATTGTAATACAATAGATAAACCACGATTAGCATAAGTAACCTCTTCCTCATTATCATCAAATTTTTGTTCATCATTGGCTTTATTTCCTTCTTTATCACTATATTCTTTAACTAATGAAACAATCCTCCTATTTGGATAATCTAAAGCAATATGCCCAAAACCATGACACTGAAGTATTTTCGGCCATTAGGCGTAGAAGAATTAGGTGGCAGTTTCCTGTTGACTGATCTTTCACTCTTGTTTTGCCTCTTCAATACTATTTTGCTTTAATAAGTATGCTTAGAATTTTCTCCCCTCGTATAGTCATCTTTTGCCCCATATTAAGAACCCTTTTCAAACTTATGTTGTTTCTCCACTTTTAAAGCCAACTTACTCACATCATTCAAAGACCAATACAGTTTGAGTTGAATCACTTTGGCAATCTCATATTTCAGATCTCCAAGGTATTTTGCAATGGTCTGCTCTTCTGGTTCCCTCTACTATGTACTCCTCCACACTAAGATTTTTTTTGCTTAAAATCATAGATTTTAGAAAGATTTCTTGCTTATAGTTGTCAGTAAGTATTTTCTTTTTAACTCCTTTTTCATTTTCTCCTATGTTACTATCTTACTCTTTCCTTCACGTTCTCTTTGCTTCTTCAGATTTTCTCACCGAAAAGATGCATTCCTTCTGAGTTTGAGTGTCATAAGCTTAACATTCTTTTGTTCTGGTGGTTCATGAAAATCAAATCTTCTTTCTATTATATTGATTCAATCAATAAAATCGTCAATATTGATTTTACCTTCAAATCCAGGAATATCCAACCTTGGTTGTATTCGTTCTATCATTCATCTTGGTCTCTACTCCTTGCATGAAATCTTTGAAACTCCCTTGGGTAAGAAGGTGATAGGACTCCAATAAGGTTGAGTCCTAATCACCCTAGAAGTAGTCAATAAAAAACTTTGTGGGATTGTAATAAAATCTCACATAACCACTTCTATCCTATAAAGAAGCGTGACTATAGTTTAGATTGGGGCCTTAGGACTTAGTGGTCATTGCCCCCTTTTCTGGCTGGTCGGCCAGGGTTTCCCTCGGCTAGGTCGGCTATAGGAGGGCAAAGGGGTAATTTTACTTAGGCAAGCACCATATGGGCTAGGGTTTAGAACCCTATATAATGATGTAGTCACCCCCTCTTTTTTATCAAGCAAGATAAATCTTTTTTTCAACCTTGTGCCAAGTTCTAGTAGGGAGCAACCCCTATAAAGCGTTCCAAGGGTTGATCCCCCTTAAAGATCAAAATCTATAGAGCTCATTCTGGGGTTCTATCATCTGGTATCAGAGCAGCGTTCCTACTGCCCTTGCTACCATCTCTACCACCCCAACCTTCCCAAGCAATTCCCATGATTGTTGTGACAAGCACCTCCATCTTCCACCCAAGTCGTAGATCAAATCAATATGCTACTACCCCTGCGTTTGAAATGGAGATCTGGACAACATATCGCAACACCTTTCTTTGTCGAATTATATCAGATTTGAGTGCTATCTTTTATAAGTTTTTGGACTTTTCTTCTCTCATCTACAAACCCTACCACCTCACCAAGAACCCCTCCAAACCACACCCTAAATTGATTCCAAACAGCCACCCAAATCAGTCACAGCCTACTTCTATCAAACTGATTCATCTACCTAACCAGCCACCTCTTCCTCAAAACCTCTCATACCCCTAACACGATAACAGAAAAAGGATCGTAACATTACAGATCTGGAAGCCTACACCATGGCATCGGAGGAGGCCATTAATACCAAGTTTGAAGCCTTTGAAAGCTGCATGGAGGAGAAGATGCGTTCCCTTTTTGCCAAATTCAGCATGGGCCGACCACCTAGCCCGAAGAAATCATAATAAGGAGAAACTTCAAATCAGTGAGATGATCCTTAAGGGCAAGGTCACATCATCCCTGATCCAAACAATCTACGCATGAAGGTTGACTTTCCTAGATAGGAAGAAGGAGACCCGATCGGATGGATCTTGCGCGCAGAGCGCTATTTTTGGTTCTACCGAATCGCTGATGTTACACGAGTGGAGATTGCTACCATTCATCTTGAGGGAGATGCTATTCAGTGGTTCAATTGGTTTGAACACACCCATAGAGGTCTCTCTTGGCAGCGATTCAAGGAAGGACTACTAAATCGCTTCGAACCAATCGACTTCGATAATATCGGTGTACAATTAGTGAAGATTCAGAAAACCTCTACAATACAAGAATATCAAACAAAGTTTGAACATTTATATAAACAAACTGTGGATTGGTCTAAAAAAACTTTTAGGGACTTTTATTAAGGGCCTAAAGCTAGAGATTCGAGGAGAAGTAAAGGCGCGACAATTGTACACTCTTATGGCGGCAATTTTGTTCGCAAGAATCCAAGAAGAATGATTGAACCACGAAGTATGAAGGACAAGGGTCGCTCCTCGACTAGCCATGCATAAGCCTTCAACCCCCTCTACTGCTATTCGAGCCCTTGCACCAAGAAAAATTAACAAGAGATGAGCTTCGTGAACGATCGGCCAAGGGGTTGTGTTGGCATTTTGATGAACTGTTGAGCCGAGAACATTGCTGCAAAAAGGGTCAGCTCCTCGTGATTGAACTAATAGAGGATGAGGACAACAAACAATCTGAAGAGAGCCTCGAACCCAAAGATGAAGTTGTTGGGAAACCTCAGCGGGTGTATAACATCCGCAGTGGAAATTAAAATAAATATCGATTTCCCATGAAGATAAATCGTAGTGCAAAAGATTGGGGTCGCGAGAAAAATCACAAAAAAAAACCACGATGTGTGAGAGATTGATTTTACCTAGGAAGATCGTATATCCCTGTATTCTAGATCTGGATGGAGAAGATAAAGGAGGTCAAACATCCTCCTCTCTAGCGGTACCCAAACGATGGATCTTTAAAGCGAAACTCCTCCAATCTGATCTTACAACTCTTGCTCCCAGGGAGGGAGGAGAATAGGAGGTGGTGGCTAAAGCTGCAGCCTATCAACCATGAGTCTCCCCTCCTATTTATAGAGAGCCACCAAAACCCTAGGGCTCCTTAGTGGGTATTGGATTTCCATCCAATAACCCACTAACCTTGCATTATTGGATCTCTATCCAATAATCTCCTTAGGCCTATTGGGCCTTAATCAAGGAGCCCATCAATATAGGGTCTCATCTAATGAGAATAGTGGCTAATTGGATCTTCATCCAATCCTCTATTCGCTGAAGCATCCACTATATGTGTGTGACCCTCTAAGCCCGATACCGAGCTGGCCGTGAGTCACTCCCATCAGAACTCCTTCTGATATAGTGAATTATTATTCTGATAATAATTCACTCGACTCATTGACTATGGACGTACTAGGCCACTATGCCATAGTCCCCAAACGGTACAGGGGGGATCAAATCCATCGAACTTGTCTGTCCACAGTTATCATGTATCTATAATCTCTCATCCAAATAATATTCCAGAGACCGTATATTGGACATGGTATTGTCAGGTCACATACGGAATCAGTTTGTCTTGCTCTATTCGGATTCTATCGGAGAACTCCTCTCTCAATCCGAATAACCCTGGCCAGGGATTTGTCTGAGCAAGCACATATAGGATATTTCTCTCATGATACCGAGAGTGGGTGATCCTCTATTGACACTCAATTGCCTTCGTAAGGTTGACTACCAATCTCGATAACCAATTGTACCAGATCCGAAACTTTCCAAACATGTAAGTCTAGCATCAAAGAAATGAGTACTCATACAAGACAACCTTGGTGTCTCAAGTCTATAGATCAGATACATAACTGAGACTATGGAATCACTGTTTGATATTATGTATTATTAACTATACAGCATTCCATAAGCGGATCAATCAGTGAACTCATTCTCTAATGAGCACATGTACTTTATCCTTAGTGTCTCCACACAAGCGGCTATGAGACAAGCCGCCTCCATCATATGGACGGGTATATAGTACACTGATCTATCCGATTATCTCAATATCCCTCTTGAGTAACCTATGACCAGGATTATTTAGGATCTGTGTTTAAAGGTGAATCGATCTCATTATCGTGATCTCATCACGATCCGATTCTCATTGCACAGAACCAAGGACATTACAATATATATGTAACAAATAATATAATATGAGAATATACCAATATTAATCATAAGTAAAAAGATCACACAGCGTGTAACACGTGTCATCACTCACATGATTGACTTGCAGGGCACCTATAACCAGCAATCTCCCACTTGACCAAAAGTCAATCACCTATATGTATGATCCTCATCAGACTCTTGTGACGCTCAAATATAATCTGAGCTAGTGGCTTCGTTAGTGGATCTGCAATGTTATCTTCGGATGGAACTATTTTCATTGCTATATCTTTTTGGGTCATGATCGCTCTAATCAGATGGAACCTCCTCAGAACAATTCTGTTGAGACCTGAGTTCCTCTGTTAGAGTTATCGCCCTATCGCTGTCACAATATATGGGAGTCAGCTCCACACTGCTTAGTATGACTCTCAAATCCTTGATGAACTTCTTCATCCACACCCCTTCGTCTTGCTGCTTCTACTACAGCAATGTATTCCGCCTTTATGGTCGAGTCAGTAGTAGTATATTGTTTAGAACTCTTCTAGCTTACTACTCCTCCATTCAGGATGAAAACATACCCTGAATTTGACTTGCTATCATCAATATTGGACTGAAAACTCGAGTCTGTGTAGCTCTCAACCTGGAGGCTACCTCCTCCATATACCAATAAATGATCCTTAGTCATTCTCAATACTTAAGGATACACTTTATTGCCTTCAATTTTTCTAAACATAGATCTGCCTGATACCTATTCGTGACACTCAGAGCATGCGTTATATTAGGCCTAGTACATAGCATCACATACATGATAGACCTATCGCTAAGGCATAAGGTATCTTATTCATGTATGCCCTTTCTTCAGGAGTCTTTGGGGACATACTCTTAGAAAATGATATTTCATGTCTCATCGGTATGAGACCTCTCTTGGAATTTTTCATGCCAAACCTTTTGACAATGGAGTCTATGTACCTAGAATGGGACAAGCCAAGCATCTTTTGGGATCTATCTCTATAGATCCGGATCCCCAAAATATAGGATGCTTCCCCTAAGTCTTTCATGAAGAAGTTTCTAGATAGTCAAGCCTTTATTGTTGAGAGCATTCTTACATCATTCCCAATTATTAGGCTGTCATCCACATATAGCACCAAGAAGGTGATAGCGTTTCCACTTACCTTCCTATACACACAAGGCTCATCTTCGTTCTTAACGAAGTCATAAGATTTGATCACCTCATCTAAGTAACCTACACACTTTATCTAGACTCTCTTTGGATGCTAATCCCTCTGGTTGTATCATATACACCTCTTCCTCGAGGTTGCCATTGAGGAATGTCATTTTGACATCCATATGCCAAATCTCATAGTCATAGTGTGCTGCAATGACCAAAATAATTCTAATGGACTTAAGCATGACTACATGTGAAAAGGTTTCGTCATAGTCAACTCCTTGTCTTTGACGATATCCTTTAGCTACCAGCCTTGCTTTATAGGTCTCTACCTTTCTATACACTTCGATCTTCTTCTTGAAGATCCATTTGTTGCCGATGGGTACAATACCCTCAGGTGCATCCATAAGGTTCCAAACCTTGTTAGAGTACATGAAATCTATCTCAAAATTCATAGCTTCTTGCCACTTCCCAAAGTCTATACTCATAATAGCCTCCTCGGAGGTCTAAAGATCAACAGCCTGAGAGTCATCTCCACTGATATGTCCCACATATCTTTCAGGAGGTTGAGATACTCTATTAGACCTATGTAAAGTTGGAACTTGTGTGTTAGGTACCTGAACAGACTCGGGCTCTGGAATGGTGCTTGAGCTAGGTTCTCCAACTTCGCTCAATTCTATCTCACTCTCATTGTTTCTACAAAGAATGTGTTCCTTCTCAAGGAACACGGCTCTCTTAGCAACAAAGAACTTGCGGTCCTTGGGATGATAGAAATAACACCTACAAGTTTCCTTTGGGTATCCCACAAATGTGCACCATTATGTCCTTGATTCCAACTTATCGGGATTGTATTTTCTAACGTGGGCAGGACAACCCCAAATCTTAACAATCTTAAGATCAAGCTTCTTTCCTTCCATATCTCATATTGTGTAGACACTACCGACTTCGATGGAACTTTGTTCAAAAGATAAGCTGCAGTCTCTAGGGCGTACCCCTAGAATGAAACGGGTAGGTCAACAAAACTCATCATGGACCGCACAATGTCTAACAGCGTGTGATTCCTCTTTTCTGATACACCATTGAGCTGAGGTGTATAAGAAGGTGTCCACTAGGATAGAATCTCATTGTCCATGAGGAAATGAGTGAACTCCGTACTCAAGTACTCTCCTCCTCGATCTGATCGAAGAGTCTTAATATTCTTTCTAATTTGGTTCTCTACCTCATTCTTATATTCCCTAAATTTCTCAAAGGCCTCAGATTTGTACTTTATTAAGTACACATGTCCATACCTAGAGAAATCATCAATGAATGTAATGAAGTATGAGTAACCACTTATAGCTTGAGTCGACATAGGACCACATACATCACTATATATGAGTTTCAATAACTCAGTGGCTCTCTCTCCAGTTCCACTAAAATGAGAGTTGGTCATTTTTCCACGAAGGCAAGGTTCACAAGTTGCATATGACTCATAGTCAAATGGATCTAAGTATCCATCTTTCAGCAACTTTTGAATCTTTCCCTCATGTATATGACCTAGCCTATAATGTCATAGGTATGCATTATTCACCTCATCTCTTTTCCTCTTAGACATATTTATATTCATGATATATGGAGAAGTGTCTAACACATATAAGTCATTTATAAGGGTCCCTCTAGTGATGATCTCATCATCCATAATTATTGAACAACTATTGTTCTCAAAAACTAATTTATATCCACTAATTGTCAAACAAGAGATAGAAATAATATTTTTGATAATATAGGGAATAAAATAGCATACATCTAATGCAATAATAGCTCCACCAGACAGATGTAGGGTGACATCTCTAACAGCAACTGCAGTAACTTTTGCTCCATTGCCCATCTTAAGGTCCATCTCACCTCTAGCCAATCTCCTAGGTCTTACTAGAACTTGCAACGAATTGCAGATATGATAAACACTCCTGATATCCAATACACATGTGTTATCGTAAAAATCTGACAAGTGGAGACTAATCATGAATATACCTGAAGCTTCTCCAAGCTTCTGTCTCGCCTTCTCTGCAAGGTAGTCCTTACAATTCCTCTTCCAATGTCTGTCTTGGCCAAAGTAGAAGCATTGTCCATTGTCCTTTCCCAGGTATTTCTTGGCAACCTTTGTCTTACCTGGTCTTTCTTTGTCTTTGCCCTTCTTAAGGGTTTTGCTGGCGTTCCTTTTCTTTTTGGTCTCACCAATATAGAGAACTGGCTACTCCTTCTTGATGGCACTCTCAGCTTCCCTCAACATATTGAGGAGCTCAGGGAGAGTCATCTCAAACTTGTTAATGTTAAAATTCATGATGAAGTGAGAAAAGGAATCTGGTAGGGACTGAAGTATAAGATCAACGCACAGGTTATCCTCTAGGATTATTCATAGACATGTGAGTTTCTCGATCCACTCTATCATCTTTAGGTCATGGTTCTCAACCAATATCCCTTCTGTCATCCTAGCATGGAAGAGTATCTTAGATATCTCATATCTTTGGGTTCTTACCTGTTTCTCAAACAGCTGGCGGAGATGAAGAATGGTAGAATCTGCATCCATGCTCTCATGTTGCCTTTGTAACTCAAGAGTCATAGAGGTCAACATGTAATATTTTACCAACGTGGAATTATCTATATACTTCACATAGCGAGCGATCAAACCCTCGCTTGCTCCTTCTTCCGGCGTGGGCAAAATTGTATCAAGGACATATGCGATTTTCTCCGCCATGAGAATAATTCTCAAATTACGGAGCTAATATGTATAGTTTGGACCAGTGAGGCGATTGGCATCAAGTATGCCACGTAGGGGGTATATGAGCGACATGTTTCTGACAAAACAAGATATAGCAAAAATAAATAACATGCAGATTTTACAGAAAATACTAATTAAGATATGGACTTCTATCTTAATGTACTCTTGCTATTTTCTTAGCGAATCACGCGACACCCTCGACACGTGAGACGGAAGTCTCCGATAAACTCCTAGTGGGGATCGGGATCCAATTGGCGTCTTAGTACAACCTCAAGGGACTCGACCGATTACACTAAGCCCAAAAGGTAGGCAACTCTTGCCAATCACAACTCCTTGTGATTTTCGTCATGTTCGTCCTCCGAATCATCATAGTCTCGAGGGACTCGACCAGCCATGATATTCAGTTAAGTCATCACCATCGTTACAAGATGAGTCTGATTTGATGATATGCCCTTGAGGGACTCGACCAAGCATACCATGTCCTTAGGTCACTGGTGACATCTCTTTGTCGTAGGCAAGAACTCGATCACATAGATAGGTGAGCCTTGAGGGACTCGACCAACTCAGCCTATGTCATGATTCAATTTCTTCCTATAACGATGGAAGGCCACGTGGGTCAATCTTATTAACTCACGCTTACCGACTTAATATTATCGTAGGAGGGGTTTTTATTTCGTATCGGTCTCCCAATATGTCGTGTCACACACATACATATTTAATATATATCTACATCGTATATAAATATATATATATATATATATATATATATATATATATATATATATATATATATATATATACTTATATCTAGTAGGTGTATAACACATCACATATGCAAGCCACACCAGATGATCATGAGTCGTCACCTAATATGATTAAGCTCGAGCCAATGGGCCTAATCACTCACAATAGGATCTATGTGTGCATTGGTGCATCTCCATGCCCTGTGATTGTTGATCTCGTCATCATCGATTATGTCAAATCATCGTATCACCATGCGTTATGATCTCCTGACACGGCATCGTGGGTCCCACTGTAACCTCCACGCTCCCGCTGTGCCTCTCCATGTAATTACAAATAATTACAGGCACGTAGGCCCAACAATAAATGAGAAAAAATGCAGGCTCGAGGTCCCAATAATAATAATAATCATAATTACACACATGGATCATGATCATCCATCCACATCATACATCATATATACATCACATCATTTATAGGATTACTAGATATATATAATAATTAATTAAACTATTTAATTAATCACTTTTTAGAAATCAAGACATGCTCGAAATTTCTAAAATTATCAAGGCAATTTTCATAATTCTGGATGAGATGACAGTCCTCGAAATTTTTAAAAAAATTTAGGGTGTTTTCAGTATTTTGGATGAGAGGACAGTCCTCAAAATTTCCAAAAATATTGAGGGTATTTAAGGAATTCTGTATAAATGGGACAGAGCTGGAATTTCTCAAATTTTGAGGGGCATAACCATCTTTTTCTCAAAAAGATGCCCTAGCCCTCCTTCATCCTCACTGCGCCGCCGCCGCCGCCCTGCACAAGCGGCGGCCACCCCTATGACCGGCGTCGTCGCCGCTGTGGGCAACCTCCCTTTGCAGGGGGCCTGGCTGCAACCGGTCGCTCCTGCGGGCGGCCTCCCTTTGCAGGGGGCCTGGCTATAGCCGGTCGCCCCGTGCAGGTAGCCATGCCATGGTCGGTCGCCCCTTCAGGGGGCCTGGCCATGGCCAGCCACCTCTGCATGCAGACAACATGCATGTGGCCGCCCCTCCCCCGCAGGCAGCGCCTACTTTCATTGTCAATCGCTACAATAAGCGCGTAGAACAATTCTATGCAATTTAATCTCATCACACGCAGTTTAAAACCATTTTTTTGCATGAAACCCTCAGCTCTGATACCATTGTTGGGAAACCTCAGCGGGTGTATCACATGCGCAATGGAAATCAAAACAAAAATTGATTTCCCATGTAGATCAAATCATCGTACAAAAGATTAGGGTCATGAGAAAAACCGTAAAAATTAAAAAAAATCGTGATGTGTGAGAGATTGATTTTACTTAAGGAGATCGTATATCCCTGTATTTCAGATCCGGATGCAGAATATGAAGGAGATCAAGCGTCCTCCTCTCTAGCGGTATCCACACAATGGATCTCTACAGCGAAACTCCTCCAATCTGATCTTGCAACTCTTGTTCAGAGGGAGGGAGGAGAATAGGATGTGGTGGCTAAAGCTGCAGCCTATCAACCATGAGTCTCCCCTCCTATTTATTGAGAGCCATCAAAACCCTAGGGCTCCTTCCTTAGTGGGTATTGGATCTCCGTCCAATAACCCACTAAACTTGCATTATTGGATCTCTATCCAATAATCTCTTTAGGCCTATAATTGGGCCTTAATCAAGGAGCTCATCAATATAGGGTCTCATTTAATGAGAATAGGGGCTAATTGTATCTTCATCCAATCCTATATTCGCTGAAGCATCCACCATATGTGTGTGACCCTCTAGGCCCGATATCGAGCTGGCCGTGAGTCACTCCCATTAGAACTCCTTCTGATATAGTGAATTATTATCCCCATAATAATTCACTCGACTCATCGACTATAGACATACTAGGCCACTACGCCATAATCCCCAGACGGTAGAGGGATCAACTCCATCGGACCTGTCTGTCCACAGTTACCATGTATCTATAATCCCTCATCTAAATAATATTTCAGAGACCGTATATTGGACATGGTATCGTCAGGTCACATACGAAATCAGTTTATCTTGCTCAATTTGGATTCTACCGGAGAACTCATTCTCTCTCAATTCGAATGACCCTGACCAGGGATTTGTCTGAGCAAGCATATATGGGATATTCCTCTCATGATATCGAGAGTGGATGATCCTCTATTGACACTCAATTGTCTTCGTAAGATTGGTTACCAATCTCGATAACCAGTTGTACCAGATCTAGAACTTTCCAAACATGTAAGTCTGGCATCAAATAAAGGAGTACTCATACAAGGCATCCTTGGTGTCTCAAGTCTAAGGACCAGATACATAGCTGAGACTATGAAATCACTGTCTGACATTAGATATCATTAACTATACAGCATTCCATAAGCAGATCAATCTGTGAACTCATTCTCTAATGAGCACCTGTACTATATCCTTAGTGTCTCCACACAAGTGGCTATGAGACCAACTGCCTCCATCATATGGACAAGTATACAGTATGTACATCGATCTATCCAGTTATCTCAATGTCCCTCTTGAGTAACCTATGACCAGGATTATTTAGGATCTATGTTTAAAGGTGAATCGATCTCATTATCGTGATCTCATCACGATCCGATTCTTATTGCAGAGAACCAAGGATATCACAATATATATGTAATAAATAATATAATATGAGAATATGTCAATATTAATCATAAGCAAAAAGATCACACAGCGTGTCACACGTGTCATCACTCACGTGATTGGCTTGCAGGGCACCTGTAACCAGCAGAAGCCATGAAGGAAGAGCCCCAACCGGCCGACTATGCAGTGCATGCGCTGGTCGGCTACTCCAACCCGCAAACGATGAAAGTTGGAGGACTCCTTAAATAGCAACCCATCACTATTCTTATAGATACGGGCAACACCAATAACTTCCTCAATAGCAAGGTTGCTACATGATAGCGCTTCAAATCGAAGGTTGCAACAAGTTTGATGTAAAGGTCACCAACGGCCAAATCGTCAATTGCGACCGACGGTGCCCGCGGGTAAAATTGCTCCTATAAGACCAAGAAGTGGTAGCCAATTTCTTCCTCCTACCAATCAATGACTACGAAGCCGTGATTGGTATTGAATGGCCCATAACATTAGGTGACATCTCCTGGAATTTCTCTAAATTAATCATAAAATTTTATTGTAAATGGAGACAGATCACATTGCGAGGCAAACGTGGGAGCCATATCTCCACCGTTTCGACGCAGCGAATGGAGAAGGTGCTACAAAAAACAAATGATAGATTTTTATGCATATCCAGCAGCTATCAAAGGAGGAAAAAGTGCAAAATTCAAATCCTAAGCTTGCCCTATTACTGGATGAATTCGCGGATGTTTTCATGGAGCCACGTGGGCTGCCCCCTAACCGGCCGCATGATTATAGCATCCCTATATTGTCAGGCAAACCTCTAGCAAATTTGAGATCATACCACTATCCTCACTTACAGAAGGATAAGATTGAGAACATCATTAATGAGATGCCCGACACCGAAGTGATTCAACCAAGCTGTAGCCCTTACTCCTCGTGGTGTTGCTAGTGTGCAAGAAGGATGGTACGTGGTGGATGTGCATTGATTACCGGGCTTTAAACACCATCACCGTCAAAGACAAATACCCTATACCAGTAGTAGATGAGCTCTTGGATGAACTAAAAGGAACCCGAGTCTTTACTAAATTAGATCTCTGTTCCGGATACCATCAGATTCGGGTATGCATTGAAGATGTTCCGAAAACTGCATTTCACACACATAACGCCCACTATGAGTTTTTGGTAATGCCCTTCGGACTTATAAATACTCCTTTTACTTTTCAAAGCTTGATGAACGATATTTTTTGGAGGTTTCTACGCAAGTTCATGTTGATATTTTTTAACGATATCCTCATTTATAGCCCTACACTTGATATGCATTTTCAGCACTTGCGAATTGTTCTAACAATCCTTGAGGAGAATACCCTTTATGTTAAACAATTAAAGTGTAGCTTTTTACAACGTAAAGTGGAGTATCTAGGGTATATTATATTAGAGGATGGAGTAGCGGTAGACCCGACAAAGATCAAAGCAATGCAAGGATAGCCAAAACCTATTAACATAAAATTGTTGCGCGACTTCCTTGGACTCACGGGCTACTACCGAAAATTCGTAAAAGATTATGGCAAGATCAGTGCCCCACTCACGTCCCTACTAAAGAAAGACTCCTTCTTATGGTCGGAGAAAGCTTCTACAACCTTTGAACGACTCAAGGCAATGATGACGAGGACGTCGGTCATAGCACTACCCGATTTCAACCGCACCTTCGTGATTGAGACCGACGCGTCTGGAGTTGAAATTATGGTTGTTCTAATGCAAGATGGTTGACCTCTTGCTTACACCAGCAAGGCTTTGTCTCTCTTCCATCTTAAAATATTCATGTATGATAAAGAAATACTTGCCAACGTACACGCCATCACGAAGTGGAGACCCTACTTGATTGGCCGACATTTCTAGATTAAGACCGACCACCGAAGCCTCAAGTATTTTCTGGAGCAGAAAATATCTTTCGCGGAGTAACAATGATGGGTAACTAAACTTTTTAGATTTGATTATGAAATTATTTATCGAAAGGGGAAAGAGAATGTTATTGCAGATGCTCTATCTCGGGTACCGGGACAAGTCAAGTGGTTGTAGTTTTCCCGGACTTGCCACTGTTTTACCTTATTGTTGCTGGCATACATCACACTTAGATACATAATCATACATCACCTATATTGGACTCAGCATGGACTAACATCTCCATGGACTTTATCAAAGGGTGGCATCTCAAGGTAAAAGCACGATCTTTGTGGTGATAGATCGTCTAACCAAATATGCTCATTTCTATGATGTTAGACATCCTTATACCGCTGCTAATATTACTCAACTTTTTATGAAAAATATTATAAAACTGCATGGGATGCCAAGTCGATTGTGAGCGACTGTAACAGGGTATTTATAAGTAAATTTTGGACCGAGTTCTTCCAACTATAAGGCACCTAATTGAAGATGAGCACAGTCTATCATCCATAGACGGATGACCAAACAGAAGTGGTGAACAGATGCCTCGAGACTTACTTACAGTGCTTCACTAGTGACCGGCCCAAAGAGTGGACAAGGTGGCTTCCTTAGGCTGAATGGTGGTACAATACAACTTATCATTTATCAACTAAATGTACCCTCTGTGAGGTCGACCAAAACTTAATTGACAAGGACAAGCTTCTGCAGCTGTTGAAAGACAACCCAACTGCCACCCAAGTCAACATGAAGCAACAAGTAGACACTCATCGGAGCGAGCGAGACTTTTCGATAGGAGATTGGGTATACCTTCGCCTACAACCATACAAGCAGCTGTCAATTAACACCAGAGCATCGATGAAGCTATCTCTATGATTCTATGGACTATATCAGATTTTGGAACGTAATTGGGGCCGTGGCATACAGATTAAAGCTCCCAGATGACGCTAAGATCCATCCAGTCTTCCATGTATCCTTGCTCAAGCCAAAATTGGGAGAATGTGAGTTGGTTCAGACTCAGCAATCGAGCACTCTAATGATGGCGAGATTCAAGCTCAACCTGAAGCTATACTTGATTGGAGGATTGTGATGCACCGTCGAAGCCCTTCAACTGAAGTACTCGTGAAGTGGAATAATTTACCATCCGAAGATGTAATGTGGGAGTCTTACGAGGAGCTGAGGACCCGGTTCCTAGGTTTATGGACCCTCAACCTTGAGGACAAGGCTGACTCAAAGAGGGCGGGCTTGATAGGACTCCAATAGGGTTGAGTCCTAATCACCCTAGAAGTAGTCAATAAAAAATCCTATAGGATTGTAATAAAACCCCACCTAGCCACTTCTATCCTATAAAGAAGTGTGGCAAGGGTTTAGATTAGGGCCTTAGGGCTTAGTGGTCGTCGCCCCCTTTATTGGGCTAGTCGGCCAGGGTTTCCCTCAATTAGGTCGGCTATAAGAGGGCAAAGGGGTAGTTTTACTTAGGCAAGTACCCCATGGGCTAGGGTTTAGAACCCTATATAATGATGAGCCGCCCCCTCTTTTTTATCAAGTAAGATCAATCTTTTTTTAAGCCTTGTGCCGAGTTTTAGGAGGGAGAAACCCCTATAGCGTTCCAAGGGTTGTTCCCTCTCAAAGATCAAAATCTATAGAGCTCCTTCTGGGGTTCTATCAGAAGGCGTATCATCATCAGAACATACATTTGGCCAATATTTTCATGTGATTATTTTTGTTCTGAAGTTCTTCAATAATTTCATTTTTTTTCTTATAGACTATGTAACAAACTTTTGCAGCTGCAACTTCAAGGATTCAATGTCATCTTCATGGCCACTACCATCACAAACTGTATCTTTTCTATTTCATCTTACCATGATCTCTAGCCTTCAACTATGATACCAAACAGATACCGAAAAGGGAGAAAGATGAATGAAATTCGAAAAGAAAAGAGAAATCGAACGTCGATTTGTAGAAAATGAACAAACTCATAACATAACTTGTGCAAAATGGATAAAAAGTTTACCACTAAGTTTAAAGTCACAAGAGGATACAAAAAATTCACCACCTCAAGGAAATTAAACAAGGATACAGAACTAAATCAAAAGACTAACTACTTAAAGACGCATCCAAGAGATATAGAGTTTTAGATAGACCCCAAAGAGCTTCTGCCAATACAAATCAAGTACCAAAAGTTCTTTCTAGCCCTAGAATATCAAAATAAGTACTAATGCATGAAACATCCCTTCATACATAGTGAACTATGACATTAAGTACTTTACATCTACCAACTAATCTCTTTAATGCGTTTCTTGGTCATAAAGAAAGATATCTTGAAATAGCTTTAACTTCGTCCAAGGAATATGCTCATGAGCTATCATTTTTGAGTAAAAACTTTGAAATATTATAGTGGACTATGGGGATTATCATAGGATCAGCAAGATGCATAAGTGTTAATTGTAGCGAATTAGACACTCTCATATCATTGTGTTAGCCAAATCTAAGCAATTATAGGAGAAACTAAAGGAAAACTTACCAAAAAAATAGAAAGACTTGCTGCAACTAATGTACACTTGAGAAGGGAAGAGGAATTGAAGTAGAAGTTTTGTATTTGTTTGATGTTTTGGATCAATTCCTTATTCTTAGAAGTCACGATAACTCCAATAATCCAAACGTTGAGTCAATTGATATTTATAATAATTTTGAAATGAAAGAAAAGAAGTGTTTTTAAAAACACTTCTTTTTTCATTCAAATATTGAATCTCACCAAAGAAAAATGACTTAATTAAGAAATTATTACCTTTACAAAAAATATCGATATTTTTTCGAAATGTAATGACTAGAAGAGCGACTGATAATAATGATCCGCATAAAAGAGATGCATAGCTTAATAACATCATATTTACGTGCATCATTAACCACTGAGATTGTAGAGCAGGTACTAATATTGCGGATTGATATTGATGCATTTCAGTTAAAAAACCCGACGTGGTAAAGCCTTGTGTAAAAATGGTACTTGGTACGGTTATTGTGCTTAAATCATTTTTATGGTTCCCCATCTTGTAAATCATATGAATAATGGAGAAACTAAATGAAAGGAAGATTAATGACTTGTATAAATTACTTAACGGAAAATGTCCCGAAGAAATCCAACGAGAAACTAGTAATCCTGTTATAGAGAAAAAAGTAGCTAATTTTTCTAAGACAAGTGTTATAAACCATCCTACAGTAGTCTTATTCCTTAATTTCATCTCAGTTTGATATGATTCTGAAATATTTGTGGCTTAGAACATGATATCTCTCCCAATCAGATGTAAATCTATGAATCTAAAACTTTTGAGATTCTAACCTTTTTACTTTATTTAAGCTATAACTTTTTGCATCGAACTCTAATTTAGGCAAAATATATTTTATCTGAAAGTAGATTCATAGACCTTTTATTTGAAACTAGAATGGAAAATTTTAGAGTTCATATGCTAGTCTAAACTTCTTGTAACTCTTTGTTAAAAATCTAATTATGGCAAAACCTGTTTCATTAGAAACTACACTTATATATCTTTCTTTTCATACCTGATTTGATAAATTTGTGATAGGACCCAAGCAGGGTTGGGTCCTAGCCTACGGAGTCATGTCATGAAATAGACCCTGATTGGCTGGCTAGGTGTTGATTGGAACCCTGATTGGCCGGCTAGGGATTGATTAGATCCAAGTCCTAGTTAGACTAAGATTCGGCTAGGAGGAGTTTGATTAGGAGTATGAATCCTACTAGAATTTAGACTTGAAACCCTATAAATAAGCATATAAACCTTCTCTTCTCATCAATAAAAATTTAGACACTTTCTTCAGCTCTTATAGTCGAAACCTAGGAGGGTCGATCCTCTATAGAGATCGAGGAGGGTCAGTCTCCTACAAAGATAAGTTATCCCCGATAGAAACCATTGGATTTCTATCAATCTAGTATCAGAGCAGCGTTCTTGGCATCTCGATGTTCATCTACCCCCTACTACTGTCATCTTCATCTGCTGCAGTCGACCTTTATTGATGTTGCTACCATCTTCATCTACTAAAGCCGACCCTTACTGCTACCATTGCCTTGCTGCCATCTTCATCTGTCGTTGTCATCTTCATCTACTATAGTCGACCCTTGTTGTTGTTGCTGCCTTGCTGTCATCTACATCTAGTACTACCATCTTCATCTGTGCTGCCATCTTTATCTGTTGTTGCCATGTTCCCTGTTACTGCCATTGCTATCACTCCTTGTTGCTGCTGCAACCTGCAATCTTAGGGCAACCATCTAACCCTAGATTGTTACCTTCGTTGTCATCTTTACCCCCTACTGCCACTACCAATAGCAGTCATCTATCGTAGTCATCTAACCCTAGATCGCTACTGCTGCTGCCTCCTCCCTTCCTGCTATTGCGCCAACACCTCATGCCCCTAACTCATCAACAAAAGAAGGATTTAAACATTACAAATCTTTAATCTTACATAGACAATGCACTTGACATGAAGCTTGAAGCCTTTGAGACTTGCATGGAGGACAAGTTGCAAGCACTCTTCAAAGAATTCAGATTGGGCCGATCAGAGAGCCCAAAAAGATCTTTGCACCGAGAAAGTTCAGATCGCAAGAAGAACTAATCTGAGAAGGGTGATCAAGGGCAGGAATCTACATACCCACGCATGAGGGTGAACTTTCCCATATGGGAAGATGGAGACCCAACTGGATTGATCTCGCGTGGTACTTTCACTTCCACAAAACTCCTAAAGCATCTATGGTCGACATCACCGTCATACACCTTAAGGGAGACGTGATCTAATAGTATGACTGGTTCAAGCATACACATGATGTACCTATATGGAGGCAATTCAAAAGTGGATTGTTGATCCGCTTTGGACCATCGAAGTACGAGAACGCAGATGGCCAACTCACGAAGATTTGTCAAACCTCGACCATGCAAGAATATCAAACAAGGTTTGAACGTCTCTCGAATGAAACTCATGATTGGTCTAAAAAATAATTGCTAGCAACGTTCATCGAAGGACTTAAGCTGGAGATCAGATGTAAAGTCAAGGCTCATCAACCATATACTTTGATGGCTACCATCTCCTTTGCCCACATCTAAGAAGAAAAGTTGAACCTCGATGCCCGAAGGACCAAGAACGTGAATAGACCAGCAACCATCAAGCCTTCGGCCTCCCCTACTACCAACCAAACCCCTTAGCCCAAGAGACTTACCCGAGAAGAACATTGAGAGAGATCGGTTAAAGGGCTGTGTTGGCACTACGATGAACCATGGAGTAGAGATCACCTCTACAAAAAAGGAATGCTTTTGATGATTGAACCAATTAAGGATCCAGAACCCTAACCCAAGGAGGAAGATGCAAAGGAAGAACCATAGCCGGCCATCAGCACTGTTCATGCCTTAACCGGCTATGTCAATCCACAAACTATGAAGATCGATGGATTCATCCAACAACAATCGATCACTATACTCATCGACACCAGAAGCACCAATAACTTCATGAACAGCAAGGTTGCTACCCGATTGACCCTTCAAATTGAAAATTATAGCAGGTTCGATGTAAAGGTCACAGATGGCTGAATCCTCTCTTGTAGCCACAAGTGTTCGCGGTGAAACTAATCATGCAAGGCCAAGAGATCACTGCAGACTTCTTCCTATTACCGTTGGATGACTACAAAGTGGTGCTCGGCATTGAGTGGCTATCTACTCTAGGTGATGTTTCCTGAAACTTCTCCAAACTTCTTATGAAATTTTTTATCAACGTGAAATAGGTGATCCTACAAGGCAAACGCGGGGAGAAGTTTCCACCATTACGACTCAACGAATGTAGAGGGTGCTACACAAGACGCATGTCGGTTTCCTAATCCAATTGCATGGGCAACAAATTGAAGATCCGGTGATGCACGAAGATCCAAACCTCTCCTCTTTACTTGCTAAATTTTCAGATGTGTTTGTTGAACTGAAAAAATTATCGCCAATCTGGTTGCATGACCACCGCATACCTATCTTACAGGGAAAAGCACCAGTAAACGTTTGGCCCTACAAATACTCTCATCTTCAGAAGGCCGATATTAAGGGGATCGTGCAAGAGATGCTAGAAATAGGGATCATAAGGCCAAGTGTTAGCCTCTATTCTTCATCGGTGCTCCTCATACAAAAGGACAGATCATAGCGTATGTGCATGGATTATCGAGCCCTTAACAACATCACCATGAAGGACAAGTACCCAATCCCTGTGGTGGATAAATTGCTTGATGAATTGAAGGAGGCACAATTTTTTACCAAGTTTTGGATTTACGGTCCGGATACCATTAGATCCTGGTACATGAAGAAGACATACCGAAGATTGCTTTATGGACACACAACGGACACTACGAGCTCCTGGTAATATATTTTGGCCTAGCTAATGCCCCTTCCACCTTTTAGAGCCTTATGAATGACATCTTTCGAGGTTTCCTCCGTAATTTCATTTTGGTCTTCTTTGATGATATCTTGATTTATAGCTCCTCCTTCAAAAGACATCTCTCTCACTTCCGACTTGCTTTGACGATTCTTCGAGAACAATCCCTTTTTGTCAAATGCTCGAAGTATAGCTTCTTGCAGAGCGAGGTGGAGTACCTCAGCCACATCATCTCAAAGGAAAGAGTAGCGATAGACCACTCGAAGATTGAAGCAATGCAAAGTTGGCCGTTGTCGAAAATAATCAAAGCGCTGGAGGATTTCTAGGGCTAACATCTACTACCGCAAGTTCGTGAAGGATTACAACAAGATTAATGCTCCCCTCATAGCATTGCTGAAAAAGGATGCCTTCTAGTGGTCGAATGAAGCAACAACAGCCTTCAATGCTCTCAAGGCTGCAATAACGTCTACGCCGATGCTAGCCCTACCCGACTTTGATAAGGTGTTTGTGATCGAATTTGACTTCTCACGAGTCAAAATTGGTGGTGTCCTAATGCAAGATAACTAGCCACTAGCATACACCAATAAGGTTCTCTCTCCATCTCATATGTTAATCTATGATAAGAAGATGCTAGTCATTGTGCATGTAGTGACAAAATGGAGACCCTACCTAATCAGCTGGCGCTTTCAGATCAAGAAAAATCACAAGAGCCTAAAATACTTCATGGAGTATAAGATTTCCTCCCCCGAATAATAAAAATGGGTAACAAAATTGTTATGATTTGATTATAAATTTTTTTATAAAAATGGGAAGGATAATTTAGTTGCAGATATTCTTTCCCGCCTACCCGAGCATACTGAAATTGTAGCCATCTCCCTTCTGATTTGCAACCTATTGGAAGACAACAGGAATGAGTGCTAAGATGACCTGGAGACCCAGGAGATCATTAAGAAATTGGAGGAGGAACTGAGCTCAATAGTGCACTACAGTTAGGACTTGAAGGACCTATAATATAAGGGTCAGATAGTGTTGGTGCCCAACTCCCCCTGCTAAGCCGCCATCCTACATGAGTTGCACTCATCACTAGCGGTTGAACACTCCAGATTCCTTCGAATCTACAAGAGGATTCAGCAAACATTCTATTGCAAAAGGGATGAACAAGATCATTCCTAAATTTATGAGTCAGTGTGACACCTGTTAATGGCACAAAGGAGAGATGGTGGTAGCAAGCCAGGAAAATTGCAGCCACTACCCATTCTAGACTCTGCTTAGACTGACATCTCCATGGACTTCAACGAAGGGCTGCCAACATCTCAAGAAAAAAGTACCATCCTCGTTGTGGTTGATCGCCTCATAAAATATGCCCACTTTTGTGCTATCTGAAATCCTTATAACACTGCCAGTATTGCTTAGATTTTTATGGAGAATATCACTAAATTGCATGGGATACCTCATTCTATTGTAAGTGATCATAACAACGTCTTCACTAGCAAGTTTTGGATAGAACTTTTTTAGTTATAGGGCACTAAATTGAAGATGTGTACAGCATACTATCCATAGACCGACGGCCAAACAGAGGTGGTAAACAAGTGCATGGAGAATTACGTCAGATGCCTTATGAGTGACAGGCCGAAGGAGTGGACAAAATGGCTTCTCTGGGCCAAATGGTGGTACAACACAATTGTATCATTCATCCACCAAATATACTCTGTTTGGAGCTATGTATGGCCAGCCACCCCCTATAATCACCAAATATGTAACTGGCATATCAAAAGTATATTAGGCAGATCGAGAGTTGATTACAAGGATAAAATTTTATAGCCTTTAAAAGATAACATCTTGATTGCCCAAGCAAGAATGAAGTAGCAGGCTAACAAACATAGGAGTGAAAGGGAGTTTGCTATTGGAGATTGGGTCTTCCTTCGCCTTCAGCCCTATAAACAGACATCAATCAAGACCTGAGCATCTGTAAAGTTGTCTCCCCACTTTTTTGGACCTTACAAAATTGCAGAGCGCATTAGAGCCATGGCTTACAGATTGGACCTACCCGCAGACTCTAAAATTCATCTGATCTTTCACGCGTTCTACCTCAAATTAAAGATAAGAGAGAATGAATCAGCCAAGAGCAATCTACCCGACACCTCTACTGATGGAGAGATCTAGGTTCAGCCAAAGACCATAATGGACCGTAGGATCTTGATGCGCTGCTGACGCCCCTCAACCAAAGTACTGGTGCAGTAGACCAATTTGCTTACTAGGATGCTACTTGGGAGCCCTATGAAGAACTAAAGACAAAATTTCTAGAGTTCATGGAGGCTCTGCCTTAAAGACAAGGCTGATTTGAAGAGGATGGGTCTGATATGACACAAGCAGGGTTGGGTCCTAGTCTACAGAGTTATGTCATGAAAGAAACCATGATTAGTCAGCTAGGAGTTGATTGGAACCTTGATTAGCTAGCTAGGGATTGATTGGATCCAAGTCTAGTTGGACTAGGATTCAACTAGGAGGAGTTTGATTAGAGTCCTACTAGGGTTTGGATTTGAAACCCTATAAATAAGCATGTAAACCTTCTCTTCTCATCAATGAAAATTCATCCACTTTCTTCAGCTCTTGTAGCCGAAACCTAGGGGGGTCGATCCCCTATAATGATCGAGGAGGGCCGATCCTCTATAGAGATCAGTTATCCCTGATAAAAACTGTTGGGTTCCTATTAATTTGAAGTATAAATGGCTACTGAAATAGTTGTTCTATTCAACTCTATGGGTTCTATAAAATAGAATTGTTATCCTCTTACATTTTGCTACTAAATTATTTGGGCTCCTTGTTGGAAACTCCAATTCATATAAAAGTTGATTCATTTAAAAGTAGATTGACATATCTTTCAAATGACATCTATTTTGAGTAAGTTAAGAGTATATTTGATTATTCAAATAATTTATACAATATCTATCTCAAAATATGTCAAAATAGGCCATTTACCCATTTTGCATATCCTTGTTCATTGCTTTGAAAATTGAATTCATCTAGAATTTTTTTCTTTAATTGAACTTTATGTAATTGCTTTTAATTCATGTTCGCTCTTGTCTTTAATTATTTGCCTATTTAAATGCATTATGTGAACAATATTATGTTTGCATCGTATTGATTCATAATCATATATGTATGTTTCGTTGTTCCGCATGTGCTTCTGATATATATCATTTTATTACTCAGAATTTTGCACTATGGTGTTTGTTAGATAATGTAAACCTTTGCCAGAATGGTAAAGGGAGTTATGTTTAGAGCCCGTGATGCTCTACCGGACCCCTGTAACTTCACTCAGACGTGGGTGGATGGAGCTTCTAGACGTGAGAAACTTATATTTAGTGATTATTCAAAAATGGATATACCATATTATGTTTGTGATCCCACTTCACCTTCTATGTTCTTTGATATGATATCTAAAGCATTGCTTTTGAGTTTATATATGTGCTTTAGATAAGAATGAAATGACTGTGACATCAAATATGATATTTGAGCTTTTGTTCATTTGATAAGCTCTGAAATAATTCATACACCTTTGATATGCTTCAAAATATGTTTACATCTTTGATATGCTCCTAAAATATTTTGTGTCATTGATATGCTCCAAAACATGTTTATGCCTTTGATATGCCTTGAAATATTTCATATTACCATTGATATGCTCCAAAATATTTCATATACCTTTGATATGCTCCAAAACATGTTTATGCCTTTGATATGGTCTGAAATATTTCATATGTCATTGGCGTGCTCTAAAATATTTCACTTGCTATTGATATACTCCGAGTTGTTTCATACGATATTGATATGTTCCGAGATGTATCACGCTAGTGATATATTCCAATTACTCTTCATCTATTATTATGATCAAAGTATGTTCTTGTTAGAATCAATTGCCACTAAGAGGGAGGGGGGTGTATTAGTACAAGAGTGAAAGTGCTTGTTTCAAAAACCTTGCTTACAAAAAGTATAAAAAAAAATTGGAAGTGCCTTTTTGTATTTTGTTGGAAATGACTAAGAACCTGATTCAAGAGAAGTCGGGAAAATGATGTTCGTATCTTTCAATAAACTACTTAAGAGTAATAGAAAGCAAGTAAAGAACACTCACAAATTATAGTGGTTCGGCCTCAACCTGGTCTACGTTCACTCCCGAGTTTTCTTCTCTGAGGTCCATCGGCGTCCACTATCAATCTTCTTTGGGTGAAGATAAAACCCTTACACCTTTCACTCTCCTTTTCTTAGGCTAAGGAGAGGAACCTTACAAATTCACAAGGGAGACTTTACAAGAATTACAATTTTTTCCCTCACTCCCTTGCCCCTTTTCTTTTTCTTATAATTTTAGCATAAATTTCTCACATAATTTCTAACCCAATACCTTGTGCTAAATATAAGAAATCTTGAGATATTTATAGACCCCAATTGCTTTCGAAATGGAGCCAAAATTTAAACTCTTTCATAAATTATGTGTACGGGCGGTACTACCATCATTGCCGGTGGTACATCCATCATCACCAACGATACAACTGTCAAAGTTGCCTGAAAAACTGAGCAGCGATGGTACAACCACCAACCTGGGCAGTACAACTGTTGCCTGGGTGGTACGATCGTCGCTCACCAGCAGTACAACCACCGGTAATCCCGGAAAAGTGATTCCCTTCACTTTTCCAATCCCGACTTGTACCTTCAGTTGACTACTTCCCAGATCAACTAATTGAGCTCAACCTGAGCTCAATCCACTCTCCATAATGGACCCTGTTTGCCTCACTTGAGTTAATTTGGATTCTTTCCAAATCTAACTCAAGTATGACTCAAACCTTAACAGATGCTAACTACGACTTAATTATAATCAACATGGCCAACAAGTCCAATAAGACATTCCTAAGTCTAAATAAGCTTTTTGGCTACCCCATACGATCTTTTGACGAGTCTCTTGGTCTTTCTGAGGTGAACTCCCTGACGCCATCCTGGCAAGCTCCTGATCTCCTTCGGTAAGCTCTCAACGAACTCCTAGTAAGCTTATGGTACGCTCGGCTAGCTTCCAGCGAACTCCCGCCAAGCCTTCAATCCCTTTGGCGAGCTCCTGGCATACTCTCAACGAGTTCCCTACTGCATCATCCTAACCTTGGCCCGATACCCCGAACTTGACTCTAGCCCACATCTGATTGTAATTCTCTCTCTGTTGTAATTAAATCTACATCAATCATCTCTAATACACTTGTTAGATTAATAACTCATCAATTGATTTCATCATCAAAATATAAAATTCAATAGTTTTAAATGAATAATTTATGATTCTGTATCTAATGAGATGTTGTCTATAAATTCTTATACCCTTGCCTTGAAATTTGATATCAAGTTTGTTTTAAATTATACTCTATTACCTTGGATATGTTAGTAGCTTGCTAAGCTTTATAGCTCACTTCATTGCTGTATAATTTTTTTTAGGTTATCTTGTAACTCACTGAAACGTTTGAATTGGGTTGAGGCAATGGAGAGCTATTTAGATTTTAGGCAAGTCTTGTAGCTTGATATGTTATTGATGTTGTATAAATACACTTTGCGTCTAATAAAATATTATCGATAAATTTTGAAGTGAAGTGTCTTATAAATGTTTAAAAGGCATCTCATGTTTAGGAATTTGGAATGTTAAGTTTTGTTTGTATAACGATATGAACTTGTGATAAATGTTGGTTTTGTGATTCTATAGATTTTCAGACTTGTAGGTTTATGATGTGGTTATGGTTTAGTTAAGTTGGCTTAGATTTTATGAATCATCGATTGATGTGGTGTATGATTTTAAAATGCACAAGTTTTTATGGATGGATGTAATTGATATTTGAATGTTTTTGGTGTCCTCAAATGTTAGTTTAGATCCTGGATTAGATTATCGATGAATTAGAATATTATTGATTTACGATATGTTCACATCTCTTGAGTGTGAATATTCAAGGGGTGTGACAGAAGCCAAGAAGAAAGTTTTCGAGGTTAGGGCTCGAACGATGAAATGAGCCCTATCAAATAAACCAAAAGAGATTTATAGATGCAGGATGACCCCTCTCCTTCTAAGACTAATACAAGTGTCCCTTCAAGATTACATTGAAGGGACACTTCCTCGCTACTATTGTGGTGTCGAAAGAAGGAAAAAGTCTATATCCTATCCACTATTAGGGATGCAAAAGAATCTAGGGAAATCCCCTCGTCACCTAAGCACTAACTAAAGAGGATATGAGGAAATCTTTCTCTATCCTTTAACATTAAAACAACAATGGATGAGTCTTCCTCGAAACACCCATCTCTCTCTCCCTCTTTTCTCCTTTCATTATTGAAATGTTAATCAAGGAAAATATGAAAATATATTCCATGTGTTATCTATGGGAATCCAACCCATGACTATGTGGTGCCAATCATGAAAGGGAGTTGCCCAAGATGCGTGAGTTAGGCAAACCCGACCTGGATAAGAAGAAATATGCTACAATGGTAAATTAGGTCAGAAAGGCACCTAAGACGTGTCAGTCGAGTGAACCCAATCCACATTAGAAGAAATCTGCTACGGTGAAAAATCAAGCTAGGAAGGTGCCCAAGATGCATGAGTTAGGCAAACTCGACCCGCGTAAGAAAAAATATGTTACAACAATAAAATTGGGCCATAAAAACGCTTGACACATGAGTCGAGCAAACCCGATCTACATAAGAAGAAATTTACTATGACAAAAGATTGAACTAGAGAAGTACCTGAGATGCATGAGGTATGAAAACTCAACTCACGTTAGATAAAATCCACTATGATAAAGGTATGAGATTAAAAATGTCCGAAGCATGTATAAACCAAAAAGATGTATTTCAAACCCCAAAAACCTCATAGAATATAAAATTAGCTAACTACCCTTCACCAAGCTAATACCATATCAAGCCAACACCCTCATATTCTTCACTTAGGTAGAAGCCCAAAAGGCATCTTGGCTCAGTTGCCGAGTTGCCTTTCATGCCTTTCATGCAGAATAGAAAAAGGTACTTCAGGTTGATGACGAACCAGCTCTCCTATTAAATATTTATAAAAATATTCCTATAATACTAGAAGGTAGTTAAGATCAATTATAAATTGGCTCTCATGTAAGATATTTGTAAAAATATTTTTTAAAAATCATAAGACAGTTACGATTACGAATTATCTTCTTTACATAATATTTATGAGATATTCTCTATGTTAATATAATAATACGTCCTTAGCTTCCGATTAAAGAGAAAAAAAATATAACTAAGTACTAATTTAAGTGTTAAAGGGATGGACTCGGGTCTCTTCTCTGACATTGGTCTTTGTGTAGAAAATAAGTTTGAAAAAATAATGCTCTACCTCGATCAACTCTCAACATATGGATCAAGATTATATGATACAGACGTTGACGCTATTTTCTCTATAACTTTGAAAACAAAAAGTCTACTAATAAAGTTAGTCACCTGATTAAATTACCAATTCAAAAGAGGCGCGGAATTAGATATTTATTCATCATACTTACTTTTGATCTGATGTTTTAAACGCAAATGAAATGTGACAACATCAAAGGATAATTGGCCTTGATACTAAATTCTTTCTTTGAACACCAATAACTTATGATGTGAAAGTATAATTCGTGTTCTTCTCAAGCTTGAGGTCTTAGTTTTTGTTGCTTGATCGGATTCCACGAGGCCTATGTATGAAAGAAACGTGTGCCCCTGCGGTATAATCCCCAGAAGATCCAAACTGTACATCCACTCGTTCATAACTCGGCTGCCCCGGAAACGAGTCAGTCTCATCGCTACCGTGGCGCCTCCCACCGTGCGATTCGGTTGGTTCCGAATCCGACGGCCAGAAAGCCCCTTCCGCACGCATCGGTTCCACCGCAGCTCGCTGAGTCAACTCCGTCCGCTGGTGTTATCGTGGCTCAAAAGGGCTTCCCCAGGTACATGAGGATGTCTTGGAACGGGTCCCCCATCCCGGAGGAGAGCGGGCCCGGTTCGAGCTGGGTGAAGGCTGAATTGGCGTTGGCGTTGGCGTTGGCGTTGAAGTTGTCGGCGGCAACGGGATCCCCGAGGCCGACGGCTTTGTCCCAGTCGGTGGCCCGCCACCGCGGCTGGCTCTGCACTTCCCTGTCGCACACGAACTCCGGGGACAGGACGTGCTCCGAGCAGCTCGAGTCAGCGTGCAGCCTGGGCATGGAGTCCGACGTCACGAAGCTGTACGCCAGCGGCGGCGCGCCCTGGCCGAGCGCTGGCTTCCGGTCCTCGGGGCTGTCGGCGGCCACCGTCGACCCGGCCGGGTGACGCACCGGGTTCCCGGGCTTCTCCGAGCCGCTGTTTCCTTTCTTGTTGTAGATACGGCACAGCACCCAGTCGTCCAGCTGCGACCCAACACGTGTTTCACCACGTCATCTTCCACGCCCATGATTAGGACATGTCAAGCGAGCTAACATATGCACAGGAGTTCTGTTCTGCTTACCCGGAGCGAGTTGTTCTTGCGGGCGGAACGGTCGACGTCGGCGAGGCGGTACTCGTGCATGATCCAGTTGGTCTTCTCCCCCTTAGGGGCCTTGCCGGCGTAGAAGACGAGGGCCTTCTTGATGGCCAGCGGCTTGGGCGTCCCCACCGGCTTGTCTGCCCCGGTCGCCTTCCAGTACCCGGACCCCGCCGCCCGGTTCGGCCTCGACCCGTTGGGGTACTTCCGGTCCCTGGGCGAGAAGAAGTACCACTCCTTCTCCCCGTACGACGCCATCGCTGCCGCCACCACGGGATCAATATCGTGCGGCGATCGTATGCATCGGGAAATGAGACGAGACGGCCTACCTGGGAGCTGCCAGGGGTCGTACTTGTAGAGGTCGAGTTCGGCGATGATGGGGACGGGGACGGGGACGGGGAGGTCGGCGCACTTGCGGCAGAGGTAGTGCGTGACGAGCTCCTCGTCCGTGGGGTGGAAGCGGAACCCGGGGGGCAGCTGAAGATCCCCGCCGCTCATCGCTCGCTCTCTTCGATCGACGGCCGTCCAATCCCGCAGCTCCGCGGTCTTCCACCGCTAAGAGGATTCAAGCTCTAAAACTTTAGGGAACCCGGCGAGACGCGGCTTTAATAGAGGGGCGTGGGGGCGAATAAAGACACGTGGTGGTGGACCGCATGGGCGGCTGCGGGGCCCGGGGTGGCACCTTCGAGAAGGACACGTGGGGACCCGAAAAAGATCGATCGACGTGGCTGTCATCCAGTGGTCAAATGTGGACGTGGCGAGGAGAGTGGCGGGCGGGATTCGGTCACGGCTTACGTCACCAGTTTCGTCGGGAAGCCTGTCGGGCCGGCCGCGTGGTGGTCCGCGACGGAGAGACTCGAGAAGGCTCGAGCGGACCGGCGCGGCGACGACCGCGAGAAGGACCACGGAGTAGAGCCATTGGGAGGGCGACACGTAGTCGGTGGGGGGGGGGGGGGAGCTTCGAGGAAGGTGGGTGAGGGTTCGGTAGGTTTCGGGTTGGGTGGATAAGGACGAGGGATGAGGTTGCTGAGCACACACATCCACCGCAAGTAATGAGAAGAGGGAAACTTGGGCACGTGAGACTGATGATGATGATGATGATGATGATGATGGTGCTGATGATGAGATGATGACTAGTTGGCTTTTTTTGGCCCAAGTGTTTGGGCTCCTCGTTTCACTGCTGTTATTTGCGTCTAAAATATTTTAATGTATTCAACCATTTAAAGTGCATGTTCAAAGAAGTATAAATTAAAAGTCTGTCAGCATCGAATATAAATGACATCTATAGAAGCATTATGAGGAATATATATATATTGGTTCTAATTTTTGACACATTGCACAGCCAAAAATCATTCGACTAAGTTGGGTTTCATGTCAATTTTTGTCAAACAACGAGAGAGATTGTGTGGTAAGGTTTGACCGAGTGTTGCCCTAATAAGAATCCCCCCTGCAACACACGATACTCCACGACGACTAGATCAAGATGGATGTCAACATGAACTCAAAACTCACTTGGCATCACAACAGCTTAGCTTGTGTGCATATTTATAGCTAAATAAATGATATGATCCGACTGCATACCTATCCATTTATTTTGGTTGCTTTTGTTGGAAATAGGAAGAAGTAATGAAAATGCCCAATTGATTCATTGATTTCGTTAATTTATACAGGTGAAGATAAGAGGATTTCCCTCAACTAACCTACGTGATTTCCTCATTCAGTTAAAAGAAATCATATCTAAATCCTAACTTAATTTTATCTTCTACGTGATAGGGAAGGTGCCGCTGCTTGTTGGTTCTGATGCGACAGTGGTGGTGCACAAGGAAGATGGCCTCGTGCAGAAGAACACCTCGGTAGAGGAATTGAGAAAGTCGACGCACTAGAAGTCTCCAGCTTCGATGTCGACGAGAGACTATCGTTTGACAACAAGAAGCGATAGATCTAAGGAGAGGGCAACAGTTGTGGCCGGCGAGGGCTGTAGTTGCAATTGCAATTGTTGGAGTAAGGGGGGTCGGCAGCGAGCATAGTAACTGCCGAAGGAGAAGATGAGGAAGCCGTTGTAGTGAAGGTGTGCTTCCCTTTCTTCCCTGACTTCAGGACCATAATGTTGCGGTCCCTTCTTTGTAGGTGTAGAGACGATGCAGAGAGGGATCTACACCGAAGAGAAGCGACCGAGTTATTGCTGTGACGGCAGCAGCAGCGAGGGAACAGTGAGCCGATGGTAGGCAACAATGAGGCAGATAGTGTCGCCGATGCTAGTGATGGCAACGGCAAGTGCCAGCGAGGTTGAGTGAGAGGGCTGCCAGACCAGCGACATGGACATCAATTATAGAGCGGGACCCGAATCTTCAGATCCTCGAATGAAAACGACGTTGGCGATGCTCTATTTTTTTTTTTTGTCGTGAAACAAAGATCACGGCTTTGCAGAAGAGGAGTCGACGATTGCGGCTTCGCAAAAGGGCAGTCGACGGGATAGGGATTTGCTGCCGTTTGATAGCAAGAAGGAACTTGTTGTGCCCTCTCTACAAAGCACCGAGAGACAATGGGCAATGACCCTTACAGGTGCTCTTGGCAGAGAGAACAAAGGCTGCAGGAGGGACGATGCCGGCGAGCGGGTGTAGAAGTCGTCATCTACTGCAGATGAGGTAGGAGAGATCTCCGGAGCAGAGAATGTCCGGGAGGGTGGCGACAGATGACCCCTGAGTATCTGCAGTTTTGCAGCGGGGTTGTCGACGAACAAACGGTAATAAAAGTTATCGTTTGACAGTGAAGAAAAAAAAAAATCTCTCTTATAGAGAGAGAGGCTATGATACTATGTTGGTAATAAGAAGAAGTAATAAAATGCCCAATTGATTCATTTATTCATCGTTAATTTATACAGGTGAAGATAAGATGATTTCCCTCAACTAACCTACGTGATTTCCTCATTCAGTTAAAGAAATCATATCTAAATCCTAACTTAATCTTATCTTCTATAAGCTTTCACATACCTAATGGAGAGATGGATCTATAATTAGCTTTTCAAAAAAAAATTCGAACGAATGATTTTAACTAAATGTTTCGATTTCTTGTCTTATATAGGCCTTTGGTGGACTGGGCCTTCTTTGTGCAGCTTAGCTTAGAGTAGAGTAGCAGCATCAGTTCTTCCGCAAATGCTTGAAAAGTTGGCAATAATGTGACACAATCTGTGTGTGGGATAACCATAAAGATCAGATTATATCAGTTTCAGATTGGGGGAATCCAAATCTCTGCCATGAATGCTGCTGGATGTGTGCTGGTTTGTCCATCTGCATGCACCGGCCACAGTCTCAGTGTGCTGAGCAGAACAAAGATTTTGTTGAAGACATTTGCTTTGATAGTTTCACTCCTCTCTCTCTCTCTCTCTCTCTCTACATGCCATGCATGACCTGATGTCCTTCTGTACTCCCTCTGTTCTCTCTCTACATGCCATGCATGACCTGATGTCCTTGTGTACTCCCTCTGTTCTCTCTCTACATGCCATGACCTGATGTCCTTCTGTACTCCCCCTGTTCTCTCTCTACATGCCATGCATGACCTGATGTCGTTCTGTACTCCCTCTGCTTCGTGTTGGCTGAGCAGAAACCAAGTTGTGGAAGGAAAGCTCCCGAGGGAATGCCCAGCACAAAGAATCATCAACAAGAATGATGAAAAAGACGACACGCTTCCACAGCTTTGCAGTGCCCCGTTTGATGCTCGTCTCTCTCTGCCTTCCCTTTTGCCCCTAACTGTCTTACAACATCACCATCATTCTTCTTCCTCTGCAATCATGTACATCAGCCATGGCCTCATCACCCCCCTCTTCATGCCGAGAGAGAGAGAGAGAGAGAGAGATGTTGTGCTTGGATGAGCCTCTGTGACAGCCACCACTGTCCACACTCATGGCCATGATGAGCTGGGGACAACTCTTGTCCCTCTTGACAGCATGGACGTTAGTAGAAATCCAATGATCTCTCGATAGCTACCTCTTTTTGCATGGATCTCAGGTGCTTTGGCTCCCTCCCTCCCCTTGACAGCCTTCCCTCTTCTCTCCCCGCGTACTTGTAGTTGTCGAGATGCTTGTTGCAGTGACAAGTCCTCTTTTTGCTGTTGCAGGGATGCATGCGAACCTACTGTAATTTACTCTGTACTCCGCCAGGGCAATCACAGTCTCCAAAATCCCACGAACTCCTCCCCGCCTCAAATTAATAGTAGCAATTAGGTAGATTAGTGTTCTCGGGAGACTAGAATAAGGAGGAGGGAGAGAGAGAGAGAGAAGCCTGAAAAGACTACCTGTGTTGTGGATACTGAGATACGGAGGAAGCCATCGTTGCCTTCCTCGCAAGAAATGGAAGCCTCCTACCAAATCTCCCATCTCATTTGTTTTTCTGAAACCATTTCTTCCTCAGCCCAAATAAAGAATTGAGACACAGTGAGATGAGCACATCCTACATTCCATCATGCACTGTTAGCTCAGTGATTAGCTTTTTGGTTAAAGGAGAGAGAGAGAGAGAGAGAGAGAGAGAGAGAGAGAGAGAGAGAGAGAGAGAGAGAGAGAGAGAAAAGAACTCCAACGAACACGGTCAAAACAGATATTAGAAAGGCAGAGGAAAGACCAGAAGAGTCTTCTGATCTCTTTCTTTGGAGACAGTTAAGGGAAAAAAAGGGGAGCACTCCATCATGCACTGTTAGGTCAGTGTTAGCTTTTTGGTTAAAGGAGAGAGAGAGAGAGAGAGAGAGAGAGAGAGAGAAGAACTCCAACCAACACGGTCAAAACAGAGATTAGAAAGGCAGAGGAAAGACCAGAAGAGCCTTCTGATCTCTGTCTTTGGAGACAGTTAAGGGAGAAGAAGGGGAGCAATGAAAGGAACTCATGAGGCCGGTCTTCCTTCTGCCACTAAACAATGTGTCATGGCAGAATTCTCCATCAGCCTTCTCCCTCCGCAGGAGACACCCATCATTGCGCTCAAACCATCATTCCTTAAAGCTTAGGAAGCTGGGTTTCCAAGCCATCCCACCAACGTTAAATCACCACCTCCTACTTACCCTGCCTCCAACCGCCCACCCACCACCCTTGGTGCTCTCTCCACCATGAAGCCTTCTTCCAACTCCGTCAACAGCTTCTTCTCCTTCCTCGCCCATGGCATCGACGACCTCGATGAGTCCCTTTCGTCGAACACCTTCATGTCGCTCCAGTTCCTCCAGCGGGCGGTGGCGCTCCTCCGATCCCTCCACTCCCGGCTGACCAACCTGGTGCAGAAGCTTCACCTCCCGGTCGGCGAGAGGTGGCTCGACGAGTACATGGACGAGAGCTCGCGACTGTGGGATGTCTGCCACGTGATCAAGCTTGGCGTCTCGGGCATCGAGAGTTACTGCTCCGCTGCAGCTGACATGATCTCCTCACTCGACGAATGGCGCCACAACCCCAGTCCCCACCTCGCCCGGCAGGTCTGGACCAGCTTCCTCACTTCGATTCCAGCATCTTTCTTCTACAGATAGCAAAGCTCTGATCTTTTTGGTCGCTTCCACATTGTTAAGGTGATGCGAGCAGTCTCGATTTGCCGGAGAGAAGCCATGGGACTGGAAGAGGAGAACAGAGTGCTGATGGAAACCAGGATCGAGCCCATGTCTCTCCGGTTTGACGATAGGCTGTCGACGGAGTCCAGATACATCGGGTTTAATGGCTTCAGAGGCGTGCTTTACGCACTGAGGAACGCCAGCTCCTTGCTGCTGCTCATCCTGCTATGGGGATCCGTCTCCTGCTGCCCGGAACTGGCAGTCACCGACGGCTCGCTCTTCTTCGGCTCAGAACTCATGGTCGCCATGGCGAGCCTGCAGCAGAGGGTGGTCGGAGAGGTGGAAGGACTGGACGGCCGGTCGGGAATTCTGATGCTCGAGTTCCGGCAAGCCAGGGCGGCGACCGAAGAGCTAAGAGACGAGCTGGAGACAGCTGGAGCCATGAGATGTGGACCGGAGATCGCCGGGGGAAGCCTAAAGGGGAAGGTGGAGGAACTCAAGGGGTGGTTTGGGATGCTGAGGTCGGGAACCGAGAATCTAGTGGGACAAATGGATGACTTCTTTGATGAGATCGTGGAAGGAAGAAGGAAACTGTTGCGTCTGTGCAGTCACAGGTGAAACTGTACAAGGTTCTCATCTTCTCCTGTTATTTGGGTAGCTGTTGTCTTCTCTACATGTTGAAGCAATACGGAAGGAAGAAGACCACAGTAGGAGGTCAAGAAGCCAAATGACTGCTGTAGAAAGGAGGTATTTGTTTCTGTGCAACAAGACAAAGCTGAAGTCTATCAGCTGTACAAGTGTAGGCATGTTGTGGGGTTGCAAGGAAAAGGAAACAGAAGAAAGGGGGACCTTTTGCTTCTTCTTCTTCCCCTTTTGCTTTGTGCCTGTTGTTGTTCCCTTGCTTTCCTGTGTGGAACCGTCTTCCTGCTTGCCAGGGAAAGGGTTGGGTCTGTAGATTCCTCATCGGTAGTACAGATCTAAAGTTGAAGAGGACAAAATAGGCACTGTGCCTGTGGAAGCTTTTGTCTGATTCCATTGCTGCGGAACAGTTCGGAAACCATGCCGAGAGGATGCCTTCTGGAACGACAGCAGCAGCCTCTGACTGCGTTCCTGCACTCTGAGGTAGAAGGAAGGCAAAACAAACATTCGCGTCCTTCTCTCAGCATCATCTGCAATTTTAGATTATTACGACAACGGATCATAGCTCTATTAAGTGGTGGGACAATGCCTACGATTCATCATGCAACGTAAACAATAAATTAAAATCGACGATTTTCCAGAAAAAAATCGAATTTTAGATATTTCTCGATCCATATCTCTTTTTTTTTACTTAATCAGTGTTTTTAATTTTAAATAAAATATATAAATTATCTTTTTTAAAATTTTCTCATCTGTTATAATAAAAACATCATGACACATATTTAAAAACACTATAAATGAAGCAAAATAAAAATCAAAATATATCAGAATATTTGATATATTATATTATTATTCATACAAATATTTATAATAGTCTAGGAACAATATTGCTCAAATAAAAATAAAAAATAATTTATTATATTATTTTGATCATCGTAATAAAAAAAATACTATAAAATTTACTGTAAATGACCCGAATAAACTTTCAACCTCAACGTTGAGACCAACTACAAGTATCAAAATATGTAGTCTAATATGTATAATATAATGTCACCTATAGTATTTTTTCGATAGCATTTTATGGTATTTTTAATATCTCAATAAAAACACTATAAATGAACAAGATAAAAAAAATACTATAATAGTTTAAAATTAATAATAAATAAATAAATTTTTTAAATAGATATTTTTTAAAATTTTGAGGTACTGCTTGAAAAAAATAAAAATAAAATGAGGGTTATCGATGGAAAAATACGCAATGAGTATTTTCTAGATAAATTATTTAATTAAAAATATAAATACATAAATCATATCTCATTGACTAAAGTTTTATCGAGAAATAATTTTTTTTTTTATCTATTTCATTATTTCTTTGGCTGTAAGTTTTTGTTTGGTTGAATGAAATCTTAAAATATACGGAAGAAAAATAGAAACATTAAAGTGAGGCATATTACTTTAATTTGGCAGTATATGTTGATGCCTTTCATTTTATAAAATCATTTAAATTTTAGATTATTTTTTTCCTTTGCAAACAAATAAAAAAGAGAACTTGACAAATACTTTTTTTAATGCTTTGTGCTCATGAATAACGCGCAACAATGGTCCCACACTTCCACCCAATCAAAATGCAGGGATTTAACGAGTACACTGTAACATTAGCATTAGTATTTATTTTAAATGAATTGTCAATATATCTTAGTTTACGATACCCGCTCATTACCTGCCTTCTTATCGGGCAAAAATGTGGTCCTACAGTTAGGCTCCACGATGCCTTTACCGTCGAAGTACCCTGCGGTAAGGAATCGAGGTGCACATTAAGGGCTGCCGTAAGCACATTGCAATACATGACGGTTAAACCCATATACGATCCGACTCGTTAAACATTGCCGATTCGATCCGACCCAGCCTGATCCGTTTTGATTCGACTTGATCCGTTAGTTACATGGGCCGGATTCAGGTCGAGGAATTTTGATCCACTAGTCGATAGGGTGAGGTTTGAGTAAGCCCTAAATGTCCTCATTATCCTAAATAGTTTATTCTTATAGTGTTATTATAGTATCCATCTTATTTTTAGGTGCGTTTTTCATGGAATCTTAATATAGTTATATAAACTCTAACCAGGTGGAATCTGAATTTTTACATAAAAAGTGAAAATGTTATCGATGGGAATTTAACATAAAATATGCATCCAACACTTTTGAGAATATTTTTATCAGATTTATTAAATTATTAATTATCTACGGAATATACAATTATAAAACGTATTAACATAAAGACATACTTGATTAATCTATTAGAATATTTTAGATTGATTGATATATTGGCCTTCCAATTGTAGATTTTTTTTTTCGGAATCTTTTGATTTCTCTTTTACAGGTGAAAAGAATCAGGGACCATAACCCCTTTTTTATATTCATAAGTCATAATCATAAATTATAACTCATGTTGTTTCATATTCATATTGTCACGTCATCAAGTTAGAAATATAACTTATGGTATCTATACAATTAATTTTTATGAAAAATGTGCCCCTTAGCCAAATAACTTCATCGATCACTTTAATTTTAGCTAACCAAATAATAGCACCCTTCAAATTCTAAGGTATGATCCTTAAAATTCTAATAATCTCTTAGGGTCACATATATATTCTGACAAATATGTTATAATTTATGAGCTCAAAGTTGTTGTCATTATTTAATAAGTTATACAATACAATCTCATCCATTAGCCATATTAATATAGGACCAAAATTATTTTCTTTATATCAATCATAGTTAAACTCATCAATGATCACTAATATTAACATAATCAAATGACATAGATCAATCATGAAATATTTAGCATAAAAATTACATGAATATGATCTATACATATCAATTCTCGACTGGTAGAACTTGTTCTTTATGAGATCATTAATAGCTATAATATATAAGGTGTAATATACTACTTACAAATGACGTACAAGCCAATCATGTGAATGATGGCACGTGTGACACACTGCGTAATCTTTTTGTTTATGAGTAATATTGGTACATTCTCATATTATATTATCTGTAGCATATATTTTGTGATGTCCTTGGTTCTGTGCAATATGAATCCGATCATGATGAGATCACGATAATGAGATCGATTCACCTTTAAACATAGATCCTAAATAATCTCAGTCATAGATTACTCGAGAGGGACATCGAGATAACTGGACAGATCGGTGTACTATATACTTGTCCATATGATGGAGACGACTGGTCTTATAGCCACTTGTGTGAAGACACTAAGGATATAATACATGTGCTCATTGGAGAATGAGTTCACTGATTAATCCGCTTATGGAATGCTGTATGGTTAATGATACCCAATGTCAGACAGTGATTCCATAGTCCCAGTTGTGTATCTGGTTCTTAGACTTGAGACGCCAAAGATGCCTTGTATGGGTACTCATTTTTTTGACGCCGGACTTACAAGTTTAAAAAGTTTCAGATCTGGTACAACTGGTTATCGGGATTGGTAGCTAACCTTACGAATGCAATTATCAATAGAGGATCGTCCACTCTTAGTATCATGAGAGAAATATCTCGTATGTGCTTACTTAGACAAATCCCTGACCAGGGTCATTCGGATTGAGAGAGAAAGAGTTCTCCGGGAGAATCTGATTAGAGCGCGATTATGATTGATTCTGTATATGGCATGACAATACCATATCCAATATACGGTCTTTGAGATATTAGTTGGATGAGGGATTATAGATACATGGTAACTGTGAATAGACAAGCCTGGTGGATTCGATCCCCCTGTATCGTCTGGGGACTATGAGTCGAGTGAATTATTATAAGAATAATAATTCACTATATCATAACGAGTTCTGATGGGAGTGACTCACGACCAGCACGGTATTAGGCCTAGAGGGTTACACATATATGGTGGATGCTTCAGTGAATAGAGGATTGGATGGAGATCAAATTAGCCTCTATTCTCATTAAATAAGATCCTATGCTGATGGCCTCCTTAATTAAGGCTCAATTAGAGGCCTAAGGAGATTATTGGATAGAGATCCAATAATGCAAGGTTAGTGGGTAATTGGATGAAGATCCAATACCCACTAAGGAAGGAGTCTTAGGTTTTTTTGGTAGCTCTCTAGAAATAGGAGGGGAGACTCATGGTTGATAGGCTGTAGATTTGGCCTCCCCCTCCTATTCTCCTCCCTCCCTCTACACAAGAGTTGCGAGATCAGATTGGAGGAGTTTCGACGTAGAGATCCATCGTGTGGATACCGCTAGAGAGGAGGATGTTTGACCTCCTTCATCCTCTCCATCTGGATCTAGAATACAGGGATATACGATCTTCCTAGGTAAAATCAATCTCTCATACATCGTGATTTTCTGATTTTTCTCGCGACTCTAATCTTTTTCACGATAATTTGATCTGCGTGGAAAACTAGTTTATGTTTTGATTTCTGCTACGCATGTAATGCACCCGCTGAGGTTTCCCAACATAATAAACTATAGCTTTATTTCTGATTAGAAAATATCTTTATACAAATATAAAGTCTAGCATAAAATATATAACAAACATCTTATAACCTCCCACTAAACTAAAGTTTCTTTAAATTATAAATACACTTATATGAGCAATATGCTCATGAAAGACCATGGGTAGTATACCTTTTGTGAGAGGATCTACCAACATAAAGTCTGTCCCTAAATGTTCTACGAAAATTTGTCTACTTAGTATCTTTTCTTTCACAACTAGGAACTTGATGTCAATGTGCTTTGACTTAGTCGAGCTCTTATTGTTGTTGGAATATAAAACAGCTAATTTATTGTCATAGTATATCTTTAATAGTCTTCAACTCCTTGTATTATTTACAGTCCTATGACAAAATTCTTCATCCAAATTCCATGATTGGATGCCTCAAAACATGCTACAAATTACTGCCATGGTGGAAGAAGCAATAAGAGATTGCTTGGCACTATGCCAAGCAATCGCCCCATCAGCCAACATATAAATGTAGCTCGAAGTTGATTTTCTACTGTTTTGACATCTAGCAAAATCGGAGTTAGAATACCTAATGATCTTCAAATGGTCTGATCTCATATACATAAGCATATGATATTTTGTCTTCTTTAAAAACCTAATAATATTTTTAGTTATCTTTCAATGATCCATTCTAGGATTGCTTAAGTATCTGCCAAGCACCCCAACAATGTACACTATATCTGGACGTATACAAACTTGTGCATACATTAGACTCCCTATAGCCGGTACATATGGAATCTTATGCATTTCTTGAGTTTCCATATTTCCTTTAAGGCATTGATTTAGACTGAACTTGTCTCCATTTGCGACAGGGGTATTTCCTGATTTACAATTCTGCATGTTAAATCTTTTAAGTACCTTATCGATATAGATCTTTTGTGATAATCCTAAAATACCCCGAGATCTATCCCGATATATATAGATTCCTAATACAAAAGAGGCGTCACCAAGATCTTTTATCTCAAAATTTCTTGATAGAAATCTCTTAGTTTCGTGCAATATTCCTATATCATTTGTAGCAAGCAGAATGTCATCAACATGCAATATCAGGAAAATAAATTTGCTCTCACTGAACTTGTGATACACATAATCATCAACAATATTTACCTCAAAACCAAATGAGAGAATTACATAATGAAATTTGTAATACCACTAACGAGATATTTGTTTTAGCCCATAGATGATTTTGTCAACTTACAAACCATTTTCTTTGGGTCTTCTAACATAAAGTTTTCTGGTTGTATCGTATAAATTGTTTCATCAATATTTCTATTAAGAAATATTGTTTTGACATCTATCTGACAAAGCTTCAAATCAAAATATGTAACTAGATCCATAATTGTCCTAAAAGAGTCCTTTGTTTAAACCAGAGAGAAAGTCTCTTTAAAGTCAATCCCTTCCTTTTGAGTATAACATTTTGCTACAAGGCGTGTCTTATACCTCTCTACATTACTATTAGAATCTCTTTTGATTTTAGAAATCTATTTACAACCAATGGGTTTCACACCTTCTGGTAATGTGATAAATTCTCAAACTTTGTTATCTTGTATGGACTTATACTCTTGATTCATTGCTTCAATCCAATTATCTGAATTAGAATCCTCCATGGCTTGATGAAAGTTGATTGGATCATCTTCCATCACACCACTATTTTTTTCATGTTGCTAGAGAAATACCATATAATCATCTAAAATGACACTCCTCCTTTCTATAATGGATCGTTGCAAAGGTGTTGACTGTTGTGGCATGGGTTCATGAGGATGTTAAGTTTGTTCCTCATGAATAATTTCCTCATACTGTATGGGAGCTGAAATGACTATATCCTTTTGAGGTACTGAATTTGATACATCGGTAACAACCATATGAATTGAATTGATTCTTCATCAAAGGTAAAGTCTTGAACCTTAATTCTCCCTCCAAATTCAATATCCTAAAAAAATATTGCAATACCCATCCGAAAAATACTTCTTGATTTGGGATCATAAAATCTATATTCCTTAGAATGCTCAGAATAACCAATAAAGTAACTGCTTACTGTTTGAGGTTCTAATTTTCTTTCATTAGGCATATAAGGCTTTGCCTCAGTTAGACAACCCATACATAAAAGTGCCTTAAACTATACTTTCTCCCGGTCCAAAGCTCGTAAGGTATTTTTGCAATTGCTTTAGTTGGTACTCTATTGAAAATGTAAGTTGCAGTCTTTATTGCTTCTCCCTAGAATGACTCCGGTTAGGTAGATCGAGAAATCATACTTTTTACCATATCCTTAAGTGTGTGGTTTCGTCGTTCAGCTATATCATTCATATTAGGTGAGCCTAACATTATATATTGAGGGTCAATTCCACACTCCTCTAGGGATAAAGCATATGATCCTGGATATTGTTCACCTGAGGCATCATTTCTATCGTAATCTTCCTCTCCAGGGTCAGATCTAACATTTTTTATCCTTTTGCTGAATTGATTTTCAACTTCAGCTTTAAATAATTTGAACACATCCAAAGATTTAGACTTTTCATGTATTAGATACAAGTATCTATATCTAGAGTAATCATCTATGAATGATATAAAATATTATTGACCATTCTATGAAGCTATAGGAAATGACCTACAAATATATGTATATCTCAATTCTAAGACATTCGTAGCTCTATATGTATCTGATCTCTTAGGTTTGGTTTGTTTACCTTTAATACATTCAACACAAACGTCTAAACTTGGTAAGTCAATGGGATCAAGAATCCCTTCTGACATAAGTCTTTCAACTTTATTTCAAGAGATGGGTCCTAAACGTTTGTGTCATAATACGTTTGAATTTTTTTTTACGTTTAGTACCTCATAATTCTGTATTCAGGGATTCATGATAGGATATTATAGTATCAAGCAAATATAGATTGTCATAAGCCATAAGTGAACCAGTTCCAATCACATTTGAATTTAAAGACAAAGTAAATTGATTATTTCCAAATAAACAAAAATAACTAGATTTATGTAAATAAAAAATAAAAAAAATAAATTATGTCTAAATGATGGTACGATAAAAGTATCTTTTAAATCCAAATAGTATCTAGTGCACATTAACGATCTAAATATGCATATAGCTTCCACATCTACTGATTTTTCATCCCCCACATAAATGCATTTCTTAGCATCATTGGGCCTTCGGTAGTTCAGGCAATCCTATATTGAAACACTAATGTTAGTAGTTGCACCGGAGTCTAACCACCAAGTGTTTCTAGGTACCGAAGTTAAATTGACTTCAGAACAAACCAAAGTAAAGAACGTACCCTTTTTAGTACGCTAGACATGATATTTGGTAGTCTTTCAAATGCCCAGGTTTTTTACAAAAAAAAATATCAACCTTATTTTTTTTTTCTATGTTGGACCCTTATCAGTCTCATTCTTTTCAGATTTATATTTTTTTTTTCTTACCTTTGTCATTAGAGGTGTTGGCCAAGTTGGCACTTTCAGTATTTTCTTACTTCAACCTTTCATCTTCTTGCACACAATATGAAATGAGCTCATTAAGAGATCATTTGTCCTTTTGGCAATTATAACTACTTTAAATTGACTGAATTATGCAGGAAGAGATATCAGAACCAAATGGACAAGTTCTATGATAAGTAAGCTTTAATTTTTTAAGCTTTGAAATAATATTAGATATCTCTATGATGTACTCTCTTATATTTTCTTTGACGATATATCTTGTGAAAACTAAGTTCTGAAGCATAATGCTTATTTTTGCCTTATCATTTTTAAGAAAATATTTTTCTATTTCGACAAGAAAATCTTTAGCCTTAGTAATCCCTTCGGACACTGCACCCCTAAAGGTCTCTCGAATGTCACACTTACTGATCATAAGACTTATGCGATTAGACCTGTCCTACTTCTCATATAGTCTCCTTTCACCAGGAGTGTTAGATTTCGTAAGAGAAACGAGTTAGTTTTCCCTTAGTTCAAGGTCCAGATCCATACAACCCAAAACGATCAGAATATTTTCCTTCCAATCCTTAAAGTTAGTTTCATTTAGAACCTGTACTGAACTGAGGTTAGCAGATATTGTAGCAAGAGAACATAAATAAGAGAACAATAGACAACCACAAATTATGCTCATATTTATAATACTATACACTTAAGAAAATTCAAATAATGATATAACCCATCTCAAGATACCAAACACAACATTAATATCATATCTTTGGACTTCAATGTTAATTGCTAGTGGTAGTTTTATTGTAATGATCAAATACTGATAATAAGGCATGTCAAATGATAAACCCATCTTTGGATTGATTTATCATTCATATGAAAAATTTTATAATTGTCACATGTTTACCATCACAAGTGCCTATAAAAATCTTGCCAATCATTAACCTTCATTTGGGCTAGATAATTAATTATACATCAGAGATCACTTTGATAACTTCATGTATTAAATTACTCAATCTAATATTAAATAATTTTATAGAGCCAATATTGTGTTTAAGTCAATTAGACAAAATCTAAAGGCACTGCAGCAAATAGTTGTTCCACATAGGAATTATTTTTTAAAAATAATATTAGAGAAATGCTGCAATCAAGAAATTTGTAAATAGTACATAAAGTAGATGATTAAAAAAAAACTATAGTTCATAAAACTGTTGTCTTCCACACAATATGACGATCATAGAATCAAATCAAAATAATGTTAAAATGCACGAAAAACATGCTTGGATGTTTAATAATCATTGTAGATGATTCTGATACCATTGATAGGAATTTAACATAATAAATATAGATCAAATATGCTTTATATATCCAAGATATTTTGAGAATATTTTTATCAGATTTATTAAATTCTCAATTATATACATGATATCCTACAACAATTATGAAACATGTTAACATAAATGCATACCTGATGAATCCATTGAAATATTTTAGATTGATTGGTATATTGGCCTTTCAATTGCAGAGTTTCCATTCATAATCTTTTGATTTCTCTTAGACGGGTGAAGATAAATTTTATTCCTTATTTTACAATTGGGGACCACAACCTTTTTTTATATTCATAATTTATAACCGTAAATTATAACTCATGATATTTCATATTCATAACTTATAACGTCACCAAGATAGAAATATAACTTATGATATCCACATAATTAGTTTTCATAATAAATGTGTTCCTTAGCCAATTCACTTCATCTTAATTAAATTATTTTAATTTTGATTAATTAAATAATGATACATATTTAATTATACATGTGTGATTCTTAAAATTCTAAGATGCGATCTTTAAAATAAAAAAAATAAAAATGACGATAGGTGTCGACTATTTTTTTATTTGTTGATCTATAAAATTGTCTTGATTTTAATCTCCAATAGTAGTGTACGTTTTGCATCGTTCTCGACCATTGATGTTTGATACGTACTCATGAGAAGCTGTGTAGTTCCATCGCGATGTTGGTGCACCTAATTGTTTACTGTTGGATGTGGAAAGATGGGGCAGCTTCACCACAGGTTTCACATGTCATGCTGTGGATGTGTCCCTAAGAGCACGCTGTGTAGGACAAAGCTAGTAGGTGGGAGAAGGAGATGGCAAACCAACCCAAGAATCCACCAATTAGTGATCGCATGCTTTGCATCTTTTATCTATTGAACTTAATGTTTCGACTTAATCTAGTGTTTCGATCATGCTTAATGAAATAGAAAATTTAGAACCTATCGATCGAACTTGACTTGCCTTGATTTCGACACTCGACGTGTCACACGAATTCGAGTGTCGTATCGGTAGCACATAAAGTACTTTTTTTTTATGTTCCATCCCCCTCAAACCATGCATGCACGAGGAACCGGAATGGTTGATGGCAAATAGTCAAAACTAGAACACACTGTTAGGCGAACGCGCATTAATTTTTCCATGCATCCATCGTCAATCATATTATTTATTTAATGGCAGAATGAGTTATCGTGGTGGTCGAGTGAGCTTTTCATTCCTATGACTCCTGCTAATCCAGGAGACTGTGGATCTAAGTTATATATTGCAAGCTTCAGCCAGGTGTTTTCCTTGATTTAATTATACCATATATATAATCAAGAACAGGACAATCGAACTATCATAAAAAAAAAAAAAAGAGTTCATATGAGAGAACTAATCAACAAAAAAAAGAAAAAAAATGTGTTAGATGATTCATAAAACAAGATCTCAATCTTCTTCTCCGCAACTACACACCAATCCAAGGCCGCCTTTTGGCATTCTTACACCGCTAGCTAAATAGAGAAGAGAAAGAATCACATCTCCTGTATGGAGTCAACAAGATTGGTGTCTAGCAGAAGAAGAGGCACGAGATGAGTGGTTTGGTTCCCTTCTTCCGAGAACAGGCGCGGTGGAACTGGTTTGGCAGCTACAGACCTGGCTGCTTCGGAATCCGAGGTGATAGCAGAAGCAGATCGTTCGAGCGTGGGGGAGCACCGAAGCAGGCGTTGTGGCTTCTGCTTCTGCTTCTGCGGGTGCCGTCAGGACCTCCGACGAGGTCGATGACCTCGGGGAAGCGTAGGGAACGCTCATGGTGAGGTCGAGGTGGAGGTTGAGGTCAGGGCACCGTCGTCGTCCCTGATCCATGGTCACTCCGCTGCACGCGTGCTGCTCACAGGAAGCGGTGGACTGCGAGTCGCCACCTATGGGGCGGTGGGTCTGCGGGTCAAGCCCTCGGCCGAGGAGCTTGCGCCGGATGTGGGTGTTCCAGTAGTTCTTGATCTCGTTGTCGGTCCTCCCCGGTAACCTCCTGGCGATCACAGACCATCTACGAACACGAAACCGAGGAATTCTTCTGAGTCGAGCCGGCCGACTGATATCGAATCGCCATGGAAGCAAAGAGTAGGGAATGCGTACTTGTTCCCGAGCAGGCTATGGAGGTTGATGATGAGCTCGTCCTCCTCCTCGGTGAAGTTGCCGCGCTTGAGGTCAGGGCGGAGGTAGTTTATCCAGCGAAGCCGGCAACTCTTGCCGCACCGTAGAAGGCCTAAAGACCACGATATCAGGAAAGAAAGACGGTAGCGGTGCGGAGATCAAGTGACAGTAGGGGAGGTGCAAAAGACCTGCGGCTTTTGGGAGAGATCTCCAGCATCCTTCGCCGTGAGCGTTAATGTAGGAGACGAGACGGAGGTCTTCTTCCTTGGTCCACGCTCCTTTGTTGGTGTGAGCCTTCTCGCAGCAAGGAGACCTGCCCATGAAGGCTGGAAGAGGAGAGAGATTGCTTCGATGGCTGAGGATGAAGTTGAGATTGGGAGGAGCGGATGGCAGCTTATATGAGAGGAACAAGCGTCTGTGGCTGCCCTCCCAATTGACCGCATCCATTGCTCCATTTGACTGAGTTGCTGCCAATGACTGGTGGTTGCAGACCATCTCCAACATATATGATAGGCTGATCTCTCTCTCTCTCTCTCTCTCTTCACTTTTTACACGACACCGAAACATCTTTACACGCTTTTGGGGATTCTGGAATCGACAGCTCCTGTCAGTCACTGTGACTGATAAGGAAGGAGAGGAAGCTGGGGAAGGGATGGCACTTGTGTGACCAACCCTTCATTGATTCGCCCAGTCTTTCTCAAGCATGAACTTGTTCTTTGGATCTCACAATCATGACAGGAATCCCAACCCGTGGAGGAGGAGGAGGAGGAGGAGGAATACTCCTTCAATCGCTGGTCCGCTGTCTCCGAGCTAGCTGTATCTGACATGATACGAGGTGGATCTACGAAAGGTTTTTGGTTGAGGGCACGAAGGACTCGAGGAATGGTCTCTCTGCAAATTGCCTTCCACTAATCATTTGGTCTTCACTCCATCCCACCAAGACCTGTTCAAGCTTCCGTCATCATATTCCATGGCAACAGGACGAGCTATATATAATTCAAGGCTACCTCCAGTTATGTATTTATTATTTTATCAGTTCTTGACCGTGTCAATCAATATATACGACCGGAAATAAAACCTGGCATATTTGATTGATTGTTCAATGGAGGAGATACAGTAACCAATTCACAGTCAATCTGGAGTCATCAATCCTTGCCCGATACGTTGGTGCAGTGACCAAGTCAAGCTACCACCACCACCACCACCACCACCACCCTGAGCCACACAGCATCCTTGACCATACATTACATACTTCTTTCTCTGTAGGGTTCTTTAGTGATCCTCTTGTTGGCATTTATGGAACTCAAAAAGAGTCGGTGAGCACAATTACTGGCACACATTTGTTGGTGGTCAAGCTTACTATTTCTATGCATCGGTAGCGATTGCTGCAGAGAGAGAGAGAGAGAGAGAGAGAGAGAGAGAGAGAGAGAGAGAACCTGCTGCAAAGTTTAAAGGAGAGCTCGTAAGGGGACATGAAAGCAATGGCTCCTTCCCCTGTTTATGAACTCCAACAGGGTGGTGATCATTTGTTTCCTTTGGGTCAGATTCCTCCATGAGATGTGTTCTCTGTGCTATCTTCCGACAGTTCATTTGTTTGCATTGATTTGATTTTTGTCCTGCATAAGTGGCATCAATTCATAATCGAGGTTTGGTTCCGATTCCTATCAATTGAAATCGAATTCTAATTTCAAATTGATTAAATATTACAATAACACACACAATTAGGATCTATAATGCCATGGTTATACTAAATATCTTAGATTTAAAATGTATTGACTCTTGGAGTAATTTTTCTTTAATTGAAAACAGATTTAAACCAATGATTTTGGTTCCGGATTCAGAACCGTCTAGAATTAATTAATCGAGTCCAAGTTCCAAATTTAAATAAATCAAAAAATTTCTTACCCAAATTAATCGGGTTTCTTCTCGGTCTTGATGGAGAAACCCGATTAGCAAATTAACATCTATATCCCGGGCAGTCCTTATTGATGGAGAAAATTCTAAATCCTTTTACTGTATAAAAATAATCAAATATAAAATGAATAAAACTTTCTCTTAAATTTATCCAAATCTCACCCTCTCGCACAAAATCTTTAGTCTACTAAAACAATATTGAAAACGCTCAATATATATATATATATATATATATATATATATATATATATATATTTCACTCTGTCTGTTTTCCTTCGCCAACACTTTCAAATACAGAAGACATTCTTGGAATAATTAAACTTTTAACTTTCATGGATTATTTTTTTTTACTTCATAAATATTTTTGTTTACTCATATTTGAGGGACATACTTTCCTTTCGGTTAAATGATGTGTTTTAGGATTGACGTGAGTGCATGCAATGACAGAACAATGAAAACCCACTTCAAGATGCAGAATGCAAACAGCCAATATAGTCGAAAGGCAGTGTCTTTTCTTCCTGGTTTAGAAATCACAGTGAGATTTATTATATGTTAATTAGCATTGACTAATATGACATTATTATGGAAATAGATGGTGGAATGTTTGAAAATATCGTTTTTGGTCCTGTAAATTATGATATATTAAATATAAAATACTTCAAATGCTCTTAAAAAATTTGATATCAATATTAATTGTAAGTATATGTGCAAGTTCTTTTAGGTTTTGTGATGACATGCATTGCAAATTTGAAATTAAAGGAATAAATACGAAGATAAATGGTTTTTTTTTTATAGGATTATATTTGTAATTTTATCTTATCGTGAAGGTCAAAACGGTCAACCCAAGTGTCGGTGAGCCAGCGCACCTACCGCGCCACCGACCTGCCCAATTTTACGTGCCAACTAACCTGCGGCGGTCTCTACCTGTCATGTGATTGCAGAAGTATCGTGGACCCACGGTCACAGAGTTTCGAATAACCAACCACACTAGGTCATACAGGATTTTACCGAACAATGAGTTGTTCGATACCTTCCACGTGACTGGAGATGCGGATGAGGCCCCACTTCGTGATGAAGCCACCTTTGCACCTTTTGCCAATAAAAGGACAGGTAGGATCGGTGGTGGTTCTACTGGGTAACTAGTTTATTACTGCTTCTCTTTTCGGTCCATAGGAACTATCTCCCTTGAATAAATAAATAAATAAATATATATATATATATATAGAACACATTTTTTAATTCCTTTAAATATGGTCACATATTCTATTTATCTTATTCTATCAATAAGATTTAAAATGAATAAAAAATTAAGATTTTTAATTGCAAAAAAAGTAATTATTGTTTTAATTCAAAAATTGAATTAATATCCAGATTTATTTTTAAAAAAAATACTGAGCTGCGTGAGTCATGCACTCGATAACAGTGATGAAGGTCCCGAGATGGATATTATGTTTCAAGATCGACAAATTCTTACTTGAATCATGATAAAAAACAAATAATACAACCTTTTTTTCAATCAATTGGGAGCCGACACATAAAAGTGGTGTATCTAAATAAATAATCCCTCGCCAAAGTAATTTATCTATCTTCTATCACCGCTGATAGTTATAGAATGAATGCTACAGTTTTCCCTAACCGTGAAGAGGCCTTGTTAAACAATGCCCTCCGAAACGTTCATTATATATATGGTAATTCTCAGTGCAGACGCTGCAGTTTTCCCTCTCTCAAATGATGAGCAATTGGCTACAGCAGGTTTATAGAGTGAGATTTTGATTCCCTGCCTCAAAGGTTATGTTCTTCTTCTCTAACCACACTTCTCCATCAAGTACTTCGATTCAAATAGAGACGAAGATACATTAAGGTCCAATGAATTCAAATAATACTCTTTACAACAAATAAATCGCAACCTTGCCCGTTACGTGTTTGCTCGTTTGCCGAAAAGAAAATGGGCGATGCTGCCTAGTTCGTTGACCCAGCAATGTGCAACCGATAACCATGTATGTAACTAACAGCTATAACTCCATAGATACCGGAATAATGTAAAGAAGAATGTGATGTATAGTTAGTTATATGAGAGAGAGAGACGAATATTTTTACGTATATACCCCAAACAGTATAACCAAAGCGGAGGTGGATAAAGGGGAGTGAGTTCCAATAGAGAGATAACAACTCGTTTTCTTGAATGGGATGTGGGCACCACATCAACCTGAATGAATCCCGGCATCTCCGGTAACAATGTACCAACCCTTCCTTACCTGCGTTCCACACTATAAAGCTCCTCCAAAGCGGCGTCTAATTGTCGAACTCTTCACCGATGTCCTTTTAAGGCGGCTCTGTTCCCATTCGCTCCTTGTCTTACACGCACCCCCTTCCCCCTGCCCCTCCTTGTCGTCCCTATAAAAGGCCCCGTCGCTCCCCACCGCTACTCGAGTCGCGCCTCCGTCGCCGACTCCATCTCGCCGGGATTTTGAAACCCTAAACCTGATGGAGACGTTGGCGGCGACCGGGGAAGAACTACGATTAGTCGATCCGCTGGTGTGGAAGGCCAGCGCCGGCGTCTCCTCCCGCATCCCCGCCGTGGGATCCTCCGTGTACTATTTCCCCCAGGGGCACGCGGACCAGGCTTCCTCGCTGCTTGACTTCTCCGCCGTCCCGTGCCTCCGTGCTTACGTCCTCTGTCGGATCTCCTCAGTCCGCCTCCACGCTAACCCCGACACCGACGAGGTCTTCGCTCGCATCAGCCTCGACCCTCGCGTGCCCCCTGCTACGGCGCCGGTTCAGCCGCAGACGGTTCCCTCCTCGTCCTCCTCATTATGCCTGCCGGGGGCCCAAGATAACGGGCACCGCAATTTAATATACTTCGTTAAGGTATTCACACCTAGCGATGCCAACGCTGTGAACGGGTTTTACGTGCCGCGGTCCTACGCCGAGTCGATCTTTCCTCCTCTCGATTTGGGGGACGCAACCCCGGCGCAAACTGTCACTGTCCACGACGTACACGGGAAGTCCTGGACATTCCGGCACATCTACCGCGGGACCCCGCGGCGCCACCTCCTGACCTCCGGATGGAGCAATTTCGTCAACTCAAAGAGACTAATCACGGGCGACTCGTTGGTCTTCGTGAAGAACTCGTCAGGAGAGGTCTTCGTGGGTATCCGCCGCACCAGCAGGTCCTGCGCTCCAGCAACACTAAACGTGGACATGGAGGAAAAACACGGAGGATTCTCGAGAAGTGTCAGAGGTAGAGTTCCGCCGGCGTCTGTGGTGGAAGCTGTTCTATTGGCTGGGATGAATCTTCCTTTCGAGGTAATGTACTATCCGAGGGCCGGATCTCCGGTGTTTGTAGTGTCACAGGAAGTAGTGGATGCTGCAATGAGTGTGCCGTGGACCGTTGGGATGCGAGTTAGGATGTCCGTGGAGACGGACGACTCTGCAAGAATGAATTGCTTTAATGGCTCGGTGACCAAAGTGACGATCGATGATGCGGGGATGTGGCGGCGCTCGCCTTGGGGCATGCTTCAGGTGCTATCCCATCTTTTCCGGGTTATTGCTTTCTTTTCTTGAATCTTTTGCGAGTCTTTGATGTCATTACCATCTTTCCTACTTTGATCAATTTAGTTGCATTTCACCACTAGTTCCTAAATAAATGGAAGCCGTAGGGCTTCTGTCAAGTATGCTGATTGTGGTCTAGTATCATGTTGTTGCAATTGTTTTGATTTGAGAGATTTTTTTTTTTTTTTGGATTATGGAGACAAAACACATGGAATTAAAGATTTTAGATTAAGTAGGATTAAGATAGAATGTAGGAGAAGGAATCATAATGATATTTGTAGAATAACTGATTGTGTAGTTTAGACATTCAAGAAAAATGTATGAATCTAAGTTTTGGGTATCTTGAATTATTAGTTAGTAGTAACAAGAGATTGATAAAGATATTGTTTACAAAATATTATGCACAATGGTATTGAGATTTTTGTGTGATCGTCATGTGTCCTTTAAATGAAAGAAAATGAAAAAAAAAAAAGGAGGATCTTATGAAATAGTAGCAAGTTCAATTATGGGAAAGTTGGTTTAGTCGAGATGAAAATATTGAGATTAATGTACAGGAGTATATGAAAAGATAGATTGTTAATTTGTGAATCAATTGATACAAAACTTTACAAGAAACAATTTGTAGTAATCGGATGAGAGGTATAAAGGGAGTTGAAAAGAAAAAACCTTACATAATGTAGCAGAAAAATATTCTATTGCGCTATTATTTAACTAAAGAATTTTGTGCAAAGAATGCAGCCAACCAAAAGTAATTGAGACATCACCTCTGTTACTGACTCTTGTTGAAATCAAAAAAGAAAAAAGTTATTTTGATTTATTATTGTTTCTGCTAGTATTAATTTATTTTGTGATTTGTGTTAATTTCTTGTCCTTAAATCTTCTTGTTTCTATCAGATTACCTGGGATGATGCAGAGGTTTCGCAGGAGGTCAGAGATGTTAGTCCCTGGCAAGTGGAATGCGTTGATGCTGGTCCTCAGGGAAAGATTCCACGTTCTATTAGAAACATATGGTGTTAAAACCTACTGATAGGATTCAAGAGTAGAATCATCGATGCAGGGAGCCAGGCATGAGTTTTTTTTCCACACAGCCGGCGTATCTGACTCAAAAAAGCAAACGCTAATCAAACTTTTCTCTATTAGCCTGTGGAACAAAGTATTCGGCGGCTTACCTTCACAATCAAAAGATTCATCTCCACCTAGACAGGGTAGCATCCAGGCTTTGGACACACAGACTCTTGCAAGTAATCAAGTCACAAATGCCTCTCGATCCAACTGTTTGGTCAAGTAATAATACATACATGTAAGGGAATCACGTTGATAAAGATACGGACACTTGAGTATGAAGAGGCAAAGGGTGAAGATGAGAGTAATGGTTCTTTTTTTCCAAGCTGGCTTTTTTTGATAAAGATACGGACACATGAGTATGAAGAGGCAAAAAGAATGGTTCTTGCAATCCTGTGATGCTTCTTTGGTATGTTTAAGTTATGTTTGTTTTTTTTTTTCACTATATATCTGATTTCACAAGTATTTAAATGATCATAAGGTTCAACCATAAGGAGGGGGGAAGTCAAATTACAGATCTTAAATTTGCTCTAGTCAAAATGAAAAATGTAGTTGGTGACAAAAAAAAATTGAAATGAATATATATTTGTAAACTATGATTTTTTTTAAATAAGGTATATAAACTAGATAACTAATTTTCTCCATAATCTAATATCTCAAAGCAAATACGGCGCCTCCCATTATATAAGGATCCATCGTTATTGAGTTGGGTTTGTGGAAGACGGGTTCAATATAGTTCAATATACACAACTTACCTCTATATTTGACAAGGTTTTAACCTTGATCTCTCATGTTGTCAAAGGAGCAATCCAATATCTCAAAATAATTTTTATTTTTTTTGAAAGTTAATGTTATAGAAATTGAAGGACAAAGTAATAACATGAGGCTACAATATCAACATAGCCTCATAGACTATAGACTTAAAAAGAAAATGAACTATCTTATTCTTATTGCATAATAAAAAATCATGTCGAATAGATTTATAATAAACTATTAATATAATGACATGTATAATTTAAGTTTAAAAAAATTATTTTATGCTTATTATTTTGGTCATGGATCATTTAAGTTCTTATAGTTTTACTTGTTTCAAAAGTAGTTTTATATCCTTAAAACATAACATATAAACTCATTCTTATGAGTTGATAAATATTAAAGTTTGTGACATGTTGATTCATAATAAATTATTAATATAATGATATGTATAATTTAAGTTTAAAAAAATTAATTTTGTCGAGAAAGAGGGAGTGGTGGAGATCGTAATAACGAACGGAGAGGCAAAATTAGGAGAGGCTAAAGGTAATATGAGGGAGAGTTACATCACTACATTGTAGGCACGATGAGTGGGGGAATAGGAGAGGATGAAGTAGGAGTCGATGGGGATGAAAATGCTAAGGAGGAAGAGGGATCATGAGACTATTGCATGCCTAGCATCGGACTGGTCGACACACATCCACCTAAGATAGGATTAGAAGCTCTTGAACTTGTAGCCAGCATGGAGAGGTTGTGTGCATACGACGCCTTACTAAGCAGCAGCGGCTCAATGCTGCTATTGGTGGACGTTTCAATGACTATACATTTTTTTTGCTATTGATGATGGTTTTGATTTTTTAATTTAAATTATATATTATTATATTAATTATTTATTATAAGTTAGTATACCACGTAAGTAGACTTTGATGTCTGTTAATTTAGACTTGGACAAGAGTAACTTATATGTTATGTTTTCAAAAATGAAAGGGTTAGTTTAGACACTAGCAAAATCATAAGGTTTAAGTGATTCATGATTAAAATCACATGAGCTAAAACATATATTTTTTTAAATTTAAATTATACATGTCATGCTACATTTTTGAATGTATAAGGATTAATTTGAACATGAATAAATCATAAGAGCTTAAGTGGTCCATGACCAAAATCATAAGGCTAAATTCTCATAATGTTATAAGTTGTTTCATGTTGTCAAATCAGATTTCAGTGTGATATATAATGTTGGAATTAGTTGAAAATTTAAAAACCCATTAGGCGAGATTTAAGTTTCACAGTTTTTGGGGTTCTTCTACCAGGCAATTTTATTGTATCTTCATATTTGTGTCTGAAGACATCTATATGAGTAAGCATCTCTTTTTTTTTCCATGTAGAATGATCGTAGCTAGGGCTCATGTCATTGCTAGATTTATCTTAGGCATTAAGGATATAGTTGAAATAATTAGCCTTTTACATATGCTCCAGACGCATATATTATGAAGAATATATTTCATGTGGGCGGATATGATCTAATGGTAAAATTTATCTTTGCTAAGGAGAAGTTAGCTATTAGAGTTGTTAATGATAAAATTTCTCTTTGCTAAGGAGAAGTTAGCTATTAGAGTTGTTTATTCCAAGAAATTTTGCAACACACTATTGATAGATAGATAGGTTTTTAACACCTTTTTATTTTCAGTTAAATTATCAAAATACTATTCATTTTTTATTTTCAAAAACGTCTTCTTATGTGATGTGAAGTGTGTTTCTTCTTCAAAGTCTCTTTTGTGAGTGTGATAAAAATCCTCTTTTGTGAGTGTGATAAAAAGGACTTAAAAAAAAGCGTTCGAGTCTTATTGTGCATGTAGTTTCCTCCTCAAGACGGATGGAAGCGTACAAGCATTCTATGGTAGAACCCTCACATATTCTAACTTTGAGATGATCTCTATAGGGAATCGACCTACTTGGAACTGATTTTTTGCATAATGGCTAAAATATAATTGATCTGTTGATGATAAAAAGATGGGAGAATACAAGCTATTTACATGGCTTTTAAACTCTAACTCCTAATAGGACTCATACTTAACAAAGACTCCTCCCTAATGGAAGACTCCAATTCCTAGTCAATCTCCTACTCCAACTAAGACTCCTCTTCTCCTCAACTCCTAACCCCCTAGCCAACTCCTAACCTTGATGTGACCGACGATTATAAGGGTCTCCATCTCCTAACTTTATTCTTATTCCACTCTAGAGAGAGTTCAAGCTAAGTGGAACTCTCCCTCTCTTGCCCTAACCGACCTCTCTTAAGAGGAGACAGCTAGGAGACTCCTATACCATAAGGATTCCTCCCTAACCCTAGCCAACCACTCTTTACTAAGGGGTGGCGGCTAGATTAGGGCTTATTACATTCATGAATCAATTAACCCTAACCAGTATCCAACTCCGACTCCTAATCAGACTCTAGTTCAACCGAATCCTAACCCTACTAGGATTTAGGCTAATTTATTACAATAGACTCAAATCTTCTCCTAAGACTTAATGTCAGGTCTAAGTTGGCCAACAAGGCCCAATCTAAGGACTCATCTCAATCGACTAGGACCCGACTCAACTAGGGTCCTAACAGACCTGTCATCTTCAAATCAGCCTTGTCCTCGAGGCTGAGGCTCCATCATCTTCGGATCTGAGTTTGTCACTTGTCATGAGGCTTCTTTGTTGCATTTGAGGTAGGCGCATCATGATCTCACAGTTCAACTTTGTCTTGTATTTGTTCATCGATTGTAATATATGGATTGTGACATGTGATCCTGCGATGCCATGCAATCTCTAGTTAGAACTGGGCCTCCTCATCGACTTGGATGTCGGGTGAATATATCTGGCTTAGTCATCATCTCTAAACTTTCATTTATGATGAGATTCTTGGAGGATCAATTATATTTTTGAATTAGTGCACCACTCCGATCCATAAGTCACGACTCCAAGTGATCTCCAATTTTGCAAGGGCCAAAGTAACAGGGGACCACTTCCGTGAGGCTCTATTTTCTACTGGTAGGGCTAGAGATAAAGGGAAACTCAGTCGTCATTAGTAAATTTTCTTTTGCTTCGGTATTTGTCGGGGGGTTGTTTCTTTCTTGTATGAGCTGCCACTTGGTTGTTCTTTATTAACAAAGTCTTCTTTTAGAATAATGGTTACCCTTTGATAAGGTCCCCGGTGGTATGAGCCTGTTCTGAGTCTGAGGTGGATAAGAGTTGCAATTTTATCAAGCCTATTTTCATCTCTCATTCGTGATGTTGACCTGTATCATGCCAAACTTCAAATTCAGTAGCAATTAGTATCGCTTTACAGATCAGAAGCATCGTATGAAGTGTAGGGAGAGCCTCGTTGTATATTAGGGGTCGGCCATCTTTCATGTGGATAACACAAATTCTAGCTCCCAATGCATCAATCACAAATACTTTGTCAAGGTCGGGAAAAGCTAGCACCGACAAAGAGCAAGGGCTGCAACTTGGTCGAATGACCCATGTTTCAAGCATTTCTTTTACAATCTTCTTTATTTCATCTTTATGGAGGCGAGGATAACAATATGGTCGAGTGTTTGCTGCTAGTTTGCCTAGTAGAATCAAAATTCGGTGGTCATGTCATCGGGTAGAAGGTAGGTTGCGTAATTCGACGAAGATGTCTGAAAATTCAGCAATCAATTGGAGAAGGTTTGGGTCTTAAATTTTTGTCAACTCCCTCATATGTTGCTACTACAGTTGCATTAGGAAGTCATTGTTCACTTTGTATAAGACGTTCTCTATTCGCTGCGTTGAAACCATCGTCACGTTGCTCCCGCGTTTCCCGCGTAGGATCACCTGTTTCCCATGGCTGAAAAATTTTATGATAAATTTGAAAAACTTCTAGGGAATATCATCTAATATCGTTAGCCATTCAATGCTAAGCACGACCTCATAATCATCAAGCGGGAGGAGGAAGAAATATGTAATTATCACCTGGTCCTACAGTAATAGTTTCACTCGCGGGCACCTGCGGTCACACTTTAAAATTCATCCATCGGTGACCTTAACATAAAACATGTTGCAATCCTTGATATGTAAGGCCATCCGAACATCAACCTTGTTGTTCATGATATTATTAGTGCTCCCGGTGTCGATGAGGATGGCGATTGGTTGTTGTGAAGTAGTCCTCCCACTTTCATTGTTTACGGGTTCGTGTAGCTGGCAAGAGCATGCATCGTACAATCGGTCAACTGCTGTTCTTCCTATGTGACCTCCTCCTCATGCTCCTAGACCTCCTCTTCTAAATCTTCAATGGGTTTAATCTGAAGAAGGCGTCCCTTTTTGTAGCGATGGTCGTGGCTCCATGGTTCGTCGCAATGCTAACAAAGGTCATTCGCTAATCTGTTGCGAAGTTCTTCTCTCGTCAATTTCTTTGGTAGTGAAGGATCGCTAGGAGCATGGAGTGCTGGAGGTTTATATGTTGCTAGTTTAGAAGTGGTTCTCATCCTTCGAGCGTCTTGGTTGAATCGCTCCTCTTGGATTTAAGTGAAGGAAACTACGGCCATCACAATACGGGGCTACCGTGCTTTAACTTCTCCTTTTATTTTCGGCTTAAGTCCTTCAATGAATGTCCCTTATAATTGTTTGTCAGACTAATCATGAGTGAGGTAAGATAATTCCTCAAGCCTGATCTGGTATTCTTTGATCGTGCAGGTTTATCAGATCTTCGCGAGTTGTTCATCGATATTTTTGTACTTGGTTGATCCAAAGCAGTTCAACAGCCCACTTTTGAATTGTATCCATGTTGGGACTCCTTTGGTATATTTAAGCTAATTGTACCATCGAATTTCATCTCCTTCGAGGTGGATGATAGCAGTGTCCACCATGGAAGCCTCCGGTGTCCGGTGACAATGGAAGTAGCGTTCCGCGCGTGAAAACCATCCTATCGGGGCTCCCTCTTCCCATTGAGGGAAGTCCATCCTCATGCATGGCTACATCGAATCAATGGCTCATTCTTCCTTTTTGAGAGGCCTCTCTGAACTTTCAGCTTGTTACAATTTTATCGAGCTTGGAGATCGTCCAATTCTCAATTCTGCGAATAAAACACGTAATTTGCAATACATGCGTGATTCAAGCTGTAATCCAAGCACCTCCAACTTGGTACCGATCAAATCTACCAATGTCATGGCTTAAGACCCTAGATCTGCAATGTCAAAGTCCTTCTCTTGTTGTTGGGTCAGTGGTATAAACTAGTTGGGTGGATTGATGGCCGAAAGAGGTGGTGGATCAAGGGTAGATAGTTACGGTTTAGGGCTGAAAGGTTGCTATTGGGGCTATGGTTTAGAGCTACTGTAGGGGTCGTATAAGGGGTATGATGACTGAGGTTTTAGGTTAGAGGAATGGTTTATGGTTGATGTTGATGACAACAATAGATTTGGTAGGGATCGGGTGTGAATGCAACAAGTAGTGCAGCAAAAATTTTCGTCAAAGAGGGTGTTGTTAATGCTACTATTTGGGGTTGTTGTAGAGGCTGTAAGGGGGGTTTGGGGATAGTGGATTATGGAAATAGGCTACAACGACTGCATCTTAAGGCTAGAGGTGTGTTCTAAAGATGACATGGTTGGTGGTAGCAAGATTGGTAAGGTTTTGGTAGTTTGAGAGAATAAGAACGACAAAGATACAACAACAAAAATTTTCGTCGAAAAAATTTCAGTGGTATAGATGTAATTTTTTTCAGTGATTTGAAACAAGGATTCGAGTAAAACCCAATGGGAATCCACTGGTAAAGGAAAGGTAATGTTGACAAAAATTCCGTGGGAGAATACGATAGCAAAGAATTTAGCTAGATCAAATATTACGAGAAGGTGTTGTTGTAGCAGATTTTTATGTTTAAAGTGCATCAATTTGGATATAAAAGATCAGCGGTTTGAATTGACAATTTTTGCACGAAACCAAAAGAAAATCCGTTGTTAAGGAGTGCCAAAGCCGTCATAAAAAACTTGTAGAGATTGGATAGAAAAATTACGATATCAAGATCAAAACAAGTAGCATTTTGCAGCTGAATTATGCGGCGTAACTTTCGTCATAAAGATGAAAACTTTACGACGAAGAGTTTATACAACAAGATAGGAACACATTTTTTGATTTTTCTAGGTTTAAGGATAACTATATTGCAGTAGCAGTAAGGTAAAAAACCAGAATCTAATGCAATTCTCAAGGAGATCAAAAGGTGATATGTGATGGTGGAGATGATGGTAGAATTCGATGACGATCTATGCGATTGTGGGAATTGCTTGGGCGATTGTGGAGGGATGATGGACGACTATGGAAGGGTAGTGAGATGCCAAGAATATTGCTTTGATATCAAGTGTTAGAACCCTTGCGGATTCTAAGCTTGGGGTGATCTCTATAGGGGATCAGCCTCCTTGGACATCTATAGGGGTTCCTCCCTCCTTGGTTTTCTGCACGATCGCTAAAAAATAACTAATCTATTGATGATGAAAAGAGGAGAGAATATAATCTATTTATAGGGCTTCTAAACCCTAACTCGTAATAGGACTTATACTTTATGAAGACTTCTCCCTAATGGAAGACTCAAACTCCTAATGAATCTCATACTCCAACTAAGATTCCTCTCCCCCTCAACTCCTAACCCCTAGCCAACTCCTAACCTTGATTTAGCCGACAGCTATAGGGGTCTCCAACTCCTAACTTTATTCTTATTCCACCCCAGAGAGAGTCCAAGCTAAGTGGAACTCTCCCCCTCTTGCCCTAGCCGACCTCTCGTAAGAGGAGGAGGCGGCTAGGAGACTCACATCCCATAAGGACTTCTGCGTAACCCTAGTCAACCATTTTTTTTACTAGTGGATGATAGCTAGATTAGGATTTATTATATTCATGACTCAATTGACTCTAACCCGTATCCAACTCCGACTCTTAATCAGACTCCAGTTTAGTCGAATCTCAATCCTACTAGGATTTAGACTAATTTATTATAATAGACTTAAATCTTCCCCTAGCCGACCTAATGTCAGGTCTAGGTTGGTCAACAAGACCCAATCTAAGGACTCGTCTCAATCGATTAGGACCCGACTAAACCAGGATCCTAACATTATGAGACACTTCTTAGGCATTGCAGATAATTTACCCAGATAATTCAAGTCTCAAGCTTCCTTGCAGCTCAATGAATGCATCTCTATCAAAGGCCAACTGAGGACAAGAATTCCTGAATCATTCACCGGGAAACTTCAAAATGCCGATGAGAACCCTTTTGATTATTCAAGCAATGTAAAATAGTTGTAGTATACATCTCTTTTGTGTTAGAAAGATTAGACTATTAACTATTAGTCAACATTCCTCCGGCTCCCTAACTTCTCACTCCCCCCTTTCCCCTACGCTTGTCCTTGTCCGCATCACCATGACAACTATTGCTCATAGGTTTCGTCACCTTGTATATCTCCACCAGCGACCGGAACCTCTGCCGTTTTCTCGGCCAGCTCTCATGGCTTCGTTCGTCTTTATCCTCTTCCTGTTCTCTTACCACTTGGCTTCTCCCTCCCTCGTCTTTCTTGTTCTTGTTCTTCTTCTTCTTCCCGGCGGCGTGTTCCACTTCTTCGCTGTCTTCGTCCTCCCCGCTGCTGAGCTGAACCGGCTGCTGGGCTGCCTCCATGTCCGGTTTCGTCAGTCCCTTCTTCATTCCCATGCACATCTTGGACTCTACCTATCCGTATGTAATAGAAAAGGAGGGGGGAGTGAGCTTTGTCGAGGAGGAGGAGGAGGAGGAGGAGCTACATCAAGGAAGAGAAGGCGCAAGTCCCCATCTCCGTCTTCTTGCCTTGTTCCTTTCGGTGGTTTTGCGGTATAAATATAGGCGGACTCGCTTGGAGGAGCGCGTTTTGAGAGAGAGAAATGGGTAGAGTGGCAGCGAGGAAGGCGGTGAGAAGACTCGCACTGACTTCTTCCTCTCCGTTGGTTACGCTGTGGAAGAACGACTTTGGAATGCCGCTAAGCGTCTATATTTGAAGTTGAGGAGGGCAATGAGAATTGTGCTGCTGGCATACCATTTTGACCGAAGAAAGAAAGAAAAAGAAAAAAAAAAGAACAAAGCTTACTCGCTTTCTTCGTTGACTAGATTGATGGTATGAGTCAGAAGACTGGCTACCACCTTTCTTCGGACAACTTAAAACCTACGGCCAAAGGTCAAAGGTCCGCGGATGAAACAAATCACCCTGTTTGACTTGAGTCCTGTTCCTCAGAGTTCGTATGATTTGTTCGTTTCACATAGCATGATTTTTATAGACACAGCTTAGACTCCAATGAGCTGAAAGCAATAATAATAATAATAATAATAATAATAATAATAATAATAAACTAGTTATTTATGAATATTTCAGTTCACACATCAGGCCCTCCTCATCATCCAAGTCGAGCCTGTAAGAAAGCACCACAATTAGAAGAATATATGGTTCAAAGGTACTTAGTACTTGGTTTGAAGTTTTATCGATTTAAGTAGTAGTGATGTGTAGCAATCAGAGCACAACATCCATGTAATAAGATCATTGTTGTAATTGCCAAACCAAATCATGACAGTATCCTAATGAATTGCAATGTTAGATAAAATAAAACAAATGAAGCCATGCATGCATGCCATTACCAAAGAAACCTGCCAAAGAAGCAAAGTAACATAGAATTTGCAGGAAACGAGTACAGTATATATATATATATATATATATATATATATATAGGAGAAGAACACTCTGCTTTCCTCCCTGCGGTCTCCCTGCACAACCCTGTGATCAAAACCAAGTGCGAGAGCAACATTACCTGCTTCATCTTACTAGTCCGAACAAGGCGTTTGATTCATCGCCTTCTTCCCATGGACAGCCTCGCCCAAAACCAAATGCAGATGATGCACACCACACCTGCAGCGCACATAGGTTAACATGATTCACTCGGGGTCGCGTGCCCTGCTCAGGCATTCCAAGCCTTCGGTTCTGCTCCTCATGATTCTGAGGAAGACCTCCCTCACCTGTCGCTCCAACGGGTCCAGTCCCTCCTTCAAGACATTGCAGACAACCGCCAACTCCTCCACCGCTTGCCCCAGCTCCATCTCCTTCTCCTCCGCCAATGGGAACTCCACGAGGTCCAACAACTCGGACAGGTGGCGGCTGCACTTCTCGACCTGGTGGATCTCCCTTAGCAGCCCGCACGAGTTCTTCCTCTCTTTTTTCTTCGATTCCTCAAAGATACGTTCTTGGAGTGACGTGATCGACGCGGCCCAGGGGAAGGTCCGAGGGACCGAGAAATGGGTCTGCAGGCCTCGGTCCTGGCACGGGATCGCTGCCACGAGTGCCCACATCACGAAGAAGAGCACGGAGCCCATGGTGTACACAGGGACGGCCAGGCCGTTGGTCGCGGCGACCTCGTTGCCCCGTGGCGCAGCGAGGTTGTTCCCGATAGCCTGGAGTTGCCGTGCGGCGGACCATGACCGGGAGACGCTCCAGGATAGAGAACGGAAGTTCCCCAACGAGGCTGCGGCGCCACCACTACCGCCACGCCGGTGGTGGGGCGGCTCCTTGCCAGGGCGGCCGAAAGAGCGATTGCGGTGGCTGAGGGCGGGCCCTCCGGCGGCCTCCTTATCGTCGAGCATGAGGATGGTGAGGTCGGTGAGGGCCCTGCGGGCGCGACGCAGATGGCCCTCGCCGAGGGGCCGGCCGCCGCCGAGGGCCGCGAGCGCGATCTCAAGGTGCTGGCGCCACTGGCGCAGCTGGTCGACGCCGTCGCGGACGGCATTACAGACGTCAAGGGCCTTGACGGCGCGGTCGAAGAAGTCGGACAGGAAACGGTCGAGGGGCCGCCGAGAGAGCATCATCTGCTGGCCCCTGCCGCAGCCAAAGAGGATGCCCCGGAACTCCTCCTGGCAGGTGAGAAAACTGTCGAGCAGCTTGCGGACCCAAGCGAGGGAGAGAAGCTCATCGGCCGTGGAAGACGAGGAGGCGGAAGCGAGGTCGAGGAAGAGGTCGGCGACGTGCTTCTGGAAGGCCTCGACCCCGAGGTCACCGGAGGCACAGTCATGTTGTTGGCTGTCGACCACGGCGTGGACCTGGTCACGGCGGATGCTCAGGATGGACCGCCCGACGGAGGCGAAAGGGATAGAAGAGCCCTGGTAGTCCGTGGCCGGCATGATCACATGACCCAACGACGATTCTTCTTACAGGAGTCGGGATCGGAGAAGGAACGGAGCAAGCCAGATGGATCTTCGAGCAAGCCGGATTTGTGGATCTGCAAGATGCCCTAATAAAAAGGGGGAACTGATAATAAAGGGATGGGAAAGGCAATGATGGCGACCCCTCCATGGAAATAATTGAGTGAGCGAGAGTGAGACAATGCGTGCGGCAGCCAGAGCGGATAAGAACCGGACCGTGACCGGTCTAGTCTCACTGGGGTTCGTTCCATTGTCGGACCGGCCAATGGCATTCTTTACTAGACCAGATCACCATGCTACGTCAACCAAATTCTACATAAAACCACTCGACATTGTCTACAACCAAAGCATGCTAAGTAGCATGGCTCTGCTACCGTGGCCCCCCCACCCCCACTGGCAGCGACAACAGAAGGATGGGATGCGCTGCGGGCAGCGGAAGCTTTGGGAAACTTTCAGAAGCAGAGCAGGACAGCGGAGGCGGAGACCATGACGCCGAAGGTGCACATGAGGAAGCCGAAATGCATGGCCCAGCTGCGCTTGAACTTGCCGAGGTAGCTGTCCGGCGGTTCCTGGTAATGGATCTCGAAGTCGCGCGGGAGCACGGGCGGGGGGTCGGCGCCCGCGGCGACGGCCGAGTAGGAGGAGAAGCGCATCTTGAGGAGCTTGAGGCGGTCGGTGGCGAGGGCGAGGGTGAGCTTGTGGCAGCGGCGCTGGTACTTGAAGCCGTTGATGCAGCGGAGGGTCTGGGCGACGGCGACGTAGAAGGCGAGGTGGCCGAGGGAGAGGAGGCCGATGGGGGTCCAGCAGTGGCGGCACTGGAGGCGCTCGGGGGGCGCCCCCAGCTGGGCGGCGAGCACCACCGCCAGGAAAAGGAAGAAGAGCTGGAAGAGGCGCCACATCTCCTTCTTCTGCTCGTCCACCTCCCGCTTCTTCTCCAGGATCTTCTCGAAGTGCAGCTGGATGATGGTGTTGAGCGCCTGGATCGCCGCCTCCAGTCCGACCGACCCATCCGCCGCCTCCCCACCACCACCGTACCCCATCGCCGTCTCCGCCGCCATACCTCGCTGATCCGTTCTCCCTTCTCCTCCCGTTGCTTGCTTTACAGATAGGAGGAGGGGCAGTCAGCTTTGGCAGGCAGAGAGAGAGAGAGAGAGGGCTTAGTAGAAATGGAAGCGAGGTGGTGGGATTCAATAACTCAACTAGCCGTTAGTTTTGGTACAATGTGCAGCAAAGTAAATTTCAATTTCGGATTACTATGATCCGGATCCGAAACTTCCGGGAACAAATTCCAATCTTAATGCTCTCCCATAGCTTCTTTATCCAATCAGGTGGTATATATAGATCATATATATATATATATATATATATAGCGTATTGTTGTCACGTGGGAACCACTATGGTTTCTGTCATGACGTTCGTTGGATCTAGTAACATATCATGCATGGAGATTGGGAAACGTGAGGTCGCCCCAATAAAAGCAGAAGCACGTAAAACAGATTCGCTCATAATCTTATCTTCGAGGGATATCGTGTTGTGTTTTTCATTTATCTTTTAAAAGGAAGGAGTTTTTATTTAAAGTTTTGATCGGTTTTGTAGATTGTGTGATAATCTGATCGATTTCTTTAAGAAGATATACATATCTGTGAACTGATTGATTTTTGGAGTTCACCACCTTCGAATGCAATGCAAAGGTAAGCTAATCAATCCTTTGTAGGAGAGCGTGGAAAGCTCTCTCTCTCTCTCTTTTTGTCTCCTTTGATCACACTTCGTTAGTATCCACTCGAATGTGCCACTCACTAGCTGCTGGTTTAACTCTATGCTTGTTTTAGCACCACTTGTATCTCCTCTTCGATCTTGCTCTCACCACCCACACCCTACGGGAGGATCATTCATCCAACCCCTCTCTCAGCCTCCATTGTCTGTCTCTCATTGCATTGCAAGAATGCTAACACCTCTGTCCTCTGCTCTCTACGGGGGATGGTGCCTTTGACTACCAATGGATTCTTCAATTCGTCGTACAATTGGGATGGTGATGGATCAAATAATGGTCTGTTAAGGCATGAAAAGGTATTAGTAAAACTAATTATAATACCTACAATTTAGTCAGAACGGAGAGGTTACATCATCATTCATGATAAAAGATGACACTGAAGAAAGATATTTATGAAAAATAATAAATCATTTATACAATATAATAAGTTATATATAATAAAAATATATGAATGTAATCTTTTAATAATTAAGTCTTAGTAAGCCAAAAGATTCATTGAACGACATGAGGAAAAAAAAGACAAGAAAGAATACGCCCTTCCTCATCTACCAAGCATATCTGTAGAGGTGTTAGACGAAGGCAACTTTAAGAAAATTGCAACTACTAACACCTCTAAAGATGCTTGAGAGATATTATCTTTAAGAAAATTGCAACTACTAACACCTCTAAAGATGCTTGAGAGATATTATCGTGTAAGATAAGTGGTATATGGACGCCAGAGCTAACAATCAATCATATATGAGATTATAGAAATCTATTCATGGAGTAGAGAATAGAAAAAGTCTACTTTAGAGACTCCTCAAAAGTAGTATTGATGGGAGACAAAAAGGTAACAACATCTTAGATTCGTCTCAAATATAAAGTCATCAATTTTTTTTTTCAAATGTTTATTATATGTCAGATATTAATAACAACATTCTTAGTCTTGGATAATTATTAAAAAATAGTTATGATATTCATATGAAAGATAAATAACTTTTTATTACAAGTAACACAAATTGCTTAATTGCTCAAGTGTAGACGTTAAAGAATATATTACTTATATTAACCATGAATGATATGGCATAATAGTTAAAAGAGACTTGAGACTTGGACACTTTTTAACTTTAGATTTCTCAACATGCTAATTAACAGTCAAAGAGGAAAATTTTCACATGAGGCAAATTTTAGAGCAAAGAAGACACCTCATCATATTCACACTGATGTTTGTTGTCCTATTGCTCTAACATTTTTTGGTAAGCATCACTGTATTCTAACTTTTACTGATGATTATAAAAGAAAAACTTGAGTTCATTTCTTGAAAGAAATAGGGAATGTCTTTAGCATGTTCAAGATGTTTAAAACTTTTGCAGAGAATGAAAACAGCTTCTGCATCAAAACTACGAGCTCCCATCGAGGTGGTGGTGAATTCATCTTCATCAAGACTAAAAATATGCCTAAAGAATTTTAGGTCGAAGTGGTGGCTTGTGTAGTCTACATTTATAAATTGGTGCCCTATATCAATCTTAAAGAATAAGACTCCACAACAGGCATAGACCAAAAGATAACTGAGCATCTCACATTTCCAAGGTATTTGGATGCATTGGATATGCACATATACTTAATCACAGAAGAACCAGATTGGAGGACAAGAATTGGGTATGACGTTAAATTCAAGGCTTACAAATTATTGGATTCTAATAACTCAAAGAATATTATAAGTAGAGATGTAGAGTTCAATAAAGAATGTGCGTGGAAATGAAAGAAAAACATCCAAGAGCTTCATGAAGATAAATAAAAGTAAATCAAGTTTCAAATTGCTTCATAGTATTCACCGTTATCATCGCTAACATCATCTTCAAAATATAGTCTAGTACCTCAAAGGATAAGAGGTCTAAGAGATTTATATGAAGTAACTGATGGGAATAAAACAGGAATAAACTTTGTATACGAACAAATAATAGCAGACCGTCACACACAACGAAATCAAACAAAAATCACAATCAGACGAACACCAAGATTTACGTGGAAAGCCCCTTCAACTCAAAGGGTAAAAACTATGGGACAAGCCAGAGAAAATCCACTATCAAAATAATGAATATACAGATCTCAAAGACTATAATCCTAAGCACAATATCCAAAAACTTTCCAATAGATCACAGTAAGAATCCACTGCAAACTGATCTAACCTGAGATTTGAATGATTGAGAATAGTCTTTTCCTGTCCTTGTCTTCTTCCCTTTCCTAGATCTCTTATTTTCTGACCTCTACTGTCAATCTGTAGTCTTCTTTCTTTCTTCCACGTTTTTAACCGTCGCTGCTCTCTTAATCTCAACCCTAGCCACCTAATCTAGGGTTTAAGTTAATATAAGTGAGGTTCTAGGCTATGGGCTTCATCTGGGCCATCTGCCCAACAACCTCCCCCTTCAACCCATGAGGGAGGTTGTCTCATGACTCCTCAATATGAAGTCATGTCGACCAGTTGTCGGCACATCTCTTGTCTCTCTTTTAGTAAAACCTTTGTCAACATGTCTGCGCCATTATCTCTGTGTGAATTTTTTGAAGCTGTAATTGCTTCTCTTCAAACACATTTCTGATCCAGTAATATCTGACATATATATGCTTTGACTTGGAATGAAATATTAGATTTTTGCACAAATGGATAGCACTCTGGCTCTCATAATACACCACATAGTTTTTCTGTTTCAGCCCCAATTCTTATAAGAATCCTTTCATCCATAATATTTCTTTGTAAACCTCTATAGCAGCAATATATTCTGCCTCTGTGGTGGAGAGAGTAATACACCTTTACAATCTGGACTGCCATGATATAGCTCCCCCTGCAAAAGTAAGTATAAAACCTGATGTGACACATTTATGATCCAGTGATATCTGACATATATATACTTTGACTTGGAATGAAATATTAGATTTTTGCACAAATGGATAGCACTCTGGCTCTCATAATACACCACATAGTTTTTCTGTTTCAGCCCCAATTCTTGTAAGAATCATTTCATCCATAATATTTCTTTGTAAATCTCTATAGCAGCAATATATTCTGCCTCTGTGGTGGAGAGAGTAATACACCTTTACAATCTGGACTACCATGATATAGCTCCCCCTGCAAAAGCAAGTATAAAACCTGATGTGGACTTTATTGTATCAATATCTCTTGCCATATCTACATCTGTGTAACCTATCAACATAAGCGGTCCACCTCCAAAGCTTAAACAAACTTTAGAACTTCCTCTGAGATACCTAAAAATCTACTTCACTATTGTCCAATGCTCTTTATCTGAATTTACAAGAAATATTCTAGCAACACCCACTGCATATATGATGTCTAGCCTCGTACATACCATCACGTACATTAAACTTCCAACTGCTGAAGCATAAGGAACCTTTTGCATTTTCTTCTTCTCCTCATCACTTGACGGACTCTGATCTGAGTACAACTTGAAGTGACCTACAAGAGGAGAACCAACTGGCTTTGCATTACTCATACTGAACCTATCCAATACCTTTTCAATGTATTTCTCCTGTGACAACCAAATCTTCCTCTTTCTTCTGTCACGAGAAATCTACATGCCCAGTATTTGCTTTGCTGGCCCTATGTCCTTCATTGCAAAGGACTCACTCAGTTCCTTCTTCAACCTGTCAATCATAGATATATCTTTCCCAAGGATAAGCATGTCATCAACATAAAGTAAGAGAATAATAAAATCATCACCAAACTGTTTGATGTACACACAATAATCTGAAGCTGTTCTTTTGTATCCATTTTCAACCATAAATGAATCAAACTTTTTATACCATTGTCTTGGAGCTTGCTTTAGCCCATACAATGTCTTCTTCAACTTGCAGACAAGATTTTCTTTACCTTTGACTTTGAAGCCTTTTGGTTGCTCCATATAAATTTTCTCTTCCAAATCACCATGAAGGAAAGCTGTTTTCACATCTTTCTTTTGACCAAAGCATTTCATAACCAATCTAGCTTTATACTTTGGTTGAGAATAATATTCTTGAGTCTTCAACCTAAAAATATACTTGTTCTTCAAGGCCTTACTTCCCTCTAGTAGTTGTACCAAATCATATGTGTGGTTTTTCTTCAGAGAATTCATCTCTTCCTGCATAGCAATAAACCAATTCTTTTTGTAGAGTATCTTCTGGAAGGTTGATGTGGTCTAGAAGATCTTCTTAACTGAGGTTATGTGGAAACTTGCTCTCTTTCTTCTTCCTACTCAACATGTCATGCAGGTAGATCAACATCTGGCTCTGCACCATCTTCCTGCACATCTCCCCTATCGCCCGAATATACTGGAGGAATAACTGGGTCACAGTCTACAAATCCCTCTGTAGAAGTCTTAGCTAGTGCCTCCTTCAAATCCTTAATGGTTTGATCCTCAAAGAAGACATCTCTGCTTCTGAATCTCTTATGCTTTTCTGGATCCCAAAGCATGTGACCAAACTGATCATGTGAGTAACAAAGAGAAATACACTCTTTTGTCTTACCATCTAGCTTGGACCTCTCATTGTTTGGAATATGTGCAAATGCACAATAACCAAACACTCTTAAATGCCTATAAGAGATATCTTTTCCTGACCATACATACTCTGCAACATCACCATCTAGAGCTGTACATGGTGATAAGTTGATTACATTAACTGCAGTCCTCAAAGCCTCATCCCAAAACCTTTTAGGTAGCTTGGCCTGTGAAAGCATACATCTGATCTTTTTCATGATGGTGCAGTTCATCCTCTCTGTAATTGCATTATGCTGAGGCATACCAGGGATTGTCAACTCATGCTGGATGCCATATGACCTACACTAATCATTAAATAATCTTGTGTACTCACCACCATTATATGATCTTATGCATTTCAATTATCTTTCTGTCTCCCTTTCAACTCTAGCATGAAACTTCTTGAAGACATTAATAACATGATCTTTGGTCTTCAAAGCATAGGCCCAAACTTTACTGGAAAAGTCATCTATAAAAGTAACAAAATAAAGTGCATCACTGATACTAGGAACACTAACAGATCCACCATGAGTTTTTGTCCTCAAAGGACCACACACATCTGTATAGACATGGTCTATGACATGTATTTTTCTCGCTTATGTGTCCTAGTCGCCTATGCCACAACTCCATGCTGAAGTCTTTCTTTGTAGCATTCAACTGCTCACCACAAGCTTTAGCCTGTAATCTATATAATGTATGACATTTCTTTTCATTAGCTACAATAAGAGAACCCTTACTGAGCTTCCATTGCCCTCTGTGAAATCTGATATCAAAGTCTTCATTATCCAGCCTTTCAACTGAAATTAAATTCAGTCTTAAGTCAACCACATGCCTCACATCCTTAAGCACCAACTTGCAGCCAAGGTTGATTTTTATATGGATATCTCTCATGCCAATGATGTTTGCTGTGCCATAGTTGCCAATCTTGACAACACCAACATTTTCAGACCTGTAAGTATTAAAGAACTCCCTCCGTGGTGTAGCATGATAAGAAGCACATATGTCAATTATCCACTCGAGATCCTGACACACATAAGAAAAAATATCATCAGAAGTAGACAAAATCAAATAATCACTACCTTGCACCGTAGCTGTGATATTCTCTTTTGACTCTGTATGCTCCACTTCTTTTTCCTTTTTCTTGTTCTTCTTAGGTTGCTTGTACTGATTCTTATAATATCCTTTCTCACCACAATTGTAGCAAACAATATCTTTCCTTGATCTTAACTTGCTTCTACCTCTGTGTGAACCACTTCTATCCTTTGACTTTGATATTTCTTTGTTCTCCGAGACAAGTGCTTGTGAATCAATCTGAGAAGTTACTGAATTCTTTCTCCTTAACTCCTCATTCAACAAACTGCTTGTTACTTGACTTATGGTGATAATAATATCTGGTGCCGAATTACTGAGGGAAACCACCAGTGTCTCCCAACTTTATGGCAAAGAACTGAGAAGTAACAATGCTTGCAACTCATCATCAAAATATATTTTCATAGAGGATAACTGGTTAGTAATACTCTGCATTTCATTCAAATGCTCAGGAATATAAGTACTCTCTTTATATTTCAAGTTCACAAGTTTTCTGATCAAAAAAGCTTTGTTGTCAATCGTTTTTCTTTCATAAAGATCTTCTAACTTTTTCCAAAGAGAGTAAGCAGAATATTCAGTAGAAACATGGTGAAAGACATTATCATCAAGCCACTGATGAATAAATCCAACTATTTTTCGATCTAACCTCTTCCACTCATCATTTGTTATAGTTATGGGCTTTACACTATCTCCTTGCAAAGGACCATACAAATCTTTGCAATACAAGAGATCTTCAATTCTTGGTTTTCATATCATCCAATTGTTTTCATTTAAACTAATCATGCGAGAAATATTACTGACCTCCATGTTCAGATACAAAAGATTAAATACCACCAAAACCTTGCTCTGATATCAGTTGATGGGAATAAAATAGGAATAAACTTTGTATGTGAACAAATACTAGTAGACCGTCACACACGACGGAATCAAATAGAAATCACAATCAGATAAACACCAAGATTTACGTGAAAAACCCCTTCAACTCGAAGGGTAAAAACCACGAGACAAACCAGAGAAAATCCATTATCAAAATAATGAATATATAGATCTCAAGGTTTCTTGCCCAAGCCCAAGTAACAACCACAAGAGAATCACAGGGATACAAGGACTATAATCCTAAGCACAATATCCAAAAACTTTTTAAGAGATCACAGTAAGAATCCACTATAAACTTATCTAACTTGAGATTTAAATGATTGAGAATAGTCTTATCATGTCCTTGTCTTTTTCTCTTTCCTAGATCTCTTGTTTTCTGGTCTCTATAGTCTTCTTTCTCTCTCTCATATTTTTAGCCGTTGCTGTTCTCTTAATCTCAACCCTAACTACCTAATCTAGGGTTTAGGTTAATATAAGTGAGGTTCCGGGCTATGAGCTTCACTAAAACCCATTATGGATTGAATCTGGACCATCTACTCAATAATAACACAGATAAATTGTATCTTATTTATCTATTTGGATATAGTAAACCACTTTAATATGAAGATGCGATGAAAGATAAAAGATGGAAGGATGCTATGGATGAAAAGATTAATTCCAGAAACAAAACTTGAGAGCTATCTTTATTACCTTACAGATAAAATTACATTGGTGTAAAGTTGGTTTACAACATCAAGAAAAATGCATAATGCCACGTTGATAAGCACAAAGCAAGATTGGTGGCACAAGGCTACAAGCAAATAATTGATTAGTTGTCGTATAAAATAAAACTATTAGATTGATTATATCCATTGTCACATAAAATAATTGATCAGTTTATCAAATGGACATTAAAATTTTATTTTGTTGAAGAAGAAGTATGTATAGAATAACCATTCGGTTCAATTAAAAAGAGATATAAAAAGAAAATTTTTAAGTTAAAGAAAATATTGTATAAGTTTAAGTAAACTCCTAGAGCCTAGAATGCTAGAATTGATGCTTACTTCAAGCAAAGTAGTTATGAACAATAATATCTTTATGAAAGTGATGAACAAAAATGAAGATATCTTGCTTATTTACTTATAAGTAGATGATTTTATCTTTAAAAGAAGCAACTTATGTTTGAAGAATTCAAGCAAATAATAGTTTAAAATTTTGAAATGATCAACATTAGGTTCATGTCTTATTTCATTAGCGTCAAAGTGAAGAAAATTAAAGAATGTATCTTTATTTCATAAAAAAAATATACAAAAGAAGTTTCTAAAAGATTCAAGATAGAAGATTGTAAATCAGTTGGCAATGTGACATCAAAATTTCAAGCCAAGATGATGGTGATACAATTGGTCAAACTAATTTAAAAAATTAGTAGGAAATTTGAGATACCTAACTTGCACTAGACCATATATTCTATATAAAGCCGAATTATTAAGCCAATTTATGAAAGATACATATAAAGGCTGCTAAAAGAATCTCACACCTACATTAAAGGTACCATAACTCATCTCACACCTACATTAAAGGTACCATAACTCATGATCTACTGTATTTATTTACTAATAATTTTTAACTTATTGGCTACTCTAACAGTGATTAGGTAGAGCTTTGGAAAATTAAAAAATTGCAATTGACTTTGTTTTTTATACGAGGACATCACTTTCACTTAATATTTGAAGAATTAATTTGTTGTGACGTTATTTACATGTGAAGTAGAATATATAGTGATATCATCATATGTATGCCATGCTATATGACTAAGGTAGCTATGGAATAAACTTAATTTTCCCAAATCAAGCTAAAATGTAAATATTGATAAACAGTTGATGATTGCATTGGCCAAGAATTCGATCTTTCATGAATCTTTCATGAATGAAGCAAGTATATTGATGTTCATTATCATTTAATTCGGGATATGATTGTTACAAGTGTTCTGCAATCCAATCATGTGAGTAATGACACTTGTGACACATTGTATAATCTTTTTTATTCTTAATTATTATGATATTTTTATTTTTATTTTATATTATATAAAAAATATATTATGATTTCCTTGGATCTATGATATGAAAATTAGATAATGATGAGATCATGATAATAACATAAATTTATCTTTAAACATATACCCTAAATATTTTCGATCATAGGTTACTCGAAAGAGATATCGAAATAATCGAACAGATCTTTGTATTATATATTTGTCCATATGATGGAGGCAACTGGTCTCATAGCTTTTTATGTGGAGACACTATGGATATAGTGCATGTGCTCATTGGAGAATAAGTTGACTGATTGATCTGCTTATGGAATGCTGGATGGTTAATGATACCTCAATGTCAGATAATGATTTTGTAGTCCTAGTTGTGCATAAGATCTTTTGAATTGAGATAATATTGTTTGAGTACTCTATTCTTTGATATCAAACTTATGGCTCTAGAAGTTTCGGGTATAATCGACTATTGGGAATAGAAGCCAACTTTATAAAGACAATTGAGTATTAATAGCTGATCATCCACTCTCCATGTCATGAGAGGAATATCCTTTGTGTTCTTCCTCAGGCAAATTCTTTACTAGGGTCATTTGGACTGGGAAAGAAGTTTTTCGAAAGAATCTGACTAGAGTAAGACTCGAATGGATTTTGTATAGGCTTGATAGTACTATACTTGGTACACAATCTCTTGGATATTAAATAGATGATGGACTACAAATACCCAATAATTAAGGGTAAATAGGTTCAATGGATTAGATTCCCTTGTACCATCTAGGACTATAGTGTAGTGGCCTAGTATATTCATGGCCGATGAGTTGAGTGAATTATTATGAAGATAATAATTTATTAAGTCAGAAAGAGTTTTGACAAATACAACTCATGACCAGCTTAGTATTGGGCTTAAATGATCACACAGATAAGGTGGATAATATAATAAATAGAGGATTAAAAATATGACGTCTAATAAACCCCTATTTTATTGGATCTATTGGGTGAGACCCAATAGGGCTTAGAATGGTTATTGGATGATGATTAGATATTCATTAAGCTAGAGATAATTAGATAAAAATATTATACCTATTAAGGTATGATCCATTAGGGTAAATAAATAGGACTCTCTATTAATATGAAAGGGACTCAAACGGTCATAGGCTGGACTCCCATAGCAGCTTGCCTCCTCATCTCCTCCCTCCTTCCTATAGCAATTAGCCCCCTCTCTAAAGTGAGAGGACAATAAGGACTAATTCCTCTTTGTTTACTATTGTGTGGTGGTGCACAATTGTGAGGAAAAAACATGCTGCAAGAAGATGCGTCGTGCTGCGTTCATCGTGTGGATCACCACTAGAGAGGAGCTTGTGAGAGTTCCGTTATCCATGAATTTGAATCTACGATATTAGGGGATATATGATTTCCTCTAGGTGAGAACATCTCACACATCTTATATATTTTTTATTTTTTATATTTTTCACTTTCAATCATCGCATGATGATATGATATAATTATTTTTAAAAACCAGTTTTATTTTATTCTTCTGCTACACATGTGATATTCTCCAAGGTTTTATAACAAGATCGAATCAAGAAGGAAGTTCCATTGGACTACATCAAATTAGATTATCAAATTATAGATATTTTTACCAAGCCCCTTAACTCGAAGGTATTCTTCAAGATAAATACATTACTTAGAATGTGTGATAAAAATGAATTAAGTTTAAGTGGGCATGTTTAGAGAATTAAATTTAATTAAAAGAGAATTGAAACCTCTCTCATGATCACATTAGTAAAATCAATTGTAACCTCTTGAATTTAGTAAGAATAGAGAGATTATATTATGGTAAAGATCACCATAAAGAAGGAGGTTATGAAAATAATCAACCACTAGTAAATTAGATAGGTTACATATAATAAAAATATATGAATATAGCCTATACGATTGAGTGTTGTAATTATCATATATAGCCCTATAAATAGATGAGTTTTCTTATGATAAATTATGGAAAAAAGTGAGAAAACAAAATTGTAGAGATTATCTAAAAGAAATAAAAATTTTAGTTTGTCTCTTGTTTCCCTCAATTCGTTTTCTCTAACTCTCTCTATCTTATTTTGTTAAAGCTAAGTCAAAATGATTAATAACATACAACTTTAAGTGACTCATCTTACAAAAGATTATTGAATTTTAGATTTTGATGATGAAATCAATTGATGAAGTTATGACCTAATGAGTGTTTAAGAGATGCAGAAAGACTTCGATCATGGACACCAACCATCACATACAAATTGCCGAAGCAAGAGAATCAGACATTGGGCCAACAAAATATCATGTCAGAGATTGAATGTCAAGCCGCATGATTAGTTGACGTGCGACATGATAGACTTTGTGCGGAGTTTGAGCATTAGGTTGAAAGGATCGGGTATTGCGCTAAAAGATGATGTTGCGGGAAGTCAACATGTTGATAGATCGAGCGATATGCTGAAGGAAAGGACGATGCACCGAAGGTTTGAACGAAGTATCGAATGATTAGATAACAAACAGGAATGCTGGACAATATGCTGATTGATTCGTGATTGCACTGGATATGTGATTGAATGGTTATATCTTGATCATGGTCGTTTAGAGTTAAATTAAGTTGGTATTAGGTCGTAACCATGCCAAATAGATTCAGGGCCCATTGGGTCTGAACTAAGACTGAATTAGGCCTGATGAAAGGACAATTCAGTATTCTAGAAATAACTTGGGTGGTGGTATTGCCAGTTTCAGGCGGTGGTATCACCTAGGTTACGAAAAGCACAGTTTTATGCTTTCGAGAATCCAAGTGGTGGTACCACCCCCTGGCATAGTGGTATCGCCTAGTCCGAAGATAGTATTGCTAGAGCCTAGGATTTTGGGCTCGTTTGACATTAGTATCACCCAATATAAGCGGTGGTATCGGTAGTACCTCAAAAACCAAGGGATTTGAGATTTTGGCTCCAATTTTGAGGATTTATAAATACCCCACCCATTTTTGCTTGCTGAGAAACGAAAAAGGGATGAAAAAGTAATAGAATCCTTAAGTTAAACTCTTAGTGTTTGAGTCTCTTCCTCCTCAAGTTAGTGCTCATTCTAAGACGGGTTGAGGTCTAGTGAGAAAGAGTTTGTAAATGTTCTCTGCTGAGTCTAGTAAAAGGAGAAAGAGTTGTAAAGGTAGTTGATTTTCACCCGTTGGAAAGACGATCGATAGTAAAAGTCGGTGGCCTTGAGAGAAGAGGAACCGAGAGTAGATATAGGTTGGGACGGCCGAACCACTATACTCACACTTTCAAGTTAAACAATTTTTTTATTTATATTCTCGTTTGAATGATTTAAAATCAGATCTTTTTTCGATAATCACTAATTCATTCCCCCCCTCTTAGTGCCATTACGGTCCTAACAGTTGGTATCAAGCCAGGTTTACTCAGTTGGATTAACACCTAAGTGAGTTAATAGCTTTTTCTAACAATCATGAGGGTTACTCTATCACTCGTCCTCCTATGTTTAATGGGACAGATTACACTTATTAGAAAATACGAATGAGAATTTTTCTAATTTCTATAGGTTTCAAGCTATGGAACATCGTTGAAAATGACTTTAAAAAATCATTCAATTCAATAAATGATTAGAATAATTTTTTAAAAGAAAATATTTTCTTAGAATGGTAAAGCTATGAATGTTTTGTTTTGTACTTTGGATAAAGATGAATTAATCATATTTTTATGTATGACACTGCACATGATATTTGGCACACACTAGAGTCATATATATGACACTGAATGTTTTGTTTGTGCCAAAACATGAATGTTTTGTTTTGTACTTTGGATAAAGATGAATTAATCATATTTTTATGTATGACACTGCACATGATATTTGGCACACACTAGAGTCATATATGAAAGCATAAGTAGAGGAAAGGAGTCAAAAATAAATCTCTTAGTATATAGTTATGAACTATTTAAAATAAAATCAAGCGAAACCATTTGTGACATGTACACCAATTTTACGGATGTTGTCAAGGATTTGAAAGCTTTTGGTAAATCTTTTACTAATCTTAAACTTGTTAATAAAATTCTAAGATCCCTTCTAAAAGTTGGGATCCAAAAGTAACTTCAATTCAAGAAGCAAAGAACTTGAACTATTTTTCGCTTGAAGAATTTATCATTAATGACCTATGAGATGACTTGTATGGCACATGATGTACATGAGAACAACCTTCCAAAGAATAAGAAGGATATTACACTGAGAATAAAAGAAGACCACTCAAGCGGAAGCTCAAGTGACGATGATTTTTTACAAAGTTGGCAAATGATATTTTACTGATTGTTGGGATGCCAAAATCTTTGATAGTTATAGTGATTATTGTCAAAATTATTTCTTGAGTTGTTTTGGTTAAAGTTGCCACTATAGTTGAAGAGTTGATAGTGTAGAGGATGATGACTCTATTCTTATCCATGTGTCCAAGAGTCATCTTGTTCGATCTTTTATTGAAGTTTTTGTTACTTTAATTACCCCTTCTTTTAGATTTTTGATTAAATTGAACTTTGATAGTTGGTCTTTTCTTCATGTCTTCTCGTTTTAGATATATTTCATGATCGGTTAACTTGTCATATAGTTCTTCAAATTACATTAGTGAGCCATGTGCCTAAAGTACTGTCGCTAGTTCCTTATAATCATCTCCTAAGCCATTGAGAGAATGACCTATTAAATCCAAGTTATTTATAATAATTTTTAGATGTTATATATAATCAACAATAGTACTTTTCTCTTGTGTTACTTTTGTCAAAGTAGATAAAACACTTAGCATGCGAGTGCGAGAGTAATTGACGTGGGTGGTTTGTAACTAAGACCTTGCTCCCACTATAGTGCTGCACAAAGAGATTAATGGTGTTATAAAGTTAATAACTAAGGCTTGAATGACTCTTAGAATAAGACAATCTTGTTATAGCCATAACTTGTAATAAAGATTTGCCATTGGGAAGGGTCCTCTAGGTATTTGGATCTTTTATGATGGACAACTGAAAAGTCAACTGATAGGGCAAATATTGGGCTTATTATCCCGACCCGATCACGTCAGCCCAAGGTCCACGTGGGTGGTTATCTTGATAACCCGAGGACCATGTGGACGGCCACGTCGTCCCGACCAGTCCACCTCGATGTGTTAGCCCGAAGACCACATGGACGACCACCTTGACCGCCCGACAGCCTAGATATGCTAGATCGGAGATTCGCGCCAGTTACTGAGCATCATATCTACAATTGCCGACCACATATCGAGACCCTGGGAACCGACGAAGGCACCGCTCAACACAGGGTCGTACCTTGGTTCGATCGAAAGCGCCACACCCATTAAGCACTGTGGTACTACCCTCCTCCGTCTAGCAGCTATAAATACCCCTATTGTAGTTTAGAGGAGGATCTTCTCTCCTATTCTCAAAACCGCTCAGGACCTTCAGAGCCCCGACCAGAATCTCCACTTCTGAACACTAACTTAGCCATCATAGAGGTCTCGTCGGGCACACACACACACACACACACACACCTGATGAAGGTCTTCTTGTAGGACCCAGATGCCTCTTAAAACCAACCCGGCCGACCTCCTGACCCGAGGAACCACCATTGCCCGAGGCTCAACCATCCCACTAAGCTTCCTCAAGTCTTCAGGCACCGCTAGATCGATCCTGCACACACGGGCTAAACAGTGTCGTGCTGACCCCTCATCCATGACATAAATCCAACAACATTTTGGTGCTAAGAGGGTCGATGTCACGAGAATGTTCGATACTTAACAACCTCAGGGAAGACGTCTCAGCCACCCAGCAAGCGCTCGGAGTGGGAGGATCACCCCCTTTTCCCCTCCTCGGCGAAGGAAACCTGGCCATGCACACTCCGGGGCATTATGGCGCCTGTTCAATGACCTTGGACTTACTCCCCTAACGTCCAACCCCGAGAGTTCGATGGTGATGCCCAAAGCCTTTCTCGGGCTTACCCACTAAGTGCAAGCCTTAGTTGAGGATGATCCAAACGATCATCCCCTACATTCCTCAGTTGACGCAGTAGCCAAGCTCGCAGCATCAAACTGCTCTCACAGCCATGCATGAGCCATTACCCTCGGAAGGGCGACTCCTAGCCATGCAGCAACCTAGTGATGACCCCCTCGGCCGCCTCTCGGACACCCCCCCACACCTGTCGGGGACAAAATAGGGTGACACACACCCACTGCCAGCACTTCAATCCACAGCATACCTGATCCGACCACCCTCTCCTCCGATTCAATGGACTCACTATGGGCGTAGTTGCACTTGATGAATCAACAAATAGACATTGCCCAAAAGGAGTTCATCAAGTTGAAGGAAGAGCTCAGAGAAAATTCCACTGGTGGATCTCCCTTCATACCAGATGTACGAGACAAGTCGATCCTACAACACTTTCAACTTCCGACGCTTGAGGCTTATGATGGCAGCTCTAACCTAATGGAGCATGTTGCCATGTTCAAAGCTCAGATTGTATTGTATGGGATGTCGGACGCCCTGATGTGCTGAGCTTTCCCGACAACCCTACGAGGGCCCACTTGGAAGTTGTATAGTTGGTTGAAACCCTCTTCCATCTTTTGCTTTAACCAATTCGCCAAAGAGTTCGAGGTGAATTTCATGGCCAGCGCCCGTCCGAGGCCTACTGCTGCATCCTTCCTCAGGATGAGTCAGAAGGAGGATGAGCCGTTGGTGTAGTTCATCACCCGATTCATAATCGAAATTAAGGGGATGCCCGATGCCCATCCATCCCTCATAATCCAGGCCTTTTTGATCGGGTTGCAGTCATCCCGTTTCTTCTGGTCGTTGGTCAAACGTCCACCCATAATAGTCCCTGAGATGTTGTAGAGGGCCAACCAATACGTTGCCGCAGAAGCGCTAATAGCTGGCAAGCGTGAGGACTAGAAGCGACCCCACACCGATTCATCTTGAGGCCCACCCCTGGGACCCTCGAGAAGAAGAATGGAGAGGACTGATTTGACCATCCCAAGGCCCCCAAACACTCCATTCAACTCTACCAGACTGAAATTGTCCTCCAGATCCGAGAAAAAGGTCTACTCAAGGCGCCCAATCCAATAAAATCCTGACCTTAGGAGCGAGATCGAGGGCCTTACTGCCATTTCCATTGTGACTACAGCCATGGCACAGAGGAATGTTACAACCTCAAATAGATTGAAGACCTTATTCACTGGGGCTACCTCAGTAGATATATAAAAAATTCGCAAGAGCCTTCGCTCCACCCAAAGGGTCTAGTGGAGAAACAAATCGATGTCAATGTCGGTGGACCAGCTTCGGGAGGTGATAGCTCCTCAGCCCATAAAGCATATGCCTGAACTACGATGCAAAAGAGGCCTAGACATGAGCGCGACCTCGAGATCACCTTCAGGTCGGGGGAAGAGGAATATCCGAATCACGATGACACATTTGTAATCTCGGCTCGGATCGCAAACTCCCGAGTCAGAAGAATCATGGTCGATACATGAAGCTCGGTCGACATCCTATATTTCGATACAGGACCTCGTCCCCATAACTTCCACTTTGACAGGATTCATCGGAGAAGCAACTGCTCCCCTCAGTGTCATTACCCTCCCTGTGATCGTCAAGGAGGAGCCAAGGACCAAGACACTAATGGTCCCATTCATGGTCGTCAAGCTTCCCATGACATATAAAACGATCATCGGTCGTCCAACTCTCAACAAACTAAGGGTCGCCATCTCGACATATCATCGCACCATGAAGTTCCTGACGAGTGCCGGAGTAGGCGAAGCTAGGAGCAACTCTGGAGAATTAAGACAGTGCTACCTGGCGGCAACAACTCTCCCCAAAAAGACTAAAAACGAAGCCCCAGCTCCTAACCCTAGGGAACCTAATAAATCAGTCCCACGCCTCAAGCCTATAGAATAGGTGTTGGAGGTCCCCGTAGACCAGGGTAGTCCAGAGAAGATTGTCAAGGTCGGGTTGACACTTCCCGAAGACCAACGAATCCAGCTCATTGAGTTACTCGGGCAAAATGCCGACGTCTTTGCCTAGTCCCCAAACGATATATTGGGCATCCACTTAGAGATAGCCTAGCATCAACTCAACATACTCCCAGGGACTCGACCGATCTAGCAAAGACCCCATAAATTTACCCTTGACTGACAGAGGGCTATTGAAGAAGTAGACAGGTTATTAGATGCAGGCTTCATCGCGGAAGTGATAGAACCTCATAGGATTTTATCATGGATAGAGATGAAAATGGAGGGATAAACGATCACTTTAAGGGGTTTAGGCCTCCTAGATCACTTCGAGGGGATCTGACTCCTTGATCTCTATAGGGAATCGACCCTCCTAGAGTTTTACTTATTGGCTAAAACTCATACATCTTCATTGATTGATTCATAAAAGAGTTATAACATTATTTATAGGGCTCTACCAAGAGTCTCTCTAGGCTTTGACTCAAAGTCCCACTAAACTTGGACTCTTAACTAAGTGATTGACTCTGACTTCATCCTAACTGAAGATAAAAATCAACTCCAACCAACTCATAACTAACTCGATTGGGCTCACTCGACCCATAACTGACTTCGACTGAATAGACTAACATGACTCAGCTTGAATTAATTATGAATAGATGGACCCAACTTGGCTAGGGTCCTAACAGACTCGCCCACTTCAAATCAGCATTGTTCTCATGGTAAGCAGTATCAGATTCGAGAGCACTTCAACATTTTCCACGCATCACAACTCTTTGATCAATTAAGTAGGGTTTTTACTTGGTGTAAGCAATAGTTTGATCTTCTCGTGCAATTACCATTATAGTCTTCTGAAGAACCATTTTCATCTTATGACTAATGGTAGTATTATGTCTTCTATTGATGATCGCTACTTAGAAGTCTTCCTGGGGCATCAAAAAGAAATCAACAAGTAGTTATTTTACTTTTGAGCACCTGTTATCATAAATTATGATTCGTCCATTAGCAATCTTGTCTTCGAATTTGGTATAGCCTTCATGATCAGACTCCACATTGTCAATTTTTTATTCCTCAGTTAGTTCAATCATCAGAAGTTTGTCATAGCCTTCATGATCAGACTCCACATTGTCAATTTTTTATTCCTCTTTAGTTGGCCCGATCGTCAAAAGATACTCTTATTTGAGATCGATTATGTTGACCACTTTGCAGTCCTCCTTTATTGATTTTTCTTGTCCATAGAAGATTCTGTTTCGGTGAGTGTCTGCATTGATTTTTTCTTCATGCACGTTGGTGAATGATATAGTTGCTATTATGGTGCCGGGATGACAAGTTTTAACTTCGCACTGGATCTTGGGATTAAGTCCCTCAATAAATTTTCGCACAAATTGTATCTCGGACCAATCTTGGGTTTAGTTCGACAGGTGCTTAAATCTACTCTAGTACTTCTGTACTATAAAATTTTGACGAGCTGTCCATTAATATTGTATTCTAACAGTCCGAAGTGAATCAGGAACTCTCTCTTGAACTAACCCCACAAAGGGACTCCATGATAAGTCTTGTACAAATCATACCATTGGAATGTGTCACCTTTGAATTGAGTAGAAGCTATCTCCATCATGGATTCCTCTCGAGTCTTGTGAAAATGAAAAAACTTTTTAGCACAAGAGATACAACCGGTTGGGTCTCCATCTTCCCAACTGGGAAACTCCTTGCATAGGTATCTCGTGTCTTGCCCTTGATCATACTTTTCAGATTGACTTCTTCTGAATTCACGAAGGAGTTCTTATAATCCGTCTTCTATGCGGGCTTCAAAGTCTTTAAATCTTGCATCCGTCTGTGTTTGCTATTAGGATGAGGTCGTCGAGACTGCAACGGCCATGGCGACGGTGGCAGTGATGATGGATGGGATGCAGCCTTCGATCGCACGGCTGCACGACATCGACAATGGTAGTGGCAAAGGGCGTGAATGGAAGTGGCTTGGGCTGCAGTAGATGTGGGGAGAAACGTGGGGGAAGGTTGGGATTGAGTTGGCTGCTTGGGTTGCAGCGATAATAAAGGCGAGAAATCCCTACTGGGTGGGGCAGTAGTAGGGTTCGACGAGCGGTGGTTGTGCGTGGCCGAGGAAGGACAATGACGACCAGCAAGGAGAGGCAGCAGGGGCATCGGCTTTTGGGGCAGCTATTGCGGTAAGGGAGGAAGAAGGGGCAGTTGGAGCAGCAGCAGCGATAGGGGAAGACTGCATCAGAGGAGAGAAGGAGGTTGTGGGCAGCAGTTGCTGTAGAGGAGGGGCAGCGACCCTACAACGACGATGAACGGTGGACGCTAAAGAGGAAGGGAGGAATGACGGCTGAGGCTGCAATTGAAGAGGAGGAAGGCAGCAATGGCAAGCAGGGCAGCAACAACGGTGGTGGTGACTTGCGTGGGCCGTAGGGGGAGATGGGATGGCAGCAACAGCAAGGGAGGGAGAGGGTCTGGCGAGGGGAACTCGGTGGTAGAGGAGAGCAGCAGGGGAGTAGCGGGGTTCAGCGACAGTGGGGTTCGGCGAGGAAGAGGAAGCAGGGGAGAAGGCAGAGGAGGCAGCAGCGGAGGCAACGGGAAGCAACAATGGAGCGACCGCTGGCGACAGGTGGCAGCAGTGAGGGCTGGTAGCAATGGCGACACTGCCAGCAGAGGAGGAGAGGAAAAGATGGCCAGTGGCTGGGAAGAGAAGCGGTTATGGAAAGGAGCGACAGCAGGGGCATTGGGCATTGAGGATTGGGAGGAAGATGTAGCTGCATGAAGATAGTTGCAGCAAAAAGGGAGATGGCAGGGATGGCCGACGACGATAAAGAAGAGGGAGGAAGGCAACGATGAGGGTTGCCAGCAATTGCGACGCTGCCAGCAGAGGAGGAGATGGGCTACAGCAATAAAATGGCAGCAGTAGGAGGCTAGCGGTTGGTAGTGATGGAAAGGGGTTGAGGACGGTGTGGCCGCTACAGAGGAGGGGAGGAAGATGATGTGACCGGCTTCAATCTTCTTCTTTTTATTCTCTCTTTTTTTTTTCGATGATTTATCATGATAGTTGCAGCAAGGTGGTGGTGGCATTGAAAAATGAAGATGAAGAGAAGATGACAACAATGACGATGACGATGACGATGATAATACGGTGTAAATTATTATGGACAAAATGTAAACAAGGTGTTCGATGAAATGCTCATGTTTGTTTATATCCTTTGATTTTTGTACATTCTTTGTACAATAAGTAGTGGGCTTGCAGTAGGCTTGGCAGCCCTAGTTTGGTTAGCTTTCGTGGTTAGTTTCGGTTTGTAAATGATAGTTGTGTCAAGTAGGTTTTTATGAGAATTTTGATCTGTAATTGACAATTATCTTTTTTATGCAACCTCTCTAAGTTTGTAATATCCATGGGTGTAATTTGTATTAGCTTTATAAAGTCTTTGCTTGAGCAGTTGCTTGTGGATCATATTGAAATTGCTTCTTTTGGCCTATTTTCTCTTTTGTAAGTCCTAAGAGACCCTAGGAGATCTCAGGGAAGGTTGACCTTTGCGGATGGACACACATAGGTGCTGCACGACTTAAGCAAAATTAGCTAAGCCCGTGACATTGTGGTATCAGAGCGGGACAAGCACACGTAGAAACACTCACCATACAAATGTGGGGGACCTAGTTAGGCTGTATAGAGGACAGCTAGCACGCGTAATCGTTTGGTGGAAATAGACATTGAGATGTAGGGAAAGGAGTCGCTCAGAGGAGCGAGCATCCATGTTTGGCATTCAGTGGAATGACTAACCCTTTGCGCGAGAGGCACCACGAGGACAAGAAAGCAAAGAAGAATGCATAGCGCATAAAGATTGGGATGGCTAAGTTCGAGCTATAGCTCGATGTTGGCAACCAAACTTGATGGTGCTCAAGGCAAGCGGGGCGCTTGGTGAAAAATGAGACCGTGCAAAGTGGGAGGTGTTGTGCAACGACCGAAAGAGTTATGTAAAGCTCACAAAGTTGGGAGAAATGGTTAACTCGAAGGATGTAGTACTCATGCAAGGGCTTGTACATGGATGACGGAGTGTTCGTGGCCATCCCAAGGTGCAATCGGAACTCGACGCCATGAAGCATCAGAACTTTCTCTTCGGCATGGAAAGGATACGTCTGTAGGCGGCTAAAGTGTGCAACAAGTTCAGCACATTGCTAGACCTTAAAGGATCCGGTGGGAACTGTATTGGTGAAGAGTCATAATCTAGCAAGTGCATTTACGGGGGCAGAACAAGACACAAGTTGTTTAGAAAGACAGAGTAGTCCAAAGGGGATGATGGTCTCCGAAACTTCCAGTGGGAAGAATGTCAAGAGGAAAGTTGCTCCAACATGATAGATATCCAAGAGGGATAAATCCTAGTTCTCTAGAGGGAGAATCATGTGCAACGAACCACATATATTAAGGAAGAGTTCCTCAAGGCAATATCTCCATAAAGCTTAATGGACCGAGCGAGTGATGATGAGTCATCGCATGATCTTGAATGAGGTAATGCATTGGTGAATGCATTTTGAGATCAAGTGGGGGAGCAATCCAATGCAACATCATATAAAGGCACACTTAGTGTCAATATGAAAATCGAACTCAATGGAGGGCTGACCCGTGGAATGGTGGACATGAGGGCTACTATCAACTCAATGCAAATTGAGGAGCGAAGCGACTTGGGTGGAACTTGGTAAAGTATCCGAGCCGCATGAAAGGAGTTGACATAGAAGATGGAACATGGAGCAGAGGTACAAAGCTTTCCTTGGACAGAGGTCAAGGGCATGAACTCTTGTAGAGGCAAGAGTGAGATCATGTCGTTCCATGAGTTCTTTATTCTGATGGGGTGGACTTATCTTGCATGGTGCCAAATACGAAGGCAGCTTCGAGGCACATGTACCTTACCTCATATATACATTTGATAGAGTAACTAAGGTGATTCAACTTGTGAAGGCAAAGTTGGGTTCAGGAGACCTTAGCACACGGCAAGAGGACGTAGAGGCGGGTACTCTTGAAGAATATGTCATAGTGTTGCCATTCGAGTTGTCAGGAACAAGTGGTGCATAGGGAGATTGTGCTGGTAGGGGATAGAGGCCCAGGATCCAAACAATGGCGCATCAATTCTAGCGAAGTCAGGAGATTTCAGGAGCTACTAGGTGACGGACTGTCCTAGAGCTATGCTTCGTCCGAGTGTGACCTAAGAGTGAGTGAAAGAAGGTGAATTGCCAAAGGAGCGAACAAAAAATCAGAGATGGTGGAGGCCCTATGATGTGTTGGCAAAGGCCAAACATGGAGAAGTCGTAGTCCGAGTTCATCACACGAGAATCTGTATGCAATGGAGATGTCACCAGGAGGTGACATGGTGCAACAGATCGTAGTGGAATAGTTTGTGGCAATACAATACATGCGGACATGTCCTGTGAGGGACATGATCATGCGGAGGTATGAGCAGGAGCTACTGGGAGCTCCACTTTGGTGTACGACACAACAAGAAGGACTACGGATTCAAGGAGTGAATGTCATGGTACCTCAGAGGTAAGTCTTCATGTGTGCATCAGAGCTTGCATTGGATGAAAGCCTTAGTCATCAGCATATGGGGATTTTATACCATCGAGGAAGAAGTCCAAGTGCAAGTATTAGTGAGTCCCATGGAGGAGGACGTGATCATGTGAATGATCAGGAGCTGTTGGGAGCTCCACTTCGGTGAATAATGCAACAACAAGAAGAGTTATGGATTTAAGGAGTGAATGTCATGATATCGCAGAGACGGGTCTTCCATGTGTGCGCATCGAAGCTTGCATCAGATGAAAGTCTTGGTCATCAGCATATAGGGGTTGTGTACCACCGAGAGAAAAGTCAGATTGCAAGTACCAGTGAGTCCAATGGATGGGACTTGATCATACAAAGGTATGATCAGAGTGGTTGGAGAGTTAGACTGCTTCAGTGCTACATTCGTTTAAGGGAGCCCGACAAGTTAGAGGACAAGGCCGAGTAAGCAAACGTTACTACCAAGGAAGCTAAGGAGAACAAAATTGACACGAGCCCTGCAACAAGATGATGGAGGCCATGCATGAGAGTTACAATCTGTCTTTCCATCGACCAAGGAGAAATGCTAGGAGGACATAGTGGTGTTGAAGTAGGTGGTCGAAAGGGGCAAGGAAGCGACGACGAGCCCGGAGGGGCTCAGCTACCCAAAAGCAATAGCATCGGTTAGAAAGGAGGTGGATTCGGAGGAGTGCCACAGTACTGCAGAGGTGGATCTACCGATTGCGAAGGAAGAGATGTAGATGTAAAGCAATGGATAGTAGGGTCATAGGCTTGGTAGCGCCATGGTACCGTAGAGGCGGGACTTCCGTGAAGTCATCGATCCTTTGCTCTCATAGAGGGAGAGCATTGGTCGTAAAAAGGCCCGAGGAGGTGGAGAATACAGAGGCAAACTCTAAGTACCAAGACAGGGTGGAAGGGCAGAGGTCAAGAAACTTCATAAGCTTAGTATCGATGGGCTTCTCATCAAGATAGCCGAAAGTGAGGGACTTTGGGTTGATGCAGGAGTGCTCGACCAAGGAACGAAGTAGGCAGTACGAGGTACTATACACTTTTTACTCGGAGGAGTAGGCGACAAAGGTGATGGAGAAGATGATACAATCTTAGAGGTGAACAGGACTATCAAAGACTTACTCCAAGTTGGGGTAAACTTGTTACTCTTTTCGGGCAAAACTTCCTGTATTCTGAAAGTTTAGTGGGAAGACAAGTCACAATAGCTAACTCAACACAAGGAGTGCAAACACTTCAAGTGCTTCAGAAGTGTGAGCAAAGAGTGGGTGAATGTTAGTAACTAACTCGATGCATGAAGTACAAACTCGAGGAGGCAGGCGAAATCGAGTAGCTTATGCTTTCTCAACTCAAGAGAATGGGCAAAACTGAGTACACCAATTCTCTTAACTCGAGGATGTGAGTGAAGCCAAGTAACATTGTCTTCTCAACTCCTAAGAGAATGAGTGAAGTCGAGTATCCCAGTTCTCTTAATTATCCACCAGAAGAGCTCTGCATAAGTTTAGTAACCCTTTGAAGAAAGCTTATGGAAGACAATAGTTGTCAAATCCTCACCATTAGTGATCAATACTACTGAGAATATATTATCCACTTTATTTCCAAATTGAATGCCAATCGAAAGTGAGAGTGATGTGAACCTACTTGGAAGTGATAACTAAAAGTGGAAGAAGGATCAATGGACAAATATTATAGAGGGAGGACCTTAAAAACTTCAAAGTCTACGAGGCAATGCTCGTTAAAGCTCCAACAAGCATCCATCCAGTTTAAGCAATATGAGACTACTGAGATACTGGCGCATAACAAGGCAGGTCTTTTCCTTCATCAAAAGGATCCACGAGAGTCAACAAGGATCAACACAACTCAGCCAACCCCACAACAGCGTGAGTCACTGGCGAGTTAAAGCAGTATGGCGGATTAGAGTTCGATGACTCAACAACAACGATGGAGAGCGGCTGAGAGCCAAAGGGGCGTGGTGCAACTAAAGCAAAAGATTGAAGATTCAGCAAAATGCAAGGAGATGCAGCGTCTACAACGGCTTCGACGAGGACGTTGAAGGAATAAGTGGGGAAGAATGACACGGACAAAATGTAAATAAAGTGTTCGATGAAATGCACATGTTTGTCCATATCCTTCTTGTACATTCTTTGTATAGCAAGTAGTGGGCTTGCAGTAGGCTTGCCAGCCTTAGTTTGGTTAGCTTTTGTGGTTGATTTTGACTTGTAAATGATAGTTGTGTCATGTAGGCACTTGTGAAAATTTTAGTATGTAATGGACCATTATCCTTTGTGTGCAACCTCTCTGAGTTTGTAATGTCCATGGGTGTAATTTGTATTGGCTTTATAAAGTCTTTGCTTGAGCAGTTGCTTGTGGATCCCGTTGGAATTGTTTCTTCTGGCCCGTTTTCTCTTTTCTAAGTCCTAAGGGACCTTAGGAGATCTTAGGGAAGACTGACCTTTGCAAACGGATACACATGGGTGTCGCACAGCTTAAGCAAGATTATCTAAGCCCATGACAAAATGGCAAGGGAAGTAGGTGCAGAATCACAATAGGAACGTTGAGGATCGCTACTCTGATACCAATTGATAGAACCCCACAAGATTTTATCATGGATAAAGATATAAATGGGGGGATAAATGATCACTTCGAGGGGATCAAACCTCCTAGATCACTTCGAGGGGGTCTACCTCCTTGATCTCTATAGGGGATCGACCCTCCTAGAGTTTTGTCTATTGGCTAAAACTCATACATCTTCATTGATTGATTCAAAAAAGAGTTTACAACATTATTTATAGGGTTCTGCCAAGAGTCTCTCTAGGCTTTGACTAAGAGTCCCACTAAACTTGGACTCACAACTAAGTGATAGAGTCTTAACTAAAAATAATAACTGACTCCATCCTAACTGAAGATAAAAACCAACTCAAACCAACTCATAACTGACTCGATTGGGCTCACCAGACACATAAATAATTTTAACTAAACAGACTAATATGACTCAGCTTGAATTAATTATGAATAGATGGACCCGACTTCGCTAGGGTCCTAACAAGAAGTCAAGTACCTGACCTGGCTATCTAATGTAGTCTTCATTAAGAAAGCTAATGGAAGTTGGCGCATGTGTGTTGATTACACTGATCTCAACCGGGCCTACCCGAAGGACTGCTACCCTCTCCCAAGGATCGACTAATTAGTGGATGCCACCTCGGGCTACAAATTACTCGCCTTCATGGATGCATTTTTGGGTTACAACCATATCCAAATGGCTCCACAAGATCGAGAGAAAATATTGTTTATTACACATCAAGACACCTACTTCTATAAGGTGATGTGTTCGGGTTAAAGAACGCTGGGGCTACGTATCAAAGAATGGTTAGTCAACTGTTCAAAACTCAAGTCAGATGGAATGTTAAAATTTACGTGGACGACATGATCATCAAGAGCAAATTTGCCCGAGCCCACCTCTCAGATCTCGCCGACACGTTGCAGACCATCATGAAGTTCAGGATGAGACTTAACCCCACCAAGTGTGTATTCAGGGTGGCCTCGAGCAAATTTCTTGACTTCAGCATCCATCAACGAGGAATTGATGTGAATCCCAAGAAGGTTAAAGCAATCGTAGACATGCAGACCCCTTGAACGATAAAAGAGGTCCAGCGGCTCGCCAGAAGATTGGTCGCACTAAGCTGATTTATCTCTTGAGTAGGTGACAGGAGCCTACCTATCCTCTGGGCACTTAAGCAAGCAAAGGACTTCAGTTGGAGTCCCGACCACGAGCGAGCTTTCCAAGACCTCAAGAGTCACCTCGCCTGACTACCTCAACTCGCCTCGGTCATTATGGGGGAGCCACTCGAGCTGTACCTCGTTGCCTCGGAGCATGTAGTTAGCTCAGTCTTGGTTAAGCTTGACAAAAAAAGAACAACGGCCCGTGTACTATTCTAGTCATATTTTAAGCGGTCCCGAGGATCACTACCCCCCGATTGAGAAGATGGCGTTCGCTCTAGTCCTCGCCGCGAGGAAACTACGACCATATTTCCAAGCTCATACGATCAGGGTAATAACCAATCAACCCCTGCATGAAGTCATTTCTAAATTTGATGTCATAGGTCGGATGCTTAAATGGTCGGTGGAGCTCAATGAGTTCAACCTACAATATATCTCGAGGACAGTTGTCAAAGCCTAAGCAGTGATCGACTTTATCTTAGAATTAACCGCCTCGAATTCTCCACCCAGCTGAAGCTGACCTGGATGCTTCATGTCGATGGATCAGCAAATACAGTGAGAGGAGGGGTAGGACTCCTCCTGAAAGACCCCTCCGGACGAGTACATGAGCATGCCCTTTGGCTTGAGTTTAAAGCCACCAACAATGAAGCCAAATACGATGCACTCATATTCGGTTTGTGCCTGACAACCAAGCTCTAAGTTGAGTATTGAAGTTTTCACTAATTCTCAACCGGTCGTCGGCCAAGTCAGTGGAAATTTTGAAGCCTGAGAACCCAACATGACCAAATATCTAATCGAGGCACGCCGTCTCACCGACACGTTTAAACACTTCACCATTTCACAAATCCCACACACCAACAACTCCCAAGCGGACGCACTAGCGAAACTCTCCTCAACACGAATATCAGAAGAATGCCCACCAGAAATCGCCAGACTCCATAAACCAACTATTCACACGGCCGAATAACCACAACTGAAGCTAGCCATGACTGGATGGAGGAGATACTCCACTACAAAAGGGATGCAACACTACTGATCGACAAAGCGGTTGCTCGATGAGTCATGAGAATCGAGGCATGGTATTGTGAAATCAATGGATGCCTCTACCAAAGAGCCTTCAGCTGACAACTACTCCGTTGCTTATCACCAACCAAGGTTGAGACAGTGCTGGTCGAAGTCCATGAGGGAATATGTGGGGAACATATCGGAGGTCACACCTTAGCATTCAAAATCCTTCGCCTCAGGTATTATTGGTTGACCATGCACTGAGACGCTGTGGCCTACGTCCAAAAATGTGAGCATTGTCATAAACACGTGTGAATCCAACATCAACTGGCATTGCCTCTCTCCTCGACTATCTGTGGCCCTTAACACAGTGGGGAATGGATCTCCTCGGTCCTCGTTCCAACCTCAGGACAACGAAGATTCTTGATCGTCAGAGTTAATTACTTCACCAAGTGGGTAGAAGATGAGCCCTTGGCCTCGATCACTGAGAGACAAGTCAAGAGTTTCATTTGGAAAATATTATCATAAGATTCAGTATCCCGAGGACCATAATCACCGACAACGGGACCCAGTTTAACAACTCAAAGTTTAAGTCCTTCTGCCTCACCTATCAGATAAAGTTGAAATTCAATTAGGTCACCCATCCCGAAGCTAACGGATTAGCCAAAGTGACTAATCGAGCCATCCTCGAAGGGTTGAAGAGAAGGGTTGCTGGAGCGCAGGGCACTTGGGTTGAAAAGCTCCCAAGTATACTACGGGCACTGCGAACAACCCCGAAGACACTGACGAGAGAATCTCCCTACAGCCTAGCCTTCGGGACCGAAGCTATCCTACCACCCAAAGTGGTCTTTTCCACCCTCTGGGTTGAATACTTCGAGCCGAAAGCATTGGAAGTGGGCCTTAGAGAGAACCTTGACCTCATCGAAGAACTAAGGGTCAAGGCCCATTTACGGGCTCTTATGTTTCAGAAAGCTATCGCTCGACTCTACAATATACGAGTCTGATTGCGGCCAATCGGAGATGGTGACCTCGTCCTCAAAAAGGCTGAAGTTAGTAACCCAGGCCATACCCGAGTGAAGCTAGACTCGAACTGGGAAGGACCATATCGGGTCGTCCGCACCATCCAAGACAAGACATACATTATGTCGGTAATGGACGATCGAGTGCTTCCTCGGACATGGCATATATCGAACTTAAAGAAATTCTACGTCTAGTGTCAAGCCAGAATTGATCAAGTTGCGAACTCAATGTGAGGTTTACTTATAAAAAATGCCATTTATATTATTCAAAAGGAATTACAAAAGTAGTCAGGCAACCGATGATACTACAATGACAAGAAAGGTTGTAGTATGACAAACAAAATTACAAGGGACACCTAAGCTTCAAGAGGAGTGCTGTCATCGAAGGGTTGGGTCAGCTCCATCCTTACGTTGGCAGCCTTGGGCCACTCGACGAAGGGGTTTTCTTTAACAGCCAAGTCGGGTACTTCGCTTGAAAGCTCTCCAACGCCACTTGGTACACAAACTCATAAGTTACTTGCCCCATTTTCTCCTGCCCAGACTGGAATCCTCGGGAGGCTTTATACTCTGCCACAGCTTTGCCACCCTCTGCCTTCAATTCATACTACAACAGCTCAGCCCCTTTCGTCAACAAAAGGATCTCATCCTCTAGCCGACGGCGAGAATCCCGGACATCTTGCAACTTGTCACGGGCGAAGTCGGTCGCCAGTTCGAGGTCCCTGCGGTGTTGCTCGGATGCCTCGATGTAGCTTTAAGATGCTCCACTTCCAGGTGTAGCTCGGCAGCCTGCTTCTCTGCGGCTAGCATTACTTCCAGGCCAGATCTCATCTTTAGTTCTTTATTCGTGGCTCATAGTGCTGAGTTCCTTTCGCGCATCAGGCGGACCATCCAACCCGTGTCGTGAACATGATCGATGAGGGCACCAGTAAAATGAAGACCCTACCGAGGACAAAGTCAGAAATGCAAAACGTAAGAGCCAAACCTAGCCAAGGCACCTTAGAAGTCACATACCCAAATGGCCGACTTGGCAGCCTGGTCCATCAACTCCTCGAAGGAGCATTCATACAATTGCTTCACTAGGGAAGGATGTAGTGCTCCCCTCACGTACTCCACGATGACCAGTCCATTGGTCCATACCCGAGTCGAACTGGTGAGGTTCGGCCACCATGCCTTCAAAGGCTCCTCGGCTTTGAACCGCGGTAGTTTCAACATTTGCGTAGCGAAGCACCGATCCTTCCCTGCCCTGTCATCCACTTCACACAACTCTCGCAGGGTGAAGGGGCAACTAGAGGGCTCCATAGCTTCAGTTGACTCCTTCCCCTTATAGAGACAAGTCCTCTCGAAGCTTCCTCCAGCGGCAGTCATCGGCAGCTTTGAGACCGTCACCTTGCTCCTCTTCCTTGGTAGCTCCCCTCCCTCCATGCCGGGGTGCTTCTCAACCCCCGGATGGGGCGCTTCATGACCGTCTCGATGTGGACATCGGCAGTAGGCGGTGGTGCAGGTCAGCTCGAGGCGCGACCAATCGATTTCTTCACCCTTGTCAAGTTAAACATATCTGCAAGGCAAGAAAAGAGGTCAATCTACCTAACTCACATAAAGCGAAGAAAACAGCAAAGCGAGACATACCCCGAGGGGCAGGACTGAGCCCCACTTTGACCAATCATGTCTCGGTCATACCCTTCATGGCCCAAGAAGATGAAAGGATCACCTAGAGAATCCCGACCAGTTCAGACTCTTCACCTGAATGACTAGGGGCAGTGTGACTTACTGATCGAGCAGTCCACTCATACTGGAAGACCCACCCCCGATTGTGCGAGATAAAGAAAAATCTAGCCTTCCAACCTTTGTTGTTAGAAGGAGCCCCACTCACCCAAAATCTGCTTCGAGCAATCAAGTAATACCCAACTTGCCCCCGACATAAGCGAAAGCAGGCCCTGAATAGGTCTCAGGTCGGTACAATGCCCGACCCATGGCACTCCCCGAGGAATGCCACCATATAGTACCACGAGTTGAGTACCATCTATGAAGGTGAGATCCACCACCCGTTGAGGCAGGCCTCGATCTTTGGGTGGAGCGAAAATCAGAGCCCCACCTCGAGGGCTTCGATCGACAGACCGAAGCCATCCTAGAACACGTCGTAAGGACGTTGCCCGGGCAAGGAGAGATTTGGATTTCATACTCTGTGGGAATGCAAAAGTATTCCCTAACCTCGACCAACCGATGAACTGTCATGGTCAAGTCATTATTGTAACACGACTGCATGACCTCCAAGGCCTTCGAAACCTTAGAGTCAACCGAGTTTGCCCCCCAGACAACGAACTAACCACCTCAACCCTAGGGCTGCCCAAAGGGCGACCTATCACCTGGGGCCCCGGATTCACTACCTCGGTAGTGTCTGAGGTCTAAGTCACTGATTCGACCGATGAGATGGAAAAAGAAAGGGCGCAACTGCAAGAAGTCATCCCAGCTTGCTTGAGAAATGATTAGGGAGAAAGAAAGAGGACCGAAGATAAGGATTGAGGACTAGAGCCGAGAAGGAAGAATACAAATACAAAGAACCCGCACAGACCTGAAGGGGTATTTATATCAAAACCTCATCCCCGGCTTGATGCTTCACCTACCCGAAGCACATGACAGCTCGCTATCGATGCTTTGGGTGCCACACCCCATCAATATCAAAAAAAAAAAAAATGATGACGCGCCAGGTAGGAGACACGTCGAGCACCCGCCGTGTGCCATGTGGCCAGAAAATCCTGAAGTTGGGCAGCAAATCATAACGCATGTCGAGTCAATAATGGCGTCGAAAGAAAAATCTTACCTAACTTCTCAAACAGACCGATGGAACAGTTGACGTAGTAGGTACAACAAACAAGCAACACGAGAAAACTTCGTGCTCCTCCAGAAATGCCCAAGGCACCGCTCGACCGAGGCTCAACTCAGGGTGCAACTCTAGTGGGCTTTCAGTCTCGATTGCCTCCAGTGGGCTTTCAGTCTTGAGCGACATCCGAAAGGGCTTTCAGTCCCGAGCGACACCTAGACAGGCTCTCAGTCCCGAGCAACACCTAAATGGGCTTTCAATCTCAACCAAGGGCTCTCAGTCCCAAACACCTCCAAATGGGCTTTTAGTCCTAATTGTCTCCAGCGGGCTTTCAGTCCCAAGTGATATCTAGAAAGGCATTCAGTCCCGAGTGACACCTAGATGGGCTTTATGATGTTCCATGGGTTCTTCATTCTGATGGGGCAAACTCATTTTACATGGTGTCAAAGATGAAGGGAGCTTCGAGGCACATGCACCTTATCTCAGAGAAGCATTTGATAGAGGCACTAAAGTGATTCAACTTACGGAGGCGAAGTTGGGATCAGAAGGCCTTAGCACGATGCAAGAAGACACAGATGCGAATACTCTTGAAGAATATGCCATAGTACTACCATTTGTGTTGTCATGAAGAAAGTGGTGCGAAGCAACGATTGTGCTGGTGGGGGATAGAGGCCCAGGATCTAGACAATGGTGCACCAATTTTAGTGAAGTTTGGGAACTTTGAGAGCTCCTAGTGACGGACAATCCTAGAGCGATGCTTCGTCCAGGTGTGACCCGAGAGTGAGGGGGCGAAGGTGAATTACCAAAAGAGTGAACACAATTAGAGGTGGTGGAGGCCCTACGATGTGTTCGCAGAGGCTATACGTAGAGAGATAATAGTCCAAGTTCATCACATAAGAATCTGAATGCAATGGAGATGTCACCAAGAGGAGACATAGTACAGTAGATCATGGTGGAATAGTTCGCGGTAATACAACACATGCAGAGATGTCCCATGAGGGACATGATCATGCAGATGTATGATCAGGAGCTATTGGGAGCTCCACTTCGGTGAACTACACAACAGCAAGAAGAGTTATGGATTCAAGGAGTGAATGTCATGATACCGCAGTGGCGGGTCTTTCGTGTGTGTGCATCGAATCTTGCATCAGATGAAAGCCTTAGCCATCAGCATATAAGGGTTGTATACCACCGAGGGAGAAGTCAGATTGCAAGTACCAGTGAGTCGCATGGAGGGGACTTGATCATACAGAGGTATGATTGGAGTGACTAGAGAGTTGGACTAATTCAGTGCTTATACTCACTTAAGGGAGCCCGACAAGTCAGAGGACAAGGCCAAGTAAGTGAACATTGCTACCAAGGAAGCTAAGGAGAACAAAATCAACACAAGCCCTGCAATAAGATGACGAAGGCCATGCATGAGAGTTACAGTATGTCCTTCCATCGACCAGGAGAACTGCTAGGAGAACACAGAGGTGTTGAAGCAAGTGATCGAAAGGGGCAAGGAAGCGATGACGAGTCCAGAGGGGCTCAGCTACCTAAAAGCAAAGTGTCGATCAAAAAGGAGGTGGACTCGGAGGAGTGCCACAGTGTCGCAGAGGCGAACTTACCGATCACGAAGAAAGGGACGCAAATGTAATGCAACGGATAGTAGGGCCATGGGCTAGCAGCGCTATGATACTGTAGAGGCGGGACTTTCATGGAGTCATCAATCCCTTGCTCTCATGGAGGGAGAGCGTTGGTCATAAAAGATGTCGATGAGGTGCAGAATGCAGAGGCAAACTCTAAGTACCAAGATAGGACGGAAGGGTAGAGGCCAAGAAACTTTATAAGACCGGTGTCGATGAGCTTCTCATTAAGATAGCCAAAAGTGAGGGACTTCAGATTGATGCAGGAGTGCTCGACCAAGAAAGAAGTAGGCAGTATATGTTATTGTACCTTTTATACTCAGAGGAGAAGGCGACAAAGAAAATAGAGAAGATAGTAAAATCCCAGAGGTAACCATAACTATCAAAGACTTACTCCATGTTGAGAGACTCCAAGTTGGGGTAAACCTTTTTTTTACTTTTTTTGGGCAAAACTTATTGCATTATGGAAGTTCGATGGCAGTGGGAAGGCGAATCACATTAACTAACTCAATGCAAGAAGTGGAAATACTTCGAGTGCTTCGGACGTGTGAGCAAAGAGCAAGCGAAATGTTAGTAACTAGCTTGATGCATGAAGTATAATCTTGAGGAGGCAGGCGAAATCAAGTAACATTTGCCTTCTCAACTCAAGAGAGTGGGCGAAATCGAGTACCCCAATTTTCGTCTCTCGAGTAGACAAGCAAAATCAAGTAATCTTTACCTTATCAACTCAAAGAGAATTGATGAAACTTAGTACCCTGATTCTCTTATATATCCAGTAGAGGAGCTCTGCACAAGTTCAGTAACCCTTCGAGGAAAGCTTATGGAAGATAATAATTATCAAATCCTCACCATTGGTGATCAGTACTACTAAGAGTAGATTGTCCACTTCATTTCTCAATAAAATGCCAATCGATAGTGTGAGTGATGTGAACCTACTTGGCAGCGACAAGTAAAGTTGAAGAAGGATCAATGAACAAATCTTGTAGAGGAAGGACCTAAAAAACTTCAAAGTTTGCAAAGCGATGCTCGTTAAAGCTCCAACAAGCATCCATCCAGTTTAAGCAACATGAGACTATTGCAATACTGGCGTATAACAAAGGAATGTCTTTTCCTTCACCAGAAGGATCAGCAGAAATCAACAAGGATCATCACATCTCAGCCAACCTCACATAAGAGTCAGACATTAGCAAGTTAAAGCAGCATAGTTGATCAGAGTTCGACTACTCAACAACGGCGGCACAGTGCAGCTGAGAGCCAAGGGGCGTGTTGCAGCCAAAGCAGAAGATTGAAGATTCAACAAAAGGCAAGGAGATGCAGCGTCTACAGCGGCTTCAACGAAGACATTGAAGGAATAAGTGGGGAATAATGTCACGGACAAAAATATAAATAAGGCATTCGACGTAATGCTCATGTTTGTCCATGTCCTTCGGTTTTTGTACATTCATTGTATAGCAAGTAGCGGGCTTTCAGTAGGGTTGGCGACCCTAGTTTGGTTAGCTTTTGTGGCCGGTTTTTGCTTGTAAATGGGAGTTGTGTCATGTAGACACTTGTGGGGATTTCGGTCTGTAATGAACCTTAATCCTTGTGTGCAATCGTTCAGAGCTTGTAAAGTCCATGGTTGTAATTTGTATTGGCTATATAAAGTATTTTCTAAAGTGGTTGCTTGTGAATCTCGTGGGAAATGATTCCTCAAACCCATTTTCTCTTTTGTAGGTCCTAAGGGACCTTAGGAGGTTTTTAAGAGGTTGACCTTTGCAGACGGACACGCAAGGGTGCCGCACGACTTAGGGAAAGCCACATAAGTCCGTGACAACACGGGGTGAATGGTGTCGTGCTGACCCTTGTCCACGATATTAAATCCAGCAATATCATTGATGTAGCCTAATAGATTATATCTAAAGAGAAGATCGATGAATTATGTTCGGTAAGATATATAGTTGTTGACTTCATAGAGTTTAAAGGGGATTAGAGTTGCTGCACTGACATATGTAAGTCTTGTAAGTTAAGATGAATTATGATGAAAAAATAATAATTGAACCATTAGAGATGGAAGAAGATAGACATAGATAAGTCACTATCTATCGTTGAAGAGAGAGTTGGCACCATGCACCCAAAGGAGGTCAAGTAGAGTCCCGTTGGATAAAAATAAGATTAGATTAGAAGAGAATTTGTTGATCAAAAGAACAATTAGTTCAGATTAGTTGAGCAGTCCGCTATCATAGATCAATATTGCTATGAGTATTTATTGTCCAGTGAGCAGGAAAGAGTAAGAAGACGATCGATGGAGGAGAACGATCATTGAAAAAGCAAAACCACCGTCGAAGGAGAGAGGAGTCAGACGACTTTGGCTGTAGAAGTGGGTTAGGGACAGACCGCCTGTTGTGATATGAGGAGATGTTGGTGATGGCACCGAGAAGACTGACTGACTGACTGATGGAGGAGAGCCGGCGTGTGAGTGGTGCAGGCGGAGGGATGTTCGATCAATGGCAGCAAAGAGATGGTGACAGAAATATTATCATTCGGTGGCAATATCTAAGGTTGTGATTGCTAGCAGTAGATGTGGTAGCCAAGTGTTTGCTCTTCGACGAGGAGACGGAAGAAGCGTCAGTGAGAAGGAGTTGTTATTGTTTCTTTAGTGATGACAACAGAATACTGAGGAGAAAACCTTGCCTGGCAACAGAGAAGAGAAATTATTATAGTCGGAAGGAAAAGTGTTGCTTGAGGCAAGAATTAAAAAGTTTATAGTGAGAGGGATGATTTTATTTATTGAGATAATATCTATTTATATAGATTTTGAAGAAGAGAGGTTTTTTTTTTTTTTCTGTATTTAAATCCTCAAAATCATAGATTGATTGAGGATTAGAATATATAATAAGAATGCGACTTATCATTGATCTTCTGAAAAGGCCTGTGGGATTGGGGAAGATAGCCAAACTCATAAAAAAAATGAGGGAAAACAAAAAAATGATTCTTCAGAACCTATCAACTATGGAAACTGTTGTCATCTCTGATTTATTCTACTTGTTCCAATTTTGTGTGGCTTTTTTAGAAGACAGGTGCATGCAATAGGGAAGATGGTGTTAGGTTGATGGCTGGTGGGTTCTGAACATATCAAAATGGTCAACACCACCAAGAGGTAAGCTGCCTCTCTTAACTTCTTACGTGATCTACTCGATTGTGTAAAACTTGCCCATATCGGTGATCGATGCGGTCGATAGCTAATATTAATCTGTCATACCGATTTGATTCTGTGTGCACTGTTAGCTAAAATGCTCGACTTTGTACGGCATAAAATTGGCCCTTTTTGGTGCTGTGATGATAGCAGGAATTGGTCAACAAACGCCTTTGTTCTTGGCACAGGAGTTTATATCTGCTGCCCTTTTCTCCATGTTGCTTTGCGAGGCCTCAAGTGATTGATTACATACCACGATCCCTTTTTCAGCAATGCACATTATTGCTAGGTATTATATATATATATATATATATATATATATATGGTCACGTCATTTTTGCCGGACGAAGTTGATCAAACTGGCATCATTTGTGTTACGGTGCTTTGAGTTTTAAACGGGTTGCTGCGGGTATCTCGAGTGATTCCGTGAGGAAGGTTTACCACGACAAGTTGGGACTAAAGATTAATTCAAATAATTATAATTAAATTAAATAAATTAAAATTAAAATTAAAATTAAATTAAATTAAATAGATAAAGGTGAAACAATTTATTAGAATATAATATCTTTTGACTAATATAAATAGATTATATATTGAAATCCAATACATTATATATTGAAATCTTCTACTATTTTATTTTCTTTCTAGTAAATGTTCTTAATCATTTTTTTCTATCTAAAAATTATTAATTTTAGACTATTAAGAAAAAACTCTATTTATTTTATAAGGGTTGTGGAATTTTCTAAAGAATGATATTGATGAGTATGATCTACGATATCCTAATATTACTAAAGATCAAAAAGATCAAATTAATGAGAATATATAAAAAAATATGCAAGAGACTCTACATACTATAACAAGTAATATATGAGTTTCTATTTTTTTAAATCATGATGGCATCAATATCGATAAAAGTCTGAAAAATATTAAAAAGTGTGTTTGGAGGCACGAACACGATAAAAATTTCAAATCTTTAGATTCTATGACATAAATCAAAACTCTTATTGTTATGACATAAATCAAAACTCTATGACATAAATCAAAACTCTTATGGTTATGATTAAACTATAGTATAAAAAGTTTTATGGAGTTTATCTCCAAAAATTGTATATGATTTTTATTGTTATCATAGAAGCTAAAAATATAAGTATATTATTTGTTGATGAATTAATGGGCTTATCTATGAACACAAAGTTAATAAATCTTCAGATACAACTTCAACAAATAAAAATATATTAGAAGAAGGACCAAAATAAAAATTCAGAAACTATATCTCAAGGGAGAAATCAAAATGATAGAGGCCATGGATAGTTGGTGCTTGAGGTAGTGGACGAAGCCGATTAAATGAAGGTTATAGAAACTCTAATGAAGGTAATAAAGAAACATGTTGTTGCAAAAAAATTAGAAATATTGAAAAATATTATTAGTACAAAAACAAAAATCTAAATGTTCCTCTCTATTCTCACTATGAAAAATATAAACATCTTGAAAAATATTGTTAGAGTAAAAAATGAAATAGATTATCATGGAAAAAATAATAGTAAAAAATAAAAAAAAATATTTTATTTATATCATTTAATAAAGAATAGTATAGATTTGTTTAGTTTTTAGATAGTGGATGTTGGTTACAAGTACCCTACAAGCCAATCACGTGAGTAAAGACATGTGTGACACACTGCACGATCTTTTTTCTTATGATTATTATTGGCATATTCTCACATTATATTATCTGTTGCATATATATTATGATATCCTTGGTTCTGTGCAATGGTTGGATCATGATGAGATCACGATAATGAGATCGATTTACCTTTAAACATAGATCCTACATAATCCCAGTCATAGGTTACTCGAGAGGGACATCGAGATAACCGGATATAACAGTGTACTATATATATACTCATCCATATGATGGAGGTGGCTGGTCTCATAGCTACTTGTGTGGAGACACTAAGGATATAGTACATATGCTCATTGGAGAATGAGTTTACTAATTGATCCGCTTATAAAATACAGTATAGTTAATGATACCTAATGTCAGACAACGATTCCATAGTCCCAGTTGTATGTTTGGTCTTTAGACTTGAGACACCAAGAATGCCTTGTATGAGTACTTCTTTCTTTGACGTCGAACTTACATGTTTGAAAAGTTTCAAATCTGGTACAATCGGTTATTGGGATTGGTAGCCAACCTTACGAAGTCAATTGAGTGTAAATAAAGGATCATCTACTCTCGGAATCATGAGAGGAATATCTCATGTGTGCTTGCTCAGACAAATCCCTGGCCAGGGTCATTCAGATTGAGAGAGGAGTTCTCCGGGAGAATCCGATTAGAGTGAGTATTAGACAGATTTCATATGTGGCCTGATAGTATCATGTCCAATATACAGTCTCTAAGATATTAGTTGGATGAGAGACTATAGGTACACGATAACTGTGGACAGACATGTATGATGGATTCGATCACTTGTATCGTTTGGAGATTATGACGCAGTAGCCTAGTACATCCATAGTCGATGAGTCGAGTGAATTATTATGGGGATAATAATTCACTATATCAAACGGAGTTCTAATGGAAGCGACTCATGACCAACTCGGTATCAGGCCTAGAGGGTCATCCATATGGTGGATGCTTCAGCGAATAGAGGATTGGATAAAGATCCTATTAGCCCCTATTCTCATTAGATAAGACCCTGCACTAATAGGCTCATTGCACAGGCCCAATTAGGGGCTAAAGGGGATTATGATAGAATCCCAGAATGAGCTCTATAGATTTTGACCCTTGAGGGATCATTCCTTAGAACGCTGTAGGGGTTCCTCCCTCCTAGACTCAGCACAAGGTTGAAATAAAATAGATGATTACTTGATTTGAGAGGGGGGGTGGCTACATCTTTAAATATGGATCTAAACCCTAGCCTAAGGGGGTGCTTACCTAAGTAAAATTATCCCTTTGCCCCTCATATAGCTAACCTACCTTAATAGGAATAGGGGGTGGCTATGTTGGCTTTATAACCGACCTAAGCAAGGGAAAACCTTGGCCGACCAATCCAGTAAGGGAGGTGGTGGCCACTAAGCCCTAAGGGCTAATCTAAACCCTAGTCATACTCCTTTATAAGATAGGAGTGGCTTTATTACAATCTAGCAAGGTTTATTGACTACTTCTTAGGGAGATTAGGACTCAACCCTGTTGGAGTCCTATCAAACCCACCCTCTTAAAATCAGCTTTGTCCTCAAGGCTAAGGTTCCATGAACTTGGGAAACTGGGTCTTCAGCTCCTCATATGATTCATATGCTATTATCAACTGAACTTTAGCCTCCTCATCGGTTGGGTTGTTAGTTGGAAGGATTTGGGCTGAGTCATCTTCTTTAAATTTCCATTTCAGGTGGGATACCCGACGGATCAATTATACTCTTGATCTGGTGCGCAGATCTGATCTCCAGGTTAGGACCCCAATGTGGTCCCCAATTTTGCAAGGCCCAAAGAAATAGGGAGACCACTTCATTAAGGCTCGAATTTCCTACTGATCGGGCTGGAGGTGTAAGAAAACTCGATCTTCAATTTTTTGTCCATTCTAAAGTTTGTCGGGAGGCCATTTCTTCTTTGCATGTGCTGGCATGAGCATGAATTGTAATTCTTTTAGGCTTACTCCTCTTTCGTGCCATAGATCTATATCTAGCCAAATTTTAAATTTGGTAGCAATGAGTATCCCCTTTAAAAATCTCGTGTGAAGTGTAGGGGAAGCCTCGATGTGAATTAGGAGTCGACAATATTACATAAGGGTGACGCCGATCCCAACTCTGGATGTGTCTGCTCTAAGTACGAACACATTGCCACATTCAGGTAATGCTAGCATCGATATATATGACATCATGGTTGTGGGGGTCATGTGGATGCCTTTCTCCTATTCCTTCTTACGATCGTGGGCCGTGGATCCGATGTCATCATCAGGGAAGACTTTTAGCATCATGGTCCGCTCCTCGGTGAAGACGTGGAAGTAGCCCGAGATGAGGGAGCACTACATAAACCATAGCTGGTTCAGGTGAATATGGCACTTCAGGTAGAGCTTATCCCTGCAAACAAAGAGGTAAAGTTTTTGGAGATAAAGTGTCATTACAAGGGAAGGTTGTGGTCGAATGATTCGTATCTCCCGTGTATCCTAAACGAGCTTTTTAGCTTCGGTCCTCTGAAAATGTGGACAACAATATGGCCAAATATGTGCTGGTGGTTCCCCTTGTAAGACCAACATACAGGGGTCGTGTAGTCTGGTAGGAAGGAGTTGGCTCGATTCAGCGGATGTGCCTGAGATTTCAATGAGCTTCTCCAAGCATTGTGTCGAGATCATTTTTTCTTCATTCTCTCCTTTTCCACATAAGGTCACATGTTTTCTTTTGTCATTCATAAGGTCATTGGAGCTCCTAGTGTCGGCGAGGATGGTGATGGGCTGATGCTTGATGAAGCCATCAATGTCCAATATTTATGGTGGAGCATGAAAGTGCGGGCGACCAATTGTGGTTTTTCCTTCATATCCTTCTCCTCGGATTCGAGAGCTGTATCTTTGAGTTTGGGTTCTTTAGTGAGCTCAATCAATAGATGTCTCTTTTTTTTTACAATGGTGGTCTCGGCTCCACGGTTTATTACAATGCCAACATAGGCCCTTTGTCGATCTGTCACGAAACCCTTCTCTTGTTAACTTTTTCGACTGAGGTGACCGACTGGTGGTAGATGGGGCCGAGAGTCTCTGTGCTACTAGTTGTGCGACGGCTTTGGTCCTCCGAGCATTTTGGTTCAACCTATCTTTGTGTAGTCGTGCGAAGGAGATGGCTGCCTTAAGTGTGTATGGTTGTCACGCTTTAACTTCTTCTTGAATCTCTGACTTCAAGCCCTCAATGAAAGTCCTCAATATTTATTTTTCAGATCAATCCGAATTTGATTAGTTAACCTTTCAAACCTGATCTGATACTCTTGGATGGTAGAGGTTTGACGGATCTTCGTTAGTTCTTCTTCAAGGTTCTTGTAATTGATTGGTGCTAAAGGTTTATATGCTTTTGGTTGGGATGTGGCTCTTATGTTCTGAGCATCTTGATTGAGGTGCCCTTCTTAAAGTTGTACAAAAGAGATCGATGTCGTCAAGGTGTAGGGTTGCAATGTCTTATCCTCGCTTCTTATCTATCTCTAATGGATTCTTTTTGCAATCAGAATTTATTCCATGTTGTGATCTTCTTGGGCTTGATGATCGGTCCAATCCAAACTCCTTGAAGAGAGTGCATAATTTTGCATTCATATGCGTCTCGAAAGCCTCCAATTTAGCTTCGAATAAGCCTAACAATGTCATGACGTAAGGATCTCCAACCTGTCAAACAAACTGACTGAAGAGTATAGCTATAATTTTCAAGTTGAAGGCAGTGAATGGCAACAATGTCAGGATTGCGGAGGTGAAGTCTCCAAGTGGATGATGGTGGCCAAGGGTAACAGCGACGGTGGAAGAAGATGGCAGCAACAATGTCGGTTGTGGTCCTTCGATGATTCTGCAATGTCGTCGAGGCTATGATTTTTTAGGTAGCTGATATATGTCAGAAGATGGAAGCCAAGAGATCTGAGTCGAAAGGCAGAGTAGCGACGATGGAGGAAGAAGATGGCTGCAAGTGGCGTTGGTTACAGCATGGGTGCAGCTACAATAGCAGGAAGACGAGGTAGCGATGTACACGACTGTTGCAGAGGAGGGCAGTAAGAGTATGGAGTGAGAGATAGCTGCTGTTGTGTTCAATTTGTTGTTGGTCGTGATCAAGATAGTTGGTAGCGAATGATTGTTGCGGGCTGTGATGTAAATAGATTACAACGAAAGATTGCTGTTGGTAACTTTTTGCTGCAAGGATCACTGCTAGCCATGATCAAGGAGGATGGCAACAAGAGGTCACTATTGGCAGTGTTGGGTAGCGAAAGATGTGTGCTGCGGCTGAAGGGATAAGGGAGATTGGGCGGCTGAAAGGTTGGTGGACTAAAGGCTTCAGTTTTTTGGTACAGTTTGTGGTTATTTTGGGTACGATTTAGGGCTGCAGTTTTATGGAGTTTAGGCTACAAATTGGTATGGTTTTAGGGCTATGATAGTAATAAATGAAGGTTAGAGAAATATATTTTAGATATGGGATAGATGGCAGCAAAGATATGTGTATCGGTAAGGAAAGTTGGCTGAAAAGATAAGTGGATCGATAAGGAAGTTGGCTGCGGTTAGGGCTGATTGGGATGGCTGTTTGGCTGTGGTTTTGTTAGGGTTTTCTGGGGAGTAATAGTAGGAATTGAAGATAAGAGAGGGAGTCTCAAATCTAGAATAGATGGCAGTGAGATCTGATAAAATTTTGATGAAAGATTGCTACAGCATACACTGTACTGTCAAATAGAATTCCCGTTGAAGAAGCAGCAGTTTCTCAATGTTAATTCCAGTAAAAATCTGAGAAATTTATGGAGAATTTTAATATCAGAATCTCAGTTCAGATGGTAATAGTAGTAGTAATATGGATCAAGAAAAATTTCAGCAGTGTAATGGTAGAAAAATTGTTGCAAACAAGATCATAGAATTCTCATCGTAAAATTTCAGCACTACGTGATGAAGGATTACAGCACTATAAGTCCGGATCCAGAAGGAGTTTTTTCTAGATATTAGTCTTAGATGAAAGCTAAGATGATTTGTGAATTTGTTTAAAAATTTCAGCCAAAAAGGATAAACAAAAGTTTGGTTTCAAGATGCCAATAGGCAAAGGGCAGATTCTTCATCGTAAAAATTTCAGCACTACATGATGATGAAAGAAGGCACAATAAAATTGATTCCAGAAGGAATTTTTTTCAGAAATCAATCCCAGATGAAAGCTGAGTTGATCTATAGAATTGTGTGAAAATTTTGGCCAAAAAGGAGAAGAAATAACCCGTTTCAAAAGGCAAATATGCGGTTGAAAATTTCTGCAGTGTTTCACCTTTGCAACAACAATGACGTTTGCGACGAACGAAATTTACAACATATAAAATTTGGAGAAATTTTTCAATGTGTAAGGTAAAGGATCTTGCAGTATAAAGAGGCATGGGTGATAAAAATATACTAGATCTCCAGATCAAACGCAGGGGGCAGCGACAGATTGATTTGATTTACGGCTAGGGTGGAAGGTGGAGACGTGTGTCGCACTAATTGTGGGAATTGCTTGGGAAGGTGGAGGTGGCTGAGATGGCTACAGGGGTAGCAAAATTGCTACTCTAATACCATATGATAGAACCCCAGAAGGAGCTCTATAAATTTTGACCCTTGAGGGGGATCAACCCTTGGAACGCTATAGGGGTTCCTCCCTCCTAGACTTGGTACAAGGCTAAAATAAAATAGATGATTGCTTGATTTGAGGGGGGGGGGGGGGGGGCGGGGGGGTGGGCGGTTACATCTTTAAATAAAGATCAAAACCCTAGCCTAAGGGGGTACTTGCCTAAGTAAAATTATCCCTCTGCCCCTCCTATAGCCGACCTGCCTTAATATGAATAGGGGCGGCTAGGTTGGCTCTATAGCCGACCTAAGCAGGGGGAAATCCTGGCCGACCAACCCAGTAAGGGAGATGATGGCTACTAAGCCCTAAGGGTTGATCTAAACCCTAGCCATACTCCTTTATAAGATAGGAGCGACTTTATTACAATCTAGCAGAGTTTTATTGACTACTTCTTAAGGAGATTAAGACTCAATCCTGCTGGAGTCCTATCAGATTATTGGATAGAGATCCAATAATGCAAGGTTAGTGGGTATTGAACATGGTATGACTTGGTTGAGCAGTTGAGAGCATATTAATCGAATTAGACTCATCTTATAACGATAGTGATGACTTAACTGAACTTCATGGTTGATCAAGCAATCATGACCATGATGATTCATAGGCCAAACATGATGAGAATCACAAGAAGTTGTGATTGATAAGAGTTGTCTACCTTTCAGGCTTAGTATAATTAGTCGAGTCACTCAAGGTTGCACTAAGATGCCTATTGCATCCTGATCCCCACTAGGAGTCTACCGAAGACTTTCATCTCACGTGTCGTTTCGCTAAGAAAATAGTTAGAGCACATTAAGATAAAAATCCATATATTAATTAGTTTTTTTAAAAAATCTGCATGTTATTTATTTGTGTTATATCTTATTTGTCGTTTGCAAACCCTCTTCGTGGCATACTTGATGCCAACCGTCTCACTGGTCCAAACTAAACAATTTGGCTTCACAATTTGAGAATTATTCTCATGGAGGAGAAAATCGTATATGTCCTTAACATGATTGTACTCATATCGAAGGAAAGGACAAGCGAGGATAAGATTACTCGCTTTGTGAAGTATAAAGATAATCCTAGAGGATAACTTGTGTGTTGATCTTATACTTCAGTCCCTACCAGATTCTTTTTCATAGTTCATTATTAACTTTAATATGAATAAGTTTGAGGTGACTCTACCTGAGCTCCTTAATATGTTGAGGGAAGCTTAGAGCACTATCAATAAAGAGAAGCTAGTTCTCTATATTGGTGAGACCAATAAGAAAATGAAGGTCATTAAAACCCTTATGAAAGGCAAGGGCAAAGAAAGATCGGGTAAGACAAAGGTTGTCAAGAATTACCCAGCAAATGATAAAGGACAATACTTCCACTACGGCCAAGATGAGCACTAGAATAGGAATTGTAAGGATTACCTTGCAGATAATGCAAAGCAGAAGCTTCAAGTATATTCATGATCAGTCTCCACTTATCAATTTTTCATGATAACACATGGGTATTAGATATCGAAAGTGATTATCATATTTGCAATTCATTGCAGGTTCTGGCAAGACTTAGGAAATTGGTCAAAGATGGGCAATGAAGTAAGAGTTATTACAGTTGTCATTGGGAGGTCACCCTACATTTACATGGTGGAGCTATTATTGTATTGGATGCATGTTATTTTGTTCCCTCTATTATCAAAAATATTATTTTAATCTCTTATTTTATAATTAGTAGATATAAATTAGTTTTTGAAAATAATAGTTATTCAATAATTGTATATGATTATATCATCACTAGAGGGACCCTGATAAATGGCTTATATGTGTTAGACACTTTCTCCATACATCATAAATATAAATACGTTTAAGAGGAAAAGAGATGAGGTGAACAATGCATACCTGTGATATTGTAGGGTATGTCATATACATGAGGGAATGATTCAAAGGTCGCTATAAGATGGATACTTAGATCCATTTGACTATGAGCCGTATACAACTTGCAAATCTTGCCTTCGTAGGAAGATGACCAACTCTCTACTTAGTGGAACTAGAGAGAGAGCCACTGAGTTATTGGAACTCGTACATAGTGATGTATGTGATCTCATGTCAACTCAAGCTATAGGTGGTTACTCATACTTCATTACATTCACTGATGATTTCTCTAGGTATGGACACGTGTACTTGAGAAAGAACAAGTCTGAGGCCTTTGAGAAATTCAGGGAATATAAGAATGAAGTAGAGAACTAGATTGGAAAGAGTATTAAGACTCTTCAATCAGATCGAGGAGGAGAGTACCTGAGTATAGAGTTTACCCATTTCCTAAGGGACTATGGGATTTTATCCTAATGGACACCTCCATATACACCTTAGCTCAATGGTGTATCAGAAAGGAGGAATCATGTGCTATTAGATATGGTGTAGTCCATGATGAGTTTTGTTGACCTACTCATCTCATTCTGGGGATATGCACTAGTGACCATAGCTTACCATATGAACAGAGTTCCATCAAAGTCAGTAGTATCTACACCATATGCGATATGAAAATGAAAAAAGTTCGATCTTAAGGTGGTTAAGATTTGGGCTTGTCCTGCCTACATTAGAAGATATAACCCCGATAAGTTAGAATCAAGGATGGAATGGTGCATGTTTGTGGGATACCCTAAAAAGACTTTATGGTACTATTTCTATTATCCCGAGGACCGAAAGGTCTTTGTTGCCAAAAGAGCTGTATTTTTTTAGAAGGAACACATTCTTGGTGGAAACAATGAGAGTGAAATAGAGTTGAGCGAGGTTGAGTCTGCTCAGGTACCTAGCACACAAGTTATAACTTTGCGTAAGTCTAATAGAGTATCTCACCCTCCTGAAAGATATATGGGACTCAGGATGTTGATCCTTAAACCCATGAGGAGGCTATTATAAGTATAAACTCCGAGAAGTGGTAAGAAGCCATAAATTCTAAGATAGATTCTATATACTCTAACAAGGTTTGGAACCTTATGGATGCACCTGAGGGTATTATACCAATCGGCTGCAAATGGATCTTCAATAAGAATATCGGAGTGGATGGAAAGATAGAGACCTATAAAGAAAGGCTGGTAGCTGAAGGATATCGTCAAAGGCAAGGAGTTGACTATGACGAAACCTTTTCACCTGTAGTCATGCTTAAATCTATCAGAATTCTTTTGGCCATTGCAGTATACTATGACTATGAGATCTGGCAGATGAATGTGAAAACGATATTCCTCAATGGCGACCTCGAGGAGGAGGTATATATGATATAGCCAAAGGGATTTTTATCCAGAGGGAGTCCAGATAAAATGTGCAAGTTGCTCAAGTCCATTTATGGATTGAAGCAAGCTTCTGAAGTTGGAACATAAGATTTGATGAGATGATCATATCTTGACTTCATTAAGAATGAATATTAGCCTTATGTACATATGAAGGTAAGTGGGAGCGTTATCACCTTTTTTTGCTATATGTGGATGACATCCTAATTATTAGGAATGATGTAGGAATGCTCTCTATAGTAAAGGTTTGGCTATCTAGAAACGTCTTCATGAAAGACTTAAGGAAAACATCGTATATTTTAGGAATCCTGATATATAGAGATAGATCCAAGATGATTCTTGGCTTATCCCAGTCCAGGTACATAGACTCTATTGTCAAAAGGTTTGGCATGGAGAATTCCAAGAGATGTCTCATACCGATGAGATATAAAATATCACTTTCTAGGTCCTCATAGACTCCTGAAGAAAAGGCATACATAGATAAGATATCTTATACCTTAGCGATAGGGTCTATCATGTATGATATGTTATGTACCAGGCCTGATATAGCACATGTTCTGAGTATCACGAGCATGTATCAGGCGGATCCAGGTTTAGAATATTGGAAGGCAATAAAGCGTATCCTTAAATACTTAAAATTAACTAAGAATCTTTTACTAGTATATGAAGAAGGTAGCCTCATAGTTAAGGTATATAGGGACTCGAGTTTTCAGTCCGACATTAATGATAGCAAGTCAAACTCAGGGTATATTTTCACCCTGAATTAAGGAGCAGTAAGCTGGAAGAGTTCCAAACAAGATGCTACTACTGACTCGACCATAGAGGTAGAATTCATTGTTGTAGCAAAAATAGCAAAAGGAATGTGTGTGGATGAAGAAGTTCATCATGATTTGGGAGTCATGCCAAGCAATGTGGAGTCCATTCTCATATACTACGATAATGACAAGGCGATAGCTTTAGCAAGGGAACTTAGATCTCATCAGAATTGTTCTAAAGAGGTTCCACTTAATTAGAGAGATCATAGCCCGTAAAGATATAACAATAAAAAGAGTTTCATCCGAAGATAACATTGCAGATCCACTAATAAAGCCATTGGCTCATATTGTATTTGAGCATCATAGGGGTCTGATGAGGATCATATATATAGGTGATTAATTTTAGGTCAAGTGGGAGATTGCTGGTTACAGGTGCCCTGCAAGCCAATCACGTGAGTGATATCACATGTGACACACTACGCGATTTTTTTGCTTATGATTATTATTGACATATTCTCACATTATATTATCTATTGTGTGTGTGTTTATATATATATATATATATATATATATATATATATATATATATATACTGTGATGGCTTTGTTTCTGTGCAATATGAATCAAATTATGATGAGATAATAATAATGAGATCGATTCGCCTTTAAACACATATCCTAAATAATCTTAGTCATAGCTTACTCGAGAGGGACATTGATATAACCGAATAGACCGGTGTACTATATACCCATCCATATAATGGAGGTGGTTGGTCTCATAGCCACTTGTGTGGAGACACTAAGGATATAGTACAGGTGCTCATTAGAGAATGAGTTCACTGATTGATCTGCTTATGAAATATTATATAGTTAATAATGCTTAATGTCAGACAGTGATTCATAGTCTTAGTTGTGTGTCTGGTCCTTAGACTTGAGACACCAAAGATGTCTATATGAGTACTCCTTTATTTGACATCGTACTTATTGGTTTGGAAAGTTTCATATCTGGTACAATTGGTTATTTGGATTGATAGTCAATCTTATGAAGATAATTGAGTGTCAATAAAGGATCATTCATTCTCAGTGTCACGAGAGGAATATCCCATGTGTGTTTGCTCAAACAAATCGATTAGAGCGAGTCTCAAACGAATTCCATATGTGGCTTGATAGTACCATGTCTAGTATATAGTCTCTGGGATATTAGTCGGATGAGGGACTATAGATACATGGTAACTGTGGACAAGCAGATCCGATGGATTCGATCCCTTGTACTGTTTTGGGACTATGGCGTAGTGGCCTAGTACGTCCATAGTCGATGAGTGGAGTGAATTATTATGGGGATAATAATTCACTATATCAGAGTAAGTTCTCATGGGAGCGACTCACGGCCAGCTCGATATCGGGCCTTGAGGGTCATACACATATGGTAGATGCTTCAACGAATAGAGGATTGGATAGAGATCCAATTAGCCCATATTCTCATTAGATGAGACCTTGCACTGATGGGCTCCATACACAGGCCCAATTAGAGGCCAAAGGTGATTATTGGATAGAGATCCAATAATACAAGTTTAGTGGATAATTGGATGAAGATCCAATACCCACTAAGGCAGGACCCCTAGGGTTTTTGGTGGCTCTCTATAAATAAGAAGGGAGACTTATGGTTGATAGGCTGTAGCTTTGGCCACCCCCTCATATTCTCCTCCCTCCCTTTGCGCAAGAGTTGCGAGACCTAAGATTGCAATTGAAGGAGTAACGTTATAGTGGTCTATCATATGGTATCACTAAGAGAGGATGACGCTTGACATTTTTCATCATCTCCATCCGGATCTACAAAACAGGGATATACGATCTCCCTATGTAATCAATCTCTCACGTATCATAGTTTTTTTTTTATTTTTACGACTTTTTCATGACCCAATCTTTTGCATGACGATTTGATCTGCATGAAAAACATATTTTGTTTTGATCTTCGGCTGCGCATGTGATGTTCCCGCTTGGTTTCCCAACAATGGATGCAATAACCATATGATAGAGAATAAAAAACTTATTTTAAAGACTTGATGATTCAATCATATCTAAGTGTAGATTGAAAATGATAATAAGGTTCAAGTGAAAGAAAAATGAATAATCATTGTGAACATCAAATCTAGTAAAAAATTTATTAATATGTGATATTTATTCCTGATTTCAGATAAAATCTAATTAGTATATGACAACAAATGAGATAAAGATTAATACTACTTTTTATGATGATAAAAAATTAATAAATTGATAGCAAGTATAAGGATGATAAAAAATAAAGTATCTTTAACTTTTTTCAAATTTTTTTTCTTACATGTACTCATCGCTACTATTAATAATGAATCAATATTATAGTGTAAAAACTATGATCATCTAAACAACCATCACATGACGGTTATGAGGTGAAATACCATGACACAGGTCATGACAAGTAGAAAACTATAATTGATGAGACTGGATGGAGAGGTCATGACAAGTGAAAAACTATAATTGATGAGACACATATATAGGATGGAGTCATAAACTCTGATGATAACAAGCTTATAATCGAGAAGAGAGTAAGGATAACGAGGAAGGTGAAATTAATGATAAAAAAAAAATATAAGGAGTTGACTCTAGGAAAATACGAAAAGATTAAAAAAGATAAATGATTAGCCTTACTTGAAAATTGGTTTGAGAAGAGAAAGATCTAAAGTGATAAGGAGTTGTAGTCTATGCAGCAACTATCTTAAAAAAAAAATAATCATATCTTTGTAAAGTTAGATTTGACAAGGATTCAAGGAAAAAATAAGGAAAACTTTAATTGTGATGAATAAAATAAAAAAATATTGATCAATAATAAGTTACTAAAGGTAACTAAAACAATTCTTAAATACATCAATAAAACTTTTAAATATGATATCCGTTATGAGCGAGTAAAAGATTTGAAGTTATGTTTTTATATTGATAGTGAATAGACTGATTGTATAGGTGATAAAAAAACATATTTAGAGATTTATACTTAGCCTTGGGTTAAGTATGATTTGATGGACAATAAAAAAAGTAAAAATGTATTAGTCTCGTAAGGTTTAAGGCAAAGTATATCACAGCTACAAATATAATATATCAAATAATTTCAGTTGTAAGAATTCTAATAGATCTCTAAGAAGCTTATAAATATCTTTACAAAAGCTTTAACAAAAAAAAAAGGTTTTTCAAAGAAAATTATAATCATTTTGAATTAAGGAGATGGATAAAATTAATCCTAGAATTAGATAAAATAAAAGCTAAAAAATTTAGATTAAAATAAATTGATGAGTGTGAAATGATTTATTAGGATATAATATTTCTTATTATTTTTTAAAAAATATATTTTATCTTTTGACTAATATAAATAGATGATTTTGAATCTAATATAATCAATATAATGTAATGTTTTAACCAGTATAATAAATCTGATCGAAAGTATCTTTTGTTATAATTTGCTCTTCTTTCTCTCGAGTTCCGCAAAAAGCCAACATGGCGCTGCTGAAGCCCGAGTGGTTTGCAAAGAAAGGGCGGCAGCTATGGAGACGAGCGAGACAAGGCTGATGGTGTCGTTCTCTCTTACCTGCCCCCACCAAGCCAATACCTCTCACAACCCAACACACATGTTTAGGATATAAGGAAATCATATAATTGTAAGAACCACTCATACTTTGTTATCCTTTGCACTTTGTAACCCTATTGTAATGTTGTTCATTTGTTTTTTTTTTTTTCCTTGTCATATAATTTCTCTGTAATGACTAGTGTGGATCTTATCATATACGGATCGTCCTGAGATTATGGGCATGACAAGATCATCTTTTACTCCTATATCTTATCATCGTTATGGTAAAAAGTCTCAAGGATGAACAACCATATGTTTTCCCATATTTCACCATATTTATTCAACCAGCATCATCACAATAGGTATGTGACCACTTGCATGGCATGAACACGGTACATATCTGACTTCTTTCAACCCAACTTCATGATGCAACTCTGAACTCCACCGCACAGTCAACTCACATCAGAAGACGCTGGACCCGAAGAGTCTCATGAGCCCATAGGTCACAGCCATGGCCAACCATCCCCCTGCCACCACTCTAAAACACGACCTCCCCACTGGAGCTCGGCCTAGCGCCGCCCCGACGCACCCGAAGACCACCAGCCCAGCACTAGTCGCCGCCGCCGCCACCCCCAACCTCACCCTATAGTTGCTTATAAACCCAGCCGCCAGCAGCGGCACCACCGCCCCCAGCGAGAACGCCAGCGCCGATGCCGCCGCAGCCTGCAGCGGGCTCGGCAGCCGCTCTCCACCTGCCCCGTCGCTGCTCTCCCCCTCACCCTTCGTCTGCTGCGCCCTCTTCCGCTGCGACACCTCTATATCCAGCTGCGAGTACACGGAGACGAACTCTCCTATGGCCATGCTGCATGCACCGGCGACGAGTCCCGCGAAGCCGGAGACGATCATGGCTTTGGCGTCACCCTTCACGGCCCCGACTCCCATCATGAGCGAAGCAGTGGAGATGAGCCCGTCGTTGGCCCCGAGTACGGCGGCACGCAGCCACTGCGCTCTCTGCGAGTAGTCGTTCTCCTCGACGTGAGGCACTTGGCTTTCGATGCCATCAACGGAAAGCTTGGTTCTGTCGAGAGCCATGGGAAGAAGTGCAAGTGTAGATACAGAGAAAGAGAGTATAGCGTGGTGCACACACGCCACAGGTAGGAGGGCTTTATAGTGGATGATGGTGGTGGGACAGAGATAGAGAGAAGGGTGTCTCCATACGGCAGGATAGCAACTAATAAATGACACTGTTCTTAAAGTTCATGTAAAGAGTCGTGCGTAGCAATTACGTGTTCTCTCACGAGAAGTTGGGTAGGTAGAAGAAGAACAAGATAACCTAACCATTCTACTAAGAAGTATTGTAGTTCTTCATGGACAAGCATATACAGTTGAAGAATTCCCCAGGTTTCAGGTTGCCATCGGAGACCCACTCCCAGAGGATTACTTTGAAACATCAATAGATTCCATTGGAGAAAGAGTGGCTCTGTCAATCTTAGTTAAACAATGTTTACGAAAGTTCCAGGAAATGACCAAATCTATTGTTTACAGAAAAGCTTCATTCTTTTCCTTTTCTCCGGGGATATGTATGAAACCAGACTTACGTCTTCCTCATTCCTTTTCGAGTGTTTTAAGTATTTATTCTTAATTTCCTGAGAAACAATGGCATATCTCCATCTCCAAGTGATACGGGAGGCGTTAGAATATGCATATATTGCTCATGAGGATTGATGAATAGATGAGCACCAGAGATAAAACAATAATGTCAGCAAAATAATGGGAAGGAAGCATGCATTCCACACGACAGCCCATTGCCAGCCACCCCACTCATCTGTTGTGTCGACCAGCCATGGCCATTATAGAAGAGGGCTCTCACTAATGTTTTTATATTGTTCCTCTTCTTTTCTCTCAGGCTGTCGAGGTAGGTTTCCTGTCTCCATCTGCTGCTCTGGGTGGAGTCTCCTCGACTAATTGTTTTGTCTCACTAATCATGTTTACTGCATACCTTTTACGCTGGTCGTGTATTTGTTTATGTGATGCCTTTGCCCTTTGGAGTGGCTCAGGGGGCATTCACGTAATGTTGAGCTGCTAATCCAAGGTTGGAGATCCCTTCTTATTAGGTCGGATGGATTCCAACCATCATATCACGAAACTTGAGCTTCAGGTATATGGAGATGTATTCCCTCCCTGAAACCAAGTGAAGTCAAACAGCCAAAATGAATTAGCTTACACTGTGTTCACCGTTTTGGGTGATGATGATTAGGAATCATCTGTCCATTGCACAAACCTCTTTATCGATAAAGACCACCACACCGCTATTATTAGGGTTTTTCAAAAAAAAAAAACATGTGAGTTTTTTATCCTGGTTCGGTTTTAATCAGAATTGAACCGGAATTGAATTGGACCAGATCAGAATCGAATTGGAACCGACGATTTGGTTCCGATTCCTCGGTTTAAAAAAAAAGAAAAAAAAATCAAAATTGACGATTGATTATGATTACGGAACCGTAATCTTAAATTATTTATATAATTTAAAAAATATTCTTTTTATATTTTTAATTTTTTAATAAAAATAATAATAATAGAATTGGATGTTTCGATTCCTAGTTTTAAAGAACTGAAATCACTAGTTTCAAAACCATGATCAAGCCCTATGTGCTTGTCTGGTGTCCATGTAATTGGTAAACTTTTATATTAACATGTGGTGATCTATAATTTGACTACAATATATATATATATATTTTAAAAAAATTATTATATCATATGACGTACATGATGTTCATACATGAACTCAAACGTAAGTCCTATCACTTAAGTAGCATTACACTAACTAATTGAGAAGTCTCCCCAATAAAACCTTTTTTTTTTTTTTTTAGTTTTTCACTTTTCAAGCCTATGTTCCCTTAACTTCCTCCTAAATTTTTTTTCTGATTCATTTACGCAATTGGTGCTCAAATGTCATTTTAATTCTTTGATAGCTTTTTTCTATTTGTTTAGTTGAAATATTCTCGATTTATACGAAATACACTTTGGTCAATGATTACGTATCTTATTAACTCTCTATTTAATTCCATTCTAGTTGTGATCAGAGATTAAAATTTTTTGTTGCTGCTATAACAAATATTAGCCCTCGGATAGAATCTTGTTGTCCCATCACTAACTTCAAGCTTTCTCATTTTTAACCGTCCATTTATTGCCATTTGAGATTGCAAGCGTCATTTTATTATCCCCACCGCTTCTCATTTCATCGAACGGGTTACGCGCAAATTTAGGGAACTCGTGTCCGACCTAGATTTATCATGTTGATCGAACGCTTCGAGACATGTCGTTGGTGGTTGAGCACTAAAACAGCATGTTCTGCTCGTCCGGTGGCATTGCGTAGGTCATGACTTGGTCTGGAAGGAAGCAGCTTTGTGGGTGGGGAGGAACCAGAGCGTGAGCATGGATTTTGAGCAACAACACGGCGCAGCATCTCAGTGTTGGCATGATTTGATTCTTCGGTCGTCCCGCAGCCGGAGTTGGAACTTCCTTTTCATCCGTGATGAACCTGCAGAGGATTACCAATCTCCTCGGTGTCTGTTCCAAAGGTTCGACTTTGAAGGGGGGGATTCAGCTCCATGGGGCCGCGATTAAGATGGGCTTCGCTTCCGATCTGGTTCTGAACAATTATTTAGTAGACATGTATGGGAAATGTGGTCGGATGGATTTGGGCAGTGCGGTGTTTGATGGAATGTCTGAGAGAAACGTGGTGACTTGGACCGCCCTTATGGTTGGGTTTCTGCAACAGGGTGATGCCGAGGAGTGCCTAAGATTGTTCAGCGATATGGGATTTTTTGGTGTGAGGCCGAATGAGTTCACGCTGTCGACAAGTTTGAAAGCTTGTGGTTTGCGAGGGATTGCCGAAATTGGGATTCAGATCCACGGAATCTGTGTTAAAGCTGGATTTGACCAGCACCCGGTGGTGGCCAATTCAACCATTTTTATGTATTCTAAAGGTGGAAAAATCACTGATGCCAAGCAAATCTTTGATAGATTTCCACTAAAGAATCTTGTTACCTGGAACACAATGATTGCAGGTTACGCCCATGGAATCCATGGCAGTAATGCATTCCTTTTGTTTCGAGAGATGCAAGAACAAGGGGTAACGCCTGATGAATATACCTTTGCAAGCTTATTAAAAGCTTGCACTTGTCTTGGAGTGCTTAGGGAAGGAACTCAAATCCATGCTTCATTAATTACATCAGGCATTTCTGATTCAAACAATGCAATTCTTTCAGGTGCTCTCATCGATCTCTATGCCAAATGCAGAAATTTACATGAAGCAAGGAAAGTCTTTGAAAAGACCTTGCAGAAGAATGTAATATTATGGACGACTTTAATTGTTGGGTATGCTCAAGATGGTCTTGTGAAAGAAACCATGGATTTGTTTCATCAGTTTTGGAGCTCTGGCAGGCGCATTGATGGTCACATACTGTCCAGCATGATTGGTGTCTTTGCCGATTTCGCTTTAATTGAGCAGGGAAGGCAAGTTCATTCCTATACAGTGAAACATCCATCAGGATCAGATGTATCAGTAGCAAACTCTCTCATTGATATGTACCTCAAATGTGGGCTGACAGAAGAAGCAGAAAGGCATTTCAGAGGGATGGAAGCTAAGAATGTGGTATCTTGGACTGCAATGATAAATGGCTACGGAAAGCATGGGCATGGCCATGTTGCGATCCACTTGTTTGAAGAGATGCAAGTAAAAGGGATTGAGCCTGATGAAGTGACTTACTTGGCTCTGCTATCGGCATGTAGTCATGCTGGACTTGTGAAAGAATGCCACAACTACTTCTCTAGGTTGATGAGTGAGTGCCACGTTAAACCAAATGTAGAGCACTATGCTTGCATGGTTGATCTACTTGGTCGTGCTGGCCAGTTGCAGGAAGCCAAGGTCCTCATTGAGAGCATGCCAGTTGAGGCCAGTGTTGGCATTTGGCAGACACTTTTAAGTGCTTGTAGGGTTCATAGAAACCTCAAAATGGGCAATGAAGTTGGAGAAATCTTACTTAAAATGGATAGCAGTAATCCTGTAAATTACGTGATGATATCTAATATTTTTGCAGAGGCAGGTGAGTGGAAAAAGTGTGAGAGGCTAAGGGAGATGATGAAAAGAAAAGGGTTGAAGAAACAGGGAGGTTGCAGTTGGGTGGAGATTGATAAGGAGGTTCATTTCTTTTATGGTGGTGATGATTCTCACCCACTTATCAATGAAATACATTTGGTCCTCAGAAAGGTGGAGAGGTGGATGAAGGAAGAGCTGGGTTATACTTGTAGAGTTAACTTTGCATTGCATGATGTGGAGGATGAGACAAAAGAAGAAAGCTTGAGGGTGCACAGTGAGAGGTTGGCCATTGGCCTGTTGTTGGTTCATAGAGGCTTGGAGAAGACAGATGAGGTGATCAGGGTGTACAAGAACCTCAGAGTATGCGGTGATTGTCACGAGTTTATTAAGGGGTTGTCAAGGGTGACTGGGAGAGTTTTGGTGGTGAGAGATGCAAACAGGTTCCACAGATTTGAAGATGGTGTTTGTTCCTGTGGGGATTACTGGTGATATTGTGCCAGTTAAATCACAGAGACTGTGGCTAGTTACTGAAATTAGCATTCAGAAAAAGAGATTATAGTTTTCCTTCTTTAGATGAACAAGGAAATTCAAGTTGATACTCAATACTGTTCTCGCGATCCATGTGATGGTCCTATGATATCTGAAGAATTGCATGTATGAAACAAGGTATGCCTTTATGTGGAAAGAAAAATGATGTGAGACTTGGGAGAAGCTTGAATCTTTACTGCTAAAAAATAAGAGAGAAAAATCTTGAAAAGATAGGAATTTGTTGCTCATTATATAAAAAAAAAAGTCAATAAAATGGCTACTTTGGCTCTAATGATGCATGATGATGGGACTTCTAATTCACGGCAAATATAAACAAGATTACCTGAAGAGTTGAGAAACCGGAAACATTGACTTTAATGTCCATAGAGGCTATATATGTGTTTGCAGGAACCTACTGTATGGTTTTCTAGAAACATAATTTCTTGCAAGGATGTTTAACAATGCTGTCAAACAAGATTAAACCAACTTATAGTCTTACTAAAAGGTCAATGGACTCTGGAACCTGATAGTTGCATTGGCTTGTTGTTGTTGTTGTTGTTGCTGTGTGAATGGACTAAGCTGATAGTTGCATTGGCTTGTTGTTGTTGTTGTTGTTGCTGTGTGAATGGACTAAGTTGAACTTGGAATGGAGAAAAATTGATCATCAAGCTTGTTAAGGTAATCTTTGGGGTAAAACTTGGCTCTTACATAAGCCTTGCAACTTGAATCTGAATCTTAATCAATCAGTTGCTTTCCATGTATCATCACTATATCCAATTCATCAAATCATTGGATTTGCAAGGTTATTATTTCAACTTTATAACTGGACTGAAACACCTGCAAGACAATTTTTTTCCACTAAAAAAAAAAGAACATTTTTTTCTTTTCTTTCATCTTCTCTGTTATTCTAGGAATCCAGACAATCAACAATATCAGTAATCCAAATAGTAAAATTTCATGTGTACTTTCAGTAAATTATTGTCATGTGCTCTTTGTAAAATTTCACCTCAAGTAACCGGAATCAATCGGGAAATCCCAAAGTTCCACCTTAAATTATTTCCTTCCTATAGAGAATATTAAGAATGCATAAGAAAACAATGGTGCAAGAAGATAGTATGAAAAATATGTATAATACAGAAATAGTATAAAGGTAGAAAAATAATATGTATAATTATGTGTCATAAAATAGTATAAAGGTAGCCTATGCCTACCATTTGCTTAAGCTTTAGTTAAAATAACTTGTACTCGATTCCATGCTTCTTTCATTCACATCTTGTATTGGATAGCTTGGAAGAGCACAGTGCTGAAAGGGGGGGATACTATGCTTATCAGAAATCATCAAAATACCGAAGGGCTTAATAAGATAGAAAAGTAATCACTTGATTAATACAACCTTCTGCATCCTAAACCTGCATATCAACATCTGATTGCATCACGTGATTATGATGAGTTGATACTGTTGGTTTGACAAGCCTTAGGATTAAGTTTGCAGGAAAAGTCAACCATAGGATGACTCAGTATTGTATTAAGTGTAGGGCAAAGCAAATTTGGGGATAAGAACCCATGTTTATATATTGATTAAGCCTGATAAAAAAGAGAAGAAAACGTTTCCACCAATGCAGAACTACACCACAAGCATTCACAAGAAAGCTGATCGCATATGCTTTGTTGCATCTCATGGACATCAGCTTCAGAATTAGTGCAACCGAGAAATCAAGAACTGGGAAACAAGCGTGTGGAAAAGAGTAAGAATGAGGGATATGGATGGAGCATAGAACAACGTTGTGCATCATTTAGTCAGCTGGTTTCACAGTGAGCTTTATCTAATCTAATTAAAGGTGGACAGGAACACTGCTGTATAGTGCAAACCCAACTCTACCTGTAACAATGTCACGAGAAGATTTAGCTTATTGTGATGTCTTTCGTGCTTGTAGTTCTCCATGACATCACTTTGTTGACAGCTTCGTGAGTAGCTAAGAATCTTGGTGCTGGTTGAAGAGATCCCAGAAAGCTGCAGGAGAAGGTACCATTCCACCGGATAGGAAGTTGCTGGGACTCGGCATGAAGCTGTTGATCATCTCCGGAAAGCTCCTGCCACCATGAATGGCTGGGCTGAGTTCGTTGACGAAGCTAATCTGAGTCTGGCCTGTGGAAGATGCATACCAGTTGGGAGATATCCATGGCAGGGAAGAAGGGGCGGGGGACAATATGCCATGAAACGAAGCGGCCGGCCGATCCAACGTCGACGTACCACCACCGGTTCCTAGCAGATCATCCGACATGGCGCCTTTCGCTACCTTCTCGAGCACGGCTAAACGAGCAGCTGGGGAGAGCACTTCCCCGGTGGCTAAAGGAGCGTCAGCAGAAGACGAAGAGGAGGAGGCAGCGGCGGCGCCGGTGAGACGTTGCACCACCGACATGAAGTCGCCAGGGGTCGTGTGGATGACCTTGGGCGAGATGGCGTAGATTATGATCGGCGGCCGGTGCTGAGGTGGCGCCGCCGGAGGTTTCTTTAACTTGTAGGAGTCCTTCCGGATCCTGAGAGGAGCCGGCCGGGGGCCGAGGAGGAGCTCTCTCCTCGACGCCTGCCCGTCGCCCATGGCGAGATCAGAGCAATCCATGCTGCGAGGTAAGCGAAGCCAACGTAGAAGAAGAAGAGTCCACATGAAATATACGGGCACAGAAGTCAATGAAGTACTGGAGTGCACCATAGCATCAGAACGAAGGCAATCGGAACCAGAAAAGAACGTTGAACTCGTCCATGGAGGACGGCAGTTTGATGAAGTTACTTCCACGGACGGCAGACAGCACGCTGAGCCGCCAACTTTGGGATTTTGCCAAGTCAAACCTTTTTTTCACAGGACGGACGAAGGATCTTTAAGTGGTGGAGATTCGCTGTCCAACTCTCTGCAGAGCCCTCGTAGCAGCTTAGCCAACGTATCCTGAGACGTGCACTTAGCGCAGTGGATCTCCTTGGCGTTTGGTGTTCGAAACAAAGTACAAGACAGGGACTGGCTGAAGTCAATAGTATCCAAGTCAAGACGTCGTCCGGTTCTTCAACGTCTTTCCTTCTTTCACCAATATTCTTTGATATTTATGGTGTTTCTGACACTTTCTTTTTCCCATAAATTGAGGTATGTCTACCTAAAAATGTGGGAAGATAAAAGGGTTAATTCTTCGGAATAAAAAAAATATATTTTTTTTAATTTTTTTCCGATAAGTGTCCCCTATTTCTAAAAATTCTCTAATAATATTTTTTTTAGTATCTAAAATATCATTGATTTAACAACCAACCACTTATCCCTTTTTCTCTTTTTTTTCCTTAATTTTTTATGCATCGGTTCATGGGGTGAATTAGTCCAATTATATGATTTTATATTATAATATATTCAATAATACTACAAAAATATTATAACATAGATAAAAAAATATTAACAAAAATGTGAGAATATAAAAGGGTGAATTCTTCATAAATTTTTTTTTTGAATGTTTCCCGATAAGTGTCCCCTATTTCTAAAATTCTCTAACGACATTTTTTAATATCTAAAATATCATTGATTTAACAACCAACCACTTATCCCTTTTTCTCTCATTTCTTATGCACCGGTTCATATGGTGAATCAGTCCAATTATATGATTATTATACTGTAATAATACAATATATTCAGTAATACTAGAAAAATATTATAACATAATATAAACACTATATTATAATGTTTTACCATGTTCTTAATAGTGTTTTATATTAAATTTTTATTATATTATAATATTTTTGGTATTACTGAAAATATTATAATTGGAGCTAATTGATGAAAGGAAGAAAAGAAAAAGGATAAATGACGTGAGGTATTGTGAATATTTTAACCAAAATATAGGGCGCTTCCCGTAAAAAGCCTAAAAACATGGGCTTTTTCTCTGGAATTTGCCCAAGAGAAAACTATGCCCCAATTAAAATCCATCATCATGACACAAAAAATGGAATCTATTTTGGCGGATCTGGCTCTGGGCCAAGCCAAAACCAAACCAAACCAAACCGCGTCGTCAATCCAACCCATCGGGTCCGGGTCGACCCAGAAACCGGCCGGCTTAGTTGTCTCACTCAGAAGGGTCCCACGGCACATAGTAGAGGTAAATGCCGCCACGATGGGGCTCCATCCACCTTGCTCGCTTTAGGCCGGTGGTTGACACCCAGCCTTCCTTTCCTGGGAAGCCAAGTAGCAAGTAGTAAGGTGGTTGAAGAAGCTCTTCGGGTACAATGTATTCTTTTTCTTCACCTCATTTGCTCAGCTGTACAACAAGCTTCATAAAATGGATCACAGACTAATTGTTATTTGAATGGTTGGTGCATTGGAACAGTAGCAGTGCAAAGTTGACAAGTCCTATCGCATGATATCATCCTGAGAAATGTAATCGAGAGTTGTAAAACTAAAGACTCTCAAGAGCTTGATAACATCAAATTTGCTTCTCCATTTGTGTTCTCTTTAAATGGCAATGCTCATAGACTCCCAGCTCTGCTGCTCACTGTTGTTTTTGTACCGCATGCATTGGTTGCTTCAGATCCAAGAAAGAAGGATTGGACACTATGAGGTGTTGTTCATGTCCCAAATCATCTGCATCTTCATTCTCCCAAACCTCATCTGACTCGTCGGTGAACTAATCCCTTGTTATTATTGTGTCCTCATTTGGATGACGACAGTGGTGAGAGAGAGAACAGTCAATTGCCAACTAAGAATTCCTCTGGAAATGTAAGTAACATCTCGTTTGTTGGTTCTTGCAATCATACAAGGAAAAGAATTAACTGCATTGATTGCAAAATTGAATGGCTTACAAATCAAGATTAATCAAAAGCAGAAACATCTCCCTTCTCCACCTTTTGCCAGCTTTTCATGCTTCACTGTAGCATCCCCATTTCCCTCAAGTTTTCTATTTCCATCTCCTAATTCTTTGTTCCTGGAGGGATTTGGTGGTTCGCTGTTCCGAACCTTGCATCAAAATCAGATTTTGATGCAAAGGCGGCCCTGGAACCAACTGGATCAGCTATAAAATTCTGTTTTTTTTTTTTTTACTCCCAAATTTGTGTTCTCATGGGGGTTTAGATAGCCTGCACCTGTCCGTAAGGGGATGCCAATCTCTGATTTTTTAGTATATTTCTTGTGAGTGCTGTTTTCTTCTTGTAATCCACTTGATATCGGTAAAGATTACTGACTCGTGAGTGCAGTCTTCTTCTCAGTTTCTCTTCTCTGGGATGGTTTGATGGAGTTCTCGACTCGCCATTCGCGCTGAACTCGGAATGGCGCTGAGAGTTTTGATCAAAATCCAATCTTTATGTCTCCTGCTCGGCTTCGTCTCGCCCGCCTTCGGCAACACAGACCCCGGCGACTACAAGATTCTTGATGAGTTCCGGAAAGGGATGACCAACGCGGAGCTCCTCAAATGGCCCGACGACAACGAAGACCCCTGCGGGCCCCCGCGGTGGCCCTACGTCTTCTGCTCCCGCTCTCGCGTCACCCAGATCCAAGCCAAGAACCTGGGACTCGTCGGCACGCTCCCTCCGGACTTCAACAAGCTCTCCATGCTCGCCAACATCGGCCTCCAAGGGAACAACTTCACCGGAACCCTGCCGTCTTTCAAGGGGTTGTCCAGTTTGCAGTACGCCTACCTCGACAACAACCAGTTCGACACGATCCCCCCCGACTTCTTCGTCGGACTCGATAGCTTGCAGGTTCTCGCTCTCGACAGGATCCCTCTGAATCGAAGCACGGGGTGGATGGTGCCGGCCGACTTGGCGAACTCTGCTCAGCTGACGAACCTGTCCCTGTCCAACTGTAACCTCGCCGGTCCGCTCCCGGATTTCATCGGGAACATGCGTTCCTTGCTCGTCCTCAAGCTGTCCTACAACCGCCTCACCGGCGATATTCCGGCTAGTTATTCCGGCTTGCCGTTGCAGATCCTGTGGCTGAACAACCAGCAGGCGCCGGGGTTGTCGGGCTCCCTCGCCGTTGTTGCCTCCATGACCTTCCTGACTGATGCTTGGCTTCACGGGAACCAGTTCTCGGGGACCATCCCGAGCTCCATTTCCGCCTTGACCTCCTTGAACCGGCTGTGGCTCAACAACAACCAGCTCGTCGGACTCGTCCCTGGCAACCTGACGAGTTTGCCGCAGCTCCAGTCGTTGCACCTCGACAACAACGCATTCATGGGACCGATCCCCAAGGTGAGCTTCAGCGATTTCACGTACGCTAACAACCCATTCTGTCAGCCTACACCGGGAGTTGCCTGCTCGCCTGAGGTTGCGGCTCTCCTGGGTTTCCTCGACGGCGTCGGCTACCCTATGAGGCTGGCGAGGTCTTGGTCGGGGAACGATTCTTGCACCGGCTCGTGGTTGGGAGTGTCCTGTGCCGGCGGCAAGATTGCCATCATCAATCTGCCAAACTTCCATTTGAATGGTACGCTCAGCCCGTCGCTCGGGGAATTGGATTCGCTCGTTAACATAGCGTTGGGAGGCAACAATCTCAGTGGCACGATTCCTTCCAGCCTGACGAGGTTGAAATCATTGAGATGGTTGGATCTGTCTTGGAACAACCTCTCACCTCCCGTTCCTCAATTCTCCGCTGGCGTGACACTCGTTCTGGATGGGAATAAGATGTTGGGTACCTCTATTTCTCCTGGTGGCGATGCCCCACCGGAATCACCTGCCTCTTCAGGTGCTTCCTCTTCCTCTTCCAGCTCGAAAACTCTGCTTGTTGTCGTTCCAATTGCTGTTGTGGTCATAATCGTCCTCCTCCTGGCCGTTCTGTTTCTTCTCTGGCGGAAGAAGCGGAAGGCGAAGGCGCCGATCGGAATTGTCATTCAACCCAGAGACTCTTCCGCTGACCGAGACAACTTCGTCAAGATCGCGATCGCCAGCAATGGCAACAACAGCGCATCCGCAAGTGAGCTCCGCAGCATGAACAGCAGCAGCACAGGGGAGACGCACGTGATCGAGGCAGGGAACATGGTGATATCGATCCAGGTTCTTCGTGCCGCGACGCGAAACTTCGCCCCGGAGAACGTGGTCGGCCGGGGAGGGTTCGGCGTGGTCTACAAGGGCGAGTTGCACGACGGGATGATGATAGCAGTGAAGAGAACAGAGTCGGCAGGGGTAGGCAACGAGGTCTTGGGCGAGTTCCAAGCAGAGATCGCCGTGCTCTCCAAAGTTCGCCACCGCCACCTGGTGTCCATCCTGGGTTTCTCCGTGGAGGACAACGAGAGGCTTCTCGTGTACGAGTACATGCCTCAGGGGGCTCTGAGCAAGCATCTCTTCCACTGGAAGCAGCTGGGACTGGAGCCACTGTCGTGGAAGAAGCGGCTTAACATTGCACTGGATGTCGCCAGAGGAATCGAGTACCTCCATAACTTTGCTAAGGAGTGCTTCATCCACAGGGATCTGAAGTCAGCAAACATACTGCTTGGCGACGACTACCGAGCCAAGGTGTCAGATTTCGGACTCGCCAAGCTTGCCCCCGACGGGAAGAACTCTGTGGCCACCAGACTCGCCGGCACTTTTGGGTATTTGGCTCCAGAATATGCTGGTAAGTATCTTGTCTTCTACAATGTCTCTCCATCTTTGATCTTCTGCAGGTTACCAACTCAGCAATCGATGGTTGAATCAGTGACAGGGAAGGTAACGACGAAGGTCGACGTCTTCAGCTTCGGGGTGGTGTTGATAGAGCTACTGACCGGTTTAAAGGCATTGGACGAGAGCCGCCCGGACGAGAGCCGCTACTTGGCCTTCTGGTTCGGCAAGATGAAGAACACGAGGGAGAAGCTCGAGAGCATCATGGACTCGTCGCTTGCGGTGACGGAGGAGACCCTGGAGAGCATCTGCGTCATGGCGGAGCTGGCGGGGCACTGCACCGCGCGGGACCCGCACCAGCGGCCCGACATGGGGCACGCGGTGAACGTGCTGGCGCCGCTGGTGGAGAAGTGGAGCCCCGTCGATGGGGACGAGCCGGATGACTACCTGGGGATCGACCTCGACCGGCCGCTTCTCCAGATGGTGCAGGGGTGGCAGGCGTCGGACGGCGCTGCTTCGGGCGTCGTTTCCTTGAGCGTTGACTGCAGCAAGAGCAGCATCCCGGCAAGGCCGTCGGGGTTCGCGGAGTCCTTCACCTCCGCGGACGGCCGGTGAGCGACGAAATGATGCCATGTTGCTTTTCTTGGATCTCTGCTTCTGCCTATTGCTTTGAAGATGGAAGAGTCAGCTCAGTGATCTCTTTTTTAGTCCCAATTGTTTAACCTCTGTAGAGAGAGCTCTATTGGATTCTGGTTTCTTAAATTTGCTTTGAGAACAATCCTTGCTTTCCCCATCTTTTCATATATATATATATATATATATATATATATATATATATATTGGCTACAAAACCTCAAGAGGGTATTTATTCTTTTCCAAGTTAATTGCAATTGAAGAATCACAAAATTTTTCCCATTTGTTAGAATGATGTGCCAACTCGATCATACTTACTGAATCAGAAAATCGAAAATATTTAGATCATTAATCAATTTGATTCAATTATTCATCGGATGCGTTGAAAAATAGGAATGAATCGATCAAGAAACTAAGTTAAATATAATAATTATTTATTTATATAATAAAATATTACTTAAAATATATTAAATTATTTGTTTAAGAGACTATTGATGTCAATCAAGGAACTAAGGTTTCTGTGAGGAATAAATTAAAACCAATCAAGTTTAGGGTAATTAGCACCAACGTTTAAGTTGATAATGTTGGTTGATATTATTATTTTTATATAAATTTTTGCTATATATATTTTTCAATTAGTTAAAATATTTTTAATTAAACATATGATCCGACTAGTTGACCCATTGGTTTGACCAATGACCCACTCGTCTAAGGCTTGATCGGATCGCTTTCATAACTATGCTTATAAATCTCATGACAAGATTTTTTATATATTTTTCGAAATAAATATATTAATTAAATTTAGGTAAAATGATTGTAAAAAAAAAAAGTCAATTCCGACAGACGTTTCACTCCCCAAATTACGTAAACGATTGCAAAGACGTTCGAAATTTATTTAATATGAGAATTTATTTAATAATTTCTTGTATTAAGTAATTTTAAATTGAAGGGTTAATGCGAGGGATGTAATTATAAATCTTAGAATTCGAATATGATTTATAAAAAAAAATTTACGTTAAGTTAATGGAGGAGAAAAATATGGGGGACAAAAAAAAAAACAAAGAGAGAGTGACATGTGTCACTAGCAAACCAAATGTGTGCCACCTATGTCGGTTAAGTTGTTAACGCATACGCCTCTTTGTTGCATGGTTATCACATTATAACCTATTGTGTTATCTAATTATAATAAAAATAAAAAATCTTACCAAGTTAGAAGCTTGCCAACCTATACTTAGTGAATGGAAGAAAGAGTAAGAGAAGAAGACGAAAAGAAGTCTTCTTGCTTTAGTTGAATAATTTGAACTAATTCAGCATCTTTATATTTAGCTTTTAAGGTAAATATTCTATGTCATTCTATAATATTTTTTATCCTCGATGCCTTATTTGTAATGAATAATTTGTAAAGCTTTATCTCTTGTTGAGAGCGTCAATTTCAATTGAGTTGTAAACTTGCAATACTAAAATTATAAGAATCGTGGCCTATCTACTTTGTTTAAATTATAGAATTTATATACTCTCGTATCTTCTAATATCTTATATGATTTATTTATAGTATAATTATCTATCCAAATATTTATTTTAATTAATCCCTTGAATTATATTAAACATAGATAAAATAATCTGACCTATCTATCTTCGTTTTAATTATAGTGTTTTGTACAAGATGCTAAATCAAGTAAAAAAATCTTTTCTGATGGAAACTAAACTCATATATCTTTATTTTTATTGAACAGATTATTTTTTTACATTTACTAATTCTTGTATAATTCTCTCTCGATCAAACTCATATTGTTTATTAAACTATTATATATTTTAGTCATTGATCTTGAGTATAATTAAATGAATTGTGTATATATTTAGGTTACCTTATATATTGCTCATACGTGCACATGTATACTTTTGTTATTTCATATATGATTTCGATATATCTTTTCTATTAGAATATTCTTTTTATACCCTGATATTTGTGAAATATTATGAACTTTTTGTCATAAATGAAAAGGGAATTTTATTGTGTTGTGGAGCTATGACTAGCTTTAGATTAGTGAACACCCATAAATAGGTAAAATTTTCTTATGTTATGATTCCAATACACCGTCTATATTCCTTTGATATGATTCCAAAGGATATGCTTATTTATTGCTATATATTTCTTTGATATGAATGAATTGAACAAAATGTTAAATATAACTCATTTTGAGCTCATTATCTTGCATTTTGATATCGATTTACTAATATGTTGCTTCATTCTCCTTTTATCAACCAATGAATCAAATCAAATATCAAATATGACACTTGAACTCATGCCTTTGAATATTTGACTTGCTTATAAGTTATTTTTGCTCTCTTATTATCAATGAATCGCATGAAATATCAAATATGATTCTGCTCTAGAGCTCATGCTTTATATTAAAATATTGATTCCATGTTACTATATGCTCATTTTATATCAATGAATCAAATGAAATATTATATATTCCTCTTAAGCTCATGCCGTACATTATGATTCCGATTCACTCATATGTTGCTAAATGGAATCAAATAAACTTATAATTATGACTCTACTCTTGAGATCATACCTTATATTTTGACCTCCCATATGTTATCATTTGTTCTTTAGTTATCAATGAATTGAATTAAATGTTAAACATAATACTTGAGATCATACCTTATATTTTGATCTTAATCTGATCATGTGTTGCTATATGCTCTTTTAATATCAAGGAAATTAAATTAAATAACAAACAGAACTGTTGAATTCATATTTTTTTTGTTTAATCTTGATTTGCTTATATATTGCTCTTTGCTCCTTATTAATTATGAATCATATGAAATTCTAAGTATGACTATTGAATTTATGCTTTACATCTTATATCATATGATTTTTCTCCCTATGCCATAGATATGACAGTCACTTATATGATAGTCATAGATTTGATAGACATAAATATGCCATAGATATGAGAGTCTTCTATGCAGACTTTTCAGGTAAACTTATCACTTTTTTGGCTGTGCAGTGAAATGTTAGAAATTTATGGCATATTTTTGGTGGATTAGCAAGATGTTATTATAAAGAATACATTGCTTATAATGTTTGTTATCCAAAAAAAAAATGAGTTGGCGTGTATTATTGTAAATATTAAATAATCTCTCATGTTTTGGAAGTAGGAATGTCAATTAGCTTGTGATAAATGATTGGTTTATGATTATAGTGTTGATTGATCTTGTGAGTTATAAGATAATTAATAACCATACATGTTTTATAGTATGAATGAAAATTAAATGTGGATTGTGAATATTTAAAAAAATTAAAGTCTATTTAAGATAGATTCACACCTCTATGACATTATGTTCGGGTGTGTGATAGCACATCTATTAACTATCTTCTGTTGCAAAAATAGGTACTTTGATTTTATCTCAAGAATTTTTATAGTTGTTTTTCTTTTTCTTGATCTTCATATTATTAAATGCTTCTGATTATGCGATAAGGTCAAAATCAAGATCAGATTGAATTGTCTTCGTAATTTAGATCGAGAAATAACATTGGTCCTAATAATAAGGTAATTACTCAAATCTCTCTCTATCTATTAAATGATTAGATACTATCTCAACTAAAATAATATATTCAAGAGTGATAGGGATAATTTTGGTTCATGCTAACTCATCCGTGATAAAGATTAACACCTAAGCAGGGCTCCATGTCATCAGACCCCCCAAATGATGCCCTAGCAAGTTTCAAAATGCCCCACACCAATGATTGATAATAATCACCCTATCTTATCAGGATTAGAGGTCAGAATGATCATGTCATTAGATTGATTTTATTCCCGGTCAACCAATAAGTGAGCTTGCTAACTAGATATAAAAGAAAGGGAATGAACATTAATCATATCTCTGCACATACTCTCTCTATTTATAGCTTATGCTGTTATCTTCTCTCCTATGCTGACTTAAGCATCAGATGGGCCATGTCGACAACCCCGAGTGCCAGCCTGGCATACAGGGTCACCAATCACTTAAGGACACTAGAGTGATCCAACTTTTAGAGAAGGAAACCTACAGCCTAAAAGATCCCAATCCATTTACTTAGCCGCCTCAATTCGGATACCCAACAATAGAACGACCTTCGACTGGACAACCTATGTCAAGCCTCCTATGTTAATTAGGGAGAGGTACTCAGATGAGCTTACACATTCGACAGCGAATCGATTGGGTCGACTCGTCAATCGACGAGACTTATAACACCATCATTCTAGTACTAGAAGGAGGGTCGAACTGTTGGAAAACCTACAGCGGGTACATCACATGCACACCGAAAATCAAAACAAAAATTGGTTTTCCACGCAGATCAAATCGTCGTGCAAAAGATTGGGATCGCAAGAAAAACATAAAAATTGATAAAATCGCGATGTGAGAGAGATTGATTTTACCTAGGGAGATCGTATATCCCTGTATTCCAAATCCGGATGGAGAAGATGAAGGAGGTCAAGCGTCCTCCTCTCTAGCGGTATCCACATAATGAATCTCTGTAGTGAAACTCCTCCAATCTGATCTCGCAACTCTTGCGCATTGGGAGGGAGGAGAATAGGAGGTGGTGGCCAAAGTTGTAGCCTATCAACCCTGAGTCTTCCCTTCTATTTATAGAGAGCCACCAAAACCCTAGGGCTCCTTCCTTAGTGGGTATTGGATCTCCATCCAATAACCCACTAACCTTACATTATTGGATCTCTATCCAATAATCTCCTTAGGCCTATAATTGGGTCTTAATCAATGAGCCCATCAATATAGGGTCTCATCTAATGAGAATAGGGGCTAATTGGATCTTCATCCGATCCTCTATTCGCTGAAGCATCCATCATATGTGTGTGACCCTCTAGGCCCGATACCGAGCTGGCCGTGAGTCACTCCCATCAGAACTCCTTCTGATATAGTAAATTATTATCCCCATAATAATTCACTCGACTCATCGATTATGGACGTACTAGGCCACTATGTCATAGTCCCCAGACGGTACAGGGGGATCAAATCCATCAGACTTGTCTGTCCATAGTTACCATGTATCTATAATCCCTCATCCAAATAATATCCCAGAGACCATATATTGGAGGACATGGTACTATCAGGTCACATACAGAATCAGTTTATCTTGCTCTAATCGGATTCTACCGGAGAACTCCTTATCTCTCAATCTGAATGACCTTGGCCAGGGATTTGTCTAAGCAAACACATATGAAATATTCCTCTCGTGATACCGAGAGTGAATGATCCTCTATTGACACTCAATTACCTTCGTAAGGTTGGCTACCAATCCTGATAACCATCTGTACCAGATCTGGAGCTTTCCAAACCTGTAAGTCTGGCATCAAAGAAAGGAGTACTCATACAAGGCATCCTTGGTGTCTCAAGTCTAAGGACCAGATACATAACTGGACTATGGAATCGCTGTCTGACATTAGGTATCATTAATCATATAACATTCTATAAGTGGATCAATCAGTGAACTCATTCTCCGATGAGCACCTGTACTATATCCTTAGTGTCTCCATACAAGTGGCTATGAGACCAACCGCCTCCATCATATGGACGGGTATATAGTACGTCGATCTATCCCGTTATCTTAATGTCCCTCTTGAGTAACCTATGACCGAGATTATTTAGGATCTGTGTTTAAAGGTGAATTAATCTTATTATCGTGATCTCATCACGATCTGATTCTCATTGCATAGAACTAAGGACATCGCAATATATATGTAACAAATAATATAATGTGAGAATATACCAATATTAATCATAAGCAAAAAGATCACACAACATGTCACACGTGCCATCACTCACGTGATTGGCTTGCATGGCACATATAATCAGCAATCTCCCACTTGACCAAAAGCCAATCACCTATGTGTCTGATCCCCATTAGACCCCTGCGATGCTCAAATATAATATGAGCCAACGACTTCATCAGTAGATCTGCAATGTTATCTTCGGATGAAACTATTTTCATTGTTATATATTTTCGGGTCATGATCCCTTGCTAGAGTTATCGGTTTGTCGCTATCACAATATATGGGAGTCAGCTCTACGTTGCTTGGTATGACTCTCAAATCCTTGATGAACTTCTTCATCCACACCCCTTCGTCTTGCTGCTTCTACTACAGCAATGTATTTCGCCTCTGTGGTCGAATCAGCAGTAGTATCTTGCTTGGAACTCTTCCAGCTTACTGCTCCTCCATTCATGGTGAAAATATACCTTGAATTTGACTTGTATCACTGAAAACTTGAGTCTGTGTAGCCCTCAACTTGGAGGCTACCTCCTCCATATACTAGTAAAAGATCTTTAGTCATTCTCAAGTACTTAAGGATACACTTTACTGCCTTCCAGTGTTCTAAACCTGGATCGGCCTGATACCTGCTCGTGACACTCAGAGCATGTGCTATATCAGGTCTAGTATATAGCATCGCATACATGATAGATCCTATCACTGAGGCATAAGGTATCTTATCCATGTCTGTCCTTTCTTCATGAGTCTTTGGGGACATACTCATAGAAAATGATATTTCATGTCTCATCGGTATAAGACCTCTCTTGGAATTTTCCATGTCAAACATTTTGACAATGAAGTATATGTATCTAGACTGGGATAAGCCAAGCATCTTTTTGGATCTATCTCTATAGATCTGGATCCCTAAAATATAGGATGTTTTCCCTAAGTCTTTCATGGAGATGTTTATAGATAGCCAAGCCTTTACTGTGGAAAGCATTCCTACATCATTCCCAATGATTAGGATGTCATCCACATATAGCACCAAGAAGGTGATAGTACTTCCACTTACCTTCCTGTACACACAAAGCTCATCTTCGTTCTTAACGAAGTCATAAGATCTGATCACCTCATCAAATCTTATGTTCCAACTTCGGAAAGTTTGCTTCAATCCATAAATGGATCTAAGTAACCTGCACACTTTATCTGGACTCTCTTTGGATACGAATCCCTCTGGTTGTATCATATACACCTCTTCCTCGAGGTTGCCATTGAGGAATGCCGTTTTGACATCCATTTGTCAGATCTCATAGTCATAATGTACTACAATGGCCAAAATAATTCTAATGGACTTAAGCATGACTACAGGTGAAAAGGTTTTATCATAGTCAACTCCTTGTCTTTGACGATATCCTTTAGCTATCAACCTTTCTTTATAGGTCTCTATATTTTCATCAACTCTGATCTTCTTCTTGAAGATCCATTTGCAGTCGATGGGTACAATACCCTTAGGTGCATCCATAAGGTTTCAAACCTTGTTAGAGTACATGGAATCAATCTCAGAATTCATGGCTTCTTGCCACTTTCCGGAGTCTATACTCACAATAGCCTCCTCGTAGGTCTGAGGATTAACATCGTGAGAGTCATCTCCACTGCTATGTCCCACATATCTTTTAGGAGGGTGAGATACTCTACTAGACCTACATAAATTTAGAATTTATGTGTTAGGTACCTGAACAGACTCGGGCTCTGGAATGGTGTTTGAGCTAGGTTCTCCAACCTCACTCAATTCTATCTCACTCTCATTGTTTCCACCAAGAATATGTTCCTTCTCAAGGAACACAGCTCTCTTAGCAATAAAGACCTTTCGGTCCTCGGGATGATAGAAATAATACCCACAAGTTTCTTTTAGGTATCCCACGAATGTGCACCATTCTCTCCTTGATTCCAACTTATCGGGATTGTGTCTTCTGGCGTGGGTAAGACAACCCCAAATCTTAATAATTTTAAGATCGGACTTCTTTCATTTTCATATCTCATATGGTGTAGACACTACCGACTTTGATGAAACTCTGTTTAAAAGGTAAGCTGTAGTCTCTAGGGCGTACCCCCATAATGAGATGGGTAGGTCAGCGAAACTCATCATGGATCGCACCATATCTAACAGCGTGTGATTCCTCCTTTCTGAGATAGAACCCCATTGTCCTTGAGGAAATGGGTGAACTCCGTACTTAAGCACTCTCCTCCTCGATATGATTGAAGAGTCTTAATACTCTTTCCAATTTGGTTCTCTACCTCATTCTTATATTTCTTGAATTTCTTGAATGTCTTAGATTTGTACTTTATCAAGTACACGTGTCCATACCTAGAGAAATCATCAGTGAATGTAATGAAGTATGAGTAACCACCTATATAGCTTAGTCGACATGGGACCACATATATCACTATGTATGAGTTCCACTAACTCGGTGGCTCTCTCTCTAGTTCCACGAAAAGGAGAGTTTGTCATCTTCCCACGAAGGTAAGGTTTGCAAGTTGCATATATCTCATAGTCAAATGGATCTAAGTATTCATCTTTCAATAACTTTTGAATCATTCCCTCATGTATATGACCTAGCCTACAATGCCAAAGGTATGCATTATTCACCTCATCTTTTTTCCTCTTAGACATATCTATATTCATGATATGTGGAGAAGTGTCTAACATATATGTCATTTATTATGGTCCCTCTAGTGATGATCTTATCATCCATTATTATTGAACAACTATTATTTTCAAAAACTAATTTATATCCATTAATTGTCAAACAAGAGATAGAAATAATATTTTTGATGATAGAGGGAATAAAATAACATACATCTAATGCAATAATAGCTCCACCAGGCAGATGTAGGGTGACCTATTCAACAACAACTGCAGCAACTCTTGCTCCATTGCCCATCTTGAGGTCCATCTTGCCTCTAGCCAATCTCCTAGGTCTTGCCAGAACCTGCAACGAATTGCAGATATGATAAACACTCCCGATATTTTTTGGCAATCTTTGTCTTACCTGGTCTTTCTTTTCCCTTGTCCTTCTTAAGGGTCTTGCTGGCCTTCCTTTTCTTTTTGGTCTCACCAATATAGAGAACTAACTTCTCCTTTTTGATGGCACTCTCAGCTTCCCTCAACATATTGAGGAGCTCCGGAAGAGTTACCTCAAACTTACTCATGTTAAAATTCATGATGAAGTGAGAAAAGGAATCTAATAGGGACTGAAGTATAAGATCAACGCACAGGTTATCCTCTAGGACTATTCTCAAACCTGTGAGTTTCTCGATCCACTCTATCATCTTTAGGACATGGTTCTCAACCGATGTCCCTTCTGTAATCCTAGCTTGGAAGAGTTTCTTAGATATCTCATATCTTTGAGTTCTTCCCTGTTTCTCAAACAACTGGTGGAGATGAAGAAGAATATAATCTACATCCATGCTCTCATGTTGCCTTTGTAACTTAGGAGTCATGGAGGCCAACATGTAATATTTTACTAACATGGAATCATCTATGTACTTCATATAGCGAGCAATCTCATCCTCGCTTGCCCCTTCTTCCGGCGTGGGCACGATTGTATCAAGGACGTATGTGATTTTCTCCGTCGTGAGAACAATTCTCAAATTACGGAGCCAATCTGTATAGTTTGGACCAGTGAGGCGGTTGGCATCAAGTATGCCACGTAGGGGGTTTGTTAGCGACATGTTTCTGACAAAATAAGATATAGCAAAAATAAATAATATGTAGATTTCGCAGAAAATACTAATTAAGATATGAACTTCTATCTTAATGTACTTCCATTATTTTCTTAGCGAATCACGCGACACCCTCGACACGTGAGACAGAAGTCTCCAGTAGACTCCTAATGGGGATCGGGATTCAATTGGCATCTTAGTGCAACCTCGAGAGACTCGACCAATTACACTAAGCCCAAAAGGTAGGCAACTCTTGCCAATCATAACTCCTTGTGATTCCCGTCATGTTCGGCCTTCGAATCATCATGATCTCGAGGGACTCGACTAACCATAACGTTCAGTTAATTCATCACCATCATTACAAGATGAGTCTGATTCAATGATATGCCCTTGAGGGACTCGACCAAGCATATAATGTCCTCAGGTCACCGGTGACATCTCTATGTCGTAGGCAAGAACTCGATCACGTAGATAGGTGAGCCTCGAGGGACTCGACCTATGTCGTGATTCAATTTCTTCCTATAACGATGGAAGGCCACGTGGGTCAATCTTATTGCCTCATGCTTACCGACTTAATATTATCATAGGAGGGGTTTTTGTTTCGTATCGGTCTCCTAATATGTCGTGTCACACACATATATATTTAATATATATCTACATCGCATGTAAATATATATATACATATATATAGTAAGTGTATAACACATCACATATGCAAGCCACACCGGATGATCATGAGCTGTCACCTAATATGATTAAGCCTGAGCCAATGGGCTTAATCACTCACAATAGAATCTATGTGTGCATTAAAACATCTTCATGCCCTATGATTGTTGATCTCGTCATCATCGGTTCCGTCGGATCGTCGCATCACCATATGTCATGATCTCCCGCCACGGCATAGTGGGTCCCGTTGTAACCTCCACGCTCCCGCTGCGCCTCTCCATGTAATTACAAATAATCATAGGCACGCAGGCCCAACAATAAATAATAAAAATATAGGCTCGCAGGCCCTAATAATAATAATAATCATAATTACACACACACATCACAACACATGGCTTATGATCATCCATCCACATCGTACATCATATATACATCACATCATATAAGCATTACTAGATATATATAATAATTAATTAAACTATTTAATTAATTATTTTTTTGGAAATCAGGACATGCTCAGAATTTCCAGAATTATCAAGGGCATTTTAATAATTTTGGATGAGAGGATAGTCCTCGGAATTTCTAGAATTGTTGAGGGTATTTTTTGAATTCTCCATACAAGGACAGAGCTGGAATTTCCTAAATGCTAAGGGGCATAACCATCTTTTTAAAAAAGTTGCCCTAGCCCTCCTTCGCCCTCACTACGCCGTCGTCGCCGTTGCTGCGGCTACCCTTTCCCGTCGACAGCCACTCTGCCAAGGGGCGGCCACCCCTGCGGCCGGCACCTCCACGGGTGGTGCCTCTGCCCGTAGGCTACTTTCCTGCGGGCACCGAACCCGTAGTCGGCCGCCCCTTGCGGGCGTCGCACTGCAGCCGGCCACCCTCGGACGGCTGCCCTTGCGATCTGGCCGTGGGCGAGCGCCGCCCCCTTGTGGGCTGGCCTTGGCGGCAGTCGGCCGCCCCCTTGCAGGTGGCCGGCCGCCCTTGCAACGGGGCTGGCCGTGGCCATGCTCGGCTGCCCCTTGCAAGGGCTTCCTTCGCTACGAAAACGCAGCAAGAACGCGTAGAACGATTCTACGCGATTCAATCTCATCACACGCAGTTTACAACCAATCTTTCACATAAAAACGTTGGCTCTGATACCACTGTTGGGAATTCTACAGTGGGTGCATCAAATGCGCAGCGAAAATCAAAAACAAAATCGATTTCCCACGTAGATCAAATCATCGTGCAAAAGATTGGGATCATGAGAAAAATACAAAAATCGATAAAACCGCGATGTGAGAGAGATTGATTTTACCTAGGGAGATCGTATATCCCTGTATTCCAGATCCGGATGGAGAAGATGAAGGAGGTCGAGCGTCCTCCTCTCTAGCGGTATCCACACGATGAATCTCTGTAGCGAAACTCCTCCAATCTGATCTCGCAACTCTTACGCAGAGGGAGGGAGGAGAATAGGAGGTGGTGGCCAAAGTTGTAGCCTATCAACCCTGAGTCTCCCCTCCTATTTATAGAGAGCCACCAAAACCCTAGGGCTCCTTCCTTAGTAGATATTGGATCTCCATCCAATATCCCACTAACCTTGCATTATTAGATCTCTATCCAATAATCTCCTTAGGCCTATAATTGGGCATTAATCAAGGAGCCCATCAATATAGGGTCTCATCTAATGAGAATAGGGGCTAATTGGATCTTCGTCCGATCCTCTATACGCTGAAGCATCCACCATATGTGTGTGACCCTCTAGGCCCGATATCGAGTTGGCCGTGAGTCACTCTCATCAGAACTCCTTCTGATATAGTGAATTATTATCCTCATAATAATTCACTTGACTCATCGACTATGGACGTACTAGACCACTACGCCATAGTCCCCAGACGGTACAGGGGGGATTCCATCGAATATGTTTGTCCACAGTTACCATATATCTATAATCCCTCATCCAAATAATATCGCAAAGACCGTATATTGGACATGGTACTGTCAGGTCACATACGGAATCAGTTTATCTTGCTCTAATCGGATTCTACCGAAGAACTCATTCTCTCTCAATCCGAATGACCCTGGCTAGGGATTTGTCTAAGCAAGCACATATGAGATATTCCTCTCGTAATACCGAGAGTGGATGATCCTCTATTGACACTCAATTACCTCCGTAAGGTTGGCTACCAATCCCGATAACCAACTGTACCAGACCTGGAGCTTTCCAAACCTGTAAGTCTGGCGTCAAAGAAAGGAGTATTCATACAAGGCATCCTTGGTGTCTCAAGTCTAAAACCAAATACACAACTGGAACTATGAAATCACTGTTTGATATTAGGTATCATTAACCATACAACATTCCATAAGCGGATCAATCAGTGAACTCATTCTCCAATGAGCACCTGTATTATATCCTTAGTGTCTCCACACAAGTGGCTATAAGACCAGTCGCCTCCATCATATGGATGGGTATATAGTACACCGATCTATCCGGTTATCTCAAGGTCCCTCTTGAGTAACCTAACTTATGACTGGGATTATTTAGGATCTGTGTTTAAAGGTGAATCGATCTTATTATCATAATCTCATCACGATCCGATTCTCATTGCATAGAACTAAAGACATCATAATATATATGTAACAAATAATATAATGTGAGAATATGCCAATATTAATCATAAGCAAAAAGATCACACACCATGTCACACGTGCCATCACTCACGTGATTGGCTTGCAGGGCACCTGTAACCACTACGAACGTCGCAGGCGCAACCTTCTACTCTTCTTGGTAGACCTTCCAAGGCATAAAAAAGCTTCTCCTCCCTTTCTCAAAGAGCGAAGGCAAGCCTCATACTTACCACATCATGAGTGCTCTTCTGGCATTGGCATCAAGAGTCGAGCGTTCATAACTCTGCACCCAGTCACACGATTGGCAATGTTGCCCCTGACCTTCTCAAGTCATCATTCAAATCCCACTTACTTGGGAAGGACCCCCCCTCCAGAGGATATTCTGATAACACTCAAGATTTGGAGGCCTTTGCCCCACAAGACTACATGATACTAATGGTGGTTACAAGTGCTATGTAAGTCAATTATGTGAGTGATGGTATGTATGACCCTTTATACGATCTTTTTGCTTACTATTATTATTGACATATTCTCACTTTATTTTGCCTGTTACATATACTGTGATATCATTTGATCTGTACACGGATCATGATAAGATCATAATAATGAGATCAATTCACCTTTAAACATAGATCCTAAATAATACTGGTTACAGATTATTCGATAGGGACAACGAGATAATCGGATAAACCAATGTACTGTATACCCGTCCATATGATAGAGGCGACTAATCTCATAGTCACTCATGTGGGGATACTAAGGGTACACTACAGGTGCTAATTGGAGAATGAGTTCACTAATTGATAATATGTTGGATGGTTAATGATACATGACGTCAAATAACGATTTCATAGTCTCAGTTATGTGTTTAGTCCTTAGACTTAGATACCAAAGATATCTTATTTGAGTACTTCATTTTTGGTGTCAGACTTATAGGTTTTGAAGTTTTAGATCCAGTACAACCAGTTATCAGGATTGGTAGCTAACCTTATAAAGGCAATTGAGTGTCAATATATGATCGTCCAGTCTCGATATCATAAGAGGTATATTCCATATATTCTTACTCAGGTAAATCCCTAGCCAGAGTTGTTAGGATTGAGAGAGTTCTTTGAGAGAATCCAATTAGAGCGAGACTCAGATGAATTTTGTATAAGGCCTGATAGTACCATGCCCAATATACGTCTCTAGGATATTATATGGACGAGAGACTATATATATATGATAATTATGGACAAATAGGTCCAATAGATTAGATCCTCCTATATCGTTTAGGGACTAGGCGTAGTGGCTCAGTACGTCTATAGTCGATGAGTTTAGTAAATTGTTATGATATAATAATTCACTGAGTCAGAAGGAGTTCTGATAGGTGCAACTCACGACTAACTTGATATTGGGCCTAGAGGATCACACACATATGGTGGATGTTGTGATGAATAGAGGATTATATATGAGTTATCCAACAAGCCCATGTTTCATTGATGAGATCCAACATTAATGAATTTCTTACATAAGGCTCAATTAGAGGTAAATTGAGATTATTGGATAAAGATCCAACAATCTAAGAGATGACGGTAATGATAGAGATCTAATACCCACTAAGACATGATCCGTTAGGGTTGAAAGAGTCTCTCTATAAATAGGAGGTAGGGGGCCAAGAAAGAGGATAGGTTGCACCTTTGGCCGCCCCTCCTATTCTCCTCCCTCCCTTCTCTTTTCAGTCGACCAGCCCTCCCCCTAGCCATGCACTCGGTGTAGAAGGCCGAGGGTTGTACCAAGCCGAGCCTTCATGCTACCCATAGTCGTGCACTTAGTGTAGAAGACCAAGGGTTGAGCCTAGGCCGAGCCTCCATGCTCCCCCTAGTCATGTATTCGATTTAGAAGGTCGAGGATTGTACTTATGTCAAGCCTTCGTGCTTCCTCTAGCCATGAACTCGGTGTAGAAGGTTGAGGGTTGTTCCTAGGCCGAGTTTCTATGCTCCCCCTAGCCACACCCTCAGTGTAGAAGACCGAGGGTTGTACCTAGGTCGAGCCTCCACGCGCTCCAAAGTCATGCACTTGGTGTAGAGGCCAAGGGTTGTACCTAGGTTGAGCCTCCACGCTCTCCAAAGTCATGCCCTCGGTGTAGAGGCCAAGGGTTGTACCTAGGTTGAGCCTTCACGCTCCTCCTAACCATGCACTCGGTGTAGAAGGCCAAGGGTTATACCTAGGTCGAGCCTCCACGCTCACCCTAGCTGTGCACTCGGTGTAGAAGGCCAAGTGTTGTGCCTAGGTCGAGCCTCTGTGCTCTTCGTAGTCGTGCACTTGGTGTAGAAGACCGAGTGTTGCACCTAGGCCGAGCCTCCGTGCTCCCCCTAGCCATACACTTGACATGAAAACTTAAGGGTCGCACCTCAGATGGGTGAGAGTTAAAAAAGACTCTCCTGACCCAAGCACCTCAATATGAAACTCAGAGGGTTGTACTTAGGCCAAGCCTCCACGCTCCCCCTAGTCGTACACTCGGCATGAAAACATCAGCACGCTCTTAGTACCCCAGCCAGCAAATCCTTGTTAGAGTGCAAACCTAGCAGTGCGCTCTCCAGATAGAGACCCTAAAGGGCACTTTTCCGATTGGGTGGGGGGTGCAAATGATGGGGACAATTTTAGTTCATACCAGCTCATCTGTCATGAAGACTGACATCTAAGTAGGGCTCAGCCCCAAAATAACACCATTGCACGTCCCAAAATGCCTCACTCCAATGATTGATAATACCACCTATCTTATTATGATCATAGGCTAGAATGATCAAGTCATTAGACTGATCTCATCCTGGGCCAACCAGTAAGTGTGCTTGCGGATCAGGTATAAAAGAAACCCCCTTAGCTCATGCTGAGAGGGGGTGACGTACATTAACCATACCTCTATACTCTCTCTCTCTCTCTCTTTTTCTCTCTTTATTTATAGGTTATGGCATTGTCCTCTCCCTTCTGCTGACCTGAGTATTGGAGGGGTCACGATGGGTAACCCTTATCGTCGGCCTAATATGCAGGATCACTAGTCACTTGAGGATACTCGGATGATCCAACCTTCGAAAGAAGAATCCTGTAGCTTGAAGGATCCTAGTCTATTTACTTAATCATCCCAAGCCAGATATCCAATAATGGAATGGTCTCCGATTCGATAACCTACACCAAGTCTCCTATGTTAGTCAAGGAGAGGCATCAGGAGAAACATACACCTTCGGTAGCGAATTGACTGGACCAACTGGTTAATCGATGGTACTTATGACACGATCAACTCGTCAGTCGATGATACTCATGATGCCATTAAAGAGAAAGCTTAATGCATAATGCTATCATCTCGTGATGGTGAGACTTAGGTAGGAAGTATCAATGATACGTCAAAGATTATTTTCATGACAACTTTGCTTGGACCTTTAAATTCATCTTTTTTCATCCTTAATTTTAATTAGGTTACATAAAACTTATTGGTGACCAATAATGATCTTTATCTTTTCCGTTAATCATCATGCTTGCGGAGGGATTAAGTCATACCAAACCCATAATCTATCATTAACTCTTGAAAGTGGTTCCAAATATCTTAATTAGCCACCCACAGTGAGATAATGTGAATGAATCATGTTCCACCACTTGCTTCTGTGGTGAACATTAAGATATCATGTTTGGGGTGGCTAAGTCATGTCTTCTCTCTCTATAAATTTGTGTGGGGTTGTCTTTTTGATCTTTTTCTAATGAAATGTGGAACCTCAACCCATCTTCCTCCCCTCTCAAACTTTGTTGTTCCATGATTTGCACATGCATATAATTAATTAGAAATGGCTTCTTATTGGCTCATAAAAAAGATATGGAAAAAGAATACATCATTTTGTCGTTCATGCAACTATTACCAAAAGAGTCGCCGAGTGTGGGAAACTCTCATCAATTTTTCTTTTGGATGATATCATAAAAAAAAAGTGAACTCATCATTTAATTTGGATGCAAAAAGATACATAACTACGAGTCCAAATCGATGTTGAACGTTGCCACCAATCGATCGATTAAGACTTGTCATATTGATTGAGACCTCTAATCAGACTATGATTCCTCTTCCTCCTCTTCATTCCCTTCCTTATTTTATCTCCAAGTAACATAAAGCTCGGTGTGCAGTGAAAAATTATGTTTGATAGTATGTGTTATTTGACAAAGCTTAGGCAAAAACAAGAAAGAAAAGCCAAAATTGGAGATGAAAAGCAATTGATTTAGGATGGAAATTGTAAAGATGATATGGATTAAAGTGTTGACTGATGAGTGAGGAGATCATTTATTGGGGGGGAGATTAGTGGCTTCAATAATTAGAGAATTTTAGTCACTTTTGTTTTATGTCAGTGATAGAGATTTTAAAGAAGTAGGATTGTTATTTTCCTTTAATTTATGTCAAATAATCATATTTAAGTATTAAAAATATTTATACATATGAGATAAAATTAAAGATGAATTAAATAATGATATTATGTTGCTAGGTATTCGAAGAATCGAGTAACATAAAATGAGTTTGATCCATAATTTAATAGTTTAAAGCTTTGAATCATATTAGTAACATCAATTTCTATTGATGTTACTAATGATCAGTTCGATTCAGATTTTGAAGAAAAAAAAAAAGATTCTACTGTGTGTTTGGGCAAAATTCCATTTGCATGAGTTAAAATTGAATAAGATGAACTAAGGGATCCAAATGGAAATTATGTTTGCACAAATGAATTAAGTAATTCTATCAATCTTGAGTTAAAGATGAGTAATCGAAAGGGATACAGAGAGCCTTCTTGCGATGATGTGAAGGTGGATTGTCTCATGTCATGTAGATAAACATTAAAGAGTAAGAGAAAGATGATCGATGATTACACCATATAATATATATATATATATATATATATATATATATATATATATATATATATATATATATATATATATATATATATATATATATATAAGGAAAAGAAGTTAAAAAATCAACGAAAATGTCATATATTATTAAGAATTAAAAGAATCAAACCATATAGGATTAGTTTTGCTGATCATTATGAGTTAAAAATCAAAAGGTCTATTTGATTACTTTAAAGAAGCATCACAAGTGGTCGCAATCACTTTATAAGCAACGCTTCCTCTCTCTCTCTCTCTCTCTCTCTCATAATCGACCATGACGACGGACTGCGGCAACCACGAGGAGCAGAAGCGGCACAAGGTCTACCGCCGCCTGTTCGCGGCCTTCCTTCTGCTGGTCATCCTCGGCCTCCTCGTCGTGCTCATCGTCTGGCTTGTCCTCCGCCCCACGAAGCCCAAGTTCTACCTCCAGGACGCCTCCGTCGCACAGTTCAACCTCTCCTCCGGTGATGGCACCCTTACCGCCGTCCTCCAGGTCACCCTCGCCTCCCGCAACCCCAACGACCGCATCGGCGTCTACTACGACCGCGTCGACGCCTTCGCCCTCTACAAGGGCCAGCAGGTCACCGCCGCCACCGCCCTCCCACCCGGCTACCAGGGCCACAACGACGTCACCGTCTGGTCTCCCTACCTCTACGGAGCCGCCGTGCCTCTCGGACCCTACCTCGCCGACGCCCTCTCCCAGGACCAGAACGCCGGGTACATCCTCCTCTACGTCCGCGTCGTCGGCAACCTCAGGTGGAAGGTAGGCACCTGGATCTCCGGCCATTACCACCTCCAGGTCAACTGCCCCGTCTTCCTTACCGTCGACAGCGGCAGGTCCCATGGCGGCGACCCAGCCACGCCCTACCTCCGCTTCCAGCACATGACCGCCTGCACCGTCGACGTCTGAGGCCGTGCCCCACGTGGCCACAAACTCTGTTGACGGAGACGGCCACATGCAATCCCCCTTCCTTTTCGCCTTCAATCGAATCTCCATTTTGACGCCGTTGGTGATGCTTGTAGTGATCGAAGTACAATAATAGATGGCATATATTATTATTATTATTATTATTATTATTATTATTATTACGCAGAAATAAATGATTGGATACAGGATAAGGTCAGGAAGCTACAAAGAAGTGGCTCATAAGAAATGAAACGCCGGCTTGTTTGATAACTTGGAAGAGAGACAGCATTGTGTGGAGATTTCTTAGTTGGGGAAAGGTGGTGGATGCCATTCCATTCACAGGTATTAGACAAACACGGACATGTGCAGTTGCTTGAACCTTTTTCTTCTTCTTCTTCTTCTTCTTCTTCTTCTTCTTCTTCTTCTTCTTCTTCTTCTTCTTCTGTGTGGGTGGGTGGGTGGGATGTTTAGGTCAATGGAATGGTGGATCCGAGTCGATTCTATCGATAAGATTCGTGTGCAGTGCAGTCAATATTATATTGGTGTCCAGAAGTGATTAGAAATGGATACCAACCAACCTTTGGGCCAACTCAACCTTTCGAGAAGCTCGGCCTAATGCGAAAGCCGGAATCAATGCATCAGACTCATCTCTACCAAAGAATCGGGAGAGTTCGAAGATCTCATCTCCTTAAATATTTGAAGATGACTGATCATGTAACCAGTAAAAATCTTAATTGGTGACAATAACATGTTTGGTTTCGTTTCCCATCTTCCTCACTTATTCTATGCAAAAAACAAAATCGAAAATATAAAAAAATAAATTATTTCGAGCATTGTGTTATTTGGCTTTATGAAAGTAGGAGCAACAATAGGTGGGATAAGAATATATAAATTTTATTTAACTCATCCATGGTTCAACCCTCTAAAATTTAGGTTTCTCTCTCTCTCTCTCTCTCTCTCTATATATATATATATATATATCAAGTCTCAAGACTAGACATATAGTTGGGACTACAAAATCGCTATCTGACGTTAGGTATCATTAATCATCTATTGTTCTTTAAGTGAATCAATTAGTGAACTCATTCTCCAATGAGCATCTGCACTATATCCTTAGTGTCCCCATACAAACAGTTGTGAAACCAACTGCATCCATCATATGGATGGATTTATAATAGATTGATTTGTCTAGTTATCTCGATGTCACTCTCGAGTAACCTATAATTAGGATTATTTAGGGTTTATGTTTAAAGTAAATTAATCTCATGATTATGATCTCATCATGATCCAATTTTTGTTATATATATCCATGTACATTAATAATATATGTAACAAATAATAGAAAGTGATAAAATATCAGTATTAATAATAAACAAAAAGATTGTGCAGCGTGTCACACATGTCATCACGTACGTGATTGACTTACGGGACACCTGTAACTAGTAGTGATGTGTTTAGTGGGGCAAAGAGGAGGTGAATTTGGGTGATAAGGGCCAACAACTTCTTATACTATAGGCAAAAATAGTGGGGGTGAGACGCATAGGGGTGGGGTACATGAAGGCAAAGGCGACGCAGGGGAGGCAAGACAAAAGCAACAATGGATCTAGTAGTGATAAGGGTAAAGATAGCATTTTAGGTACTTAACAATTTAATATTTTTAATCTTGATTAGCAGAAGTCAATGTGAGCTATTAGAAGTATGAGATGAATCTCAAAGGAAGTGAGATATGTGGAAGATATATAAGTAGTTTGAAGGTCATATATGACAAATTAAAAGTTTTGAAGGGATATTTATACAAAGTTTTAAATATAGACACCTAAAAACTACTTATTCGCAAATCTAACATCTAAGTATTCAATCAAATTCATTCTTTTTTTTTTTTTTTTTGTTTCCTTCAATCATCTATTTCTCACTTCGTATTTGTTTCAAATCTGATTATCATACTTTAACTCAAAAATTTTGTTTAGTCTAATTCGGTACAAACACAGATTATATGTACTAGTCTGAATATTGGTCGATATATGAATTATTTGTTTCATGTTTGACCAATATATAGATCGTCTATTTTGAGCAATCCAGTCCAATCTAATATAAAAGTAAAAAAATAATATTTAAAATATTTATTCGCAAGAGAGCATAGAACTAATATCGTCATCATTGTCATTTCCTTTGTTTTTCAAATATTGATACAAATCTATATATACCGGTCCATAAATGACCGATATAACACAATATTCTTTGGTTTAACTTAGCTTAAGTATTCAGTGTCCAACATTATTCTTCTCTAAGGTGAATGAGGTTTTGATTTCTATTCTAAAAGATTAGGTATGAGACGGTTGAAGAGCTCAAGATGAGAAGAGGCATTAAGAATGCCGAGGGAAGAAAGAGGTTTCCGGTTGCATATTTTATGGTTGACAATGTTTTTTATCTTCTTTCTAAGTCGAGCTATACGGCCAGAAGGAAGTTAAGTTAATCCAAATAATAGGTCACACAAAAAAACCCTTATTTATATATCTAGGAATATGGGAGATTTAGAAATATTAGTTAAAATATTTCTTAATGACCAAAATTTATGATGAGTGAAACAGGCTACAAAGTTTGATTGTATTATCAGATTATTGAAGTCTTTGTTGACTAGCCAATATAATTAATGTCTTCCATCGCACTGTTTCCCATTAAAATGATGTTTTGACCATCTAAGGATTTGAGGATGAAGCCATAATCAGAAGTGGGGGGGTTAAAAAGAGCCATCACATTATAATATCAGATCATCTAAGGATTAGTAGTTTCATTGGGTATATAAATATCATGTTCAATCCTCCAAATCTCCTTGGGCATAGTAGGTCTTAAAGTGTTACAGTTAATTAAGATAAAGAAACAAAAAAACAAATTTTAAGAGAATATGAAAAGTGGAGTCTCAGAAAGAGATTACAAAATGAATGACTAATACTTGAGCAGTGCAAAGGCTAAGAAACCTGAAAATATCAATTTTTTTCCTATTAGTGTTATCGAATCTAATTGCTATTGAAGAAGTGGTACTGATTAGGCCTTCGGGATTGAGACCAATAATAATGTATTTAAATAGGATCTACACTTTCATCCCAAAAATATTTTTATTTTACCTACTAAAAAAAAGAATTCTAGCAACAAAAATCTTGATGAAGCATAGTTGATGGAAAAGTTCTTTTTTTTTTCTTAATAGAAAGGAAAAATTAGGTTTCATCATTTTTATACAGTGAAATATTGACTATTGTTGGAGAACCCAACAATAGTAGATTCAAAGAGAACCTGGACTTCCATAGTAGAAATATTTTTTATTTCTCTTACTAAAGACACAATGTTCATACGATGCTGGTTTGAAGGTCGGGTCATCATGGAAACAATCCGATCTACCTGTGTTTCGAATTTTATCACACATAAATCTCCATGAAGCATAGTTGATGGAAAAGTTCCTCTAGAATAAAATATTAGATTTCATAAATTTTTACATTGAAATACTAGTGTAGGGATGATGCTTCCGATAAACACGAAATTGCTTACGGCTAAAGAAATAATTTTTCAAACTCATTTTATTTAAAAGATATTTTGCATCTTGATTTGTAAGTGACATGACATGGTTAGCCTACTTGGTGTTTTATCTTTGACAAGTGTTGAATCTCAAATTTAATTCTTTTTGAGTCTATCTTAAATATTATTTAAATTTATTTGTTTCATTTCTATGATGATGATTAGGTTAAATATTAAATCGATAAAAGTTATAATGAGATATAAAAGTTAAAGACTTTATATACGAACAAATACTAACTGACTGTCACACATAGCGAAATCAAACAAAAATCACAATCAAATGAACACCAAGATTTACGTGAAAAACTCTTTCAACTCGATACGTAAAAACCATGGAACAAGTCAGAGAAAATTCACTATAAAAATAATGAATGTATAAATCTCAAAACCCTCATGCTCAAGCTCAAGCAACAATCACAAAAGAATGATAGGGATATAAAGATTATATTACTATGCATAATTTTCAAAACCTTCTCAAGTGATCGCAGTAAGAATCCACTGCAGATCTGAACTAACCTGAGATAATAATACTGTTTGGATGATTGAGAATAGTCTTTCTTTGTCCTTGTCTTCTTCCTTTTTCTGGATCTTTTGTTTGATGTCATCTATTGTCAATCTGCTGCTTCCTTTCTCTCTCCCATGTTCACAACCACCGCTGCCCACTTTTCCATAACTCTAGCCACCAAAACTAAGGTTTAGTTTAAGATAAATAAATGTTAAGGCTGTGGGCTTCACTAAAACTCATTATGGGTTGAATCTGAGCTATTTGCCCAACAACCTCCCCCTTCAGTCCATAACGGAGGTCATCCCATGACTCCTTAATATGAAGCTATGTCGACAAGCTGCCAACACATCTATTATCTTTCTTTCGGTAAAATCTTGGTCAATATGTCTGCCTCATTATCATCTATGTGAATTTTCTAAAGCTATAACTGCTTCTCTTCAAACATATTTATGATCTAGTGATATCTAACATCTATATGCTTTGACTTCAAATGAAATATTGGGTTCTTGCATAAATGTACGATACTCTGGCTGTCACAATGCACCACATAGTTTTTCTGCTTCAGCCCCAATTCTTGTAAGAATCCTTTCATCCATAATTTCTCTTTGCAAACCTCTATAACAGCAATATATTCTACCTTTGTGGTAGAGAGAGCAATACACATTTGTAATATAGATTGTCATGACACAGCTCCCCCTACAAAAGTAAGTACAAAACATGATGTTGACTTCTTTATGTCAATATCTCTTGCTATCTTTGCATCTATATAACCTGTCAATATAGGTCGTCCACCTCCAAAGCTTAGACAAACTTTAGAGCTCCATCTGAGATATCTAAAGATCCACTTCACTGCTGCCTAATACTCTTTGCCTATATTTGCAAGAAATATGTGTTAGGATTATTAGGATCAATTGGTACTAAGAGAGGGGTGGGGGTGGTGAATTAGTGCAAGTGTAAATTTTTAGTTTAGATGAAAACTTTTCGATTAAACCAAGATAAGAAATCCGAAGCTTTTTATTCTTAGTGAAACGAGTGAGTGATTAAAAGAAAATTACCAAGTTAATAAGTAAACCGAAAAGATAAGCAATGTTTGAAGGAAATAACTTATCGTGAAAACTTTGCTTTCAAAGAGTTGAGTTAAATCAGAAGCGTCAATATAAAAAATATGTAACCAATGAAAGCAAAGAAACACTCACAATTTTTATAGTGGTTCGGCACCAACGGCATAGGTCCACTCCCGAGTCCTCCTTCTTGAGGCACATCGGCATCCACTACCGATCTTCTTTGGGTGAAGACCAAACTCTTACACTTTGCTTATAAGGGAGACAATATTACACTCTTTGATCACTCCTTTATCCCTTTTGTTTTTTACAATTCTCATACAATATTGGCTCAATCGCTGACAACCGCCCGGAATCTTGGGTACGGTGGTACAATCGTCGCTTACCAATGGTTTACCCGTTGGAATCTCCGTAAAAGTGGTTTCCTCCACTTTTTGAATTTCGGCTTGAACCTGATGTTGACCAATTCTTTGATCAACTAATTGAGCTTAACCTGAGATTAATCAAACCCCATAGTGGACCCGATTGTTGTTGGAAAACCTCAGCGGAAGCATCACATGTACAGCAGAAATCAAAATAAAAATCGGTTTCCCACACAGATCAAATCATCGTGCAAAAGATTGGGGTCGCAAGAAAAATGTAAAAACTGATAAAATCACGATGTGTGAGAGATTGATTTTACCTAGGGAGATCATATATCCCTGTATTCCAGATTCGGATGGAGAAGATGAAGGAGGTCAAGCATCCTCCTCTCTAGCGGTATCCACACGATGGAAACTCCTCAAATCTGATCTCGCAACTCTTGCACAGAGGGAGGGAGGAGAATACGTGGTGGTGGTTAAAGCGGCAACCTATCAACCATGAGTCTCCCCTCCTATTTATAGAGAGCCACCAAAAACCCTAGGGCTCCTGCCTTAGTGGGTATTGGATCTCTATCCAATTACCCACTAACCTTGCATTATTGGATCTCTATCCAATAATCTCCTTAGGCCTCTAATTGGGTCTTAATCAAGGAGCCCATTAGCATAGAGTCTCATCTAATGAGAATAAGGGCTAATTGGATCTCCGTCAAATCCTCTATTCACTGAAACATCCACCATATTTGTATGACCCTCTAGGCCCGATACCGAGCTGGTCGTGAGTCACTCCCATTAGAACTCCTTCTGATATAATGAATTACTATCCCCATAATAATTTACTTGACTTATCGACTATAAACGTACTAGGCCACTACGCCATAGTCCCCAGATGGTACAGGGGGATCGAATCCATCGGACCTGTCTGTCCAAAGTTACTGTGTATCTATAATCACTCATCTAACTAATATCCCAGAGACCGTATATTAGACATGGTACTGTCAGGCCATATACAGAATTTGTCATAGTCTAGCTCTAATCGGATTCTCTCGGAGAACTCTTTCTCTCTAAATCCAAATGACCCTAGCTAAGGATTTGTTTGAGCAAGCACATATGAGATATTTCTCTCATGATACCGAGAGTGGATAATCCTCTATTGACACTCAATTGCCTTCGTAAGGTTGGCTACCAATCCCGATAACCAATTGTACTAGATCTAGAACTTTCCAAACCTATAAGTCTGACGTCAAAGAAATGAGTACTCATACAAGGCATCCTTGGTGTCTCAAGTCAAAGGACCAGATAAACAATTGGGACTATGGAATTGTTGTCTGACATTAGGTATTATCAACCATACAACATTCCATAAGTGGATCAATCAGTGAACTCATTCTCCAATGAGCACCTGTACTATATCCTTAGTGTCTCCACACAAGTGGCTATGAGACCAGTCGCCTCCATCATATGGACGGGTATGTAGTACACCGGTCTGTTCGATTATCTCGATGTCCCTCTCGAGTAACCTATGACCGGGATTATTTATGATCTGTGTTTAAAGGTGAATCAATCATATTATCGTGATCTCATCACGATCCGATTCTCATTGCACAGAACCAAGGACATCACAGTATATATGCTACAGATAATATAATGTGAGAATATGACAATATTAATCATAAGCAAAAAGATCGCACAGCGTGTCACATGTGTCATCACTCACGTGATTGGCTTGCAGAACACCTGTAACCAGCAGTTGTCTCTTTGAGTTGATTTTTAAATCACACTCAAATCAGACTCACTCTTAACCTATGACTTGAAGATTACAATCAAATATAACCACTAAGCTTAATGACCTCACTCTCGCATTCTGACAACCTTCGGAATCTCCAATGGCGAGTCTCACGGTCTTCCTCCGGTGATCTCCTAGCATGTTCCTAGCGAGCTTCACGATCCTTTCGATGAATCTCCTAACGAACTCCCAACGAGCTCCCACCGCATCATCCAATCTTTGGCCTGATATCGAAGCTTGATCCTGGGTCCATGTCTGATCTGTAACTCCTTCTCCCGTCATAGTTAGACCTGCATGATGCTAACTACGACTTAATTAATTTTAATCATAACAACCATAAGTCCATTTCAAGACATTTTTAACTCCCGGTAAGCCTTTCGACTACCCATGATAATCTTCCTGTGAGTCTCGGTCTTCTTCTGGCGAACTCCCTTGAGCCATCCAAGCAAGCTCCCGATACCCTCGGCAAGCTTCTGACGCACTCCTGGCGAGTTCCCAACCGCACTGTCTGAACCCCGGCCTAATGCATGGACTTGAATCTAGCCAAACCTGATTGTTATATTCTTTTTTTCGTAGTTAATCCTGCATCAATCAACTTCTAACAATCCATGTTAGTTCAATAACCCATCAATTGATTTCATCATCAAAATCTGAGATTCAACAATCTCCCCCTTTTTGATGATGACAATCAATTGATAACAGGAGTTAATCCTAACTCCCCCTAAATTCATGCCACTTAAATTTAAGAGAATCACACACTCTTAAATTCAAGCAATCAAAATTCTATGTAAATTTCAACACAAATTTGCATATCCAAGATATCAAATCATGACCAAAAAGAAATTGTGCACTTATATCCATATCCGAGATATATCAATCCATATCTATATCAGTGTATATCATTAATATCATGTGTCATCAATATATATTTCTTCCCCTTTGTCATCAACAAAAAGGTGAAATATAGGGCTTAGAATTTTAAGTCACATGAGTTTTTGCTCCCCCTTTATAAAAATACGACATGAGTCCTAATGAATTTTCTTTCTCTTATGAACAAGAAGGAAAGAAAATAAGGGAGGAGTTATAAAACATCATTATGTATATCTTTCAATTTATAGAAATGAATTTCGAAAATAAGCTCAAGGATCTAAGATATTCAAGAAGATTAAAAAATTTAGGAGCTACTCACGCATTTAAAAACATCTAATGTAATTTCAAGCAAGGGTAGCAAATAAATTTGTAGGATTACATCATGCAAATTTTCTCCCCTTTTTGTTTTTGTAAACAATAAGATAAAAACATGAAGAATATTTTCAAAAACATTATCACAAAAGGCTTAATATCATGAAATCTAGATTATCAATTTATATATTTTCATGATTTAGCATTTTTAACTCTCAACCTCAATCTTGTAGATATAAGATTTTAAAATATTTGAATATGAGCTCAATAAATCCATCTTATATAAATTTTAAGAAAACATAGCAAATAAAGCTAGTGAGTTCTTTCTTCTCTTTTGAGAAATACAAGTTAGCAAATTTTTGTTTCCTTTGTAATATTCAAGCTAGCAATTTACATCATGCAAGCAAATAAGTTTTGCTATGAAAGAATTGTCTTCCCTTTCTTTGAATAATAAATAAGAAACAAGAGAGTGGAGTGAGAGATTGTATCATAAAAATAGGGCTCAATCTTTTAGATGTAAATTCCAATATCCAAGAATTGATATCTATCCATGCAATTTAATTCATTTAAATCAAGAGTAGCACATCAAGTGATTCATCAAAGATTTAATATCAAAGACTTATTTCAAGCATTATAGAAGTTTATGTTATATATATTTCCCTTTATAAATATTCATCAACATTCATGAAACAAGAATAATCTTTTAAAACTATCTTATCGCAAAAATTTGAATCCTCTTCTTATGTTCATTTTAACTAAAGTGATTTCGAAAGTGAGCTCAAAAATCTAAAAAATCCAAGAAGAATTAAGAGCTTCCATAGACTTTGTTAATATTTGAACAATTTAACAATAGTCTTTACATTTAAATAAGCCAATAATTTTAGCATTCACTAAAAATCTCATTTTTGTAAGTTTTAATATAAATATATTTTTAAATAACTAAGGTTCTTTGGTTCTAATACATTTTCATACTTGTATACTCTAGCTATGCATCATCAATATTAATAATGAACCATTAAAAGATTTATTATTAATAATTTTAATTCTAATAATTTTCTTATTACTACTTAGGCTAGTAAGCTTGAAGGAGTGTTAGATCTCAAATAATATGACTTGAGCATCTAATTTCAAAATATTTTTATTGCTCCTAGCCTTGTTACGAAACAACTTTATATTAAGGGAGGTTTTGATTTAGGTACCAATTTAATACTAGGTCTTTCATGATATATTCTTCCCATTTTCTCTAATGGTATATGATTGTTTATGGTTCCTTTAGGAACCCAAACTAACTTGTGATGACTATAATTTTTAAATGAACATTTGTAAGCTATATGTCGTAGTCTTCTACAAAAATTATACTTGATTCTTGGTGTCATATTTAAGGTTGATCCTTTAACAAAAATGATTGGCTTTTGTTTAATGTTACTAATAAAGTCTATGTCATTTCTTCTATTAAAATGACCCTTATTGGCAAGGATCATATTTAAGGATTTATTTCTAATTTCAAGTTTTTCTAAAGTTGTCTTAATAATGACATTTTATTCTTTAATATTATCTAGCATTTTATATTTAGAACTAAGATTATGTGATGCTAATAACTCATGCATTTCATCAACTTTACCAACTAACAAATCATGTTCATTTTTAAGCAACTTAAAAGATTTGCTAAGTTTTCTTAACTCATCAAACAAATCATGAAATATATTTAATAATTCTAAAAAAGAAATGATTAATGAATCACTAACCTCATCGTCAATGGCCATAAGAGCGAGGTTATCCACTTCTTGGTTGTGCATTTTATCTTTGGAGCTCCTCGACTTCTTGCATTCATAGCAAGAGATTTTATCCATATTTAAATTATTTTTATGGTTCATGTTGATTAACTTTTTCAGTTCATTTGTCAAATGTTCAATGTCCTCGTTACTCGAGATTTTACTTGAGGAGTCATATGTTCTTAGTTCAAATTCCTTCCTATTCTTTGGAAGGTATTTTTCAAGTTAATTTTTATAAGACATTTCATTAATTGATTCATTTATATTAATTGTGCTTTCATGTGTGATTTTTAATGCATGCCATATATCGAAAGCCAAATCAAAACAAGAAACCCGATCAAATTCATTTTTATCAAGTGCATATAAGACATTCATAGCTTTTGCGTTTAAAGATAAAGTCTTTTTCTCCAAATCATTCCAATTATTTATTGGAAGAGAAGACTTTTCAAATCCATTTTCAATAATAGTCCATAAATCAAAGTCTAAAGAAAGCAAGAAAATTCTCATCCGAGTTTTCCAATAAGTGTAGTCCATCCCATTGAATATAGGAGGATGAACGATAGAAAAGCCCTCTTGAAAGCCAATAAGAGTCATTTCTCTTGAGTGTTAAACCAAATGAGAAAAACTGAGGTTTTGATACTAATTGTTAAGATTGTTAGGATCAATTGGCACTAAGAGTTGGGGGGGGGGGGGGGGGGGGGGGTGTGAATTAGTGCAAGTGTAAATTTTCAGTTTAGATGAAAACTTTTCAATTAAACCAAGATAAGAAATCTAAAGTTTTTTGTTCTTAGTGAAATGAGTGAGTGATTAAAAGAAAGTTGCTAAATTAATAGGCAAACTAGAAAGATAAGTAACATTTAAAGGAAAGAACTTATCGTGAAAACTTTACTTTCAAAGAGTTGAGTTAAACTTTCAAAGAGTTGAGTTAAATCGGAAGCGTCAATACAAAAATATATAAGCAATGAAAGCAACGAAACACTCACAATTTTTATAGTGGTTCGGCGCCAACGACCTACATCCACTCCCGAGTCCTCCTTATTAAGGCACATAGCGTCCACTACCGATCTTCTTTGGGTGAAGATTTAACCCTTACACTTTGCTTTTAAGGGAGATAATATTAACTCTTTGATCACTCTCTTACCCCCTTTCTTTTTCCTACAATTCTCATACAATATTTTCTCATAATATAATCCCCAAAAATTATTATATAGAATGTAAAAAAACTTGGGGTATTTATAGGCCCCAAATTGGCTTCAAAATCAGAGCCAAAATCTAACTGTATCTGGAGAATCCGAGTACGCGCGGTTCACTCGCCAGCTTGGGCGGGTCAACCACCGAAAGTGCCTAGATTCCTAGGTACGAGCGGTTCAGCCACGTAGCCTGGGCGGCTCAGCCGCTGACAGCCATGCGAAATCCTAGGTATGGCGATACAACCATCACTTACCAGCGGTTTATCCGTCGATATCTCCACAAAAGTGGTTCCCTACACTTTTCGAATTCTAGCTTAAACCCGATGTTGACCAATTCTTTGGTCAACTAATTGAGCTCAACCTGAGCTCAATTAAACCCCATAGTGGACCCAGTTGCCTCTTTGAGTTGATTTCCAAATCACACTCAAATCAGACTCACTCTTAACCTACGACTTGAAGATTACAATCAAACATGACCACCAATCTTAATGACCTCACTCCCGCATTCCGACAACCTTCGGAATCTCTAGTGATGAGTCTCATGGTCTTCCTCCGACGATCTCCCGGTGTGTTCCTAGCGAGCTTCCCGATCCCTTCGGTAAATCTCCTAGCGAACTCCCAACGAGCTCCCACTGCATCATTGAATCCTTAGCCCAATGCCTAAGCTTGATCCTGAGTCCATATCTGATCTATAACTCCTACTATCATAGTTAAACCTGCATGATGCTAACTACGACTTAATTAATTTCAATCATAATAACCTCAAGTTCACTTCAAGACCTTCACAACTTCTTGCAAGCCTTTTGGCTACCCCCGACAATCTTCCGACGAGTCTCGGTCTTCTTCTGGCGAACTCCCTTGCGCCATCCATGCAAGCTCTCGATACCCTTGGCAAGCTTCCAAGACACTCATGGCGAGTTTCCAACCGCAACATCCAAACCCCGACCCAATACATGGACTTGACTCCGGCCAAATCTGATTATCACATTCTCTCTTTCATAGTTAATCCTACATCAATCAACTTCTAACAATTCATGTTAAATCAATAACTCATCAATTAATTTCATCATCAAAATATGAGATTCAACAATCTGCTAGCAACACCAACTGCATATGCGATATCCGGCCTCGTACATACCATTGCGTACATTAAACTTTCAACTACTGAAGCATAAGGAACCTTTTGTATTTTCTCCTTCTCCTCATCACTTGACGGACTCTAATTTAAGCACAACTTGAAGTGACCTGAAAGAGGAGAACCAACTAGCTTTGCATTGCTCATACTTAACCTATCCAATACATTCTCAATGTATTTCTCCTGTGACAACCAAATCTTCTTATTTCTTTTGTCACGAGAAATCTGCATGCTTAGTATTTATTTTGCTAGCCCCATGTCCTTCATTGCAAAAGACTCGGTTCTTTCTTCAACCTGTCAATCATAGATATCTCTTTCCAAGGATAAGTATGTCATCAACATAAAGTAAGAGAATAATAAAATTATCATCAAACCGTTTGATGTACACACAATGATATGAAGTTATTCTATTGTATCCATTTTCAACCATAAATGAATCAAACTTTTTATACCACTATCTTGGAGCTTGCTTCAGCCCATACAAGCTCTTCCTCAACTTACAGATAATATTTTTTTTACCTTTGACTTTAAAGCATTCTGTTTGTTCCATATAAATTTCCTTCTCTAAATCACCATGAAGGAAAGTGATCTTCAAATCCAACTGCTCAACCTCCAAGTCTAGGTTAGCAGCAATACCAAGAGCAACACAGACAGAGGACATTTTAACAACAGAAGAAAAATATCTTCAAAGTCGATACCTTTCTTTTGACCAAGGCCTTTCACAACCAATCTAGCTTTATACTTTGGTTGAGGACAATATTCTTAAGTCTTCAACCTTAAAACTCGCTTGTTCTTCAAAGCCTTACTTCAATTTGGTAGTTGCACCAAAACATATGTATGATTTTTCTGTAGAGAATCCATCTCTTTCTGCATAGTAACTAACCACTTCTTTTTCTGCTCACTTTCAACTGCTTCCTAGTAACTCTCTGGTTCACCTCCATCAGTAAGCATCACATACTCATCTGTAGAGTATCTTTTGGAAGATTAACGTGGTCTAGAAGATCTTCTCAATTGAGGTTCTATGAGAACTTGCTCCCTTTCTTCTTCCTACTCAACATGTCCTGCAGATAGATCAACATCAGGCTCTACACCATCTTTCTACACATCTCCCTCATCACCATGATGTACTGGAGGAATAACCGAGTCACAGTCTGCTAATCCTTCTGCAGAAGTCTTGGCTAGTGCCTCCTTTAAATCCTCAATGGTTTGATCCTCAAAGAAGATAACATCTCTATTTCTGAACATCTTATGCTTTTATGGATCTCAAAGCTTGTAACCAAACTGATAATGTGAATAGTCAAGAAAAATACACTCTTTTGTCTTACTATCTAACTTGGACCTCTCATTGTTTGGAACATGTGCAAATGCAAGACAGCCAAATACTCTCAAATGCCTATAGAAGGCATCTTTCCTTAACCATATATGGTCTGCAACATCACCATCTAGAGCTATACATGGTGACAAGTTGGTCACATCAACTGCAGTCCTCAAAACCTCATCTCAAAACCTTTTGGATAGCTTGGCCTGTGAAAGCATACATATGATCTTTTCCATGATGGTGTAGTTCATCATCTCTATAATTGTATTATGTTGAGGTATACCAGGAACTATCAACTCATGTTAGATCCCATGTGATCTACAATAATAATTAAATAATCTTGTGTATTCATCACTATTATCTGATCTTATGCATTTCAATTAGCTTTATGTCTCCCTTTCAACTCTAGCATGAAACTCCTTGAAGGCATTAATAACATAATCTTTGGTCTTCATAGCATAGGCCCAAACTTTTTTGGAAAAATTATCCATAAAATTGATAAAATAAAGTGCACCACTGATATTATGAGCATTAATAGATCCATTAGGAGTTTTTATTCTCAAAGGACCACATACATATGTATAGACATGTTCCAAGAAATGTATTTTTCTATATAAAGCAAGACTAACAAAGGAAACTCTATGGTGTTTGCTAGCCAAACAATCAACATAAGAATTCAGATGTGTACCTCTAAGGTCTGGCAATACCTCTCTTTTTTAAAGAACTTACAAGCCCTTCTCGCTCATGTGTCTCAATCGCCTATGTTACAACTCCATGCTGAAGTCTTTCTCTGTAGCATTTAACTGCTCACCACAAGCTTTAGTCTGCAATGTATACCATGTATGACATTTCTTCCCGTTAGTTACAATAAGAGAACACTTACTGAGCTTCCACTGCCCTCTATGAAATTTGACATCAAAGTCTTTATCATCCAGCCTTCCAACTGAAATTAAATTCAGGCTTAAGTCAACCACATGCCTCATATTCTTAAGCACCAACTTACAACTAAGGTTGGTCTTTATGTGGATATCACCTATACCAAGAATGTTTATTGTGTCATAGTTGTTCATCTTGACAATACCAAAATTTCAGACCTGTAAGTAGCAAGAAAAACTCCCTCCGTGGTGTAGCATGATAAGAAGCACATGTGCCAATGATCTACTCGAGATCCTGACACACACAAGAAAAAATATAATCAAAAGTAGACAAAATCAAATAATTACTATCATGCACTATAGCTGTGATATTCTCTTTTGACTATATAGACTCCAATTCTTTCCCTTTTTTATTACTTTTCTTAGGTTGCTTGCACTGATTCTTGTAATATCATTTCTCATCACAATTATAGCAAACAATATTTTTTCTTGATCTTAACTTTCTTCTACCCAAGCGTGAACCACTTCTATCCTTTGACTTTGACATTCCTCTGTTCTCTGAAATAAGTGCCCGTGAATCAATTTGAGAAGTTGCTGAATTCTTTCTCCTCAACTCATCATTCAACAAACTGTTTTGTTACTGGACTCATGGTGATAATACCATCTGATGTAGAATTATTGAGGGAAACCACTAGTATCTCCTAACTTTATGGTAATAAACTGAGAAGTAATAATGTCTGCAACTCATGATCAAGAGACATTTTCATATATGATAACTGGTTAGTAATACTCTGCATTTCGTTTAAATGCTAGGCAATAAAAGTGCCCTCTTTATAATTCAGGTTCACAAGTTTTCTGACCAAGAAAGCTTTGTTGCCAGCAGTTTTTCTTTCATAGAGACCTTCTAATTTTTTCCAGAGAGAGTATGCAAAACTTTCAGTAGAAACATAGTGAAAGATACTATCATGAAGCTATTGTCGAATTAATCCAACCATTTTTTGGTCTAATATATCTTTCACCCATCATTTGTTATAGTTGTGGGTTTTGCACTATCCCCTTGCAAAGGTCTATACAAGTCTTTGCAATACAAGAGGTCTTCTATTTTTATTTTCATATCATCCAATTGTTTCCATTTAAGCTAATCATGTCAGAAATATTATTAGTCTCCATGTTCGAACACAAAAGATTAAATACCACCAAACTCTGCTCTAATACCAGTTGATGGGATATAAAAGGTAAAGACTTTTGTATACGAACAAATATTAGCAGGTCATCATTAACAATGGAATCAAACAGAAATTACAATCAAATTAACACCAAGATTTATGTGAAAAACTCTTTCAACTCGACACCAAGATTTATGTGAAAAACTCTTTCAACTCGTATGGTAAAAACCACGGGACGAGCCAGAGAAAATCTACTATAAAAATAATAAATATACAAATCTCAAAAGTTTCATGCCCAAGCCTAAGCACTAATCAGAAGAGAATGACAGGGATATAATGATTATATTACTATGCATAATAAATTCACTATAGATTTGATCTAACCTTTGATAAAAATATTATTTGAATGATTAAGAATAATCTTTCTATGTCATTATCTTTTTTCTGGATCTTTTATTTTTTATCATATACTTTTATTTTCTTATTTTCTAGATCTCTTATTTTCTACTGCTTATATGTGGCTTCTTTTTTTTCTCTCCCATATATTCTGGATCACTTTTTTACAACTCTAACCACCAAACTTAAGATTTAGATTAAGAAAAATAAATATTAAAATTATTAGCTTCACTAAAACTCATTAGGGATCATCTGCCCTAACGGGTTAAATGCAGGAGGGTGACCGACTATGTGTATATAGTTCATCACTCTCCTTTCGATGCTGATGCCACTACTCCCCGTGTTCTCATCTGTCTCAATTACTCTGCATTTATTTGGTATTATGGGATTTCCAATCCAACAAATCCATTTCTTTCAATGCTGTCAACCACCAAAACTTGATTACATGATTAATTGGCCAATATATATTCATCTTGATACTGCTCTACATCTCAAACTTATACCCACAAGTCCAACTTAATACCATTGTACTAAGTGCTCTTACATGAGATGATAACCTTAAGAAGTCCATGTCAAAGCCATTAGTCTCCTGTTGACCTCCTCATCATGTTATGGCTTTTCCGATCACAGTAATGTGTTCTTCAGACGATCGGGCAAATCTAAGTCTGCAAACACTATGTAACTTAGATTCGATTAAGTTTGGGTTAATCAGGTTCACCCATGTACATAATCTTCACCAAAAGGAATCTAGAGAGAGAGAGAAAGAGAGAGAGATCCACGAGGGGAGGAGTGGAGAAGATATCACGAGAAACATATGAGCAAGCAGTGACATGCAGCAGCAGCATGGGGTGCAACCGTCGTCGTCAGCTCCTCCTGCTCCTGCGGGAGCTGGTGCTGCCGCCGTGGAAGTCCACCAGCACCGTGCTCTTGCACTTGGGGCACTTGGGGTCCTTCTCCGAGAGCATGACGTACATGAGGCAGCGAGGGCACCCGGCGAGCACCATCGACGACGTCGCCTCCGGGCTGTCGGCCTGCTTCTGCTCCTCCTCGGACGACACGCACGAGCTCGGCGGCGATACCGACGGTGACGAGGATGAGTCATCCTCGTCCTCCGACACCACCACCGCTCTCGTCGACGGCCCCCCTCTCGCCCTCACCTGCTTCCCCGACAGGTTCAGCTTCAGCTCCACCTTCGGGTTCTTCCCATGGTTGCGGCTCATCTCGTCCCTCCTGTAGAAGACAAGAGTACCCCTTAGTTATATACCACCACTTCCACATGCCAACCGGAGGTGAAGGGTAGCGGAGTCATGTACCTCCTCCAAGCTAGTAGGAGAACACCGGGTTTAAGGGTGGTGGGATATGGGGAGCACTGGGTTCTCCACTACAACTAGCAGCATGTTGGTCTTTGTTCATAGGACTGGAAAGTGCACCTCATATCTCATTATATAAGAAGAGAATTCGAGGTTGATGGTCTTCTTTACTACAACTACAGATGTTACATTAATGTTGTTGTTGTTGTTGTTGTTTCCCTCTCTCTCTCTCTCTCTCTCTCTCTCTATATATATATATATATATATATATATATATATATATATATATATATATATGTTGTGTTGTCGTTGAAAGCATCGTGTATCCATTGCATCAAAGGGAACTCCAATGCTTATTAGTCTGTAGAGAGTTTGACAATAAAAAGATTTGGACCGTGAAAGGCTGGAGGATGCTAAAACTGCAGTTATTAGCTTCTCTTTTTGATGGGATTTATTGTATGGATGACCCCAACGGTCCGTATCTAAGCAAGTAAATGGGAATAAATGGCCACTTTAACTTAGTAAATGGGTCTTAAATGTTGCTACTTTTTAATGAATAGGCTTTATTTCGAATCAATGAAAGCTACGGCCTCTCTGATTCAGATCTCAAATCTCCATTTCTATCAGGCATGATAAGCTTGCATTAGTGTTCATCTGTGTATGTGATGAACTCTTCACCCTTCCTGTGGTATCACAAATTCACAAGTGCATAACATTTTATCTGAGATGAATCTAATTGCAGCTGCTTAAATGGATCAGAAAGAGAATGGTTCACAACTCAACAACAGTGTGCTGGTTAAACTATGTGATTGTTTTCGTTTGCTGGTTTCGTTGTACTGCTAAGCAACAGCTGGAGAATTAGATGGTGCTCTTAATTCTGCCACCATCCTTCATGATGCCACACTGGAGCAGTATTATTAACATGCAGAAGCATTGAAGGTTCATAAAAACCACCAACATAAATGGCTCTGACTGGAGGAAATCTCATTACTGTAGCAGTAGACTGGTGGATTATTTGAGATTAGTCTGGTCTTCAGCACAAGCCCATGCATGTGAGCATCTTTATTTCTGCTCAGGCCTCGTGAGATGGGGGGAGCCTTGAACACCCAGCAACAGGAAAGAAGAGAACATTAAGAAGGCATTCATTGACAGAAAGCTGTAAAGTTGGTGGCATGGAAAATACATATAGTGTATATAGGAAAAATCAGTCGGATGGTAACTTCTTTTTATGTAAGGTGATTAAATTTAAAATTTTATGATTTATCTATATTCCAATATAGATAAATTGATTCCATGTTTGATATGATAGTTTGACTTTAAAGTGAGTAAAAATCCAAAATCTTAGGTAGTTGTTACTCTCTTCATCTCTTGATAATACGAGACTATCCTTAATCCACCTTCACACATGAATTTCCCTTCTTTCTTTTTTTTTTCTTATCGAATTATCTGAAGCTCGTCAAACAATAGGATATGGTCTCGAAGAAGCTAAATTCCAGTTCATACAGCACAGAACACGAGAAGAAAAAGTTTGATTTCTCAGCGATATGTGCTTCAGAAACCCATCTTCGGTTCATTCAACATTGATTCGTAAAATATGTTTAGGGTTGGTACAAAGATTCACTGTTGCAGCTACAATTTTTCTTGGACTTGTTCAAGCATAAGAGCATTGCCAAAAAGAGCCACAGATCATCTATCCTGGGGGTGAAAGAGGCAAAGATTGTGTGGGAATTACTCCTAAACCATCTTCTAAAACCCATAAGAGAGAGAGAGAGAGAGAGAGAGAGAGAAAGAAAGAGGTGATGATGATATCTGCACAAGTGTGCATTGATGATGCGCCATTTAAGGAGGAGGTCAATGGGGGGTGCTTGATGCCAGGCCGACTTGTAACGTGCTACATGCCATAACAATTCAACATACGTATTGAAGGACATTGAATTGTCTGCATGGGTCGAGGGTGTGAGCTGTGCACACTTCGCATCACTCGTTTCACCGCTACAGCCCTTCCACTGGGGTCTCAGCTTCCTGCCTCCAATGACTTAAGGTAGTCCCAGTGCCTTCAGCTCACCGCATTATAAGAGAGACGAGACATGAACAGCCGAGATCACTGTTACAGTTCTCGATGACCTCAGAACAGTGTCCGAGAAACGTTGTTTCAAAGCCTCTGACGTCAGGATCACGGATAAATTTGTCACTCAACAGTCGGCTGCATGTTAAAAAGGTTGGGGAATTGGTGAGCTCCTAAAGAAGAAAGTGCTGCTATAATTTGCAACGCATACTGACCTGTGGTAGCGGATGTCTCACAGCTGAATTAAGTGAGGAGATGAGCTTTCAACAGCTTTTCCAAGGTACATTCATTCAAACTCTGAAGAAGATGAAAGAAACGAGTCTTTGACGCTGACGACCAATAATAACCGTCGATCTTAATGGACACGGAAGGAGAAGCTAAGCGACGAGACATGCTGAGGCCCTGTGTACCTTCTTCCCTTCGTGTGTGTCTACAACGCCAATCATACTGCATAATGTGTCCCGATTAGCATCTGATAACTATAATTCCAACTGATAATCCCGATTAGCATCTAATAACCTTACAATCAGCACAGTTCCTACACGAGAAACAGAAACAATTTAACTCAACAGCCACAAACTGCTAAACTTGAGAGATTTGCATCAACTACGTGCATCTTCTGGGATCACAACTTTCGATTCACCAACATTGCCACCAAAAAAATTAAAAAAAAAAAGGGGGTTAAGCTAAGCTATAGTTATTTCCAAACGGAAGCTCTTAAACACACAAAAAAAAAAAAAAAAATCCCCAAGTTGCAAATTTGACCCCGATGATCAATAAAAACTTTTCAAGCAACAGGACTTTTACTATGGCATAGTTTTAGGCAGGAAATGAATTTGTGACAACTTACTCCGTAAAATAACACAGATAGAATACCGAAAAAGAAGAAAGTTTCGAGTACTCCCATCCACAAATAACCAAAAAAATACATATAAACAGAAGTTCCATGTCTTTCATCTGCAACTCAGGAAGATTTACAAAACCTCTACATGAACAAGCTACACGATTAGCTACATCATGCACTGATCACAATCACCATTTGTCACCATCATCTTATTTGTCACGAATAATGTGCATTTAGCATCTCCCGGTACACCATATCAATGAATTCATTATTCTGCCAAGAAAACATTTAAAACCCAAATGAGCTTTTAATGCAGCATACAACTATGTACATAATGTGTAACAAGGAATATCAAAAGCATTTTCAAGCTCCCTGTAATATGTGATACTATAACTGAGTTGCAGCTATTCTGTTAATAGGATAAACAATGATTAATACTAATAAATGGTCAGTTAATTAGTTTAATATTCTCTGGAGTTTATTCATGTCTTCTGTAGTAACAAATCACTAATTTCATATTCTGTCAAAGCTAAAGAAGCGCCTAGCAGCACCAAGCTTCAACTTAGAGATAAACGCAAAAACAAACTAAGACATACATATTATATATGTGTGTGTGATGGAGATCACAGTTACATGCATCTGATGAAAGCAGCACTTCCAAGCAAATGCCACTATCATAAGATAGAACCTTGATGTGATGATGAAATATCAGAGAAAAATGAAATCATGAAGCTGTGAGCAGACTTGATAGTAAAGTAGGATAAAATAAGAAAGACAGAAGAAAGGCTTCAAACAAAGCAAAAAAGACAATTACCAACCCATCAAGGAGAAAGATAAAAAATAAATAACTGATAGAAAAGGTGAGACAAAAAATTAAGAATGCAGGAGATAGACTTAGCATGGATTTAAAAAAAAAAAAAAGACAAAAGTAGGCATCACTACCTATCACGATAACAGAATCAGATCCATATCACTAGCTATCAGGGATTGGAGTTACATGCAATATATATTTGGGTATCATGTAAAATCAAACAAAATAGAATAGTGTGGTGAAAAGGAAAAATAGGAGTAAGACTGCTAGGAACCTAGCAGACAATGTTCTGAAACAAGAAATGCAATGAACAAGTTGCATAGTGAATCATTTGTCCTGATAATACCAATAATTTACTTCATTAATTTCAGAGAAGCATAGACAAGGAAAGCAAATGATTCGGCAAAGGAAAGAAACTTACCTGCACAAGTTTCAATAAAGCATCATGGACTTTGTCTTTTGTAATAACTGGGCCATAGTTTGGTGTAGGAGTGAGGGATGCAGATGGAGTAGGTGGAGGAAAGGGTTGAAGTAATAGAGTGCCATATGGACGTTGCATTGTTACCGGAGGATGGAGTGGTGGAGCAGCTGGAATTGAAGATGATACTGGAGGCATCGCCGATACAGAAGAAGATAGCACTGGTGAGAAAAATGAAGGTTTCACAAGATTTGCGGCACGGTTGCTGTTTCCACTGTTAGATTCAAGCACATCCAGAGGTGGGATTAGAGTGGATGAAGCTGGGATAGAGAGGGTGGACTGAACAGTTGGAACCGCTGATGGACTGACAGCATGCGAAGTAGCAGAAACAGTTGTAGAAGCAATAGGTGGTTGCCCTCCAATTGCTGCATTAGATGCATTTCCAATGTTCATAGCATTCTGAAAAATAACAATATTCACATTATGGGCAATTATTCAAGACAATCATCATCTGCTGCTTCAGGTGCTACAGAAGTTACAAGAGGAAACTCTAGCAGAAATGCATACACTGAAATAGTTTACAAACGAATCATCAGGAACATCAGTGATTGATGTAGCAGCAGATGTTGCTGTTGGCTCAAGAGGACCTTCAATTACTGATGAAGTGGGAACAGCTTCAAGTTCCTCAAACTCACTGTTACAAGAAGAGAATTTACTCATGGTAACAGCTATCTTAACTCACTCAATACAAAATGAGTTTATATGTATTTATGACAATACAGAATTAAAAAATGCAAAAAAAAAAAAAAGGCTATTTTTCATAGAAAGTATCTAAAATAACTTGAATAACAGATAACTAAAAGGATTTATATTCAAGATGGGTGTTGATAGAAGAGAAATAAAATATTCATAACAGTGGAGGGAGGAAGACAGTGGAGAATAGCAGAAAGAGAAAAGAGAGAAGGGAGAGAAGATGCAGCTGACAATGAAATAAATTTGACTTATATATGTGTCAATTTGTAAGGGGGGGTAATTAGCAACTGGGTCAGATCCCATGCATTCAATCAATTGTTATGTATGATCTGGAGGGGTTTGGGTCCGCAATCCAAGCAATGGCCAGGGATGGCCAATGCCTCAACTGAGGTGCTTCACCTGGACAATACCCAGTTAAAGGCACTGCAACCAGAGCCCCTTCAGATGCTTGGATCATGCCTCGCATTGCCTAAAGCGCTTATTTGAGCACCCAAGTGCCTTTTGACAAACTCTTAACTGTAATTTCGTCAAAAGAACCAAATAATTTAGGCATAAAAGGCACTGTAGAAGATTGGTTTATGTTTCCAAAGAGTCTATAAACCTACCAACCATCAACATCAGAATGGACAGTTTTCCAAACGAAAACACTCATTTAAAAGATCAAAGAATGATAAAAATAATATTAGGTGATACATAAGCATGACATACCAAAGAGAGAAGTAGATTATACCTTTTGGAAGCTACCTTAGGCTTTGGGGGTACCTTGGAATAGGCATTAAGTATCCTGAAACATAGATATTATATAAAACCTGAGCATCAGAATTTATTAAATGGCATAGCTGCATCTCCTATGATGAATAATAAGACTCTCATACTTCAGACAATGAAATTTCAATATATACATAATAATATATAGTGAAGAGTTAACATGGAATAGCATACACTATTTTAGTCATGCTTGTTCATAAAAGCAAACTTCACACCTATTCGAAGTGACTGTATGCTCAGGTAAAGTGACAGAAGGATGCATAAAAGAGATGGATCCAGGATTCAGATTATGTAAAAAGATGGAAAAGGTAAACACAAATGAGTGCCAACTTTGTCTCAGTTGCTAGAAACTATTTAGCACAGATCTACCTTCTTAGCACACAGCAACTCTTAGATGAAACATGATAAGAGATAGTACAAACTATTTAAGAAAAATGCTTCTCAGGTTCGACATATGAGTAAAAGGAGGACCAACATATGAGATAGATAAGACATGGAAGGATCATTTGTATCTGCCTATCAGGACCTTTTAGAACGGGATACAAAATGCAGATACTAAGACATGCCTTGTATCTATCAGCTATAAATAATCATCAATTATTTCTTCCACGTTAAAAACTCCAAAACTCCAGTAGCACCCCTTTCTCAAACATATTGTAAACATTTTCTAAATATTTGACTGATACATTGACTTGCAGGTTTTCTTAGCAAGTGGTGAAATATGAATGTGGACAACGTCTATAAAATACTTGTTATAACATCATTCAATGGAGAATGAGATGATGGCCAATAACTTTCTACAGTTATGTGTTCTTACATACAACATCAACTAATCTTCTCTTTTAAAATTTATATTGTTTTGTTGTTAAAAGGCTTGACTCTCTCCTTTTAGCACTTGTTATCAGTAGTCATATTTATAACAAGATATTCTCTTGATAGGATTAATTAAATATCATCCTACATAATACAATTTACATCATTATTAACATCATTTGTTGCATAAATTTCCTGTTTCATGTCCCATTTTATTTCCAACAAATACTTGTTCTGAAATCATAATTATATCTGTGCTTCACAGATAAAGGGACAGGCTTAATCTTGATATAACCTATATTGTATAGGATACTAAAATATTAGGCGTCTACAACCAAGTTCTGATGAATTAATATTCTGCAAATAGATGTGGTGTCAGAAAATTTGTGCAATGATGATTCACCATCAATGATTCACCACAATTTTATTAACACCAAGGCCGCTTACTAATGATGCTAACAAACCTACAAGACACTCTCTGCACCCGTTGATGTCCTTTTAAATATCAAGTAAATAGAAGTATTATGGAGAAATATAAAAATCAATTTGGCATGTTACCAAGCAGCAACTTGAAGAACACCATACTAGTACCTGCTGAAAAGATTTGCTACTGATTCACAGTCATGTGAATTGTAGAACCATATACCATTGACTTCTTGAGCTGCGTTTCGGTACAATAGATATGGAACCTGGACTTCATATTCAAAATCTCCGAGAAGATCCTCAACCAGATTATCTGTTAAACAGACAAATACAAATAACTAAGTAAATCATCAGGCCAAGTTTTATAGGTAGCATGTAATTTATATCCAGAACTTGTGACTTCATATCTAAAAATTTTCGATTTAGATACTCATGAGTGAAGACAAAAGCTAAATCAATTGTCTTCAATTGCTGAATCAAATTTAATCAGCTGGCACACTTCCAAAAGCATGCTAATACTAATTCACAGTAAAAAAACATTCAAAAGATTTGTCAGCAATGTCTGTAAGAACTATAAATAATTATTCATACGACCAACAACCTCCTACAGGCTAGTGCACCTCACAAAAGCTACACCACCATGGGAGATATAGCACAAAAGTAAGAAACTATGTAGAAAATAACATCAGTGTGGTCCCATAGAGGAATTCAGTTTGTTGGGTTATTGTACAGAGAAATCAACAGAACTTAAGTGTCAACAAGGCAGTGATTCATTTGACCATGTCTACATGGCAGGAAAAACATTACTAGTAAATGCAAACTTCAACAAATCCCTTGAACAAGACTGTTTGAAATATCAATAACAAAAAGACCTAGATCGACAAAAAATACATAGTCAAACTGTTCAACCATTCCAAACATGAGTAACTTCTTCGTATGACCAATTAATCTAACTGCATTGCCCATGGATGCCTGCAAGAAAGAAACCTCCAACAGACCTAAGGAAATTATCTTTGTTTTACCTTCTGACTCCCGTTATAGTACTTAAAGTTATGATGAAAATCTTTCACTAACAACAATAACAAATAACTAACAACCAAACTACTTCAAACATAAAATGCCAAAAATTCAGCATGGACTGATTTCAGACCTGTGTTGCGCCGGTTCATGACAATGAACTGAAATCTGGGCTGTGTATTCCTGAAAATATACACTCAATTTTTTCTTAATAATTAGCAAATCCATCAAGATCAATCAAAACAAAATAAAAACATATCACATCAGAATATACTTCAGTTACGAATATTAAAATTCCCAATCAAAATCAGCACTTAAGAGTGGTCGAAACAGCAAATCAACTATTCAATGCAAAGTCCTGCACACAAGATCTGAATCACAGCTAAAGAATTGATCCAGAACAAAGGAAAAAAATAAAACAAAAATAAATCCTAAATCTAGGTATCACTCTATCCTATATTTCAATTAGAACCATTGCAAACATCAGACGGATACAAATCACAGCCACTTCAAATTCTACATAAACATAAAAAATACAACAAGGTATATCCTATTAGCGAGATCTCCTGTTACCTCTTGACAACAAATAGTGATCCTTCAACGTCCTTTCGGCTCTGAACAAAACAAATAACGAAAAGCATAGATCAGATGGAGTAAATCCAAACAACCGCTAGTCGAAACAGAATCGATGGCGGAGGGAGGAGGGGCTCCCGATCGAGACGCACCCACTGGTTAAGCTCGATGTTGAACTCGTAAAGGGTGACGTGCGCGGCGGTCATAAGGATTTCCTCCACAAAGGGGTCGATCCGCTGGAGGACGGTGAGGTTGAGGATCTTTGTGCTTTGCTGGTCGAGATTGGGCATCAGTTTCCCGTTCTGCGTCATCCTCGAAGCGCGTGGCGAAACCCTAACTAACAGTTCTGGAAAAAATTCGAGCAGCGATAGATAGGAGAAAAGGAGAAACGGTTAGATAAATTGCGACGGGAAGATAGATCGAAGCGGGAAGTCGTGCTTCAGCTTGGACAATGTCCGAGGTTGCGATCGTGAAGGGATGGATGAGGAGGAGAGAGACCGAGAGAGAGAGAGTAAAGAAGGGAAAAAGGAAAAGGAAGTAGAGAACAGAAATAGGGGAGCGAATTGAGAGAGTAGAATTTTTATATACGAGTCCAGATATGCGTACCGAAGAGCAATATTTTCGATACCCCTTTCCCGGCTACCCTCCTCTCAACTGAATAAGCGATGGAGGTTGCGTGGGGCCCAAGTGGGATGGTGTGGGAGAATCCCGGAGGAAGAGAAGAGAAGAGAAGATCACGGGTGACGAAACATTATCAGAGGATTCCCCGAACGGGATGTCACTTTTGCGCCTCCTCGATTGACGAAAATGCCCCTCGTAGCAAAGTGTTCCCTGTTCACAGATCTCGACCTATTCTTCTTCTCAGATTTCAGCCGTCCATTTGTGCTAATCCCACCGACCAATCTAACATAGCCACAAGGCCTATGTTAACCTATAAATACATAAGATTTATTTAAGCTTATATATAAGCTTCATTAAAGAAGCCATCAACCTTGTAAATAGGATAATGCGTCCTATGGGCCACATACATCACATGAGGATGAGAAGAACCTCAATGATGGCTTTTAAGTGAAACTGGATGGCTAAAAAGCAACTCTAGACTCAATATGGAAATGCTGAAATCTTTCTTTTTTTTTCATCTAAAATCATTTGTTGTAACTGTAGCCAGAAAGTTTTCTTTTTTTTTCATCTAAAATCATTTGTTGTAACTGTAGCCAGAAAGTTTAATTAAACCTCCTATCGTACCATTTACGATACACTCGATACGTATCGATTTGATAAAGAATCAATATACTCGATACAATTCAATACCTTAACGTATCATGCGTCGATACGTTCGATATAACTCGATACGGCTCGATGCATATCGTATCGATAGCTGATCGATATATCGATACGGTACGATATTCAAAACCTTAACTACAACATGATGATTACTTAAAAGTAAAAAAGAAATTTATAGGTTTTAAGCAGGAAGCGGAATACCATGTGATACAGCTTGACTGATGAAGGGCAACATGAAGATGAGAAAACAGATTATAACCCACATACATAATAAACACCAGGGTGTTAATACTATTCAAAGCGCATACAACGTAATCACGACAGCAATACAAATTGTGAAACCCATATCTCTGACTCTTAAAATTTACGCAAGCAACATCATTCTCCACCTCAAGTATAACTATAATAACAACTTATCTTGATCTACATGATGGGAGAGTAATGCCGCCACAGCAAGCTGCTATTATCACATAGAGCAGCAGCACAAGTGCAAGTGTCAACACAGCTCTGCAGTGGCACGAAAGGAAAGATGGTCGGTATCAGCAGAATGTAAAAGTTACCAAGCGTACTGCACAAAATTAACCTAAATTAACAAAATGGCCAAGCATCAACGAAATCCACAAAGATGGTTCGATGCTTAAGTAATAAAGTAACATATATATGCTCCATCATGATCCATTTAGCCATGTTCAGAATTGTCAGTTGTCATATCCAAAAAATTGTTTCAGCCAGTAGGCCGAGAAACAGGATTGAACGTTGGTTTTACCAGTGATGCAGGACATAAGCATAAGCTATTGACTGACGGGCACTCTGATGAGGCAAAACCATCATTTTGGCATGACCTATGAACTAAATTAAGGTAGTGCCACGTTAAGGATATGCCCTAGTTACAAGATTTGATCCAACATTAGGATATAAACAACAAACCTTACAAATACCTTATGGACTGGTTAAGGCCTCTACTCCACTACAACTTGCCGGTCAAGCATTAGCAGACAGCCTACTCATAGACTAGGACGATCTGTATTATTATTATCGGAAAAAGGATCTGTATCAAAGATGCTTTTAGGATTTCATTACTTGGAACAGCAAGAATGGACTTTATTGGGCAGTCTCTTTGATTAAAACAAAAAGTATCCAATTAGGGAATATAGAATTGTAATGTTAAATGACAAACTCCAATCACTAACATAGAATCTTAATGCTAAATGACAAACTACAATCACTCAAATAATGTAAAGACCATTAACTCTAACTTTGTTTCCTGAAGACATGAAACAAAACCTGAAACGAGTCGTTGCAGCACATAACATGGTCAAAAGTAGCTAATGAAGCACCTTGCATTAAATGAATAGTCTCAGAATAAAATAAAATAAAATAGGGAATCTGCAATGCATAACAAGAACAAAGATAGTTAACAGAGCTCTTGGCATTAAAATGATGTAGTCTGGGAAAGAAAATAGGGGATCATTTCCAATAAACACCTCCCCTTGATTGCATTCTAATAAACAAAATCATAGCCCATGGTATGATAGTCCTTAGGTCATCCAAGCCACCAGACCACATACTTAAACTAACAATTTGAAACATTAACAACAAGCTAACCAGCTTATGGTACCATCTTATGTCCTTGATGGTCCACAGTATATAAAGCATTAAATCAGCATTCCAGATTTTAAAAGGCAACAATGCGCCATGGGACGAAGAGTCGCAATCTAGCAAGTGTGTTTACAGGGGTAGAACAATGCACAGTTTGTTCAGCAAGACGAGTAGTCCAAGGGGATGGTGGTCTCCGAAACTTTTAGAGGAAAAATGTAAACAGGTAAGTTGCTCCAACAACACAGATATCCAGGAGGGATAAGTCATGGTTCACTAGAGGGAGAATCATGCGCAGCAAACCGCACATGTTGAGGAAGAGTACCTCAAGACAACAACTCCACAATTCTCAACGGACCGAGCGAACGACGAGGAGTCGTCGCATGATCTCGTATAAGATAATGTATTGATGGATGCATTGGAAATCAGACTCAACGGAGTGTCACGGACTTAGCTTAATTTGCCTAAACCGTTCGGCACCCTAGCGGCACTCTCGAAGACTTAGCTGAAATTGCCTAAGTCGTGAAGCAACCTTGCCCACTGTTCCGGACTTAGCTGGGATTGCTTAAGTCATGAAACACCCAAAGCGTTATATGTCCGCAAAGGGTCAGCCCTCTTACAACCTCTTACGGTCCCGTAGGACCTACAAAGAAGAAGTTGATTAGCTTAAAAACGAGCGACATACAAGTCCCAACGTCTCGCAAAGCGGGAAGCTATACAAGCAATTCGTCGAACACCTTGAGTGCAGTAGAGAAAAGAGAGAAAAAGAGCGAAACAGGACTTTAGAGGGTTGTAAGAACGGTCGCAAGTCCACAAACGCAGTTCCCAAGGTATCGGATGCAAGACAAGTTCAATTGTTGATGAAAGCCTACGCCCGATATATACCTGGAACCCCATCCAGCCCGGTGCCACCCGGGGGGTTCCAAGGTGCTGAAATGGTTGACATTTTGCACCGCTCGGCGTGGTCGCCGCAGCACACGAAAAAGACCCAAAAACGGGGTTGTTTTGGCTCCGCGCAGCGAACGATAGTTCTGCAGCCTTCTACACTACTTTCGCTCACATTTCTTAGGTAAAAACACATAAACTCAAGGCAAAACAAGCTGCCAAACATATGTACAAACAAGAAAAAGCGACGAACGGTTCATGGAGCGTAGATGTTGCGGTTGAGCGACGACCGTTCGTGACATTCTCCCCCACTTAAACTGTCGACGCTCTCATCAACGCTTGCTGGTAGGCTTTGACGCGGGCTTCTACATGTCATAGGGCATCTTCTGGCTCCCAACTGGCTTTTGTTCGAGGAAGCTTTTGCCACTTCACCAAGTACTTAATTTACTGCACTCCATTGAGTAGCTTTGTCTTGCGATCCGCCAGAATAGTTTCAACTCGCTTCTCGTAAGAGGCTCTGGTGAGGGGTAGTCGAGTTGGAACATTTCGAGAATCGTCTTGCGGATCTGAGTGGTAGTCCTTCAAGTTGCTCGCATGGAAGACATTATGAATTCTGAACCATGCTGGCAGTTGCAACTTGTATGAAACATTGCCTACCCTGTTGATGATTGGGAAAGGCCCTTCATACTTGCGTACCAATCCCTTGTGCACTTTGTGCCTAAAGAACTAGAGTGATGCTGGTTGGAGCTTCACCAACACCATGTCACCAACTTTGAACTCTTGTGGTCGCCTTCCTAAGTCTGCCTACTTCTTCATCTTTTTGGCCGCCTTCTCCAAGTAAGCCCGCGCAATATCTGCATTGCGATGCCATTCCTTTGCGAAGTGATAGACTGATGGGCTACTCCCTGTATAACCAATAACCAGGGTGTGAGGAGTTGATGGTTGTTGTCTCGTAATAATCTCAAATGGGCTCTTGTTGGATGCAGAGCTCCGCTGCAAGTTGTAGGAGAATTGGGCTATGTCCAACAGCTTCACCCAATCTCGTTGGTTGGCACTCACGTAGTGCCGGAGATATTGCTCCAAGAGCGAGTTGATTCTTTCTGTTTGGCCATCTGTTTGGGGGTGGAGGCGTGTGGAGAAGTATAATTTAGACCCCAACAACTTGAACAACTCGGTCCAGAATCGTCCCAAGAACCGAGAATCTCGATCACTAATGATGTTGTGTGAGACTCCCTAATACTTAACCACATTCTTCATCATCAACTTAGCCGCCTCCTCCGGTGAGCAATGTAGGGGTGCATCAATGAATGTTGCATACTTCGAAAACCGATCAACTACACGAGTATCGATCTAAGTCCCCCTACCGCGGGTAAGCTTGATATGAAGTCCAAGGAAATGCTCTCCCATGGCCTTTCTCGTACGGGCAGCGGCTCCAAAAGTCCCACTGGCTTCTGCTGCTCTACCTTGTCCTGTTGACAAGTAAGGAATGTTCGAACATATTCCTCCACATCTGTCTCCATCTTCGGCCAATAGAAGGCTCTCTCCACGAGAGCCATTGTTCGGTGGATACCCGGAAGTCCAGCCCAAAGGCAATCGTGACACTCTTTCAGGAGTTCACACCTCAGGTTATCAGCTCGCGGAACATAAACTCTGTTCCCCTTGGTGTAGATGAGTCCCTCCTGGACCCAAAATTATCGTGCCTTGCCCTCTTTGATGAGTTGAATCAGAGTTACTGCCTGAGGATCTCGGCACAATCCATCCCTGATCCTGGAAAGGAAGTTGGAGTGCAATTGACTTGCTTGGCCTCCGCCCTCTAACTGTATAGCATTCACTAGCTCCACTTTCCGGCTCAATGCATCAGCCACAACATTTGCTTTTCCGGGCTTATACTCCATTACCATGTCGAACTCAGCCAAGAAGTCCTGTCATCGTGCCTGCTTTGGGGAGAGTTTTTTTTTAGTTTGGAAGTAACTCAATACGACATTATCTGTCCTTAGCACAAATGGAAGGTAGTGTCGCCACTCTCGTAGACAATGGATCACCGCTGTCATCTCCTTCTCACGCACAGGATATCGCCGCTCGGTCTCGTTGAGCTTGCGACTCTCGTAGGCCACCGGATGACCCTCTTGCATAAGAACTCCCCCAATAGCAAAGTCAGAAGCATCTGTATGGACATCAAAAGACTTTCCATAGTCTGGTAATCTGAGTACAGGTTCCTCCAACACAGCAGTCTTTAGGTCTTGAAATGTCGCCTCACATTTGTCCGACCATCTCCAGGACTGCTCCTTTAGCAACTCTGTCAACAGAGCTGTGCGCTTCGAATATCCAGCTATAAAGCGTCGATAATAGTTGACGAACCCAAGGAAGGATCTTAACTCTGGCACCTTCTTTGGTGTTCGCCAGTCCGCCACAGCTTGCACCTTAGACTTGTCCATTCGGATGAAACCATTGCCGATTCGATGCCCCAAGAATAAAATCTCTATTTGGGGGAAGTAGCACTTTTCCCTCTTCACGAACAAGGTGTTCTCCTTGAGAACTTTGAAAATTGTTCGGAGGTGCTTAATATGCTCCTCAAGTGTTTGGCTATAGACGACGATATCGTCTAAGTAGACGACGATATCGTCTAAGTAGACGACCACAAACTTGTCCACATACTCCTTGAACAATTGGTTCATGAGAGTGCAGAATGTGGCCGGAGTGTTGGTTAAGCCGAAAGGCATCACCAAGAACTCGAATGCTCCATACCTGGTCACACAGGTAGTTTTCGCCTCATCACCTTCTGCAATGCGCACCAACGCTTTAAATAGGCGCTCGGGCGCTCGCCTAAGCGCCCGGGCGAGGTGAGGCGAGGCCCGAGCGCCTCAATCTACACCCAGACGGCGCGCTTCAATGAGGCGCCGCCTGGGCGCTCGCCCGAGCCCAGGCGATGGACGATTCGGGCAAGCGCCCAGTTTAATACAGTCGACCGAACCAGGGTTTTAGCTCTGGTTCGATCGATCGCGTTAGTTGGTTCAATCGAACCAACTAACGCAGCAATATATTTCCCGTTAACCCTAATCGGGATTAGCATCTCGCCGCTGCCGTATTTGGTGCAGCTGCTGCTGTATTCGCCGCCTCGTTGCTGTTGTCTTCGCCGCCGTCGCTATCGCTTGGATTAGCATCTCGCCGCTGCCGTATTTGGTGCCGCTACCGCTGTCTTCGCCGCCTCGCTGCTGCTGTCTTCACCGCCGTCGTTGTCGCTTGGATTACGTCGCCGACACCAGGCTCTCTCTTCGCCGTCGTTTGATACAGCTCGTCGCCGTCACTGCTGCCGCTTGCCGCCGTTGCTGTCGCTGCTACTCCTCTCGCGGTCAGGTCAGCTCGTCATCTATACTATTAACAGTATACTATTAATAGTATACTGTATACTGTTAATAGTATATTAACACTTAACAGTATACTGTATACTGTTAACAGTATACTGTATACTGTTAACAGTATACTGTTAAGTTGATTAATTATTATAACTAATTATTAACAGTATCTTATACTGTTAACAGTATACTGTTAACAGTGTAATGTATATTAAATATTAACAGTATAGTATGACATTTTTATTTAAATAATTATATTTATTAATTATATTATATATTTTTAAATATTTTGGCGCCTCGCTTCGCTCGGGCGAGCGCTTAGCGCCTCAGGTGTTTTGGGACCCTGGCGCCTAGCGCTTTTTTAATCACTAATACGCACCTACCAATACCCTGACAGAAGGTCGAGTTTGGAGAAATACTTTGCCTTGCCCAATTGATCGAACAAGTCTGCGATGAGCGGGATAGGGTACTTGTTCTTCACCGTCATCTTGTTTCTTCTGGAAGAGGACTGGAGCTCCGAAAGGTGCTTTTGAACTGCGGATGAGACCACCGCTTAGCAGTTCATCTAACTGCTTCCTTAGTTCTGCTAACTTTGGAGGGGCCATACGGTATGATGGTCTCGCTGGAGGCTTAACTCCCGGCTCCAGCTTAATCCGATGATCCACGCCTCTGCGTGGTGGTACGGTTCTCGGCAACTCCGTTGGCATCACATCTGAGAACTCCTTCAAGATGTTCGCCACAACAGCAGGTTCTTGAATGGCCTCCCCGTCAAGTGTCTCTAGCTTCATAGCAGCTACAAAGGTTTATTCACCTTTTCGTACCCCTTTCTTCAATTGTAAAACCGGTATTTGTTATAGGTCCTCGGTTCGTCCTCGAGAAACTGGAACCACATAGGGATCGTCGCCTCCCATTAGACACAGGAAGTTCAGGAACGACATTGGCACCAACTTCGCTACGTGCATAAACTCTATTCCGAGAATCACTTGGAAGTCGTCCAATGGTACCGTCATCAAGTTTGTGCTCCCACTCTATGTCCCGATCTTGATGGGGACCCCTTTTTGCTCGTCCGGAGATCCGCTTGGCCTCTGAGTTCACAGCCTTCATCCGACTTGGGCTCTTCTCGAAGATTAATCCAAGTCGCTTAGCTTCTCGATCGACAATAAAATTGTGGGTAGCGCCCATGTCCACTATTGCACGGGTTGTTCGGCCATTAAGCTTGATGTCCACATACATCAACTCGTTGCTTCCTGCCTTCGGTGGCTTTGCCTTTGTGTTCTCCCCCACTTGACCCCGCAACGCATTCAACAAATGTGTTGCTCCCATCCTGGGTCCTTGCGACGCCTCACTATCGCTACTGGATTCAGATCTGATCGAACTAAGGGCGATAGCTTTGCCCTTGTCTGACTTACGGGGCTGAATCGATGCAGTTAAAGCATTGAGTGCTTGTTTTTGCGGGCACTCCCTCACTATGTGTGGTCCTCCGCACAAGAAGCATCCACCAGACTTTGGGACTTTACCTTTTGAGCTCGGTCGCTTGTAAGAATTCTTCCTCTTTTGTTCGCCCCCAGACTCCTTCGCTCGAGAGTATTTAGTTGGGCGATTTTCCGAAGATTGTTTCTTCTTTCTCGAATCCTCCGAAGAAACAAAGTCAGTTAACCTTTCCGCGGCTGCAATTGCCCCGACTACGTCGATGACATTCCTCCGATGTAGTTCTTGTTGTGCCCATGGCTTCAAGCCATCGAGGAAGCTGAATAGCTTCTCTTTTCCAGACATGTCCTGTATATCCAGCACCAGTGCTAAAAATTGTTTCACATAGTCTCGGATTGTTGTATTTTGGCGGAGTTGTCTCAGTTTCCTTCTTGCGACAAACTCTGTGTTCTCGGGCAAGAACTGAGTTCTCAACTCTCGCTTCAAGTCTCCCCAATCAGTAGTACCTGTATTCGCTATTCCTAGGCAACTACCAATTCAACTCATAAGTAGGAAGTCTAATGCTCCTAACAGGGCTCGAGCTATTGATAAATAGAATTTCATTACTACCGATACTACCCTATTAGATTAGAATAAAGTGGTGCATTAACGAATCCAGCTACTGCTTATATGATCTTAACCACTAACTAGTAGCCTGACATTACTTTATCCAGTTCCCCCAATCCATAACTCCATTATTTATTTCAACCACCCCTAATCGCTTAGAGCCTTACTTTCAAACTAACAACCAGTTTCTGTATAGAAATAGAAGGATAATTCCCAGTGGAGAGTTTAGTCCAATAGTAATAGTAAGTGCGGTAGAGAGTTAGGCTCCACTAGCCGGACTGCTGATCCGGATCTTTGCCTTTACTATCTATTATCATAGTCTTACTTTCCTTGCAAACAGACTCGAACTACTGCTTCATGTATCCACTCGACATCGACCTTGCTGGATCTCTTCCCAACGGGTTCACCACCAAAGTTTTGTATCCCCATTCAGATACATTGTTGCTATAGCAACTTTGGTCTCTTCAGAATCGAGCCTTGTAGCACGAAAATATTGTTCCATGTCGAATAAGAAATTTTCAAGCTCTTTGGCATCCCTAGCACCCCCGTAGCAATGCGGCTCCGGTGCCCTGAAGTTTTGTGGTGGCGTAGCACGGGTATTTTTCCCTCCCGCATCAAGAGTCCTTGTTAACACCATCATCTTAGCCGTGAGTTCCGCCACAACTTCGTCATATGGAATCTTTGGTGTCCTCTGTCAGTTGATCAATCAGGGATTCAACTTTCTCGATCCGAGATTTAGCTTCTTCTAGCGAGCTCTCTACCCCAAGTAGCCTTCGCTGGCCTTGGTAGAGTTCCTCCAAGCTCGCTTCAAGAACATCAAGGCGGGTTTCCACCGTTGTAAGTCTCTCCTTATGGCTCTTTTTCTCGGTTGGCGCTCCAAATGGCGCCTCCTCTAGTCGTGGAGAATACCCAACTTCACGCTCGTCTTGTTCACTGTCGTGCTCCTCATGAGCGGCTCCAACAGTTTGCGAGCGAGTTTGCACTTGCAGCCCACTTGCGGCTGCTTGGAGCAAGGGTCCGGCTTGCCCCATCTTGTTCGATTCACCATGATGTTTCACCATGGCGAGTTTGCGAATCTTCTTCGTTATTCGTTGGAATTGCTTGCCTGCTCTGATACCACACTGTCACGGACTTAGCTTAATTTGCCTAAGTCGTGCGGCACCCTAGCGGCACTCTCGAAGACTTAGCTGAAATTGCCTAAGTCGTGAAGCAACCTTGCCCACTGTTCCGGACTTAGCTGGGATTGCCTAAGTCATGAAACGCCCAAAGCGTTATCTGTCCGCAAAGGGTCAGCCCTCTTACAACCTCCTACGGTCCCGTAGGACCTGCAAAGAAGAAGTTGATTAGCTTAGAAACGAGCGACGGACAAGTCCCGACATCTCGCAAAGCGGGAAGCTATACAAGCAATTCGTCGAACACCTTGAGTGCAGTAGAGAAAAGAGAGAAAGAGAGCGAAACAGGACTTTAGAGGGTTGTAAGAACGATCATAAATCCACAAACGACGGTTCCCAAGGTATCGGACGTAAGACAAGTTCAATTGTTGATGAAAGCCTACGCCCGACATATACCCGGAACCCCATCCAGCCCGGTGCCACCTGGGGGGGTTCCAAGGTGCTAAAATGGCTGACATTTCGCACCGCTCGACGTGGTCGCCGCAGCACACGAAAAAGACCCAAAAACAGGATTGTTTTGGCTCCGCACAACGAACGATCATTCTGCAGCCTTCTACACTACTTTCGCTCACATTTCTTTGGTAAAAACACAAACTCAAGGCAAAACAAGCTGCCAAACATATGTACAAACAAGAAAAAGCGACGAACGGTTCATGGAGCGAAGATATTGCGGTTGAGCAACGACCGTTCGTGACAGGAGGGCTAACCCGTAGAATGGTGGGCACGAGGGCTACCATCAATTCAATGCAAATCAAGAGACGGAGTAAATTGGGTGGAACTTGGTGAAGTATCCAAGCTGCATTAAGGGAGGCGACGTGAAAGATGGAACATGGAGCGGAGGCACGAAGCTTTACTTAGACAAAGGTCAAGGACATGAACTCTTGCAGAGGCAAGAGCGGGATCATGTCGTTACATGGGTTCTTTCAATTTGATGAAGCAAACTCATCCTGCATGGTGCCAAAGATGAAGAGAGCTTCGAAGCACATGCATCTTATCTTAGAGAAGAAGTTGACGGAAGAACTAAGGCAACTCAACTTGCAGAGGCGAAGGTAGGCCAAAATGTCTTAGCACAGGGTAAGAGAACGCAGAAGCGGATACTCTTGAAGAATATGCCATAGTGTTGTCATTCGAGTTGTCATGAAGTGCGTACCGAAGATTGTGCTAGTGGGGGATAGAGCCCTAGGATCCAGACAATGGTGCACCAATTACAGTAAAGTCTATGGACTTCGAGAGCTACTAGATGACAGATTGTCCTAGAGCGATGTTTCATCCGGGTGTGACCCGAGAATGGGTGGACGAAGGTCAATTATCAAAGGAGCGAACACAATCGGAGGTAGTGGAGACCCTACAATGTGTTGGCAGAGGCCACACATAGAGAGATCGTAGTTCGAGTTCATCCCACGAGAATCTGAAGGCAATGGAGATATGACCAGGATGCGACATAGTGCAGCGGTTCATGGTGGAACAGACACACGCGAGACCAGTCCCGTGAGGGACTTGATCATGAGGAGGTATGATCAGGAGCTGTTGGGAGCTCCACTTCGATAAAAAATACAACGACAAGAAGGGCTATAGATTCAAGGAGTAAGTACCGCAGAGGCGGGTCTTCCGTGTGTGCATCAAATTTTGCATTGGATAAAGGCCTTGGTCATCTACATCTGGGGCCTGTGTACCACCGAGAAAGAGTTCCGAGTGCAAGTACCAGTGAGTCCTATGGGGGGGACTTGATCATACAGAGGTATAATTAGAGTGATTAAAGAGTTGGACTGCTCCAGTGCTCATATTCACTTAAGAGAGCCCGAGAAGTCAGAGAACAAGGTCGAGTAAGCAAACGTTACTACCAAGGAAGTTAAGAAGAACAGAATCGACACAAGCCCTGCAAGAGGTGTTGAAGCAGGTGGTCGAAAGAGGCGACGAAGCAACGAGTCCAGAGGACCTCAGCTACCCAAAAGCCAAGAGTCGGTCAGAATAAAGGTGGACTCAAAGGAGTGTTACAGTGTCGTAGAAGCGGATCTACCGAACGCGAAGAAAGGGGCGCAAATGCTAGGCAACGGATGGTAGTGTCATGGGCTTGGCAGTGCCACGATACCGCAGAGGCAGGGCTTCCGTGGAGTCATCGATCTCTTGCTCTTATAGAGGCAGAGAGTTGGTCGTGAAAGGGGCTAAAAATATGACGAATGCAGAGGCAAACTACAAGTACCAAGACAAGGTTGAAGGGCAGAGGCTAGGGAACTTCATAAGACCGATGTCAATAGGCTTCTTATCAAGATAGCTGAAAGTCGGGGACTTCGGGTTGATGCAAGAGTGCTCGACCAAGGAATGGAGTATGCAGTACGTAGTTTTGTACCTTTCCTACTCAAAGGAGTAGGCGACAAAGATGATGGAGAAGACGGTACAATTTCAGAAGCAACTAAAACTATCAGAGACTTGCTCCAAGTTGGGATGAAATTTTGCTCTTTTCGGGCAAAACTTCTTGCATTCTAAAAGTTCGATGGCAGTGAGAAGGTAAATCACAGCAACTAACTCAATGCAAGGAGTGCAAATACTTCGGGTGCTTTGGAAGTGTAGCAAAGAGTGAGCAAAGACTAGTAACCAATTCGATGCATAAAGTACAACCTCGAGGAGGCGGGCGAAGTTGAGTACACTTTGCCTTCTCAACTCTTAAGAGAATGGACGAAATCGAGTACCCCAGTTCTCTTATTTATCCAGCAGAGGAGCTCTGTGCAGGTTCAAAGACCCTTCGAAGAAATCTAATGGAAGACAAGAGTTGTCAAATCCTCACAAATGGTGATCGGTGCTACTAAGAGTAGATTCTCTGCTTCATTTCCCAACACAATGTCAATCAAAAGCGAAAGTGATGCGAACCTACTTGGAAGCGACAACTAAGTTGAAGAAGAATCGATGGGAAAATTTTGTGAAGGACCTCAAAAACTCAAAGTCTGCGAGGTGATGCTTGTTAAAGTTCCAAAAGGCATCCACCCAGTTTAAGCAGCATAAGACGATTGTTGCTTGTGAGCCCCATGTAAACGCTTTCTCTACCCGTTTTCTCTTTTGTAGGTCATAAGGGATTATAGGAGGTTTCAGAGAGGCTGACCTTCGCGGACAGACACGCAAGGGTGTCGCACGACTTAGGCAAAACCATCTAAGTTCGTGATAGCGTGGATGAGGCGAAGTCGTCGACGACACTGAAGCCTTGTCACCTCAGACAAGGAGGAGGCGACATCTCATTTGCGGCATCTAGTGAGTAGCGAGAGAGGGTAGCAACGGATCGGGATCGTCGAAGGAGAGCGATGACAAATCTCCAGGTTCTTCATATTCTTCTCTCTCTTCTTCTATCTCCTTCGGCTGATACCGCTTGGTAGCAGGTGGCGAAGGTCGAAATTGGGGCGGAAACAACCTCAAACAACGGTATCACCCCGTAGCGAGCGATCCACATACCGGTCTATTGGCGGACCAGTACGCACCGCTCGATATGGGCGATACCATTGAGTATCGCAGACCTTATTTTAAACAACTATAATACGTATTCAAGAAAATCCCAAATGCTATACGCACACAAAGAGCTATGATTCTAAATCATTCTTGTTTTCAATTAATTATTTGATGAAATCAATTCAAATAACACAAGCTTATTGGCATCATTGGCAACATGACGCTTAGACATCTTATCGTTGTCAGGTCTTAAGATCATATAATTATTCAAGAAACCAATGTAATACTATCTCATAGTACAAGGAGCTGACTCAAATGAAGATCAGATACTTACAAAAGCTTCGCATTTTTCATCCAGAGAGCTCGACGAAGGCGCCTGGACTGCTTTCTAAAATGAAAAGCACTGTCTTGCATCGTAGCAGTTTTATCAACAAGAAGTGCAATACGATCACCTCTGTCCAATATCTTTTCAACATTGTCCACCATGATAGTGTGTATCTGCAAATTTTGAATTGTCATAAGTTTAGCGAGCATATATCAGGTAGAAGGATAAATCAAAAGTTAAAAATAGCATTAAAAACAAGACAATAACCTGTAAGAAAATAGAAAGACATTAGCAAGATGATATATAATTCTTTTGGAGAAAAAAAAGATATTTATTATCACGTCCATAGTGTGATGACAAGCCGCAAGCCTGCGCTTGCAGCAGCAATCTGATTAAGGCACCCCTAGTTCTTGCTAGCAATACATTTTTATCACAACACAATATGATCTTTATACAAAGAAACAAGCCAGATACAAATGAAAATCAGCTACAACAGATTTTTCTTCCATTTCTTGGAAGGACAAGAATCTAGTCAGATGGAAAAAGATGTCAAAATCTGCTAGTAACTTCCATTGATACAGAAGTAACAAAATATCATTATGGAATCTCACTTCAAGGATCACCCCCCATGGTGGACTCTCTGCTTGACTTTAGAACAAAGATTAGCAATTACTCAGGTAATCCTGATTGATTGACATCCTTCCATAACCATCCAATTAATCTCTAACAACTAATATTAAAAAGCACTACAAATAGAAACATAAGTTCCGAAAACCAGGTTTTATAGTCATGACCATCTACGTAACTTCATAATGCATAGCATTCTTGAGTAAGCTAGATAAAAGAAAATGCACTGTGGGAGAATACTCCATCTGCTTACTCTTAATGTACAGAAAAATAGTTAGATAAGGATGTTAAAATAGTAGCAACCTAATGGAAGCAAACATATAGTAACAAAATGTCAATTAGGAACCTCACTTCAAAGATTGCCATTCATGATTACCTTTTATTTGAATAGAAAGAAAGAGCTTAGAAGAAAATTATCTCAAGATATTCACTATTCATTTTAGGTGACTGGCCTCATAGTAAATATAAACAAGAAATATTATGTAAATACCATATCACCAGAAATGCAAGTTCCAAAGGCCATACAATCTCCAAAAACAAAGCTATAACTGATGCAGTCATTACCATCATGAGAAACTAAAGAATTTCATTATACATAGCAATCATTAATAAGAATGTAAAAGTAGTAACAAAAAAAAGGGCATTGAGGTCTCTTGAGAACAAATTGCAGACAAATCCCTAATTGTTGATTCAAGTGACAGTTTAGAAATTGAAACTGAGCACTTTTCTGCAGCAGGAAGGCTCACATTACATTTTAGAGAACAAACACTAAACAGAAATAAGCATATCAGTAATGAAACAACTACCAATTTGTTAAACAAACAAAGGTTTTAAATAAATCTCCACAACTTGCCTCACTAACTTCACCGTGCACACGGTTAAGTGTATCTGCACTTGGATTGCTTGAGAAGAATTCCATCTGGTGATGTAGAACTCTAGAGAACTCATCGTTCATTGCATAAGCTAGTGCAGAATGAGCAACTCTCCCATAATTTTTCATGAATCTCATCTGGATGTCCTCCAAATATAGAAAAGGAACCCTTCCTACAACATAGCAAATGAAGACCTTCCAGTAGAAACAATAATCAACAGTAATTATAGAACATAAAAGTAACTAATAAATGAAAAAAAAACATAAGATAAAAAATTTTGACATATAAACCACAAAATTCATCCAGTTTGTGAGTAAACTGTGAACTCCTGAAATGTCAATGTGTAAGATTGCTAAAATTAGCTTCTCCTTATTAACTTGCAAGACATAAGTTAAACATGTTGATAGAGAAACAAATACCAGCCCTGCTCTATACCCAGGTCTTATCAGGACTTCATCAATCTCATCTGTCTTGGCCTGTCACGCAATAAATGGACTATGAAGCATGGTACAGACATGGGATACAGATGATATAATATGAATACTAAAATATACCAGATCATGAAAAGAAGGATAAATGCATCATAGGTTTGGCAATTATAAAATTGATATAAGATGACAAACTTGACATTTGCCGTTATTGCTCAAATGCATAGTAATACACCACAATAAATGTTAACGAGTAACTAGCATTCCTAACCCATTTGCAGAGAAAGAATATATGCAAGTAATATGTACTTTAAGAATATCAAGCAGATTTTGATAATTGAAATTACATTAGTATTTTCAGTTCATTAATCAAAATTTGATGTCAACATAAATGACATAGACATTTAAGACAAAAGTAGTTTCATTCAAACATATACATGAAGTATATCTGACAAATATCATCAGATGACATGCAAGAAGGAATAAAGGCATTTTTTTAACATAACCAACAGAAGATAATAGGAAAATACTGAAAGAGTGACAATTTGCATTGACGACTATTGGATCCTAAGAATTCTTTAGTGTTAAGACTAGCATGCTTATCGATATGTAGTTTCTCGCATTATCATGATCGACGTGTAGCTCTTAATTAGCCAGTTTAACCCCTATTTCCCTCCACGACTCAACTTTCCCCATGTTATTGTAGCTTGTAAGATGAATACTGTAGATTCCACCATAACCATAACAGTTCTGATAGAAATGAGAAAAAGAGTTGAATGGAATAGTGTGTCGTCTCTTTTGTTCATTCACTGATGTCTATTTATACAAAGGAAGAGAGGGATAGAGAGGTTAGATGTTGAGGATTTCCCTCAACAATCTAACTAATCTAGTACTAGTTGTTACAACAAATGCTAACAACTCTATCTTTCATCATGCCCCCGCAAGATCGCGCTCCTGCTAAGGACACCGATCTTGGACCGATGAAGTGAGAACAACTTGCGGGAGAGTGGCTTCGTGAGGGAGTCCGCCAGTTGATCTGCGGTGTGAATATGAGAGACACGTAGTTGATGATTCGTCACTTGATCTCATACAAAGTGGAAGTCAATTGCTATATGTTTAATACGAGAGTGAAACACCGGATTGGCACATAAGTAGGTAGCCCCGACATTATCACAATATATTATAGGAGTAGCAGAGGAGCAGATGTCAAGCTCTTTGAGCAGATTCATTACCTAGTTAAGTTCAGCAGTTGCAGTTGCAATTGAGCGATACTCAGCTCTAGTAGAAGACCGAGCAACTGTCTTTTGTTTCTTGGAACTCCAACTGATTGGATTGGCCCCGAGAAATATAATATACCCAGATGTTGATGTTCTATTTTCAAGGTTCTCAGCCCAATTAGCGTCAGCATAAGCATGAAGTTAAAGTGGACATTTTTTGTAGAGAACGATGCCATAGTCAAGAGTACCTTTAAGATATCATAATACTCGTTTAACAGCTGACCAATGTGTGGCAGATGGTCTATGCATGAATTGTGACAGTTTGTTAACAGCAAATGAGATATCTGGGCGAGTGAGGGCTAAATATTGTAAGGAGTCAATCACTTGTCGATATTGTGCAAAATCTGTAGCAGGACTGCCATCATTTAACCGAAGCGATTCACCAGTGGAGAGAGGAGTCGAAACAGCATTTGCATCATTCATGTTTGTCTTAACTAATATGTCTTGAGTGTAATTCCGTTGAGAGAGGAAAAGTCCCGAAGATGTAGACATTGCTTCTACACCCAAAAAAGTCAAGGGACCGAGATCTTTGAGGGAAAATATGGTGGCTAACTGGTTAATGAACATTGTGACCTCCATAGAATTACTACCTGTCACAATAATATCATCAACATATACCAGAAGATATATTATACTGCCAGGTAGTTGACGGAGAAATAAGGAGGTGTCAGACTTGGAGTTAGAGAAGCCGATGGACATCAAAAAGGAGCCAAGTTCCGTGTACCAGGCTCTTGGAGATTGTCGAAGACCATAAATGTCCTTTTGGAGTTTGCAAACATGTTTCGGATACTGAGGATGAATAAAACCAGGAGGTTGCTCCATAAAGACCTCGTCAGTTAAAGTTCCTTGTAAGAATGCATTGTTCACATCAAGTTGTCGCAGTCGCCATCCTTTTGAAACTGCTAAACTTAGAATCAGTCGGATTGTTGTGGACTTAACAACAGGACTGAATGTCTCAGTAAAATCAACACCAAGACGTTGATGGAAGCCTTTGGCCACCAAGCGGGCCTTGTACTTGGCAATGGACCCATCAGGGTTCCGCTTAACTCGAAAAACTCACTTACACCCGATGACATTTTGTGCGGGATGACACGGAACAAGTATCCAGGTAGAGTTATGAAGTAGGGCGTCATATTCATCAGACATAGCTTGACGCCAATGAGGAGACTTTTGGGCTTGAGTGACCGTGATAGGTTCATAGGTCTCAACAGAGGGAGTCACAGCCGTATTGAGATCAAGAACCTGACGGGACTTGAAAATGCCACTTTTAGAGCGTGTTGTCATTGAATGTCCAAGTGGTTTAGGAGATGATGGTGGAATGAGTGTGGGCGAAGTAGTAGAACAAGGTGAGTTGGACTGTGGAACAGTAGTGGTAGTAGACTGAGGCGAGGGAAATGCTAGTTGGTGAGTGTCGGACGATTGGATGTCTGTGATAGCAGAAGAGGGAGAAAGGAAAGAGGGAGTGAGATGTTGTATTGGAGGGATGCTCCACTCAGGAGTTGGAGTGGGTGATTCGTATGGAGGTTCATTGGATAATGGCATGTGCCACTGATGCATTTGCACCGGAGTGGTTGATACAGTGGTAGATATATGTTGTTGAAATGGAAAGAAAGACTCCACAAAGACAACATGACGAGACGCAAAGACCTTATGAGTTGAAGGATCATAGCATCGGTAAGCATTGTGTTCAAGGGAGTAACCAATGAAGGTACAAGGCCTTGACCGTGGTGCTAGTTTATTTGATGCATAAGGGCGTAGCCAAGGATAGCAGACACAACCAAAGACCCTAAGTTTTTGAAGATTTGGGGATCGATGAAACAACTTTTCAAACGGTGATTGATTATTGAGGACAGGAGTAGGCATACGATTTATCAGACTAGAAGATAGTTGGCATAGAAGCATGACGGAGAAGTGTGAGACCAATTTCAACTATATGTCGATGTTTGTGTTCGGCAGAGCCAACTAGCTGAGTGTACAGAGGAGATTTGAGAAGCTGAATACCACAGGTAACAAGTGTGATGTTAGTGTTTGGTATTCACCCCACCGTCAGAATAAATTGTTTTAATAGAGGACTGAAAGACATTTTCTACTATTTTTTTGAAAGTAAGGAAGATTGTGGAGCCCTCAGACTTATGTTGAAGAGGATAAAACCAAGTATATTTGGTAAAATAATCAGTAAAGATAACATAAAATCTGCATTTGTCAAAAGAAATACTTGGTGCAGAGCCCCAAACATCAGTATATAGAACTTCAAATGAATGTGTGCAAGAATAAAAGAATGAGCAAATGGCAGTCGATGACTTTTATTACTAAGACATGCATTACAATGAGAAATAATAGGACTAGTTTTAAACGAAGGAAGAGTATAACGGGAAAGAAACGTTCGTAGAGGTAGAAGGGTGACCGAGACGATGATACCACACATCCGTGGAAGCAGCAACAGAAGAATAGGCTGTAGGCTGAGAGGTGGATGGCCACTGGTAGATGTTATCTTTACTCTGGCCTTGAACTAACGATGCCCCCGTGTTCAGATCCTTGACAAGAAAGTGGTCAGGAAAAAATTCAATAGAGGTATTATTTTGTTTACAGAATTGAGAGACAGAGATGAGATTCCGTTTGATATGAGGCGCGCACAACATATCACCGAGTGTAAAGTTAAGATAATTCGAAGTAAGTCTTGTGGAACCAGTATGAGTAATAGGAAGTCGCTTACCATCATCAATGATGATGTCATCAGTACCACCATAGCTGTTGGAAAAGGACAGGTTCTGGAGATCCGCGATGATGTGATGAGAGGCTTCAGAGTCCATAACCCAGGAGTGTTGATCAGAAGGTGGAGCAGCAGTGAGATGTGCCTGGGGCAGAGGTCGTGGACGAGATCGACAGACCTTGGCGGAGTGACCAACCTTATCACATAGCTGGCAGACTATTCGGTTTGGAGGCATAGGAGCAGGGCGCCAAGGCTGTTGGTAGTTGTTGGTGCTATCTTGAGGTATTGGAGCAGGACGCCAAGGCTAGTGATGAGGGATGCTGCTACCTCCTGGCATGGGAGCAGGATGCCAAGATGGTTGGGTACCATAGTTATCACTTGGATTGTGATAAGATGGTGCTTGCTATGGACCCTTGTTGGCAGACTTATAGTACTGATTGCTTTTCCTTTTGAATTTTTGACTTACTCGGGCAGTAATAGGTTGTGTTGTTGCTCTATCCTCGCGCTTCAGATAAGTCTCGTAGTTAGTCAGCTTGTCGTGCAACTCTTCAAATGATAGTGGGGAGTCACGTGCCCGAATTGTTGCTGCTAATTCTTTGTACTCAGCCCCAAGACCATTGAGGGTGTGGACGATAACTTCATCATCACTGAGATAATGTCCTATTAAGACTAAGTCATCGATGATTACCTTAATAGTTTGGAGGTATTCAGCGATGGTACTTCCCTCTTGTTTTGTGTTCATAAGTCTGGAGATAAGGCCGAGCATGCGGGTGCGCGAGTGATTTACCAAGGCAGTTTGTAGCTTGCACCATGCTTCGGCAGAAGTAGCACATGAAGATATAAGTGGTGCGATGGAACCAACAACTGAGGCTTGAATCGCTTGAAGAATAAGACGGTCCTGTCGAAGCCACAGTTTATGCTCTGGATTCGGTGCTTGACTTGTTGTTCCTGGGATATCAATCATTGCTGGTGGGCAACTGAAGGATCCATCAACATATCCTAACAAATCATATCCAAAGAGGATATTAGTGAACTGAGCGCGCCATGAAGCATAATTCCCTCTGGATAATTTGAAGGGAATGATGACGGCAGCATTGATGGAGATCGATCCCGCACTCGGAGAGGTGCTGGAGCTTCCTGTAATAACATTAACAGAAACCGGAGTAGTTGATGAAGACATTGTAGAGGAATACTTTTGTCACTTTTTTCTTTTCTTTTTTTTCTTTTTTTTTTTATGTTTTCTGCCGATTTGTGTCTCACTACAGGAACGGAGAAGAATTCAATGCTGCAGTGAGCGAGCGAGAGGCCGACGTTGTGCAGTTGTCACAGGAGGCTTCCTGTAGAGGGAGCCTCTGAGAAGAGAAGAGTCGGTGGCTACATGGCTTGCTCGCGGCGGCAGAAGCAGGGTCGGTAGCGGTAGGCGGCAACAGGTGAGCAGCAGTTGATCCTGATGATGGCTCGCTGCTGGTGGCAGCAAAGGGCAGCAGGTGAAAAGATATGGTGCTGGAGTAGCACCAGATCTGGTCTGAATCGCTTCGAAACAGAGGAAAACAGCATAGAGGGTTTGGTCCTCTATAGCACTAGTTTGGGCGAGCACGAGCGATGGTCGCAGGAGGTGGACCTTCGTTCCCAATCGCTCCGTGGAGGAGGAGCAGCAGATCTGGTTTGGGATCGCCCGCCTCGATGCTCAGGCGACTGCCGAGGAGGGTTTGTCGTGGCCGCAACTGCTGCCGAGGAGGATTAGGCGTTGCGATTGTAGATCTCGAAGAGATTGGGGCTTTCGCCGCCTTTCGCCGATACAGCCCACTCGCTGTCGTCGCCGATCCACTCTGACCCGTCCGTTAGCAATCGAGTCACCAGTCGGATTTCTCTGATTCGATCGTCAAGGCGGACCGAAGCTTTGCCGGAGGAATACGTCGTCGACTTCCACAGATGTGGAGAGGATGATGGAACGGTAAGAAAAAAAAGAAATACAGTGGTAGAAAACTTGCCGATAGAGAAGGCAGAAGTGCCGCGACAACAGATGGGTAGGAGTCTGTAGCAGCTTCTGCACGCGGGAGTCTATTGCAGCTTTTGCACGTGGTCGGAAATGGTGAAAACTTGCGGCTTCTGCTCGCGGCCAGAAATGGTGAAAATTTGCTATCGTTTGACAGCGAGAAGAGAGCTTGTTTTAGGCAAGCGGCTCTGATACCATGATAGAAATGAGAAAAAGAGTTGAATGGAATAATGTATCGTCTCTTTTGTTTATTCACTAATGTCTATTTATACAAAGGACTGAGAGGGATAGAGAGGTTAGACGTTGAGGATTTCCCTTTACAATCTAACTAATTTGGTACTAGTTGTTACAACAAATGCTAACAACTCTATCTTTCATCAAGTTCCAGTGCTACTAATTTGAACAAAAGAATAAGCTTCTATTAAATACACAATAAACAGAGAAGCAACAGCACAGGAATCAACTCAGAACCCCAGAATCCCTATACCTCCAATCGAAAGAAATACCAATTCTCAAGTGAAACCTCAAACTGAAACAGACACAAAGACAATACAGATGAATTGAGAGGGCTGATGCCTTGGACTCACTCCCGAAGGTGTCGTTGGCCATGCAGAGGAAGGTGATCCCATCAGATCTTAGGACGTGGAAGATGTAGCGATCCTGTGAGAAGCAGAGCCTGGAATCGGAGTCCGGCGGCAGCTTCTCGAGGATCCGGCGTGCGACGGCGCCGACGTTGCCGGTCATGGCGGCGAACTCCGCGAGCACCGATGTTCCCCTCGCCACCACCGCGTAGAGGATCGCCATGCCAGCAAAAATCTCCCTCCCTCCCTCTCTTTCTCTCTCTCTCGCTCTAATAATGGGGTCTTGTTAGGGCATGGGAAACGAACGCCCTTCTTTGGCGACTGGAAAGTCAGACGTTCGATGGCTCGTCGCGGCGAGTCGTTGACCGATCGGTCGTTTTGTGAACATTCGGTAACGTTTGAGAATAGTTATCTACTTAATATGTATTAGGAATAGTTACATATCTTTAGGAGTCGTGAATTTATTAAGAGTTTACGAGGATACTGATTAATTATAGATAAAATAGTAAAATAATAAAATAAATTAATAGAGTGAGGTAGTTATTATTATATTTTAGAGATAATCTTGTAAATGTTTTATTGCTTCATGTTTAATACTATGTCATTTTCTTAATTGAAAGTATTTTTCGTTAATTGTATCGTAGTATTTTTTTTTATCGTTTCTTTGTTTCTCCTTCTCCAACATTCGTGGTATCAAAACCGTGTTTCAATTTGAACTTGATATTATAGTTTTTAATAATAATTCTGTGTCTCAACCCATTATTTTCATCTTCTCGGGTAAATGTAATGAATTTTGGTGTATCAAGATGAAGACTCTATTCAAGTCTCAAGATCCTTAGGACTTGATAGAGAATAGATATGCAGATCCAGATGAAGAAGCCAAGCTGAGGAAAAATAGAAAGAATGACTCAAATACATTATTCTTCATTCAATAAGTTGTACATGAGACAATCTTCTCAAGAATTTTAGGAGTAGTGGCTTATGTTTATGAGTTGTGGAGGTAATTAGGAGTTGGTGAGGGTAATGACTAATCATATGTGAGATAGTGAAATAGTAAGATGAAGTAATGGGGTAAGATAGTTACTATTATGTCATATGAATAAGACCTTAGTTCATGAAGCAAGTGAGCAGAGAGTGTGTGCATTTAGATATAATCTTATAAGTATTTTATTACCTCATATTTAATATTACGTCGTTTTCTTGATTGAAAGTGGTTTTTATTAATTGCATCGTAGTATTATGTTTTTATCATTTTCTTGCTCCTCTTTCCCCAACATTTATGGTATCAGAGTCGTGTTTCAATCTGAACTGGGTATTATGACTTTTAATGGCAATTCTGTGTCTCAACCCCTTATTTCTATCTTCTCGGATAAATGCTATGAATTTTGAAGTATCAAGATGAAGACTATGTTCAAGTCTCAAGGCCTTTGGGACTTGATAGAGAATGAATATTCATGATTATATAATTATTGTAAATATTTTGAGAAATTTAACTCCAAAATTTGATAATGTTGGGCCCACAATTGAGGAATCAAATGACTTATCTACTCATTTATTTGATGAACTAATGGGTTTCTTGTAAGCATGTGAAACAAGGTTGAACAAGTCACTTGAAAAAAAATGAAGAAAAAGCATTTAAGGTTAAGGGAGAGTTTTTTACTTCAAAAGAAGACAAAAAAATTAACAGAAAGAGGATGTGGCAGAGGAGGATTTCGTGATAGAGGAAATAGAAGAGGAAGAGGGAAATGACATTTTGATGGGCATGATGAACAAAAGCAATTAAACTATGATAAAAAAAATTATAATATCAAAATTAAATGTCACTATTATAAGAAGTTTGGTCATATGAAAGCAGATTGCTGGAAAAGAGAAAAGCAAGCAAGCTCTATGGAGGAAAATAGCAATAATAGTAAGTTGTTCCTGACTCATTCATAAGTTAATGATATCTTAAATGATATTTGGTTTTTGGATAGTAGATGTTTAAATCATTTGTCAGGCATAATATCAATCTTTAGATATATTGATGAAACTTATAAGTTGAAAGTTAAACTTAGAGATAGCAAGCAAATCCAAGTCGAAGAAAAAGGAATAATTGAGGTGAAAATAAATCAAGGGATGGTAAAACACCTTGATAATATTTTCCATGTTCCTAGTTTATCACATAACTTGTTGAGTGTTAGATAATTAATATATGCTGGATATTTAATTATATTTGATGGTGGTTCATGCACTATTAAAGATAAGAAATATGGTTTAATTATAGCAAATATTTGCATACGCAAAATAAGATGTTTCTGATTGATGTTTCAAATATTAAGAAATATGTTCTTGTTGTAAATTAAAATAACGAGATAAATTTATGGTATTTGAGATATGAACACATTAATATTAAGGATTTAAGGTTGTTAAATAAAAATGAAATGGTTTAAGGATTTCTTAAAATTAATAGACTTGATGTCTGTGAAGGATACATTTATGACAAACAAAGTAAGAAACTATTTCCTGTTGAAAAAATATGAAGAACATCTAATTATCTTGAATTAATTCATGCTGACTTATGTGGACCTATGAATACAAAATCATTTGAGATAAGTCAATATTTTCTGTTATTTGTTGGGTATATTTTCTGAAATTAAAATATGAAATATTTAATAACTTCAAAAATTCAAGACACTTATAGAAAGACAAAGTGGTAGATGCATAAAGATATTTCAGATAAAACTAAGTGATAGATTTTTATCTAATAAGTTTAATTCTTTTTTTAAAGAAAATGATATTCGTAGAGAATTAATAACACTACATACACCAGAGCAAAATGGTATAGTTGAACGTAAGAATCAAATTGTCATCGAAATGGTAAGAAGTGTGCTTAAAGGAAAGCATCTTCCAAATCAGTTTTGAGTAGAATCAGTTGATGTTATAAATCAAACTGCTTTTGAGGCTTGGTATGGTATAAAGCCAAGTGTAAGCCATCTAAGAATTTTTGGTTGTATTGTTTATGTTTTGGTAAATTTATAAAATCATCATAAGCTTGATGAAAAATCTAAAAAATACATCTTAATTGGCTATACAACACAATCCAAAGTATATCGATTATATAATCCTATAAGTGGTAAGGTTATTATTAACCAAAATATTATGTTTGATAAAAGGGCAAGTTGGAATTGGGAGATAATGAAGGTAAACCATAAATTAATATTCCAGCAAAACTAGTCACTCAACCGAATCAAGTGACAGATCCTGCTCCAGCAAGTTCAACGTCAACCTCACATAGTAGCAGTTCAAATTTAACAAATGATTCATTAGATGAAACCCCTCGAGGAAGGTTTGGATCACTAATAGAGATTTATGATTCAACATTTGCTTTATTTATTTCAGATCCTATAAGTTTTGAGAAAGTAGTTGAAAAAGAGGAATATCGAAAAGCAATGGAGGAAATCAAGTTAATTAAAAAAATGACACTAGGGAGCTAATGGATTTACCAAAAGAAAAGAAAGCTATTGAATTAAAATGGATGTACAAAAATAAATATAATACAGATGAAAGTATCAAAAAGCATAAGGCTCAGCTTGTAGCAAAAAGATATCCGTAGCAACAAGGTCTTGATTTTGATGATACTTTTTCTTCAGTTGCTAGATTCAAAACCGTGAGAACCTTTTTGACTTTAGCTCTTATTTGAGTTAGCCTATTTATCAATTTAATGTAAAATCTATGTTTTTAAATGGAGATTTATAAGAAGAGAGTTTTGTTAGCCGAAGGTTTTTTTGTTAAGGGATATGAAGAAAATGTATATAAGTTAAAGAAAACATTTTATGGGCTCAAATAAGCTGTAAGAGTATGGTAGAGTATGATACAGTATAATTGATTATTATTTTCATCAAAATAGATTTAAGATGATGGGCCAAAAATATCATAAATCAATAGTCAATCGGATTTTAATTATTGGATCGGATGTGTTTAATAATGGAATGAACCAATTAACCCAATTGATTTTTGAATAACCCATATGAATTAATCAGATTACATAAAATCAATCCGAGTTTATAATATAAAAAAAGATTACTTAAATATCTCTAGTTTGATTTTTTTGATTATTTAGTTAAGAGGATATTTACGTCAATCATGAAATTAGAATCAACATGAGAAATAAATTAAGATCGATCCGATTTAGTGTAATTAGCACCAATATTAACGTTTATAATTTTGGTTGATATTCTATCATTTTTATTATATATATAATTAATTTTAATTTTTTACTATATATAATTTTAAATTATTTAATATATATTAATATATTTTTATTAAAGAGATACGGTTTGTCGCTAAGGTTTGATTCGATTATTATAAAAACGCCACGGCGGTACACTTGTTGGTTAGTGGGCCCCAAGCCTCGATCAGACGGCTGAGGTGGGTGATATCGAGGTGTTGGTGTATATTGTTTGGTAAGTTCATAACTGGAGAGAGACCGAAAAAAGATAAAAGGGTGATTGATGGTAGGGTTGGGTACTCCGTACTCCAGCCAATTAGAATGGGTCGTTATTTTTCCCTACAGTAATATATAATTGAAGTCATAATAGCTTAGAGTGTTCCTGAGGCCAAAATTTTGCTTACTTTGGTTTGAAACATCGATCTTTATTCCTTCAGTTCAAGCTAACACTCACCATGATCTTTTCTGCAACTCCATTTTTTGCTCTCTCTCTCTCTCTCTCAACCTTGCTTTGCAGTTTCAGAAGCTGCTTTCTCCAGTTCTTCACAGAAATGTAGCTCAGCAAAAGCATGCATGTGGATAAATTCATCATGATGATTGCTCATTTACGATGCTGCTCATGTAATGAATATTCACAATTTCAGCAGCTGTTCTCTCCAGTCCTTCGCGCGGACATGTAGTTCAGCAAAAGCATGCAACATTCTGTAGATAAGTTCATCATGATCATTGCTCATCTATGATGCTGTTCATTGAATTAATCTTCACAATTTTAGTAGCTGTTTACTCGAGTTCTTCACAGACATGCAGTTCAGCAAAAGCTGAAACATAAACTAGTGGCTTATTTTATGCTACTGGATCATTTACATGATCAGGAACTGAACAACTTAACTCGAGCAGGCGATTGGAATTGTTTGGCCAATTACAAGATGGAATATCTTCCATTAAACAATCTCAGGTAGATATAGTTGGACTCATATCACTAACATTGCTTTGCAATATCTCATTATCACATGCTCGTAGTCATGATTTTAATACGATTATAGTGATCTATTTGTTGCATATATAGGCGACGCATCCATTGGCAACTACAGAGTCCACATTGCTACTGTGACAATCTCAATCTTTATCTGTTGTGGTCCATCGGTGTGTTCTTCAAGTACTGTGATACTATAATGTGGGTTGATCTTTTTTTTTTTTCCCGTTGAGAAAAAACGTGGTGTTCATATATCTTTTAGTACATGCACACCAAAAAGAATAAAAGGAAAACAATGTCCTCCAACTACGTTCACTCCGATGATATCAACCATGGCAAGATGGAAGAACAGTGTACTGTGGAATATCTTAGGTTGCAGAACCTCTACAGTAATCGGATGTAGTATCTCGTATCTGAATCCAGGTTATGTGTGCACAAGGAATTGTCTGTCAATTAGGTATCTGATATGCATCAAATGACTGAAGTTTTCAGCTAATTAATGAACCCTTTGAGATCTGATAACTTTATGACCACTTAAAATCTGTTGTCTTTGACAATGACAAGATGGATCATCTATTTCCAAGAGACGACGGTCAGTATGAGAATCTCGGCATATAAGCCAGTCAAACTAAGCATAGAGCTAGCAGGTCATGGATGCCAAGAAAGATTCAAACAATATGATGGTGATTCGTTGCACTAAATATCGAAGTCGCATATCATCGTCGAGGAGCACATCTATGAGAAAGATGTGAGGGATACTGAAAGGAAGAGGGTCTCTAAACTCCACTGATCTATGTGCTTAGCTGTTAAACAAAGTTGTTGGGGGTCATCCCTTACCTTTCTTCGAGTCATACATGTCAAAGGATGCTAACTGTGTGGAACGAGGAAGGGATGACCAGTTCAAAACATGGTATGGAAACAGCAGCAAAGGGTTCGATATCGACGATAAGAAATCTTCTAACGAGGAGACTTTGATAGCCCTTCAAGTGGGGTTTCTTGGGTTCAGAGCTGATAGATGAATCTCTCGATGAATGAAGTTTGCAAGAGGATCTGAGTCAAGTCATTTATCACGCGTGCATGGACTTTTCTTCCCGAGGACATGCATTGAATCTGCAAATAAATAGGAACAAACATGTGGAGCAATAGTTGCCATGTGCATCAGGGAATAAATTGAGTCCACATATGGCACAAGTTATCCACCGCGATGGGAAGATGGTGTGGCTTCTTCAGATGTTGGAGGCTGCTTGACAAGCTGTAGTATGTATACAACATTCTACGTATCTATACTAAAGCAAACAAGTGGTAGTATCTCGTACTGTGTCCTTGTGCAGGTAGGTACTCACTCTCTTGTATATTTGTCTTGGACGTACGTGGAGGTTAAACGAGTCCATCAAAAAAATACAGCATTCTACGTATCGATACTAAAGGAAACAAGCGGTAGTATCTCGTGCTGTTGCCTTGTGCAGGTACTCTCTTGTATATATATGTCTTGGACGTACGTGGAGGTTAAACGAGTCCATCCATGCACTCCATGGTGTTTTTTATCTTTCTCAAAACCATTACAGTGACATAAGCAACCTAAAACAAAAACAACAAATGGCAGCTGCAATTGAGTTGTATTGACAGCAATGTCATGAGAAAGTTTTCCACGACTAGTCAATCAGAATAGAATAGAATAGTCAAGACATGGTTAGGTCCCTTTGCATCTCCCCCACAAAGATGCTCTTCTTTGTTCTTTATTCCCCCTCCTCCTGCTGATCTAATATCCTAAGTTAACCAACACATACATCTTGAAGGACCAAAAGGAAATAACTAATCAATAAACAATAAAATTAATACTCGGATAAGGTCTGGTTGTGCATCATGATCAGAACCAGTCCTGCAACAGGTCGCAGTCGTCGTTCTGGCCGATTAACTCCAGATCGTCTTCTCCCCGTTGTCGCACGGAGCGCTGAGAGCCATTGCCATCGGATGAAGAGCTATCATGAGATAGGGTCCTCTTCGATGAAGACGGTTCATTGCCGGAGGGCAGCACCTCGGGCATTCTTTGCACATCAGTTGCAGCAGCGGCCGCGGGTCGTCGATCAAATGATCTCACGCAGCCTGACTTGGTATACATGCGGCACAAGCTGAATTCGCTGCGGAGCTGTGAAAGAAGAAGCGCAAGATGCAGGAGTTTACTGCAAGGGTGCCAAGTCGATGGATAGGGTTCTGGTGCCACTATGGAGGTAATGATTACCTTGGGTGTTGGGCTTACCATAACGGTGGTTGCACCTTCCTCAGTTGCTCTGTACTCGTTCATCTTCCACCTGGTCTTGGTTCCGGTGGGAGTTCGTCCTTCGTAGAAGACCATGGTCCTCTTCATACCGATGACTTGGTTCGTGGACGAGAACACGCGGCTCAGGGATCCGGTGGCCTTCCAGTAGCCTGACGGCGTGGTTCGAGTCGGCCGCCCTCCATGCGCTTCCCTCTCCTGCCTTGGGCATAAGAACAACCATTGCTCTCCATCTCGCCTGCAATGCTCTCCAGACAACGCTGCGCACCACCACGCTCCACCAGATCAAGATCATCAGCAATATGTGTCCAGAAAGAAGACTCTACAAGACAATGAAAGGAAGCTGCGCTTACGAGGAAGCCGCCATGGATCGAAGCAGTAGACATCAACCACGGGGATGACCTGTTCCATGTCTTCTTCTCTTCGGTTCTCCAGCTTGTTCTGAAGGTAGAAGCCGATCAATTCTTCTTCGGTCGGGTAGAAGCGGAACCCCGGCGGGACGGTGCTCATCTCTCCCTTTCGTCTTTTGCCTGATTCCTTGTGGATTCAACCTAGCTACAGGTCTGCAACTTGTGCTTCGGGGCTCAGAAGATTAATGGAAGGAAGGTCTGCTTCCGTTTGTGATGGTCTGGGTCACTTATATACAGGACCCGGATGCGGCAAAAGACAGAAAAGAGCAGTAATGGTGGGGCAACTGATGTGGAATTCAAATTAACATGGTGCGACCTTGTGGAAACGCACGATGAGGAAGGCAATGACCAGGTCAATCTCCTCCCGAGTTCCCTTTTAATAAGCTTTAAGAATGCTGTATCTCATACGTATCTTATGCACGGGTAGGTCAGCCTTTGCCTACACGAAACTGGGCTAACACTATACCTAGTTGTGTCTTCTGTAAGACCTTTGACATCTAACAAGAACTTAAGTTTGCCTCGATCTGGACTTGACTCATTCTGATGCCGAGATTGTACTGCTCAGAGATAAATATTGGCAGTCTAAATCATAAGTTACTCAAGAGTTATTATGTGTCAGTGGGAACACCAAGTACCTTAGCGACAAGGACCCTAACATAAGGTATTGATTTATTCCATGCTCGATGGTGGTCAACGACCCAAGTCTCCCGTGATGTTCATCAGCTATCCAAGCGGTCGGCCTTCAGTGCTCATAAGAGAAAGATAGCTTGTCTCGCTTTCAAGTACTTGGGTAGCTGGATCCAGCAACCGAACAGCAACTCACTCGTTATGCTTTAGATTTTACAGCGAATCGAGACGGAAAAGGTAATTATCCTGTACCCAAAGCCACCCAAGCAAACTGTGGCCAAGTGGGGAACAGAACGGAGGAGGAGGAAGAGGAAGAGGGTGATGCTCTTCCGCGGTTTGCTGTTCGACAACCGCGTGGTTGATCACTTCCAACGCCCTTTTCTAATCTCAAAATGTCAAAGGGAAATATGCTTTGGATTCCGATGAAGCGGACGGGAGTCAATTAGGAGCCAGGAGTGGACGTTAACGCGGCTGTGCAGACCGGAGATAGATCCCCTTGACGTACAGCGCGACTTCCTTTGCCAACTGTGGAGATCATCGCGACAGTATGACGTATTCGGTGCTCTGACTCGGTCCATCCCAACGTGTGAGTGGAGGTGACACAAACCATCGTCTCAAGCAACTCCGTTTACCAGTCCAACGACGCTGACATCTCTCTCGCTCTCGCTCTCGGTCAATCCATCCATGGCTTCTTCATCTGATCTCGTGCTCGCCCTTCAGGACTCCTCGAGTAAACTCAAGCATGGAACAACAGACGGGTTGAACAGATTGGAGTCAAGAGAAAGAGTAGGAAGGAGGGAAATGCATGCATGTGTTAGCTGAACTGCCCACATTAACAAAGCAGTAAACAAGTAGCAGTAATCGCTGATAAGATCCTAATGGAAACCATCTGTTTCATTTCTATCTTTTGCTTTTTGTAGCTTAAACAACAGTACACCAGAAGATCTTACAACGACGGTACGTAGAAGCAGTTGAAGTTTCGACCTAGAGAGAGAGAAAAACGATTAAGGTAGCAATCAGATTTAAGACGAGGTGTTGGGTAAGCAAGTACCCATCACTACCATTCATTCAGATAATTGCTATCCTTGTTGGTTAACTGAAGTTATGAACTAATATGTAATAACAGGTGGATAAAAGGGACATGAAAGCGACTAGAACTATAGCAATATACCTCAGGAATTAGCAGTCTAAAAATTGTACATTAACATTATCATCATTACAGGCCTCTTAATTACCACAAGAGGAAGAACCATGAAGCATAAACGGAGAAAACATGCAGCACATGATAGGAATAAAACAAGAATAATTTTGTATATGAATAAATACTAGTAGATCGTCACATACAGTGGAATCAAACAGAAATCACAATCAGATGAACACCAAGATTTACGTGAAAAACCCCTTCAACTCGAAGGGTAAAAACTACGAGACAAGCTAGAGAAAATTCACTATCAAAATAATGAATATACAGATCTCAAGGCTTCTTGCCCAAGCCCAAAGCAATAGCCACAAGAGAATCACAGGGATACAAGGACTATAATCCTAAGCACAATATGCAAAACCTTCCCAAGAGATCACAGTAAGAATCCATTGCAAACTGATCTAACCTGAGATTTGAATGATTGAGAATAGTCTTTTCCTGTCTTTGTCTTCTTCCTTTTCCTGGATCTCTTGTTTTCTGGCCTCTACTGTCAATGTGCAATCTTCTTTCTCTCTCCCACGTTTTCAGCCGCCGCTGCTCTCTTACTCTCAACCCTAGCCACCTAATCTAGGTTTTAGGTTAATATAAGTAAGATTTTGGGCTATGGGCTTCACTAAAGCCCATTATGGGCTGAATCTGCGCCATCTACCCAACAACCTCCCCCTTCAGCCCATAAGGGAGGCTGTCTCATGACTCCTCAATATGAAGCTATGCCGACCAACTGTCGGCACATCTCCTATCTCTCTTTCAGTAAAGCCTTTGTCAACATATTTGTCCCATTATCATATGTGTAAATTTTCTGAAGTTGTAACTGCTTCTCTTCAAGCACATTTCTGATCCAGTGATATCTGACATCTATATGCTTTAACTTGGAATGAAATGTTGGGTTCTTGCATAAATGGATGGCACTCTGACTGTCACAATTCACCACATAGTTTTCCTGTTTCAGCCCCAATTCTTGTAAGAATCCTTTCATCCATAACATTTCTTTGCAAACCTCTGTAGCAGCAATATATTCTGCCTTTGTGGTAGAGAGAGCAATACACCTTTGCAATCTGGACTGCCATGACACAACTCCCCCTGTAAAAGTAAGTACAAAACCTGATGTGGACTTTCTTATATCAATATTTCTTGCCATATCTGTATCTGTGTAACCTGTCAATACAGGTGGTCCACCTCCAAAGCTTAAACAAACTTTAGAACTTCCTCTGAGATATCTAAAAATCCACTTCACTGCTGCCCAATGCTCTTTACATGGATTTGGAAGAAATCTACTAGTAACACCCACTGCATATGCGATGTCCGACCTCGTACATACCATTGCGTATATTAAACTTCAAACTGCTGAAGCATAATGAACCTTTTGCATTTTCTCCTTCTCATCACTTGACGGACTCTGATCTAAGCACAACTTGAAGTGACCTGCAAGAGGAGAACCAACTGGCTTTGCATTACTCATACTGAACCTATCCAATACCTTTTCAATGTATTTCTCCTATGACAACCAAATCTTTCTCTTTCTTCTGTCACGAGAAATCTGCATGCCTAGTATTTGCTTTGCTGGCCCCATGTCCTTCATTGCAAAAGACTCACTCAGATCCTTCTTCAACCTGTCAATCATAGACATATCTTTCCCAAGGATAACCATATCATCAACATAAAGTAAGAGAATAATAAAATCATCACCAAACCGTTTGATGTACACACAATGATTTGAAGCTGTTCTTTTATATTCATCTTCAATCATAAATGAATCAAACTTTTTATACTACTGTCTTGGAGCTTGCTTCAACCCATACAATCTCTTCTTCAACTTGCAGACAAGATTTTCTTTACCTTTGACTTTGAAGCCTTCTGGTTGTTTCATATAAATTTCCTCCTCCAAATCACCATGAAGGAAAGCTGTTTTCACATCTAACTGTTTAATCTCCAAGTCTAGGTTAACAGCAATACCAAGAGCAACACGGATAGAAGACATTTTAACAATAGGAGAAAAAATTTCTTCAAAGTCAATATCTTTCTTTTGACCAAAGCCTTTCACAACCAATCTAGCTTTATACTTTGGTTGAGAACAATATTCTTGAGTCTTCAACCTGAAAACCCACTTGTTCTTCAAGGCTTTACTTCCCTCTGGTAGTTGCACTAAATCATATATGTGGTTCTTCTGCAGAGAATCCATCTCTTCCTGTATAGCAATAAACCATTTCTTTTTCTGCTCACATTCAACTGCTTCCTGGTAACTCTCTGGTTCACCTGCATCAGTAAGTATCACATACTCATCTGTAGAGTATCTTCTGGAAGGTTAACGTGATCTAGAAGATCTTCTTAACTGAGGTTCTGTGGGAACTTGCTCTCTTTCTTCTTCTTACTCAACATGTTATACAGGTAGATCAACATCTAGCTCTGCACCATCTTCCTGCACATCTCCCCCATCACTCTAATATACTAGAGGAATAACTGAGTCACAATCTATAAATCCCTCTGCAGAAGTCTTAGCTGGTGCCTCCTTCTTCAAATCCTCAATGGTTTGATCCTCAAAGAAGATAACATCTTTGCTTCTGAACACCTTCTGCTTTTCTGGATCCCAAAGCCTGTAACCAAACTAATCATGTGAGTAACCAAGAAAAATACACTCTTTTGTCTTACCATCCAGCTTGGACCTTTCATTGTTTGGAACATGTGCAAATGCACGACAACCAAACACTCTTAAATACCTATAGGAGATATCTTTCCCTGACCATACATGCTATGCAATATCACCATCTAGAGCTGTACATGGTGATAAGTTGATTACATCAACTACAGTCCTCAAAGCCTCATCCCAAAACCTTTTGGGTAGCTTGGCCTGTGAAAGCATACATCTGATCTTTTCCATGATGGTGCGGTTCATCTTCTCTACAATTGCATTATGCTGAGGCATACCAGGGACTGTCAACTCATGTTGGGTGTCATGTAACCTGTAATAATCATTAAATAATCCTGTGTACTCACCACCATTATCTGATCTTATACATTTCAATTGCCTTTCTGTCTCCCTTTCAACTTTGGCATGAAACTCTTTGAAGACATTAATAACCTGATCTTTAGTCTTCAAAGCATAGGCCCAAACTTTCCTTAAAAAGTCATCTATAAAAGTAACAAAATAAATTGCACCACTGATACTAGGAACATTAACAAATCCACTAGGAGTTTTTGTCCTCAAAGGACCACACACATCTGTATAGACACGGTCCAAGGCATGCATTTTTTTAGATAAGGTAGGACTAACAAAGGAAACTCTATGTTGTTTACCAGCCAAACAATCAATACAAGGGTTCAAAAATGTGTACCTCTGAGGTATGACAATACCTCTCTTTTGGAAAGTTCTTACAACCCCTTCTCGCTCATGTGTCCTAGTCGCCTATGCCACAACTCCATGCTGAAGTCTTTCTCTGTAGCATTCAACTGCTCACCATAAGCTTTAGGCTGTAATCTATACAATGTATGATATTTTTTCCCATTAGCTACAATAAGAGAAACCTTACTGAGCTTCCACTGTTCTTTGTGAAATTTGACATCAAAGTCTTCATTGTCCAGCCTTCCAACTGAAATTAAATTCAGTCCTAAGTCAATCACATGCCTCACATCCTTAAGCACCAACTTGCAACCAAGGTTGGTCTTTATATGGTTATTTCTCATGCCAATGATGTTTGCTGTGTCATAGTTGCCCATCTTGATAACACCAAAATTTCCAGACCTGTAAGTAGCAAAGAACTCCCTCCATGGTGTAGCATGATAAGAAGCACCTGTGTCAATTATCCATTCGAGATCCTGACACATACAAGAAAAAATATCATCGGAAGTAGATAAAATCAAATAATCACTACCTTGTACTGTAGCTATGATATTCTCTTTTGACTCTATATGCTCCACTTCTTTCCCCCTTTTCTTATTCTTCTTAGGTTGCTTGCACTGATTCTTGTAATGTCCTTTCTCACCACAATTGTAGCAAACAATATCTTTCCTTGATCTTGACTTGCTTCTACCCACACGTGAACCACTTCTATCATTTGACTTTGACATTCATCTGTTCTCTGAGACAAGTGCTTGTGAATCAATCTGATAAGTTGCTGAATTCTTTCTCCTTAGCTCCTCATTCAACAAACTGCTTGTTACTTGACTCATAGTGATAATATCATCTGGTGCCGAATTACTGAGGGAAACCACTAGTGTCTCCCAACTTTTTGGCAAAGAACTGAAAAGTAACAATGCCTGCAACTCATCATCAAAAGATATTTTCATAGAGGATAACTGGTTAGTAATACTCTGCATTTCATTCAAATGCTCAGGAATAGAAGTACCCTCTTTATATTTCAAGTTCACAAGTTTTCTGATCAGAAAAACTTTGTTGCCAACCGTTTTTCTTTCATAAAGACCTTCTAACTTTTTCCAAGAGAGTAAGCATAACATTCAGTAGAAACATGGTGATAGACACTATCATCTAGCCATTGTCGAATAAAGCCAACTGTTTCTCGATCTAATCTCTTCCACTCATCTTCTGTCATAGTTGTGGGTTTTGCACTATCCCCTTGCAAAGGTCCATACAAATCTTTGTAATACAAGAGATCTTCCATTTTGGTTTCTATATCATCCAATTGTTTCCGTTTAAACTAATCATGCGAGAAACATTACCGGCCTCTATGTTCAGATACAAAAGAATAAATACCACCAAAACCCTGCTCTGATACCAGTTGATGGGAATAAAACAGGAATAAACTTTGTATACGAACAAATACTAGCAGACCGTCAGACACAGTGAAATCAAACAGAAATCACAATCAGATGAACACCAAGATTTACGTGAAAAACCCCTTCAACTCGAAGGATAAAAATCACGGGACAAGCCAGAGAAAATTCACTATCAAAATAATGAATATACAGACCTCAATGCTTCTTGCCTAAGCCCAAAGCAATAGCCATAAGAGAATCATACGGATAAAAGGACTATAATCCTAAGCACAATAACCAAAACCTTTCCAAGAGATCACAGTAAGAATCCACTGTAAACTGATCTAACTTGAGATTTGAATGATTGAGAATAGTCTTTTCCTGTCCTTGTCTCTTTCCTTTTCTGGATCTCTTATTTTCTGGCTTCTACTATCAATCTGCTGGCCACCTAATATAGGTTTTAGGTTAATATAAGTGAGATTTTGGGCTATGAGCTTCACTAAAGCCCATTATGAGCTGAATCTGTGCCATCTACCCAACAACACATCCTCATCAAAAAACATTAAAATGGAAGCATATGTTATGTGTAAAATAGACCAATGCCATGAAGAAGCAAGCAAGAACCAAATAATCCCACCTCAGGTACTGATAGTGTACCATCGATTGATAAGGTGTAGATTTATCCTGGTGTTTCCTCCATACTGATGTGGGAGTGTTGACATGACGAACCAGTATAGGAGGTTTGCAAGAGAGGTGGTTTGCCGAAGTCAATCTAGCCTTGGAGTGGTGAGACACGATAGAGGAACTGGATCTGCTCGACTACAATGTTATCTCTTGGCTGCTAGGTCATCTTCAGACAATGATGTCGTCTCTTGTCCGTTGGTGGTCCTGCACAATAGATTTGTTCGGGGGTTTCTCGGCTCAATCCCTTTGATGCTTAACTCAACGAAAGACGAAGGAGGAGAAAGACAACATTGTGAGTGAACTGTGTAAATAAGAGATTAGATAGTAGAGAGACTACTGTCTGCTTGGCCCTCCTACTTACTTTCTTGTGGCTTAGTTTTTATACTTAGGCACCGAGTAGTCTAGGTCCGTGTTAGCTAAGGTTCCTTCTTCTTTTGAATGACAAAAACGTTAATGGGGGCGATTTACTATCTGTCATTAATGTAGAGTGTTGTAAGTCATGAATGCAAAGTATTATCAGTCATTCATGCAAATGCATGACTTGAGATGTCAACCAAAAAAGGCTAGGGCATGTTGTCATTGATGATCATTAGTTCTTATACTTTTATTGTCATTTAGTCCACATGATAGAGGGAGTTAGAGGGTCCCAAATTTGTCCTTATCATTCTCCCCTGCCCTTAGAAGGGCATACTTTGGAGCATTGAACGAAGTTCTCGAAGGACGTCACTTTCTCTGTGCCTGTATGATGTGCACATTACTTTGTTATAGATTTATTTTGACTATTGTGAGGAAAATGATACCCCTCTGTAGGGGTGTTTGCTTATTTTAAAGAGTTGGAGTGATGGATTGTTGACCTAGGGGCTTGGCTTGCTTTTAAGCGGGAGGATGGACTTGCTGTGGGTTTGGCTCGACCGCTATAGTGGGTCTTCTAGTTGAGGTTCATGGCTCGGGAGTAGGTTTGCTTGATCGATATGCAAGCCTCGGGTCTTCTTACTGAGGTGCATGGCTCAAGAGTATGTTAGCTCAAACGAGGTGCAGGCTTCAAGTCTTCATGTCGAGGAGCACGATTCATGAGCATATAAGCTCGACCGAGGTGCAACACTCAGGTCTTCATGCTGAGGTGCAGCCCTCGAGTCTTCATACCGAGGTGACACACTCCCGAGCTGTGCTCCTCGACATGAAGACTCGAGGTCTACCAAGAGTTATTGATGATTTGGCAACCAAAGGTCCGAAATCACAGTCCCTGTTTTATAGAATCCATAAGGTCTAACAAAATAAAAATTTTGACAATCATTTGGACTCCAAATTTTTCAATCCTAATATAAAATGAAAGATCTGTGAGCCTATTTTCTAATGAATCTAGTTTAGCATAAATTAGAGACTCCAACAAAAAGATATAAGCAATATAGTGATGAAAGGTCAGGAGCTACATACTCTGTTTTATAAATTTCATATACTCAATTGAAATAAACGTTTGTGTTAGCAAATAAACTCTAAATTCTTCAAACTCAGTTTTAAAAGAAAGATATGTGAATCTATGTTTAAAAAAACTAAGTTTTGTCTAAATCAGAGGTCTATACTAAAAGTTATAATTTGAATAATTCAGACATGCCATCATCTTAAAAATATTATAAATTCATACTTAGGCAGCCAACAAAAGAGATTTTGATTTTATCCAAAAAATTTCTCATAATCAAAGTAAGAACAATGATCAATTTCAGTAGAAAAATAATAGAAGACATTATGTAGGATGAGATTAGAACACTTGCCTTTACAAATTTTGATCCCAAATGTAGATTTGCTCAACATGTCAAAACCCCCAAATCTTTTCTTCTCCTCTTCTTTCTCTTCTTCCTTCTCTTCTTCTTCTTCTCCTTCACAAGTTTACGTTGCAACAATCCCTTTCTTCTATAATTGCTATTTTTTTAAAGCTAACATATGAGTTGTAGGTGGCAAGCATGCATATAAGGTGACATGTATCACCTAAGCCCATGCATAAGTGGCACCACTTTTAACTAGGTAACGACACATCATCACTTTCTTTTTATAACTTAATTTGAATCTTACATAATTCATATTAAACTTTTAGGTCCCTAGCATAAGTTTTTTAACAAAATCTTATATTTACAAATAGGTTCTTACAAATAATCTATTATTAAATAAATCATCATTAATAATTTAAAATAAATCATTATAAATATTTTAAAAATAAGGGATATTACACTCTCCCGCCCTTAAAGAAAAAATTTAGTCCTCTAAATTTATCATACCTTCATCCATCACTATATAATTAATAAAGTCTTAATATACTTTGTATATCAAACATATCAAATATCAATAATCCTAAATTCATGCTCTGATACCATCTCTGTCACGCCCCCACATTCGAGAGGCGTGAACCCATCGTAAATCAGAAACACGCTAAAATTTATCGACAATCTAAACCCAGAATCCAAAGTAATATTTGAGGACACTAATTAAATATTTTCAAAGATCATTCACATACATTCATAAAACCTATGCAATTTTTAAATCTTACACCACATCACTCGATGATCCACATAACTTAAAGTTAACTTAACCAAAAATATTAACCACACTTATAAAACCACTAGCCTCCGAAATCTATACGAATGCAAAACCAACCATTTTCCATCAGTTCATATGATTGTAAAACTTAACATTCAAATATTCTACATTGAGAGATATTTTAATCTTTTTACAAGATACATCAGTTCATATTTATCTATAATATTTCATTACATACAAAATATTCTTATACAACATTTCCCAACAAGACTTGTCCAAAATCTACATAGCTATCCACTATCTTAGCTCAGTTCTAACTTTTTTTATAAGTGACAACCTAACCTGTAAAATTTATATAGCAACAAAGTGAGCATATAGAGCTCAGCAAGTGACTAACTTATCCAAGACAAAGATAGTTTCTAAAATAAACTTGATATCAGATAGCAATACAAAGGTACAAGAATCCATAGGTAGTATCTCGTAAGATACATAATTACAAATCATTTCATTCGAAACATACTTTGATCATAACAGTAGAGAAAGAATAGTTGGAGCATATCATTGGTGTGAAATATCTTAGAACATATCAATGTCATATGAAACAACTCGGAGCATATCAACAGAATATGAAATGATCAGAGCATATCAAAGGTGTAAGAATGTCAATTAACATATCAACGATAAATAAAATATTTTGGAGCATATCAATGATAATACAAAATATTTCAGAGTATATCAAAGATGTATAAAGTTTTTCAGAAACATATCAAAGGCATAAGAAATATTTTGGAGCTTATCAAGATGCATAGATCATATTTCGATGTATGAATAATCTCAAAGCTTATCAAATGAATAATTAAGGAATACAAGCTCAAATATTATATCAGACATAACATTCATTTCATTCTTATCCAAAACGTAGAAATAAACTCATAAGCAATGTTTTGGATATCATATCAAAGACAAAGAGGGTGAAGTGGGACCATAAGCATAATATGGATTATCCATCGCTGGATGACCACCAAACATAAGTCTTCCATGTTTGGGAGCTCCATCCACCCACGTCTGTGTGAAGTCAGTGGGGCCGACAAGAGTATAGCTGGCTCTGAACATAATACACTTTACCATTTCTGGCAAAGGTCCAGAATATCCCATAAATACCAGAGTATAAAAGGACATGAGCAATAAAAGTGACATATTTCAGAAGCACATGCGGAACAATGAAATATACATGTGCCAATATGAAGTAATACGATATCAACATAACCATTCATAATTTATATTCAGATAGTCAAAAAATAAAGAACAAGGGTGCATAAGAATTTAAAATAATAATGTAAGACTCAATTCAAGGATAGACTTTAATTAGATCATAGACAGAATATGATCTAATAACATATCAAAATATATATGGTGAAGTGAGATCACAAACATAATGTGGTCCAACTAACCACCAAACATAGTAGAGCATCACAGGCTCCAAGCATAATATACCCTTTACCATTTTTGGTAAAGATCCAGAATATCCTACAAACACTAGGGTACAAAAAGACATAAGCAATGAATTTGGCTTATATCAGAAGCACATGCGGAACAATAATTATACATATGCCTAAATAAAATAATATGGTATAGTATCATCAATAAATATATAACATATTCAGATATATAAGAAAATCAAAGGCAAGAGTATTAGAGATTAAGTTTTAAAATGGATGAAGCAAGAATGGGCAAAACTAATACAATCACTATTCTGGCAGAATTCAGAAGGCACATCTCAAAGTTATTTTAAACAATCAAATATACTCCAAATTACTAAAAAAAAGGTATCTTTGGAAAGCTAAATCAATATAATTTCAAATGAACTCCAAATTCTTCAAAATTAATTTTAAAAGAAAGATATATGAATCTATTTTTAAAAAATTAAGTTTTGTCTAAATTAAAGATCTGTACTAAAAGTTACAACTTGAACAAGGCAGACATATCATGATCTTAAAAATATTATAGATTCACAGTTAGCAGCTAACAAAAGAGATTTCGGTTTTGGCCCAAATTTTTCTCATAATCAAGGTAAGAACAAAAATAAATTTCAGTAGAAAAATGATAGAAGAAATTATGTAGGATGGGGTTATAGCACTTGCCTTTGCAATTTTAATCCCAAATATGGATTTGATTCAAATCTCAAAACCCCAAAATCTTTTCTTCTCCTCTTTCTTCTCTTCTTCATTCTCTTCTTCTTCTCCTTCACAAGTTTACACCGTAGCAATCCTTTCTTCTCTAATTGCTATTTTTTTTTAAACTAACATATAGGTTATAAGTGGCAAGCATGCTGCACATGTGTCACCAAAACACATGCATAAGTGGCACCACTTTTAATTAGATAATGACGCATGTCATCACACTTTTTTTTATATAACTTAATTTGAATTTTTACATAATTCACATCAAACTTTTAAGTTTTATATGTAAATCCCTAGCAATAAGCTTATGCATAATTTACATCAAACTTTTAAGTTTTATATTTAAGTCCCTAGCAATAAGCTATGCATGTGCTTACGTGATAATTTAAAATAGATCATTATAAATATTTTAAAAATAATATATGAATTATGTAAGATTTAAATTAAGTTATAAAAAAAGGTGATGATATGTGTTATTACCTAATTAAAAGTGGTGCCACTTATACATGTGCGTAGGTGACACATGTGCACTTTAGATGCATGCTTGCCACCTATAACACATATGTTAGCTTAAAAAAAAATAGCAACTAGAGAAGAAAGGGATTGCTGCACCATAAACTTGTGAAGGAGAAGAAGTAAAACAGAAGGAAGAGGAGGAGAAAAGATTTGGGGGTTTTGAGATTTGAATAAAATCCATATTTGGGATCAAAATTGCAAAGACAAGTGTTCTAGCCTTATCCTACATAATGTCTTCTATTCTTTTTCTACTGAAATTTATCCTTATTTTTACTTAATTATGAGAAAATTTGGAGACAAAACTGAAATATCTTTTATTGGCTGCCTAAGTGTGAATCTGTAATATTTTCGAGATTATGTAATAGGACTCCAGTAGGGCTGAGTCTTAATCTCCTTAGAAGTAGTCAATAAAATCCTGTGAGATTATAATAAAACCTCACATAGCCACTTTTATCATATAAAGAAGTGTGGTTAGAGTTCTGATTAGGGCCTAGGGCTTAGTGGTCGCCGCCCCCTTTACTGGGTTGGTCAGCCAGGGTTTCCTCCTGCTTATGTCAGCTATAGAGCCAGCCTAGTCACCACCTGTTCCTACTTAGGCAGGTCGGCTATAGAAGGGGCAAAGGGTTAATTTTACTCAGGCAAGCACCCCATGGGCTAAGGTTTAGAATCCTATATAATGATGTAGCTGCCCCCTCTCTTTTATCAAGCAATTATCATCTTTTATTCAGCCTTGTACTGAGTCTAGGAGGGAGGAACCCCTACAACATTCCAAGGATTGATCCCCCTCAAGGGTCAACATCTATAGAGCTCCTTTTAGGGTTCTATCATCTGGTATCAAAGCCACGTTTCTGCTGCCATGTAGCCATCTCTATCGCCTCCATCTTCCAAGTAATTCCTATAATTACTTTCACCCGACTAATCTCTAGGAAAAACTCTTTCCGGATCCGAACTTATAGCGCTGCAGTTCTTCGTCGCACAGTGCTGAAATTTTACGACGAGAATTCTGACCTTATTTGCAACAATTTTTCTACTATTGCATTATCAAAATTTTCTTGATCCAAATTACTACTACTGTCATCATCTGAACCAAGATTCTGATATTGAAATTTTTTATAAATTTCTTGGATTTTTGTTAGAATTAACGTCGATAAACTACTGCTTCTTCGACGGGAATTATATTTGGTAGTATAGCATATACCACAACGATCTTTTGTCAAAATTTTATCGGATCTCGCTGCCATGTTTTCTAGATTTGAGACTCTCATTCTTATCTTCAATCTCTACTATTACCTCTAAAAAAACTCTAACAAAACTGCAGCCAAACAACCATCCTAGTCAGCCCTAAACTACAACCTACCCGCATCTCCACCAATCCAACCGGCCACCACATCTCCAAAAATTCTCATGCCACTAACCTGTCAACAGACAAATGATCTCAATATTACAGATCTAGAGACATACACCATGGCATCAGAGGAGGCCATCAACACCAAGTTTGAAGCCTTTGAAAGCCGCATAGAGGAGAAGATGCGATCCCTATTCGCCAAATTCAGCATAGGCCGATCATAAAGTCCAAGGAAGTCACAGCATGGAGAGACTTCAGATTGGCAAGATGATCCTCAAGATCATGGACGCATCATCCCTGATTAGAATAATCCATGCATAAAGGTGGACTTCCAAGATGGGAAGAGGGAGACCCGATCGGATGGATCTCACGCATGCAACGCTATTTTTGGTTCTACCGAACCGCCAACGCTACACAGAGAGATTGCTGCCATCCACCTCGAGGGAGATGCTATTCAGTGGTTCAAATGGTTTGAGCACACCCATGGAGGTCTCTCTTGGTAGCGATTCAAGGAAGGACTACTAAACCGCTTCAGACCAACCGATTTCGACAACATCGATGGACAATTGGCAAAGATTCGTCAAACCTCTATAATACAAGAATACCAAACAAGGTTTGAATATTTATCTAACCAAACTATGGATTGGTCTAAGAAACAACTTTTAGGTACTTTTATTGAGGGCCTAAAGCCAAAGATTCGGGGAGAAGTAAAGGCGTGACAACCATATACTCTTATGGTGGTGATTTCCTTCGCGCGTATCCAAGAAGAACGATTGAACCACGAGGTACGAAGGACAAGGGTCACTCCCCAACCAGCCATGTCGAGGCCTACAACCCCCTCTACTGCCATCCGAGCCCCCGCGCCAAAGAAATTAACAAGAGACGAGCTTCGTGAACATTCGGCCAAGGGGTTGTGTTGGCACTACGATGAACCGTGGAGCCGATAACATCACTACAAAAAGGCCAGCTCCTTGTGATTGAACCAGTAGAAGATGAGGATAACAAACTATCTGAAGAAGGCCTCGAACCTGAAGAGAAAGCCATGGAGGAAGAGCCCCAACCGGCCAACTACGCAGTGCACATGTTGGTCGGCTACTCCAACCCATAGACAATGAAAGTTGGAGGACTTCTAAAATAGCAACCCATCACAGTTCTCATTGATACAGGCAACACAAATAACTTCCTCAACAGTAAGGTTCCTGCATGTATGGCACTTCAAATTGAAGATTGCAACAAGTTTGATGTCAAGGTCGCCGACGGTCGAATCCTCAATTACGACCAACGGTGCCCGCGGGTGAAACTGCTCCTCCAAGACCAAGAAGTGGTAGCCAATTTCTTCCTCCTACCCATCGATGATTATGAAGCCATGCTCGGGATCGAATGGCTCACAATGCTAGGTGATATTTTTTGGAGTTTTTCTAAACTAATTATGAAGTTTTATTGTAGAGGGAGACATGTCACATTACGACGCAAGCGTGGGAGCCATATTTCCACCGTTTCAATGCAACGGATGGAGAAAGTTTTGCATAAAGCACATGAAGGATCTAAGGAGGAGAACATGCAAAATTTAGATCAGAAGCTTGCCCTCTTGCTGGACGAATTGGCGGATGTTTTCATGGAGCCACGAGGGCTTCCCCCTAACTGACCGCATGGTCACCGCATACATATTCTGTCGGGCAAACCTCTATCAAACTTGAGACCATACCACTACCCTCCTTCCAGAAGGATGAGATTGAGAACATCGTCAAGGAGATGCTCAACACCGGAGTAATTCAACCAAGTTGCAGCCCTTACTCTTCGCCGGTGTTACTAGTGCGCAAGAAGGATGACATGTGACGGATGTGCATTGATTACCGGGCTTTGAATGCCATCACGATAAAAAATAAATATCTTATACCAGTCATAGTTGAGCTCTTGGATGAACTAAAAGGAGCTCAAGTCTTCATAAAATTGGATCTTCATTCCAGTTATCACCAGATTTAGGTATGCACTGAAGATGTCCCAAAAATTGCATTCCGCATACATAACGGCCACTACGAGTTTCTGGTAGTGCCTTTCGGACTTACGAATGCTCATTCCACTTTTTAAAGCCTATTGAATCATATCTTTCGGAGTTATCTGCACAAGTTCATGTTGGTATTTTTGATGATATTCTTATTTATAGCCCTACGCTTGATATGCATTTTTAGCACTTACGAACTGTTCTAATAATTCTTCAAGAGAACACCCTCTATGTTAAACAGTCAAAGTGTAATTTTTTATAGCATAAAGTGGAGTATCTATGACACATTATATTAGAGGATGGAGTGGCGGTAGACCCGACAAAGATCAAGGCAATGCAAGGATGGCCGAGACCTACGAACATAAAATCGCTGCGGGCTTCCTTGGACTCATGGGATACTACCAAAAATTCATGAAAGATTATGGAAAGATTAGTGCCTTACTTACGTCCCTACTAAAGAAAGACACCTTGTGGTCGGATAAAGCCTTCGCAGCCTTTAAACGACTCAAGGCAGCTATGACGACGATGTCGGTCCTAATGTTGCTCGATTTCAGCCGCACCTTCGTCATTGAGGCTGACGCATCCAGAGTTGGAATTGAAGCTGTTCTAATGCAAGATGGCCGACCCCTTGCTTACACCAGTAAAACTTATCTCCGTTACATCTTAAAATGTCTGATAAAGAAATGCTTGCCATCATACACACCGTCACGAAGTGGAGACCCTACTTGATCAGCCGACACTTCTAGTTTAAGACCAACCACCAAAGCCTTAAATATTTTTTGGAGTAGAAAATATCTTTCCTGGAGCATTGCGCAATGATGGGTAACTAAACTTTTTGGCTTTGATTATTAAATTACTTATCAAAAGGGGAAAGATAATGTTGTTGCAGATGCTCTATCATGGCTACTGGGACAAGCCAAAATTTCAGCCATCTCCCTTCCTTCCACCAACTTTCTCAAAGACATTAGGGAGGAATGAAAGAATGACTCATAGACCTAAGACATTATAAAAAAATTGGAGAAGGATCCGAGTTCCATAGGTCACTACACATGGGATTCGAAGGACTTACGTTACAAAGATAAAATTATTATCATTCCTTCTTCCCCTTACATTCAAGTTATTTTGCATGAGATGCACTCTTCACCTTTAGTAGGGCACTCTGGATTTCTAAGAACTTACAAGAAGGTGAAACAAAACATCTTTTGGAAGGGCATGAAAAAATCAATTTATGATTATGGATCTAAATGTGATGTATATCAGCAGTCGAAAGGTGAAAAGGTGGCAAATCCGGGCAAACTACAACTGCTACCTATACCAGACTCAGTATGGACTGACATCTCCATGGATTTTATCGAAGGGCTATCATCATCTCAAGGTAAAAGCATGATTTTTGTAGTGGTAGATCGTCTAACTAAATATGCTCATTTTTGTGTCGTGAGACATCCTTATACCGCTGCCAGCATTGCTCAACTTTTTGTAAAAAATATTATAAAATTGCATGGGATGCTAAGGTCGATTGTGAGCGACCATAACAAGGTGTTTACAAGTAAATTTTAGACTGAGCTTTTCTAACTACAAGGCACCTAACTGAAGCCTACCATCCATAAACGTATGACCAAACATAAGTGGTGAATAGATGCCTCGAGACTTACGGTGCTTTGTTAGTGACTGGCCTAGAGAGTGGACAAGGTGGCTTCCTTGGGACGAATGGTGGTACAATATAACTTATCATTCATCAACCAAATGTACCCCTCATGAGGCATTGTATGGCTGATTGCCCACGGTAATATCGAAATATATAATTGGTATGACCAAAGTAGATCGGGTCGACCAAAATTTAATTAATAAGGATAAGCTTCTGTAGGTGCTGAAGGACAACCTAATTGCTACTCAAGCCTGTATAAAATAATAAGCAGATACTCACTGGAGCGAGCGAGAATTTTTAGTAGGTGATTGGTTCTACCTTCGCCTACAATTGTACAAGCAGCTGTCAATCAACACAAGAGCATTGATGAAGCTATCTCCACGATTCTATAAACCATATCATATTTTGGAGCATATTGGAGCCGTGACATACAAATTAAAGTTTTCAGATAACGCTAAGATCCATCCCGTCTTCTACGTATCCTTGCTAAAGCCAAAATTGGGAGAACGAGAGTTAACGCAGACTCAGCTACCGAACATTACAACTGATGGTGAAATCCAAGCCCAACCTGAAGCTATACTTGATCGAAGAATTGTGATGCACCAACGACACCCTTAAACTGAAGTACTTGTGAAGTTGAATAACTTATCATCTGAAGATGCAACATGGGAGTCGCATGAGGAGCTTAAGACCCGGTTCTCAGAGTTTATGGATCCTTAGCCTTGAGGACAAGGCTGATTCTAAGAGGATAGGCTTGATATGACTCAAACAAGGTTGAGTCCTAATTTCCCTAGAAGTAGTCAATAAGAGCATATAAGATTGTAATAAAACCCCACATAGCCACTTCTATCCTATAAAGAAGTGTGGTTAGGGTTTAGATTTGGGCCTTATGGCTTAGTGGCCATCGTGCCCTTTATTGGGCTGGTCGACTAAAGTTTCCCTTGCTTAGATCAGCTACAGGTCGACTATAGAAGGGATAAAGGGGTAATTTTACTTAGGCAAGCACCCTATGGGCTAGGGTTTAGCACCCTATATAATGATGTAGCCACCCCCTTTCTTTTATCAAGCAATTATTATCTTTTATTCAGCCTTGTGTCGAGTCTAGGAGGGAGGAACCCCTACAGCATTCCAAGGGTTGATCCCCCTCAAGGGTAAAAATCTATAGAGCTCATTCTGGGGTTCTATCATCATGACATGTTTACCTTGTTCAAGTTGTAACCTTTAGTATGGACCTCTGATTTAGACAAAACTTAGGTTTTCTAAAAATAGATTCATATATCTTTCTTTTAAAACTGAGTTTGAAGAATTTAGAGTTCATTTGCTAGCCTAAACGATTATTTCATTTGAGCATATGAAATCTATAAAATAGAGTCTATAGCTCCTGACCTTTCATCCAATATTGCTTATATCTTTCTGTTGGAGTCTTTAATTTATATAAAACTAGATTCATTAGGAAATAGGCTCATAGATCTTTCATTTGATACTAGGATTGGAAGATTTGGAGTCCAAATGACTATCAAAATTTCTATTTTGTTAGACCTTATGGATTCTGTAAAATAAGGACTGTGATTTCGGATCTTTGGTTGCTAAATCATTAATAACTCTTGGTAGAGACCTTCAATTTATATGAAACTTATTTTATCAGAAATTAGATTGATTTAGCTTTCTAAAGATACCCTTTTTAAGTAATTTGGAGTATATTTGATTATTCAAAATAACTTTGAGATGTGCCTTCTGAATTCTGCCAGAATAGTGATTGTATCAGTTTTGCCCATTCTTGCCTCATCCATTTCAAAACTAAATTCTCTTATGCTCTTGCCTTTGATTTTCTTACATATCTAAATATTTTATATATTAGTCAATGTTACATCATATTATTTTATTTAGGCGCATGCATGATTTATTATTATGTATGTGCTTCCGATATAAACCAAATTCATTGCTCATGTCCTTTTCTACTCTGGTGTTTATGAGATATTCTAGACCTTTGCTGGAAATGGTAAAGGGTATTATGCTTAGAGCTTGTGATGCTCTACTTTTGTCTGGTGGTCATCCAAAAATGGATGGATCATATTATGTATGCGATCCCACATCACCATCTATGTTTTTGATATGATATCAGATCATATTTTCTCTGTGATCTAGCTAAAGTCTTTTTTCTTTGGAGCCTTATATCATTGCTTTGAAATCTTACATACTCCTATTCCTTATTCCTTGCCTATCTGAATGCATATTATGAATGTTATGTATTCATTGTATTATTTTATATGTATATCTTGTTGTTACATATGTGCTTCCGATATATGCCAATTTTGTTGCTCATGTCTTTTTGTACTATCGTGTTTGTGGGATATATTCTGGACCTTTGTCAGAAATAGTAAAGGGTATTGTGTTCAGAGCCAGCTATGCTCTTGCTGGCCCCATTGACTTCACTTAGACGTGGGTGGATGAAGCTTTCAGACGTGAGCGACTTATGTTTGGTGGTCATTCAGCGATGGCTACTCTACTGAGGTGTAAGTCTCGGGTCTTCATGCTGAGGTGCATGGCTCGACAACATGTAAGCTAAACCAAGGTGCAACCCTCAGGTCTCCATATCAAGGTGCATGGTTTGTGAGCATATTGTTGGGAAACCTCAGTAGGAGCATCACATGCACAGTGGAAGATCAAAACAAAACTGGTTTCCCACATAGATCAAAATCATCGTGCAAAGAATGGTGTAAGAAAAATCTCAAAACTAAAAAATCACATCATGTGTGAGATTGTTTACCTAAGGAGATCGTATGTCCCTATTATTTTAGATCTAGATGGAGAAGATAAAGGAAGTCAAGTGTCATTCTCTCTAGTAGTATCAATACGATGGATCACTATAGCGATATTCCTTCAATCATAGTCATAAATCTCGTAGCTCTTGCACAGAGGGAGGAAAGATAATAAAATGAGGCAGCAAAGGTGTAGCCTATCATCTATGTGCCACCTTGCCTTCTATTTATAGAGAGTCACCAAAAACCTTAGGGGTTCTGCCTTAGTGGGTATTGGATCTCCATCTAATTACCCACTAATCTTGGATTATTGGATCTCTATGTAATAATCTCCTTCGGTCTCTAATTGTGCTTTATGCAAGGAGCCCATCAATGTAGGGTCTCATCCGATGAGAACATGAGCTAATTGGATAACTCATATCTAATCCTCTATTCGCTGAAGCATCCACCATATGTATATGATCCTCTAGGCTCGATACTGAGCTGGCTATGAGTCACTCCCATCAGAACTCCTTCTGATATAGTGAATTATTATCCCCACAATAATTCACTTGACTCATCGACTATAGACGTACTAGGCTACTGCCCTATAGTCCCTAGACGGTATAGGACGATCGAATCCATCTGACCTATTTGTCCATAGTTATTGTATATCTATATCCATAATCCAACTAATTGTTAGGACCTTAGTTAAGTCGGGTCCTAGTCGATTGAGTCAAGTTATTAGATTGGGCCTTGTTGACCAGCCTAGATATGACATTAGGTCGACTTGGAGAAGATTTGAGTCAATGTAATAAATCAGCCTAAATCTTAGTAGGGTTAGGATTAGACTGAACTGGAGTCTAGTTAGGAGTCGAAGTTGGATTGGGGTTGGGTCAACTAAGTCAATCTTGTAATCAACCTAGTTAGCCGCCCACCTTGATGAGGGTAAGTCAGCTAAGGCTGAGAGGAGGCGACTAAGGTAATAAAGGGAGAGTCCATTTATTTAGGACTCTCTCTAAGGTTAATTAGGAGTCAAATTAGGAGTTGGAGTCTTAGTTTACTTGGAATAGGAGTTTCACTAGGAGTTGAAATTTTCCATTAGAGAGGATTCTTCATAGAGTATGAGTCCTATTAGGATTAGGGTTTTGAGACCCTATATAAACACTCATAGCCACCACCTTTTTTATCATCAATAGATCAATCTCTTTAGCCCTTGGCATAATACCTTGAGGAGGGAACCCCAATAGAGTTCCAGGAGGCTGATCCCCTATAAAGATTGAACCCCAAGCTTAGAATCCACAAAGGTTCTAATACTTGGTTTCAGAGCAGCGTTCCTTAGTGCTTCACTGCCCTTCTACAACCGCCCATCATATTCATCCATCTCCCAAGCAATTCCCACAATTGTAGTTATCATTGTCGACTCCGCAAACATCACCACTACCGCAGATCACCCCTTCAATCTCGTTGCAAATTGTATCAAGTTCTAGTAATCTACTTTATTATTATCGCAATTTAGTATTCTAAACCTAAAAACCAAAAAAGTGTTCCTCTATTATGCTATATAAACTTATCATCGCAAAGTTGCCATCTTTACGATGAAAGTTACGCTGCAGAATTCAACCGCATACTATTGCCTTGTTTTGATCTTACTGCCACTATTTTGTTGCCCTATCTTCCACGAGTTTTTTTATGACAGCTTTGTCACTTCTTATCAGCGGATTTTCTTTGGGTTATATGTAAAATTTCTTGATACAAACTGCTATAATGATCTCCGTCATTGACGTAGTTTTCAACTTCATACCACTTTGATGTCGTGTTTCTCAGCAAAAGTTCGCTGTCATATTTTATTGCCATATTTTCTTCAACACTTTGCATTGATCTGGCCTTCATCATTATATATTCCTTGCTGTAAACTTTTGCAGTCTTGCTATAAAAACTTTGATGCAAAGTTATCATCTTTACAACGAAACTTACGCCATAAGATTTCAACCGCTTGCTGCCATGTCATCGATCTTTCTACTAATATTTTATTATCAAATTCTTCTCCATATTTTGCATCAGCTTGGATTTATTTATCAGCAGTTTCTTTTTGAATTCTCCTTTAAATCTTGGACTTAAATGCTGAAATATTTCGTCAAACTGCTGTCTTTCGACAAAAAATTTGAAAAGTTTCTCTTTGAATTCTCCTTTCTTGCTACATACACAACCGATCTCTGCCAAATTTATTGCTACCACTACTCTTATATATCTTGCTACTATCCTTACGAGTTTTATGTTGTCGTAAGACTCCAAAACATTGTTGAAATTTTCATCATCAAATTGTGGAAATTTTCAATGAAAAATTCTACCGCTATACATTTTGTTGTTCTTCCCCGCATACACCACCAAATCCTACCAAATTTGTTACTACCATCCACATCACCCTTAAGGCACTCTTCTAACCCTAAGATGCAACCATCTTAGTCCTTAACCCCTACTCCAGCTGGCCCAAACATCAGCACATACTGCAGCCAACCGCAGCCTTACTTCTAAGATCATTGCCTCTTCCTGTTGCCAACAAATCATCTGTCGATCTATGCCCTTAACTCGCCAATAGAAGAAGAATCTCAACATCACATATTTGCAATCCAATGCCATGGCATTAGATGACATGATCGACGCAAAGCTTAAAGCCATCGAGATACGCATGGAGGATAAACTGTGCACCTTATTCACAGAATTCAAAATTGACCGATCTCCAAGTCCGATGAAATCGTAGCAAGGTGAAAGTACAGATCACAAAGAGAGGCATCCAGAGAAGGAAGAACAAGCCATGGATTCAACACAACCACACATGAGGATGAACTTCCCTCAATGGAAGAGGGAGACCCAACGGGATGGCTTACGCGTGTAGAATGATATTTTTGCTATCACAAGACTCCAGATGCATCCATGGTCAACATCGCTGCAATACATCTTGAAGGAGATGCGATCTAGTGGTATGAATGGTTTGGGGACATTCAGGGAGTTCCCACATGGAGACAATTCAAAAGTGGGCTGCTAATCCACTTTAGACCGACGGAATACGGGAACACGAATGACCAACTCATGAAGATTCACCAAACCTCAACCGTGCAAGAATATCAAAGCAATTTTGAGCATATCTAAAATCAAACTCAAGATTAGTCTAAAACATAGTTGTTAGGGACATTCATTGAAGGATTAAAGTTGGAGATCAGATGCGAAGTCAAGGCACGATAACCATATACATTGAGGGCTGCTATCTCCTTCGGTCGCATCCATGAGGAACGACTTAACAACGATGCCCAAAGGACCAATATCATGAACTGACCAGCAACCGTCAAGCCTTCGGCCTCCGCTATTGCCAACTGAACCTCTCAGCCCAAGGAACTGACCTGAGAAGAACTCCGAGAAAGATCGACGAAAGGCTTATGTTGGCAAGTTCCCGACGCACTCCAGGCGTGTTCCCAACCACATCGTCCTCACTCCGACCCGATGCTTGGACTTGACTTTAGCCGATCCTCCAATTGTAATCTATCATAGTTAGTCCTGCATTAATCAATTCTTACAACCTTGTTAGATCAATAACTAATCAATTGATTTCATCATCAAAATCTGAGATTCAGCATAACTTACTATCATCGATGTCAGATTAGAAACCCGAGTCCGTGTAATCCTCAACCTAGAGGATACCCCCTCCATATACTAATAAAAGATCCTTAGTCCTTCTCAAGTACTTAAGGATACACTTTATTATCTTCCAGTGTTCTAAGCCTGGATCCGTCTAATACCTGCTCGTGACACTTAGAGCATGTGTTATATCAGGCTTGGTACATATCATAGCATACATGATAGACCCTATCACTGAGGCATAGGGTATCTTATACATGTCTATACTTTCTTCAGGAGTCTTTGGGGACATACTCTTGGAAAGTGATATTCCATATCTCATTGGTATAAGACTACTCTTGTAATTTTGACGATGGTGTCTATGTACTTGGACTGGAATAAGCCAAGCATCCTCTTGGATCTATCTGCCCAAAATATAAGATGCTTCCATTAAGTTCTTTATGAAATTTTTTTTAGATAACCAAGCATTAACTCTGGAGAGCATTTCTACATCATTACCAATTATTAGTATGTCATCCACATATAACAACAAAAAGATGATACACTCTCACTTACCTTATATTGAATATCAGATTTTGATGATAAAATTAATTGATAGGTTATTGATCTAATAAGGTTGTTAGAATTGATTGATGTATGATTAACTACGACATATTATAATTAAAGGATTAGCTAAAGTTAAGTCTAGGCATTAGGCCGGAGTGAGGATGATACGGTTGGAAACTTGCTTGGAGTGCGTCGGGAACTTGTCGATGGTATCGGGATCTTGTCGGGATAGCGTAAGGGAGTTCGCCGGAAGAAGACCGAGACTCGTCGGAAGATTATCGGGGGTAGCCGAATAGCTTTCCGGGAGTTGGGAATATTTTTGATTGGATTTGTTGGTCATGATTGTAATTAATTAAGTCATAGTTAGCATCGTGCAAGTTTAACCACGACGGTGAAAAGGAATTACAGACCAGACATGGACCTAAGATCAAGCTTAGGCATTAGGTCAAGGTTTGGACGATGTGATGGGAGCTCACCGGGAGTTTGATAGGACTTCGCTGAAGGTATCAGGAAGATCGCTAGGTACACACCGAGAGATCGTCGGAGGAAGACTGTAAGACTTACCGCAGGGAATACTAGAGATTTTCAGATTGTAGGAGTGAGGCCGTTAAAGGGTTATGTATGGTGGTAATCCTTAAGTCATATATTAAGTTTGACTCAGAATTAAGTGTGATTTAGAAGGAATCCAAATCAATTAAAAGAGGCAACCGGGTCCACTATGGGGTTGGATTGAGCTCAGGTCGAGCTCAATTAGTTGACCAGGGAAGTGGTCAACTGATGGTTCAAGTTAAAATTCAAAAAGTAAAGGGAACTACTTTTCTAGGATTCCCAACAGTTGAACCGTTTGTGAGCGACGGGTGTACTACCACCATATAGGTTTTCAGGTGGCTGATGGTTGCTGAACTGCCCAGGTCGATGGTTGAATCGCCTGTACCCTATTTTTAGGGTGCTTTCGGCAGCTGCACCATCGGCGCTGATGGGTAAACCATATGTACCCAAAATTTTTAGATACGTTTGAATTTTGGCTCCAAATTCTGAAGCCATTTGGGGCCTATAAATACCCCAAGTTTTCTTACATTCCATATAATAATTTTAGGGATCAAAACTCTGTGAAAAACTTGTGTGAATTATAAGAAAAACAAAAGGGGAAGGGAGTGAGCTAAAAGTTATAAAATTCTTGTCTCCCTTGTAAGCTCAAGTTGTAAGGGTTTAGTCTTCACCCAAAGAAGATCGATAGTGGATACTGGTGTGCCTCAAGGAGGAGGACTCAAGGAATGGACGTAGGTCGGTTGAGATCGAACCACTATAAATCTAAGTATGCTTTAATTGTTTTACCTATTATATTTGATTACTCTTAATCACTCTCTATTTAGATACGAGCCTCAATCTCTCTATTTCTTTCAAATCAGATTTAAATCAGTTTTGTCGAAATATAAAGAAAAGCTTTCATTGTTCTCTACTTTACGAAAGAAAATTTTAGACGAGCACTATTTCTCTGGCAGTTAGTATCAGAGCCAAGTTACTTACTCATTGGATTAACACCCACTTCAGTAAATGACTTATTTTGGCATGAATGAGGGACATTTCAGTTCATGTCCTTCCATGTTCAATGGGATGAATTACACATATTGGAAGACAAGGATGCATATTTTTCTAATTTCTTTAGACCTTGATTTATGGAGCATTATAGAGAATGGATTTGAAAAATCTTATAAACCAATGAATGAGTGGAATGATTTAGAAAGGAAGAAATTTTCTTTGAATACAAAGGCTATCAATACCTTATTTTATGCTCTTGACAAAAATGAGTTTAATCGTGTTTCTGTTTATGAATCGATTTTTGATATTTGGCATATATTGAAAATCACACATGAAATCACAATTAATATAAATGAATCAAGAGTATGTGATTCTCTTGAATTTAAGTTTTCTTTATTGTGGCATAGATTTAGGAGGAGTTAGGATTAACTCATGTTATCAATTGATTGTCATAAAAAAAGGGGGAGATGGTTGAATCTCAGATTTTGATGATGAAATTAATTAATGAGTTATTGATCTAACAAGATTGTTAGAATTGATTGATGTAGGATTTTACTATGATAAATTACAATAAGAGGATTGGCTAGAGTTAAGTCCAGGCATCAGGCCGGAGTGAAGATGATGCAGTTGGGAACTCACCTGGAGTGCGTTGGGAGCTTGCCATGATGGCGCAAGGGAGTTCATCGGATGAAGACCGAGACTCACGAAAAGATTATCGAGGGTAGCCGAAAAGCTTGTTCGGAGTTGGGAAAGTTTTCAAGTGGATTTATTAGTCATGATTGTAATTAATTAAGTTATAGTTAGTATCATACAAGTTTAACCACGGTGATGAAAAGGAGTTATAGACCAGACATGGATCCAAGATTAAGCTTAGGCATTGGCCAAGGTTTGGATGATGCAGTGAGAGCTCATCAGAAGTTCGCTAGGACTTCACCGAAGGTATCGGGAAGATCGCTAAGGACACGTCGGGAGATCGTCGGAGGAAGACTGTGAGACTTGTCATAGGAAATGTCAGAGGTTGCCGGATTATGGGAGTAAGATTGTTAATTAAGTTTGGTGGTCATGTATTGCTGTAATCCTTAAGTCGTAGGTTAAGTTTGAGTCTGAATTGAGTGTGATTTGGAAAACTCAAAGAGACAACCGTGTCCACTATAGGGTTGGATTGAGCTTAGGTCGAGCTCAATTAGTTGACTAGGGAAGTGGTCAATTGATGGTTCAAGTCAGAATTTGAAAAGTAAAGGAAACCACTTTTTTGGGATTCCTGGCAGTTGAGCCACTAGTGAGCGACAAGTGTACCATCGTTGCTCAGGTTTTCGGGTGGCTAAACCGCCCAGGTCGACGGTTGAATAGCCCGTACCCTATTTTCAGGATGCTTTCGATGGTTGCACCACCGGAGCCGATAGGTAAACCACCTGTACTCAGATTTTCTAAATATGTTTGAATTTTGGATCCAAATTCTGAAGGCATTTGGGGCCTATAAATACCTCATATTTTCTTGCATTCCATACAATAATTTTGAGGATCAAAATTCTTTGAAAAACTTATGTGAATTGTAATAAAAAGAAAAGTGGAAGGTAGTGAGCTAAGAGTTATAAAATTCTTGTCTCCCTTGTAAGCTAAAGTTGTAAGAGTTTGGTCTTCACCCAAAGGAGATCGATAATAGACGTCGGTGTGCCTCAATGAGGATGACTCGGGGAGTGGACGTAGGCCAGTTGAGGCCGAACCGCTATAAATGTAAGTGTGCTTTAATTGTTTTACATATTACATTTGATTACTCTTAATCACTCTCTATTTAGATATGAGTCGCAATCTCTATACTTCTTTCAAATCAGCTTTAAATTAGTTTTTTAAAATTTAAAGAAAAGCTTCCGTTATTCACTTTGTACTTTATGAAAGAAAGTTTTTAAATGAGCACTATTTCTCTTGCATTCACACCCCCCTCCCTTTTAGTGCCAATTGATCCTAACACCTTCCTGTACACACAAGGCTTATCTTCATTCTTAACGAAGTCATAAGATCTGATTGTCTTATTAAATCTTATGTTCTAACTTTTGAAAGTATGCTTCGATTATTAGATGGACCTGAGCAACCTGCACATTTTATCTGGACTCTCTCTGGACAGATCCATTTGTTTGTCTCATATACACCTCCTCCTCGAGGTTGCCGTTATGAAATGTGCTTTTTATATTTAAATACCAGATCTCATAGTCATAGTGTATTGCAACGACTAAAAGAATTCAGATGGATTTTAGAATAGCTACCGGTGAGAAGGTCTCGTCATAGTCAATTGCTTGCCTTTGACGATATCCTTAGCCACTAACCTTACCTTTAGGTCTCCACCTTTTCATCTACTTTTGATCTTCTTCTTAAAGATCCATATGCAATCGATAGGTACGATACTCACAAGTCCATCCATAATGTTTCAGGCCTTGTTAGAGTACATGAAATCCATCTCAGAATTCATGGCTTCTTGCTATTTCCCAGAGTCTATACTCATAATAACCTCCTCGTATGTCTAAGAATCAACATCTTGAGTGTCATTTCTATCGATACGTCCCACATATCTTTCAAGAAAGTGAGATACTCTACTGGACCTACGCAAAGTTGAAACTCGCATGCTAGGTACCTAACCTAAAAAGACTCAGACTCTAAAATGGTGCTTGAGCTAGGTTTTATAACCTCACTCAACTCTATCTCACTACCACTGTTTTCACTAAGAACATATTATTTCTCAAGGAATATAGCTCTCTTGGGAACAAAAACATTTTGGTCCTTGGAATGATAGAAATAATACCCATAAGTTTTCTTGGGGTATCCCATAAACTTGCACTGTTCTATTCTTGATTCCAACTTGTTTGGGTTGTGTCTCCTAACTTGGGTAGGATAGCCCCAAATCTTAAGAATCTTAAGATTGGACATCTTCCTTTTCCATATTTCATATAGTGTAGACACTATCAAAATTGATGGAACTCTGTTAAAAAGGTAAGCTACAGTCTCTAAGGCATATCCCTATAATAAGATGGGTTGGTCAGTGAAACTCATCATGGACCACACCATGTCTAACAATATGCAATTCCTCCTTTCTGATATACCATTGAGCTGAGGTGTATAAGGAGGTGTCCATTGGGATAGAATCTCATAGTCCTTGAGGAAATGAGTGAACTCTGTACTTAAGTACTCTCCTTCTCGATCTGATCAAAGTCTTAGTACTCTTTTCAATTTAGTTCTCTACTTTATTCTTATATTCCTTGAATTTCTCGAAGGTCTTGGACTTATACTTACACGTGTCCATACCTAGAAAAATTATTAATGAATGTAATGAAATAGGAGTAACCACCTATATCCTGAGTTGACCTACGACCATATACATCGCTATGTATAAGTTCTAATAACTTAGTGGCTCTCTCTCGAGTTTCACTAAAAATAGAGTTGGTGAACTTTCCATGAAGGCAAGGTTCGTAAGTTATATACGACTCAGAGTCAAATGGATCTAAGTATCAATCTTTCAGCATCTTTTGAATCCTTCCCTCATGGATATGACCTATCATACAATGTCATATGTATGCTTCATTCACCTCATCTCGTTTCCTCTTGTACGTATTCAGATTTATGATGTGTGGAGAAATGTCTAGCATATATAAGTCATTAATCAAAGTCCCTTTCATGATGATCTTATCATCCAAAATTAATGAAAAACTATTATTATCAAAAACTAATTTATATCCACTAATTATCAAATAAGAAATAAAAATAATATTTTTGATAATAGAGAGAACATAATAGCATGCATCTAATGCAATAGTAGCTCCACCAGGTAGATGTAGGGTGACCTTGCTAATGGCAACTGCAGCAACTCTTGCTCCAATAGTCTCCTAGGCTTTGCCAGAATCTGCAATGAATTATAGATATGATATGCACTCCCGGTATCTAATACCTATATGTTATCATAGAAAACTAACAAATAGAGATAGATCATTAATGTACCTGAAGCTTCTCCAAGCTTTTGTTTCATCTTTTCTACAAGGTAATCTTTGTAGTTCCTCCTCCAGTGCTCATCCTTGTTGTAGTGGAAGCATTGACCTTTGCCTTTGATCAGGTCTTTCTTGGTAACATTTGCCTTGCCAGGTCTGCTCTTGCCCTTGCCCTTTTTAAGAGACTTATCAACCTTTCTTTTGCTTTTGGTCTCACCAATATAGAGAACTAGCTTCTCTTTCTTGGGCAGAATCGTGTCAAAGACACATGTGATTATCACCGTCTTAAGAATAATACTCAAATTATAAAGCTAATCCATATAGTTTGGACCAATAAGGAGGTTGGCATCAAGTATGCAACGTAGGGGGTTTGCAAGCGACATTTTTCTAACAAATAAGATATAGCAAAAATTAATAACATACAAATTTTATAAAAAATTAATTAAGATACAAACTTCTGTCTTAATCTACTCCAACTATTTTCTTGGTGAATCACGTGACACCTTGTGATCATCCTTCTCGTCATCATTGGTTCTGTCAGATTCTCGGCGCATCACCATGTGTCGCGATTACCCATTATGACATCATGGGTCCTACTGACACCTCCACACTATTGTCACACCTCTTCGTGTAATTATAATATAATCATAGGCACGTAGGCCCAACAATAAAATAAGAAAAACGAGGGCTCTCAAACCCCAATAATAATAATAATCACATATACACACATCACAACACATAACTTATAATCATCCGTCTACATCATACATATGATAGAACCCCAAAAGAAGCTCTATAGGATTTGATCTTTGAGGGGGATCAACCCTTGGAATACTATAGGGGTTCCTCCCTCCTAGGGTCGACCAACAAGGCTGAAATAGAATTGATTTTGCTTGATTAAAAGAGGTGGAGGCTATAAGCTTATATAGGGCTCAAAACCCTAGCCCTAAGGGGGTGTTTCCTAAGTGAATTCTCCCTTTTGCCCCTCCTATGTCCCGTCTAAATAAAGGGGGCGACAGCCTAATTGGCTGCATAAGCCATGCCCCTATGCTAGAAACCCTAGCCAACCAGCCCAGTAAAGGGGACAACGACTAGGAAGCCCTGAGGCCCCAAATGAAACCCTAGCCACACTTCTTTATAAGATAGATGCGACTAGGTGGGGTTTTATTATAATCTCATAGGGTTTTATTGATTGCTACTTAGTCGAGCAAGACCCAACCCTGTTGGGGTCTTATCAAACCCGCCCTTTTCAAATCAGCCTTGTCCTCAAGGCTGAGGTTCCATGAACTCAAGGAACCAGGTCTTCAGCTCTTGTGATCTAACATTAGTAGTAGTGGCGGGACTATGATGTGTCATGATCCTGTGATCCCATGCGATCATGAGTTAAACTTTGGCCTCCTCATTATCTTGGGTGCCAGTTGGAAGGATTTGGGCTGAGTCATCTTTTTTAAACTTCCATTTGAGGTGATACTTGGAGGATCAACTATAATCTTGATCTGGTGCATAGATCTGATCTCCAGATTAGGGCCCAAATGTAATCTGTAATCTTGCAAGGTTTAAAGTAGTAGGGGGACCATTTCCTTGAGGTTTGAATTTCCTACTGGTAGGGCTGAAATTATATGGAAGCTCGATATTTAAGTTTATCAGGAGGTCGTTTCTTCTTTGCATAGGCTGCAATGTGGTTAGTCTTTAGTAGCAACCAATCCTTCTTTTAATATGGTGACTGCCCTTTGGTATGGTTCAAGATGATGAGAGCCCATTCTAGCGTCAGCAAGGATTGTAATTTTTCTGGGCTTGCTTCTCTTTCATACCCTGGACCTATATTGAGCCAAACTTTAAGTTTAATAGCAATTTGTATCTCTTTTATAAACCTCATGTAGAATGTGGGGAAATCCTTAATGCAGATTAAGAGTTGGTTATCTTGTGTAAGGGCAACACCGATCCTAATTCTTGATGTGTCTGCTCCAATCATGAACATCTAGCCATGATTTAGTGTGGACAACATCATGGTCCTGAGAGATATAGTTCCACTCGGCCAAGGTGGTGCATCTTTCTTCATAGGGAGAAGGACAGTATTCCATTGAGCTCTGTAAATGATCCTTCCCCTTCTCTGATTCTACCACTAGAGGGACTCAATTTTCTCATGGTCTTGGACTGTAGATCGGAGGTCATCATCAAGGAAGTCTTTGAGCATCACGATCTTATCCTGGGGAAAGTTGTGGAAGTCATATGAGATCTGGAAGTGCTACATCAGCAACCATGGTGAGTTTGGCGAGATGTAATACTTCAGAAGTAACTTGTCCCTGGAGAGAATGATGTAGGGATGTGTCGTTGTGGAAAATAAACATGACCAAATAATCCATGTCTCTATCATCTTTTGGGCAACCCTCTTAACTTCAATCTTCTGTGGGCAGCAATCTGGTCGAGCATCAGCTAGTAGTAATTTCAGCCAGTTCAACATAGGGGTGTCGGCCATCTTGATAGGAGATAGTAGGCTCGGTTTGGTGGAGACTCCTAAAATTTTAGCAAGCTGTGGGAGGGGGTTCTTGTCTTCAATCTCTTTTGGCTTCATCTCTTGAAACTCTTAAATTTAAATTGAGAAGTCGCTAGATTCTTCTTTTGGTACCTTATAGTGCTTTGTTGTGATCGTAGTCGCGTTGTTCCCTCGTTTCTCACATAGGATCACATATTTTCCTTTGCTGAAAATTTTCATGGTTAGCTTCAAAATTTTTTAGAAAACATCTCCTAGCATGGATAACCAATCAGTGCTGAGCACTACTTTAAAATCATCGACAAGGAGGAGGAAAAAAATCATCAACTACGTCTTGACCCTGTAGAATTAGTTTTACCCGCGGGCACTTCTGGTTGCACTTCAAGATTTGGCCATTAGCCACCTTAACTTCAAACCAACTACAATCTTCTTTTTGGAGTATCAAACGGGTAGCATCCTTGCTGCTCATGAAGTTGTGTGTGCTTACAGTGTCGATGAGGATGATGATGGGCTGCTGCTCAAGAATCCCTTTGATCTTCAATTTTTGTGAGTTGGTGTAGCCGACTAAGATAAGGACCATGTGGGTGGCTGATTGTGGTGTATCCTTCTCCTTAGGCTCGAAAGCCATATCTTCAAGTTTGGGTTCTTTAGTGGGCACAGTCATCAGAGGTCGCTCCTTTTTACAATGGTGTTCTAGGCTCTATAGTTTATCACAACACCCACATAGGCCCTTTGTCGATCTATCACAAAGCTCTTCTCTTGTTAATTTCTTCAATTGAGGGGGTCGACTGATAGTAGGAGGGGTTGAAGGCTTTGGTTATGCTGGTTGGGAAGTGACCCTAGTCCTTCGGGCTTCATAGCTCCTCTTGATGTCGCGCGAAGGAGATGGCTGCCATAAGTGTGTATGGTTGTCGTGCTTTAACTTCTTCTCGAATCTCTGACTTCAAGTCCTCAATGAAAGTCCCCAATAACTATATTTCAGACCAATCGTGAGTTTGATTAGTTAACCTTTCAGATCTAGTTCGGTATTGTTGGATGGTGTAGGTTTGACGGATCTTTGCTAGTTGTTCGTCAACATTCATGTAATCGATTGGTGCTGGAGTTTTATATGTCGTTGATGGGGATGTGGTTCTCATGCTCCGAGCATCTTGATTAAGGTGCCCTTCTTGAAGTTGTTTGAAGGAGATCGATGTCGTTGAGGTGTAGGGCTGTCGTGTCTTAACTTTGCTTCTTATCTCCGGTGGGTTCTTTTTGCAATATGAATTTGCTCCATATTATGATCTTTTTGGGCTCGACAATCGACCCAATCTAAACTCCTTAGAGAGAGCACGTAGTCTAGCATCCATACGCATATCAAAAGCCTCCAATTTGACTTTGAATAGACTGATCAATGCCATGATGTAGGGGTCTCCAACCTGTCAAACAAATCGATTGAAGAGTGTGGTTGCAATCTTCAGGTTGAAGGCGGTAGTGGCAACAAAGGATAAGAAAAGGATGGCTGTGATGTACTGCAAAATCGTTGAGCTGCGGTGGTGAAGTCTTCAAGTGGCTATTGCGTTGATGGAGGATGGCAGCCAAGGGTTGCAGCAATGGTGGAGGAAGAAGACAGTAGCAGTAACGTCGGTTACGGGTCTATGGTGATGCTACAAGGTTGTCGAGGCTGCGGTGGTGTAGTTTCCAGATGGCTGATATTTGTGGAGTGATGGCAGCCGAGGGATCTGAGTCAAAAGGTAGCAGCGACAATGGAGGAAGAAGATGGCAGCAGCTATATCAGCTGTGACTGTGGTGGGACTTCGTGGTTGTAGGTGAAGATGGTTGCAGCAAGTGTGTGATTGCGATAGAGGGAAAAGGGGCAGCGGAGTGCACAACTATTGTAGAGGAAGACAGTGGTGGTATGGAGCGAGAAACCACCATTGGTCATGTTCAGTTCGTTGTTGGCCGCGATCAAGGTAGATGGCAGCGAGTCGCTGCGGGCTACGATGAAGATAGATGGTATCGAAAGATCGCTGGTGGTAGCACTTGTACCATAAGGGATTGCTACTAGCTATGATCAAGGAAGATGATAGCGAGAGATTGTTGCTGGTAGTATTGTGCAATGAGAGATGCATGTTACAGTTGAAGGGATAAAGGAGAATTTGTGGCTGAATGGTTGGTGGATTGAAGGTTGAAGGTTGTGGTTTTTGGGGCTTGTTTTGTGGCTATTTTGGGTACGATTTTGGCTATGGTTTTATGGAGTTTTAGGGCTAAGATGGAAGTGGATGAAGGTTAGGACAAGAGATTTTAGATCTGGGTTAGATGGCAGCAAAGGTTTGATAGGGATCAGTGGGGGTATGCTGCGAATAGGTGTTGATAGTAGAAGGCTATGATTTTGGGCTATTTTTGGGGGCTGATTTAGATTGGTTTGTGGCTGTGGTTAGGGCTATTTTAGGGTGGTGACAATAGGGATTGAAGATGAGAATGAGAGAGTCCAAGAAACCGAGAGAGACATCAACAAAATCTGATGAAATTTGACAAAATGGGTGTTGCATATGTGTTGTCCTACCAAACAATTTTTGCGTCAGAGAAACAACAAATTCTCGATGTAAATTCCAGAGAAAATCTAAGGAAAATATGCAAAAATTTGACAATAAAACATTGGTTCAGATGTGAGTAATAGCAACAATTAAGATTAATAAAATTTTGGCACCATAATGGTAGGAAAATTGATGCAAAGATAGAAGACATATTCTTCATCGTAAAAATCCAGCAATACATGATGATGAATTGTAGCACAATAAGATCGGTTTCAGAAAGAATTTTTTCCAGAGATCAATCTTAGATGAAAGCTAAGTTGATCTATGAGATTGTGTAAAAGTTTCATCCATAATAGATGAGCAGTAAACAAGTTTAAAGAAGCAAATAGGTGGCTAAAAATTTCTTTAGCATTTTCCCTTTGCAACGATGATCAAGATTGAGACGGTAGAAATTTGCACCAAAGAAAAGATGGAAAAGCTTCTTCAATATGTAAAGGTAAGGATTTGCAGTAGTAATAAGGTGTGGGTGGTGGAATTATACTAGATCTTCAATTCAAACGCAGGAGGGCAGCGATAGACTGATTGATCTGTGGCTTGGGGTGGAAGATGGTGGTGCATCTTGCAGTAATTATGGGAATTTCTTGGAGGTAGAGGGGGCAGAGATGGTAGCAGGGGCAGTAGGAACACAGCTATGATATCAGATAATAGAACCCCAGAAGGAGCTCTATAGGATTTGATTTTTGAGGGGGATCAACCCTTAGAACACTATAGGGGTTCCTCCCTCCTAGAGTCGGCCAACAAGGTTGAGATAGAATTGATCTTGCTTTATTAAAAGAGGTGGAGGTTAAAAGCTTATATATGGCTCAAAGCTCTAGCTCTAAGGGGTGCTTCCTAAGTGAATTCTCCCTTTTGCCCCTCATATAGTCAACCTGCATAAATAAGGGGGGTGGTGGCCTAAGTGGCTGCACAAGCCACACCCCTCTACTAGAAACCCTAATCGACCAGCCTAGCAAAGGGGGCGGTGGCTATGAAGCCCTAAGGCCCCAAATGAAACCCTAGCCTCACTTCTTTATAAGATAGAGGTGACTAGGTGGGGTTTTATTATAATTTCGTAGGGTTTTATTGAGCAGGACCCAACTCTGCTGGGCTCCTATCAACATCACATGTACACACATTATCATATAGGACTACTAGATAAATAAAAATTAATTTAACTATTTAATTACTTCATTGAGACATGCTATGAATTTTCAGAATTATTAAGGGTATTTTTGAAATTATAGATAAAAGGATAAAACCAAGAATTTATCAAATTATAAAGGGTAGAATCATCCTTCTGCCAAGAAAAACCATAACCCTTCTACCTCCTTTTTTTTATCCAGCGGGTCGCCGTTGTCACCTTGCGCAGGCGACACCCTAACGCGCCGGCGGCAACGGGCGACCACCCCTTCGGGAGCTGCCTCTGCTCGCGGGTGTTGTGCCAACAAGCATCGCCCTTGTAGGCGACTTTGGCAGCGGGCGATCACCCCTGCAAGTGGTCCTAGCCATAGGCAGTCACCCTTGCAAACAGCCTGCTCACAGGTGGCTGCCCCCTTCCCGCGGGCAGTTTGCCTAGAGCGCTGAGTAGAACAAATCTACACTATTCAATCTCATCACATGCAATTTAAAAGCTAATCTTTTACATAAACAACCTGTCTCTGATACTATTATTAGGAAACCATCAATAAGAGTATCACATGCATAGTGGAAGAAAGAAAACAAAATAAGTTTCCCACGCATATTAAGTTGTTGCGCAAAAAATCCGCAAAATTGAAAACTATGGTGCATGAGAGATTAATTACATAGGGAGATTGTATATCCCTGAAATTCCAAATCCAGATAAAGAGGATGAAGAAGGCCAAACGTCCTTATCTCTAGAGGTATCTAGACGATGAATCGTTACAGCGATGCTCCTCCAATTATAGCCCAAAACTCACAACTCTTGCGCACATTCTTACAACACTTGTGGAAGAAGATCATCTATCTTCTTCGTTGCCCTATCGTAGTAGGGAAGGGTTGGTCGACTGAGAAGATGAGGGAAGGAGGAGAATAGGAGGGGGCGACCAAAGGTGCAGCCTATTACTATTGTGCCGCCCTTACCTCCTATTTATAGAGAGCCACATAAAACCCTAATGGATGTTGCCTTAGTGGGTATTTGATCTCTATCTGATTACTTACTTCTCTTGGATTATTGAATCTCTATCTAATATCTCAACTGCCCATATAATTGGGCCTCATGCAAGGAGCTCATCAATGTTGGGTCTCACCCAATGGGAACAGGGGCTAATTAGATAACTCATCCAATCATCTACTCGCTGAAATATTCACAATATGTGTGTGAACCTCTAGGCCCAATACCTAGCTGGCCATGAGTCCTACCTATCAGAACTCTTTCTGACTCAGTAAATTATTATATCAAAATAATTCATTCGACTCATTGACTATGGACATACTAGGCTACTGCGCCATAGTCCCTAAACAGTGGTACATGAGATCTAATTCATTGGACTTGTTTATCCTCAATTACCATGTATTTATAGTTCTAATATATCAAATATCATATATTGGGTATGGTACTATCAGACCTCATACAAAATTTGTCCAAGTCTCACTTTGATCAGATTTTCTTGGATAACTCATCTCTCAATCTAAACGACCCTGACCGAGGATTTGTCTGAGCGATAATACACGGGATATTCTTCTCATGATACCAAGAGTGGATGCTCCTCTATTGACACTCAATTGCCTTCGTAAGGTTGATTAGTAATTCTGACAGTCGGTTGTACCAGATCTGAAACTTTCCAGATTTGTAAGTCCAACATCAAAGAAATGAGTAATCTAATAAGACATCATTAGTGTCTCAAGTCCAACGACCAAACACACAATTGGGACTACAGAATCATTATTTGATGTTAGATATTATTAATCATCTAGCATTCGGTAAACGAATTAATCAGTAAACTCATTCTCCAATGAGCACCTATACTGCACCCTTAGTGTCTCATACAAGTGGCCATGAGATCAACTATCTCCATCATATGAACATGCATACAGTACACCGATCTCTCTGATTACCTCGATGTCCCTCTCATATAACCTATAACTGGGATTATTTAGGGTCTGTGTTTAAAGTTGAATCAGACTTATTATCGTGATCTCATCACAATCTGATTCTCATTGCATAGAACCAAAGACATCACAATATATATATATATATAACATATAATATAATATGAGAATATATCAATAATAATAATACAAAAAGACTATACAGTGTGTCACATAATCATCACTCACATGATTAGCTTATAGGGTAGCTGTAACTAGTAGGTGGTCTTGCTCAATAGGTTTGCGCCGAGGGCTTCCCGACAACTCCTTTGATACTTAAGTTAATGAATGACAGAGGTGGAAGAAGACAACAACATGATCTGTGTAAATAAGAGTAGAAAATAGAGAGACTATTGCCTACTTGGCTCCCCTGCTTACTTGCTTAAGGCGTGGTTATTATACCTAGGCACCAAGAAGTCTGGACCTTTGTTAGCTAAGGCCTCTTCTTTTGAACGATAGAGTCTAGGGTACGATGTCATTAATGATCATTAATTCTTATACTTTTATTATCTTTTAGTCTAGATAATGGAGGGAGCTGGAGGGTACCGGTCATTAATGATCATTCCCTATCAGGTCCTATGAACTAAGCCAATCGATGCTTGCTCTTGTACTTGAAGTATGGATGAAGCCGAACTAATTTTGGTATCACATTTCTAAGATTTTATTCCATTCTATTTCTCATGCTATCTACACAGTTCATGTAGATCTCTCTGTTAGATTATATTATATAATACTATCTAATTAGGTAAGATATATTATAAATATAATTAACTATTATCAATTAATAAAAAGAAAGTTCAATTATGATAGAATTTCTTAGGAGATGACCTTGATAGGAGGGACTCTCATAATTATTTATCCTAGATTTGTTGATTTCACATATAAATCGATAATAATTTCTAAAGACTCAACATGCAATACAATACATGGATACATTATTATTGAGAGAGTATATATCTTCTCTCATCTATTCTTAGATACGCTAATTAGTTAATGAAAGATTACATATATTCTCTCATATTCATGTTGTCTCTAAATTTATTGTTTTTAGTAGTTTTATGAAAGATAGAAAGAGAGGAGAAGAAAGATAAAAAGAGAGGAGAAGACGAGTATATTTTTAGTTATAAATTAATATTATTACAAAAATTGAATAAGATGATGTGACTATAGATCAGATAAAAATATTTTGACTAAAAATGATGTATCATAAATTTAGATTAATTGTTATTTAATTTAGATATTAAAAATTTTCTTATAATATATTTTTTATGTCTTACACCCTCAGCTTTAAATAGTAAACCAAATCATGATCCACCTATCTTCCATGGTAAATTCTTGTGACAGCCAAGCGATCAAATTCACAAACCCACCCAAGGGCTCAAAGATCACAATCAAGGTCATCAATTCACTTGATTTTACGATCAAATAAAGATGTTGCCAATCTAGAGCTGAGAAAATCCATCGTCACATCATTGTATGAGTCTCATTTTATCTTTCTCAAATAAAATAAAATAGCACCACCAGTCATCAATTTCTCTATATTTTTATTTTCAACACTATTTTATGATAAGAATTATATACAAATTCTCTCTTCACATTTTAGTGTGTTTATTTATTATTTTTTATTTTCTAATGTTTGTTTTCATTAATTATTACCATTGTATTTTGTTTTATGAAATAAACAATTTTAAAATTTCAATCTATAATTTTATTTTCATGAAAAATAAAATGGTGATATAATATATTTTGTTGACCTCATTAACATAAGATTTTTGTACATCATAAATTAAAATTTATATAACTAAATTCTTATGAGCAACAGTAGGAGTGAGTTCAAAAGGATACTGTTTGCGTTTTCGTAGCGAGCGAGGGTTGGAGAAGGAACGAGCGGAAACATACTATCAAATATCATATAACATAACTATCAATACTATTGAAATACAATTCATATTATAATATAAGAGAGTGTTTAAACGCAAGTTAATGAAATAAGGCATTGTCGGAAGATAATACGGAATGAAAGATACAATTAGGAGAATAACAATCGAACCTAAGGAACGAAAATACGTAGGTAATGTCGGTTTTATAACTGGATGATATTAAGGATTAATTAATAATTAGAATAACAAATTAATTATATATTACTCCTCTAATTAGTTACCTTTAATATTTTGATTTTTATAATTTCAAAAATTATATTAAGATTTCTATGCTTATTAAAGTGAAAATTTTAATTTTATTATTCCAATACTTTTTTTAATTTTTAATATTAGAATTTTTTTTTTTTTAAATAAGGATAGGGATCCAAAGATCGGTAAGATAACTAAAGAATTATAAATAATTAAGCCTAGGATAATAGTAATGACTAAGCTATAAATAATCTGGGTGAGTCCGCCACGCTATTTACTTCCGACTTGGGCCCAAAATCCGTTACCCTTCCTCGCCTCCCGCAGTCGATCTCTCCGGCGAAGGCATGATTTCTCCGGTAATCTTCGTCGATCTACATCTGCATCAGTCTTTAGTCTCGAAGATATACATTCTAGGTTGAATTGAACTTTTTTTTTTATCCTTTTGATCCGACGCAGGAGAGGAGTCCGCCGAGGTCATCCTCGCAGAGCCCTAGATCTCCGCCAGCGGCGCCCTTCCTCTCTATATCCGTCACCGATCCCGTCAAGTTAGGCAATGGCGTCCAGGCCTACATCTCCTATCGTGTGATCACTAGGGTGAATCTCTGCCCACCCAATTCCCCTCTTTTGTTTTGGAACTTGCTTAATCTTTTATTTCTTTTTGGTGCGCGAAGCTTGTTGTTGTTTTATCATCTTTCCGTCGAATTAGGGATCGATTATAAGAGAATGCTGTTGGAATTGCTTTTTTTTTTTTGTTGTAAATTAATCTTTTGTCATGCTAGATCGTGTGGATACACTTTTGGCTGCTGCGTAACGATGATCGAGATTTACTGATATTTTCATGGCTAGGAGTAACCCCTTTGATTTACATTAGGCTTCAAAGTAATCTGTAAATATCTTGACGCACGTTTAAAGCCTTTGCCTTCAGGATCCAAAGATACTCTCCATAGTTTAGTGTTTAGGTTCAGCACATCTCATGGTACTTTAGGTTTCAAAATTATCTAAACATAGGAGTATCTTTTAAATCCTATTAACTGCATTATCAAATATTCAACTGTGAGATGCGAGGATTCTTTCTGGCAGCAAAATTTACAAGTAATGAACATATATTGCCACATACTAACTTGGGTGCATGTGTGATTTACCTGATAGTCTAGCATCTGGATATCTTCTACATGTAATACATATCATTCATGCATGTGGACCTGCTAATGTATCAGGTACCCTGCTTTGAGTTACTACTTGGCTTTTGCCTAAAACTAGCTTTTCGTTCTCCTGCAAAGTTTGCATCTTCACAGGAGGTTCTTGCTATATGCCCATAAAGTGGCAAGGATGTTTCTAACTTGCTATATGCTCATGCTTATCAATGCCCACACTACATGGGCACGGGTCTTGGCATGTGGCCTTGCCCATGCTCGAGGTTAATAATTCACCAAAACAATGCTTGCTGAATGTCATGGGAGCATGGCACTTGGGCAGACCGTGGTCCATTACTGACAAAGAATATGCTTGGCTGGTGGTTCGTTGTGAAAATGTTCACATAAGATATTTGGTGTATGGCATGGCTTCTGATATGGTTAACTTTCTTTCTTTTCCTTACTGGTTTAGGTACTGTGCTTTTTTGAACTAGATTGGTCAGTGATATTATGTGAATTGTACCTTGAGATTGTGGGGAACATATTTGTTTACTCAGGGATGTCCATTGTTGGTTTTGCAAAATATAGGGTTGTCCTGCCTTTTTGAGCAGGTCGTTTGGATTCAAATTCTCAAGGAAGGGATGTTAATATACCAATCTGTGCAGAGAAGAAGTAGATGATCAACTGTGTTGCATAAAATTGAAAGCTGCTCTTTTCATAAATCCATTGGTGGATTGTATTTAATATTTATTATATTTTGCTCTCATATAATGGTTTATAGTAATGCTGAAACAGACAGTTCTGTATCACAATATTCTTTTTCTTTGTGGTTTTAATTTCATATGCTTACTTGTTGGACAGTGAAAGATAATCCTCTATCACTTTTTGATCATGACTGTCTTATCTGCAGACAAATCTTCCTGAATTTCAAGGGCCAGAGAAAATTGTCATTCGCCGGTACAGTGATTTTGTGTGGTTGCATGATAGACTAGCTGAAAAGCACAAAGGAATATTTATTCCTCCTCTTCCAGAGAAGAGTGCTGTAGGTAATACAAAAGAATCATTTTCTTATATTTGTAGCTTCTTTGTTGTGACTCACATGGAAGAAAGAAAATGACATTGGTTTGTTTGTCGTTGGCAATTATGATGAATATATCTATTCTGTTTTCTCATCACTGTATATAGATGTGCAACTATAATTTTAACCAACAAATTATGTTCACATTGTTGGGTGTTGACTTTGTAGGTCATAAGCAATTTTTGCAAAATAAGCAGTTGGTGCTAGTTTATTTTAATCTTAACCAACAAGCCATATTTCACCTATGCAAATTTGGATTCCTATATAATGGACAATTGGTTGCTAATCTATTAGTTGTCTTGACACCTGTGTAATGTACCCAGAGAAGTTTCGTTTCAGCACTGAGTTTATTGAGATGAGGCGTCAGGCACTGGATATGTTCATAAATCGAATAGCTTCTCACCCTGAACTGAAGCAAAGTGAGGATTTGAGGACCTTTCTGCAGGAAGATGAAGAGGTATAATCTAGTATCACTTATAATTTCTGCAATTTCCGCAAGTAAAGATGCAAAACAGTTATGTTCGGATATAATTACTACCTTTCTCTAGAGTAGCATGTAAACATTTTGAGCATTTTCCGGCCAATTGATATGTGATATGCCATTCTGGGCATCTTCAGATCTATTCTTATATCACTAATTCAATGGTAGTTGTTTATTACTTTGCCTTTGGTAGCAGTTAGTAAAACCTGGTCTTGGTCTCTGGAATTTGTCACTAAAAGCATTAGGTATTATTCAATGAATATTTTCTAATTTCAGGGAGTGGATTATATATTCTACAATGAAAGGAAAACACTAGTGTTTGTCATTACCTTCTGTGCCATTGATAAAGTGGTCAATCCATGAGTTTGCTACCATATGACCAACCTAAAAATTGGGAATTAACCAATTGTTGAGGTATCCGCTGCAGATTTTGAGCATAAGGTTGTTGAGGCATCCATTGTTTGCACATAAGGTTTTGCTTCCACTTTGAATCAGATACTGTTGCCATCTTTACTAATATCACTCTATAAACACAATATACTTGACCACTGTTGCTTTGAATTTGTGGCACAATGTTGCAATTTCGTGTGACCTTCCTGATCTAATTCAAAGGAGCCTATAGCATCCATATTGATTATGCGTATTAGCAGTATTTTAGCTAAATGAAAAAGCTATTCTTTCTCCTAATCAAGTAAAAATGCTTTGAGTTTGTATTGATGGTTCTTTTCTCTGGCTATGAGGATCCAGCAATTCTCAAAGAGCATTTTGTTTCAAAAGATGATTATGTGATATTGTCTATGATACTGCGTGCAGACAATGGACAGAGCTAGGTCCCAGGAGACTGGTATTTTCAAGAAACCTGCGGATTTGATACAAATTTTTAAGGTATCTTCTCTCATTATTCAGAAAAATGAAATGCCGAGTATCTTTTGATATCTTTAGTCAACTTAAAGAATCAATCTGTTATAAAACATAATGTTCTACTGTTTTGGTACCTGTTACATAGTTTGACTTTTTTTCTTATAAACCAAGATGAATTAATACAATATTATTCTAAATCTTGCCTATGGTTCTCACTTTCTCCAACTTACAAACTAAGTGATATAGTTGGGTTCTCTTTTTCATCATAACTTGCACTTATCAGTGAGGGTATTTGACCATGTATACCTTTAGTGAACATATGATTGCTCTTATTCCACTTGAGAGGCAAACAGTGATCTAAAGGATCCATCCTCACAGGATGTGCAAACAAAAGTAAGCGATGTGGTCCTTGGAAAAGAGAAACCTGTGGAAGAGACGGATCCTGAGTATGAGAAGCTAAAGCACTACATCTTTGGTCTTGAAGACCATCTAGCAGAGACACAGAAACAGGCTTTTCGTCTTGTAAAGAGGCACAGAGGTAGTGTCTTCCGTGGTACATAATTTTATTAATTATCTGTCATGTGCTGTTGTTTGATCTGGTAACCTGGAATTAATGGTCATCCTTTGTGCATTTGTTTGCTCCCAGAGCTGGGACAGTCATTGTCTGACTTTGGGAAGGCTGTTAAGCTCTTAGGTGCCTGCGAAGGAGATTCTCTTGGAAAGGTTTTTTCAGAGCTCGGTGCAAAGTCAGAGTTGTTATCGATAAAGTTACAGAAGGAGGTGCACTGTTGAACTTGGTCTCTTCATTGTTTGCCACATCGTATGTCCAGTTGGTTCACAAGTTTTATGAAACGCTGAACACTTTATTCTCTTGCAGGCTCACAACCTTCTAATGAATTTTGAAGAACCCTTAAAAGATTATGTGCGAGCTGTACAGTCTATTAAGGTCAGTTTATCTGTTCTTTGATACAAGACAACCAAAGAAACTTGCCATTAGGTATTCAAATTCTATGAGAATGTGAGCTTACCACTATTTTGCAGAAGCAGAAATTGTCTTGACTCTGTTATCAAATGGAACTAGAATATTTCAAGAATAAGGTGTAGGTATTACTTATTTCAGTATCTTAGATGGTGGCTCATCATGATGCTTGCATTTGTAAGCAGGTTACTTTTGCTGATAGAGCCAATGCTTTCAGGCAGCATTGTGAGTTGGCTGAAACAACCAAGCTAAAGGAGATCAACCTGTATGTTTTGTTCTTAATTTCAATATTCTTTTTTTTTTATGGAACTTGGAAGTAATAATATATCTATCTAACTGCTATCTGCAATATTTAAGTAGCAGTCGCCCTTCACCATGTTTATCAATATATTTACACTGATGGAGGTCCAAACGCCAAATAGAATTGGAACTTCGTGTGTTGGGGCTTTTGTCTATCTGCTTTAGAAGTAGATATAGCTCATTTAAACCTGACTATAAATTTCTAATTTTGACAATATGCAGAGACAAATTGAACCTGATGCGCTCAGACAAGGTTAGAGAAGCCGAAATGGAGTACAGGGAGGTAAGCCTGTTACTTGCACATTACGCACGCACGCACACAAAAATATGCTTGGGGTCCTGAATGCGCCAATTTTGTGATGCGATACAGCTGAAAGCAGAGAGTGAACAAGCAACCAGAAGATTTGAGACAATTGTTAGGTTGATGAACCAAGAGATTGTGCGGTTTCAAGAACAGAAGACTGCAGACATGGGACTTGCCTTCCATCAATTTGCAAAGGGACAAGCGAAACTTGCTAATGACATAGCGGACTCATGGCGCAGCATCCTGCCCAAGATCGAAGCGTGCTCTGCTTCCTCACAACATGGCTAGCTCATGTTTTTCCACTTTGTGCTACTCCCGTGGTTGGTACAAGGAAGAATTTGAGAACTTGGAACATTGTAATAGCTCGTGGTCCTACTTTTTTTTCTTTTCGTTCTATATCTATATATATATATATAGGCGCAGTTGCTGTCGAGCTGAAGCCAGCATGAGACTCTTACGCACTTTTTTCTTTAGCTGTATCAAATGCATGATCTTAATTTTAGGAAATAGTTTCTTTTCTATGGTTATAAGATTTTATCAAAAAATTTATTACTTTTTAAATAAAAAAAGGGAAGTGATTATAAGATAAATAATACAAATTGCTCAGTTATTATGGAGTACAAAAGTCGCACTACCGACCGTGTAAATAAATATTGGACTTATTTCATCGTTAGCCATTCATGTGAGGACTCACACTGGTCATTGGGTATTTCTAAAAAAGTCCATTTTATGAAGTATCTGAAAGATCAAAACACGCACTACCGACCGTGCCCGAATCACATACCCGACCGATGACGAAATAGAATCTCCGGGGCCCTCCCAATGCTTATCAAGATCGAGGCCACCGACCCAAAGCGTATAGTTTCTGTTCGAGATATGTCGACGCCGTGACGGCTGTGAGAATAAGCTATCAATCTTAACAGATTTCTTTGTTGGAGACGAGTCGCGTTTACCTGCCGAGGAATCCGCTACTTTCCCATCCTACACCAAGCCATCTCATATAATAAAAAGAAGACTTTTCGCATGCCAAATCGTTCAAGAAAAAAAAAAAAAAGGAAGAAATTGATGCATCGTATTAAAATAGTGATGATGGAGAGAGTCTTACCGCCGTGTGTAAGGGTGGAAATTTTTGGGTTTAGTGGCGAGGGAATCACAGTGATATCGACACCGGTGGATGGGCGGTGGTGCTTCTTTTTTCCTTTGCCTTTTCGCTTTCTTCCGAGGTTAAAAGTGGAGACAGAAGCAGAGATGGAGAGCTCTATCGGCTTTCATGGCAGTAGCAGGCACGGAGAACTCGAGCAGATCTCAACTCATCCTCGTTCTCCTTATCGTATACTTTGTCTGTGGAATGCAGTGCAATGATTCCAATGACTTGGGTAAACCTCCCGATCTTTGTTTCTGGTCACTTAATATAAAAAGTTCTTGGTTATTACAAAACGACGACCCTTCCCCCTGCATGTCAAATCATGTTATCTTGGAGAATGTCATCAAGAAAATTAAAGCCAAGTATGCGAACACTCTTTGAAACCTGCCTCAACGCTTTCTCGGCAGCTGCAGGCGGTGGCGGAGGGGGCAGACTATCTCGCCGCGGCATAGGAGGAGGGCACGGCCATGGCATCGACGGCAACGGCGTTAACTCTGGAAGCAGCAGCAATTCTGGTTCAGGCTCAGGAGCAGAGGTTCCGGTCCTCGGGGCCGCAGCAGCAGCAGCAGCAGGCCACCACGGCAGCCGTGGCCACAGTGCTGCAAGCAGGCACCACTACCACCTCCGCGCCATGCTCACAACTACTGCGTTCTCAGCTGCCATTCTTGTGTATCAGCAGCAGTAGCAGCACCAGCAGAAGCTTCTTCTGACATGGGGAAGATGGATGGTTTGGTGGAGTGCTTTCTCAGTACTTTTGTTATTTTATGCTTAAGGAAAGCAGACTCCACAATTACACATACTTGTAAACCAGTTCTATAATTCTACTGTTTGGAAATTGGTGTCAATCAAAATAATACATCATAATGCCTTGAGAGTTCAAAATTTTAAGTGTTTTGTCTTTACTCATATATGATTGAAGATCAACAATATTTATCAAGTTCCAAAAAAAAAAATAATAATAATAATAATAATAATATGAACAATAACAATATACGATGTAAGTGTTGAAATTGAATTGGGAAAACAAAGGCACACTTGTTATTGAGGTTTTAACATCTATTTATACAGTGATAAGAGACGGATTTTCCTCAACTGATGAACGAGATAATCTCGTTCGGTTAGAAAAATTTGTTACAGCTAACAAGATTTTCCTCAACTGATGGTTAACGAAATTTGTTACAGCTAACATTCCCCCGCAAGATCGAGCTCTTGTCAAGGACGCTGATCTTGGATCGATGGAAGAAAAACAGTTTACGTGCTAGAGACTTCGTGAGGGAGTCGGCCAATTAGTCAGCTGTGTGGACATGAGAGACACGGAGCTGCATGCGGGCTACTTGATCCCGAACAAAGTGAAAGTCGATAGCAACATGCTTCATGCGGGAGTGAAAGAATGGATTTACACAAAGATAAGTGGCTCCGATGTTATCACAGTAAATAACAGGCATAGAAGCAGAATGAATTTGAAGTTCCTGAAGCAAGTGGCTAATCCAATTGAGTTCAGCAGCAGCGGCGGCAACAGCCCGATATTCAGCCTCGGTAGTAGATCTGGCAACCGTCTTTTGCTTTTTAGAGCTTCAGCTTATCGAATGAGCACCAAGGAATACAATATACCCAGATGTAGAGGTTCTATCATCAACGTTACCCGGCCCAATCCGCATCAGCAAAGGCATGAAGTTGAGAGGGAGAATTCTTGCGAAGAAAAATGCCATGATCAATAATCCATTTGAGATAACGCAAAATGCGTTTGACAGCAGTCCAGTGCAAAGTAGATGGTTGATGCATAAATTGAGATAATTTATTAACCGAAAAGGAGACATCGGGACGAGTGAGTGCTAGATATTGAAAGGAGCCAACTACTTGTCAATATAGAGTAGAATCTATGACATGACTACCATCATAGAGATGCAACGATGTACTTGGAGATAGAGGAGTGGAGACTGCTTTAGCGTCTTGCATGTTTATCTTCAATAGTAAATCATGAATATACTTCCGTTGTAAAAGAAAGAGACCAGAAGATGTAAATGTAGCCTCAACACCGAGAAAGTAATACAAGGTACCAAGATCTTTGAGAGAGAAGCGGTCTGCCAATTGCGTAATAAATGTCTGAACCTCCATTGAGTTATCACCTGTGATAATAATATCATCCACATAGACGAGGAGATAGATGGTGCTCCCACGATGTTTGCGTAGAAATAAGGAAACATCAGACTTAGAGTTCATGAAGCCAATTGAAGATAAGTAGAGACCAAGTTTAGTATACCGCGCTCGTGGAGCCTGACGAAGTCCATAGATAGCCTTTTTAAGTTTACAAACATGCCACGGATATTGAGGATGTATATAGCCTGGAGGTTGTTCCATAAAAACATCTTCAGTGAGGGTTCCTTGTAAAAATACATTGTTAACATCTAACTGACGTAAGCACCAGCCTTTCAATATTACTAGACTTAGAAGAAGCCGAATAGTAGTAGGTTTGACAACAGGACTAAATGTCTCAGTGAAGTCAATGCCAGGTCGTTGGCCACAAGACGTGCCTTATAGCGAGTAATAGAACTATCAGGATTCCGCTTAATTCGGAAAACCCATTTGCACCCGATAATGTTTTGTGTGGAGAGAGGAGGAGTGAGAGTCCAAGTAGCATTGTGAAGAAGGGCATCATACTCCTCACACATGGCTTTACGCCAATGAGGATATTTCTGAGCCTGAGAGAAGGAAGTAGGTTCAACAGAGTCGAAAGAGGGTTCGGTGCTAACATGCAAATCTAGAACTCGACGTGGTTTAAAGATACCACACCTGGAACGAGTTTGCATAGGATGCTGAGAGGTGACAGTAGGGTTAGGAGGTAAGGGCTGTGGGTCAGTACTAGTGGAGGCAGACGAAGGGACAATAGAAGTACCTTGGCGTGGTGAAGACAAAGACACTGGGGGGGAGGAGCCGGAGGAGAGGGAAAAGAGGAAAACTGCGGAACAGAAGTAACTAGAGAGTTTGGATCTAAGGAAGACAAAATGGAGGAGGAAGATTGTTCATAGGGATCCAATGAAACTACAGATTGTCGATGATCTCGAAAGGGAAAGACAGTCTCCACAAAAGTAACATGTTTGGAGACAAAGACTTTAGCAGAGTGAGGGTCATAATATCGATAGGTGTTATGTTCAAGAGAGTACCCTATGAAAACACAATGTCAAGATTGAGGTTGCATTTTATTAGAATTATAGGGACGTAACCATGGATAACATAGACAACCAAAAACCTTTAAGGTTTGGATGTTAGGGTGTTTTTGAAATAGCTTTTCAAATGGTGAATGATATTGTAGGAGAGGAGTAGGCAAGCGATTAATAAGATAAACAACAGTTTGAAAAGCGACGGACCAAAAGATAGAAGGCATAGAAGCCTGATGGAGCAATGTGAGACCAGTCTCAACAATATGATGATGCTTACGCTCAGCAGAGCCAACCAGTTAAGGGGTATATAGTGAGGACTTGATATGTTGAATACGAGAGGTAGCTAGATAAGACGCAAGAGCTTGATATTCACCGCCACCATCAGAATAGACAGTTTTAATAGTAGTTTGAAAATAATTCTCGACCAAGTTCTTGAATTTAGAGAAGACAACAACAACCTCAGATTTTTGACAAAGAGGATATAACCATGTGTACTTTATAAAATAATCTACAAAAACAACATAGAATATGAACTTGTCAAAAGAGATAACTGATGCAGGGCCCCAGACATCAGTATAAATAACCTCAAACGGTTTAGAGCAGGAAACAGAAGATATACCAAATGGTAACTGGTGACTCTTATTACTAAGACAAGCATCACAGTAAGTAATAGTAGAACCAGATTTAGAAACAGGAATAGAGTAGCGAGAAAGTAACTTTTGCTGAACAGGGGTTGAGGGATGACCAAGACATTGATGCCACATGTCGATTAGAGCAGCGGTGGAGGCATTAGCAGTAGGCTGAGTGAGATATAAGGTAGATGGCCATTCATAGATGTTGTCTTTATTTGGACCGCGAACCAACGATGCCCCCGTGCTCAAGTCCTTGACAAGAAAATAATCAGGAAAGAATTCAATAGAAGCATTGTTTTGTTGGCAGAACTGAGAGATAAAGATGAGATTTCTTTTAATGTGGGATGCACACAAAACATTATCGAGTGTAAAAGAAGTGGCGTTGGAAGTAAGCTTTGTCGTACCGAAATGAGAAATAGGAATTATTTTACCATCACCGATGATAATATCTTCAGTTCCGCCATAGTTGTTGTGGAGCGACAGGTTCTGGAGATCAGAAGTAATATGGTGGGAAGCACCAGAGTCCACAAGCCAATTAGATTGATTGTCAGAGGGAGTCGTCATGACATTTGCCCGAGGCCAAGCCGACTGAGGTGGAAGACGAGGTCGAGACCGACAAACCTTTGCCGAGTGACCGACTTTATCACATAATTGGCAGACAACTGGTTGCTGAAGCATGGAAGGAGGACAATGCAGCTGAACGGCAGTGTTGAAGTGCGGAGAATGGGGAGGCGACAGTGATGGAGAGGGACCCGTAGAAGTGGGAGAAAAGTTGGTCACACCTTTTGAAGCATTCTTACGGTATTTACGATTTTGCCGGTTGGACTTCTGATTGAACTGAGCCGTGATAGGAGGTCTTGGCAAGGAACCTGACAGTCTATCAACACGCTTTAGGTAAGCTTCATAGTCAGTGAGCTTGTCATAGAGTTCTTCAAAGCAAATCAGAGAGTCACATGCTCGAAGTGCGACTGCCAGTTCTTTGAACTCGGGACTCAATCCATTAAGCGTGTAGACAAGAACTTCTTCATCAGTTAGGGAATGACCTATCAAAGCTAGGTCACCAATAAGCATTTTGATATGTTGTAAGTAATCAGCAATAGTACTTCCCTCCTGCTTAAGGCTCATAAGGTTGGATAGGAGTCCAAGCATGCGAATCCGGGAGCGATTCGCGAAGGTAGTTTGTAACTTGGTCCAAGCTTCCGCAACAGTGACACAGGAGGACACAAGCGGAGCAATGGATCCCACAACAGAAGCTTGAATTGCTTGGAGTATTAGCCGATCTTAGTGCAACCAAAGTTTGTGTGCAGAATTCGGTACTAGGTTGGGTTCTCCTAGAACATGTATCATCGTTGGGGGACAACTAAGAGAGCCATCAATGTAACCCAATAAATCATAACCAAATAAAAGGTTTGAGAATTGGGCCTGCCAGGATGCATAATTACCGCCCTTGGATAATTTAAACAGAATCAAGGAGGCGACATTGATGGAGGTGAGTTCTGAATGCGGAGAAAGATTGCCAATAGGAAAAAGTGTTGGAGTATCGGAGGTAGAGAAGGAAGACATCGAGGAACCAATACCAGGTTAAAAGAAAACCAAGAGAGAAAGGTAGGTAATCTCGCCGAGAAAATAGTTGCAAAAACAGTTAAAAGATAGAGTAAGAGCGAGAGTAGGAAGTCGATTTTTGAATAATATGACGGAAACGTCCAAGAGATTGATGGTAAAAGAAATGAGGAATGAAAGGTAAGGAGACTCTACCGTCGTCCTGATACGATGAATAGCAATGTTCGGGTGCAGTAATCCTACTGGAACCAGCCCTTCCGAATATGACACAGTGAGTGCAGCCACTGTTAATAGCTGAGACACCGAGAGGGAGAAGGCTTCTTGAGTGACTTCTCAGGGACTCTAAGGCTCCTCCTTCAATCATCAGATTGGTCTGGCATTCATAGCTGACCAACTCGCCGCAAGAAGAGTGAGGGAGGGGGAGCGGGCAGGAGAGGCAGCGGTTAGTCCTGGGAGACGCGGCTGTGGTGTCCACGTTTGGATCGCTCTTTGGAGCTGCTAAGAGGGTAGCCGCTGCTTGGTGTTGGAGGCACAGTGTCCAGAACGGGGCGAGCGACTGCTCGTTCGTATCGAGAAAACAGAGAAAATGATGCTCTGTTTTGTCGATAAAACAAAGATCCGGTTGTTGGGGCTGGAGAAGAAGAGGAAGCAGCCGGCGATGTAGAGTGACCATGGTTGCGAATAGGTGTGGGACGCCGCAGGACTCAGGGATACTGAAGTAGCGGGCAGCAATTACGACGGGAAGCAGAGTAAGACCGACGGAACGGAGCAATGGGCAGAGGAGCAGCAGCGACAGAGAGGAGATGGGCTGCAGAAGCACGTTGTTGGCTGTGCGCTGCGATATTGCTGGGCCAATCGCAGCAAAATAGAGGAAGAATGAGAGGAAACAGAGTAATGGTTACTCTGTTTTGATCTACTGTGTGTCGGCAGGAAGCAGCGGCACCCTGGAGCATTTGCGGGCGCTGCGTTTGCAGGAGCGTTTGCAGGGCCGGAGACCGCTGGTGCCAATGTGCCGGAGCGTTGGCGAGGCTGGATACTGGGGAGGCGGCCGGGAGATCTTTATTCCGACGAAAGAAAGGATGCCAAGGTTGTGGCAACAGTATCAACGCTCGCTGGGAGATCGGTGCTGATCTCGTTGGTTCCGTCGGTAGCGGAGGTAGATGTCGCGACAGTAGATGGACTGGAGTCGACGATAAAATCTGCATGCGACCGGAAGCGGTGGAAACTTGTTATAGCTAACACTAAGTAGGGCTTCCTAAGTAACACAATTCATGATATAAAAGAGGGCCTAAAACATCTATTTTCTCGGAAAACCTTCTGCTACCAATAACCACAGTAAGTAGTCTAAACTAAGGATGTCAAAGCTCTTGGATTACGTGAATGTTCTTCTATCTTCCTTAGGAACGCAGGGATCTCGGAGAAACCAACTTCAGTGAAGGAAGTAGCGCATCTGTTCCAAGTTTATCTCCACGTAGTCGAGTTGTTGTATTAGAGCCGCTTACCTTAGAGTAAGCTTTCGCTGTCAAACGACAGTTCTCTCCTCCTCTTCAGCCTCAGCCATGGCTCTCTACTACTGCTACGCATCTGTCGGCTTCTTCCGGCACCGGCCTCAACCATAGTGCTGTCGTTAGCAGCAGCAGCAGCCCTCGGCTGGCCACAACAGCGACGACGTTGTCCAACCGCACCGTCTCCACCTTCCCTGTGAAGCACCTTCCTCTGCCATCGCAGCCGTCTCCACCCTGCTGCCGCTGCTTCCCCACCGTACGACCGAAGGCTGCAACCAGCCGCAGCATTCGCTCTTCCCTTTCTTTTCTTTTCTTCGCAGCAGCCCCTTTCTACGAAGCTGCAGCCGTCGGTTGTCTTCTCAAGCTGCGACCTCCGTTTCACGATAAAATAGAACATCGTTGCCGCCGTTTGAGGATCCGAAGATTCGGGCCCTGCCCTCCACCGGTCACTGCCGTAGCCCTCGCCAGCCCCAGCCGCAGCCCTCGCCGGCCACGATGTATTGTATAAACAGAGTAGTGCTCTCCTTTATTCGTTGTCAAACGACAGCACATCCCACGCCATTGCCAGCTTCTTCTTCGCTCGAAATATCAAAGGGAGCACCTTCTTCCTTCGCTTCCAGCCGCACTTTCTCCTTCCCCTCATTGCTGTCGCCTCTGCAATTTGCTCGGTAATGCCGCCAGCGAAGAAGATCCTCAACTGCAGCAAAAGCCTTCGTGGGCCACTACTGCTGTCGTCCCCTGTTCGTAGCACTATGCAGATCAGATGATGATCTGTAGATCAGAGGACGATCTGATCTCTTCCACCTGTCACAGACTTCTCTCCAGATCAGAGGACGATCCTCTGCTCACGCCGGCGGCCATGGGGGAAGTTCGCGACGGAGATCCACGACCCCTGGCGCCGTGTCTGGGTTTGACTCAACACGTTCAACACTACCGAGGAGGCTGCCAAGGTGTACGACTATGCCGCCATCCAGCTCCGTGGGCCTGGCGCCACCACCAGCTTCTCCTGCTCCACCACTATCGCGGCCCGTGCCACCCAAGGATAACCTCTTCCAGCAGTGTTGTTACTTCTCTGCTCTCCCTCCCGGCAGCGAGCTAGCCGCCGCCATCTCTCGCTGCTTCCCAGCCATAGCAGCATCTATGCCGAGAGAACTTTTAAGGGCCACAGCCGACGCACTTGCAGCACCCGCTAGTGGACTTCGCGGGGAGGCCATCACTTGTGCTCGCTCGGTTTACTGCCGACCGGATCGAGCCTTTGTTGGTGAGACACTACCAGCCTCTGTTGCAGCAGTGCGGAACACAGAAGGCAAAAAAAGAAAAAAAATGCAAGCAATCATCAATCCTAAATACAACAGTTGCAATCCTATCAACCACACAGTTGATATGTAATAGACATTTTCAGATCCAAAAGTGAAAATTATTTTTTTTCCCACAATGTCTTGATCCTCTTCTTCTCCCGTTTTTTTCAGTGTCATCATAGGAAGCACTATTACTTAGAATACTGAACTGGTCTCCATCAATGCTGTAATCATCATCCCTTTCAAATTATCCAGAGGCAACTACGCATCCTAGCGCGCTCAATTCACTAATCTCATCTTTGGATATGATTTGTTAGGTAATGTTGATGGATCTTTCAGTTATCCACCAGCAATGATTGACACCCCGGGAACAACAAGTCAAGTACAAAATCTAGAGCATAAACTATAATTACGTCAAGATCGTCTCATTCTTCAAGCGATTCAAGCCTCCGTTGCTGGTTTCGTCGCATCGCTTATATCTTCTTGTACTACTACTGTTGATGCATGGTGCAAGCTGCAAACTATCTTGGCAAATCGCTCGTGCACTCGCATGCTCAGCCTCCTCTCTAGTCTAATGAACACAAACAAAGAGGGAAGTACCATCGCTGATTATCTCCAACATATAAAGGTTATCATCGATGATTTAACTTTAATAGGGCACAATCTCAATGATGATGAAGTTATCGTCCACACCCTCAATGGTCTTGGGGCTGAGTACAAAGAATTGGCAGCAGCAATCCGAGTACGCGACTCACCACTATCGTTTGAAGAGTTGTATGACAAGTTGGTTGACTGCGAGACATATCTGAAGCGCGAAGATAGGGCACCAGGATCACCTATTACTGCCCAAGTAAGTCACAAATTTAAAAAGAAAAGCAATCAATATTCTAAGCCTGCCAACAAGTGTCTAGGGCAGGCACCGCCTTATCACAATCCATGTAGCAACTACGGTTCCCAACAGCCTTGGCGTCCTGCTCCCATGCCTCAAGGTAGTAACATCAATTACCAACAGCCTTGGTGTCCTACTCCCATACCTCAAGGTAGCAACATCAATTATCAACAGCATTGGCGTCCTGCTCCTATGTCTCAATAATGAATAGTCTGCCAGCTATGTGATAAGGTTGGTCACTCCGCCAAGGTCTGTCGATCTCATCCTCGACCTTTAGCTACCATGCCCCAATCGCATCTCATTGCTGCTTCGACTTCTGATCAACATTCTTGGGTTATGGACTCTAGCACCTCCCATCACATCACCTTGGATCTCCAGAACTTATCCTTTCACAACAGCTATGGTGGTAATGATGACATCATCATCGGTGATGGTAAGCGACTTACCATTACTCATACTGGTTCCACAATGCTTAATTCGCATTATCTTAACTTTACACTCGATGATGTATTGTGCGCTCATATAAAATGAAATTTTATCTCCGTCTCTCAATTCTGTAAATAAAACAATACCTCCATTGAATTTTTTTCCTAACTACTTTCTTGTCAAGCATCTAAGCACGGGGGCACCGTTAGTTTAAGGCAAGAGTAAAGATAACATCTACCAGTAGCTATCAATCTCTCAGCCCACCACCTACTCTTCTGTTGCTGCTCCAATGGATATGTAGCATCGTCGTCTTGGTCACCCTTCTTCCTCAACTCTACAAAAAATTCTCTCATTATTCTCTTTCATCCTTTAAAGCTAGCTCTATTATTACTCATTGTGATGCATGTCCTAGTAATAAAAGTCATATATTGCCATTTGAAAACTTTTATATTTCTTGCACACAACCATTTGAAATTTCGTATACTGATGTTTGGGGTCTTACACCAAGTATTTCATTTGACAAATACATATTTTATGTTATCTTTATTGATTATTTTATCAAATTTACTTGGTTTTATCCTTTTCAACATAAGTCTGAGGTCTCTAAAACCTTTCTTACCTTAAAAAAAATGATGAAAAATATCTTTCAATCCACCATTAAAACAGTCTATTCTGACGGTGGAGGTGAATACCAAACACTAACACCATACTTGTTAGCCTATGGTATTCAATACTCAAGTCTCCTCCGTACACTCCTCAACTAGTTAGCTCACCCGAACGCAAACATCGACATATAGTTGAAACATGTCTCATACTTCTCCATCATGCTTCCATGCCAACTACTTTTTGGTCTGCAGCCTTCCAGACTACAGTCTATCTGATTAATCGCATGCCTACTCCATTCCTCCATAATCAATCACCATTTTAAAAACTGTTTCATAAATTCGTAAATCTTCAGAAACTTAGGATTTTTGGTTGTGTCTGCTATCCTTGGCTACGTCCTTATGCATCACATAAATTAGCCCCACGATCGAAGCCTTGTACCTTCATTGGTTACTCACTTGAACATAATGCTTACCGATGCTATGATCCTTTGACTCACAAGGTCTTTGTGTCTCGTACGTTATCTTTGTGGAGTCCTTTCGATTTCACGAGTCCAAATCTTCTACAGTACCAACTACTCTGGTGAATATGCATTAATGGCACATACCATCATCCAATGAGCCTCCACAAGAATCACCCACTCCCACCCACATACATGGGTGGAGCACTTCTCCAATACAACATCTCGCTCCCTCTTTTTCTTCTCTTGTTCTGTATACATACCCCCTACCACAGACATCAAATCTCAGACACTCAATCACTAGCATTTCACTCACCTCACCCCAGCCCACTACAACTAATGTTCCTCAATCCAACTCACCCTATTCTATTACTTCCCCATCACTCATTCCACCATCATCTCCTAAACCACTTGGACATCCCATGACAACACACTTTAAAAGTGGTATTTTTAAACCACATTAGGTTCTCGACCTCAATATGGTTGTGACTCCCTCTGTTGAGACTTGTGAACCTACCACGGTTATTCAAGCCCAAAAGTATCTTCATTGGCATCAAGCTATGTCTGATGAATATGACATCCTCCTTCATAACTCTACCTGGACACTTGTTTCGTTTCATCCCACATAAAATGTCATCGGGTGTAAGTGGGTTTTTCGAGTTAAGCGGAACCCTAATAGGTCCATTGCTAGGTATAAGGCTCGTTTAGTGGCCAAAGGCTTTCATCAATGTCCTAGTGTTGACTTTACAGAGACATTCAGTCATGTTATTAAATCCACAACAATCCGACCGATTCTGAGTTTAGCCATTTCAAAAGGTTGGCACCTGCGACAACTTGATGTGAACAATGTCTTTTTACAAGGAACATTAATTAACGATATTTTTATGGAGCAACCTCATGGTTTTCTTCATCCTCAGTATCCAAAACATATCTGTAAACTCCACAAGGCTATCTATGGTCTTCGGCAAGCTCTAAGAGCCTGGTATAAAGAACTCGACTCATTTTTTATGTCAATCGGCTTCTCTAATTCTAGGTCTGATACCTCCTTATTTCTCTATCAATAACCTAGCAGTACAATATATCTTCTCGTATATGTTGATGATATCATTGTGACAGGTAATAATTCTATGGAGGTCACAATGTTCATTAAAAAGTTGGCCGTCAGATTTTTCCTTAAAGATCTCGGTCCCTTGAATTATTTTCTTGGAGTGGAAGCAATGTCTACATCTTCGAGACTCTTCCTCTCTCAACGAAAGTACACTCAGGACTTATTAGTGAAGATAAATATGAAGGATGCAAATGTTATTTCAACTCCTCTCTCCATTAGTGAATCGCTTCCGTTAAATGATGGCAGTCCTGCTTTTGATAGATCCTACACAATATTGGCAAGTAATTGGCTCCTTACAATATTTAGCTCTCACCCGCCCAGATATATCATTTGCAGTTAACAAGCTGTCACAATTCATGCATAGACCATCTACCACATATTGGTCAATAGTTAAACGAGTATTATGATATCTTAAATATACTCTTGACTATGACATATTTCTCTACAAAAACTTTTCACTTCAACTTCATGCTACACTGACGCTGATTGGACTGGGAACTGTGATGATAGAATATCAACATCTGGGTATATTATTTTTCTAGGAGCAAATACAATAAGTTAGAGTTCCAAGAAACAAAAGACAGTTGCTCGGCCAACCACTGAAGCTAAGTACCGCTCTATTGTAACTGCAGCTACTGAACTTAATTGGGTAATGAATCTACTCAAAGAACTTGACATCCACTCCTCTATTACTCCTACAATATACTGTGATAATGTTGGGCTACCTACTTATGTGTCAATCCAGTGTTTTACTCTCGTATGAAACATATAGCAATTGACTTTCACTTTGTACGACATCAAGTGATGAATCATCAACTATGTGTTTCTCATGTTCACACGACAGATCAACTGACGGACTCCCTCACAAAGTCACTCTCCCGCAAGCTATTTTCACTTCATCCATCGAAGATCGACGTCTTTGGTAGGAGCACGATAAAATAGAGTTACTGTAATAATAGTAGCAGAATAGTTACACCATTGAGGGAAATCCTGAACGCCTAATCCATTTACCTTTCTCTCCTATTATATAAATAGATTTGAGAGAATGAATAAAACAAGCATTTTATTTCTTTTTAACTCTTCTCCTAGTTTCTATCACAAAGAATAAAGGTTAAGACACGCACAAAGAATTGTACATGTGAAAATCAACCATCGTCTTCATCAAGACGTCTGAAAAACCAGTAGCAATTAATAGTATGCTCGCCTAAAACGAAAACAGTAGTATCTGTTACCATCTTGTGTTTGATTCAGGAATATGTGAAAGGGCATATCCTCATTTTGTTCCTGAACGGTTAAATTCATATATCTCAAACGAAGCCACTGATGGGAATAAAACAAGAATCAACTTTGTATACGAACAAATACTAGCAGACCGTCATGCACAGCGGAATGAAATGGAAATCATAATCAGATGAACACCAAGATTTACGTGGAAAACCCCTTCAACTCGAAGGGTAAAAACCACAGGACAAGCTAGAGGAAATCCACTATCAAAATAATGAATATACAGATATCAGGCTTCTTGCCCAAGCCCAGAGCAATAGCCACAAGAGAATCTCAGGGATACAAGGACTATAATCCTAAACACAATATCCAAAACCTTTCCAATAGATCACAGTAAGAATCCACTGCAAACTGATCTAACCTGAGATTTGAATGATTGAGAATAGTCTTTTTCTGCCCTTGTCTTCTTCCCTTCTCTGGATCTCTTGTTTTCTGGCCTCTACTGTCAATCTGCAGTATGCTTTCTCTCCCCCACGTTTTCAGCCGCCGCTGCTCTCTTAATCTCAACCCTAGCCACCTAATCTAGGTTTTAGGTTAATATAAGTGAGGTTCTGGGCTGTGGGCTTCACTAAAGCCCATTATGGGCTGAACCTGGGCCATCTGCCCAACAACCTCCCCCTTCAGCCCATAAGGGAGGCTGTCTCATGACTCCTCAATGTGAAGCCATGCCGACCAACTGTCGGCACATCTCCTGTCTCTCCTTCGGTAAAGCCTTTGTTAACATGTCTGCCCCATTATCATCTGTGTGAATTTTCTGAAGCTGTAACTGCTTCTTTTCAAGCACATTTCTGATCCAATGATATCTGACATCTATATGCTTTGATTTAGAATGAAATATTGGGTTCTTGCATAAATGGATTGCACTCTGGCTGTCACAATACACCACATAGTTTTTCTGTTTCAGCCCCAATTCTTGTAAGAATTCTTTCATCCATAACATTTCTTTGCAAACCTCTGTAGCAGCAATATATTCTGCCTCTGTGGTGGAGAGTGCAATACACCTTTGCAATCTGGACTGCCATGACACAACTCCCCCTGCAAAAGTAAGTACAAAATCTGATGTGGACTTCCTTGTGTCAATATCTCTTGCCATATCTGCATCTGTGTAACCTGTCAATACAGGTGGTCCACCTCCAAAGCTTAAACAAACTTTAGATTTTCCTCTGAGATATCTAAAAATCCACTTCACTGCTGCCCAATGCTCTTTACCTGGATTTGCAAGAAATCTACTAGTAACACCCACTGCATATGCGATGTCCGGCCTCGTACATACCATTGCGTACATTAAACTTCCAACTGCTGAAGCATAAGGAACCTTTTGCATTTTCTCCTTCTCCTCATCACTTGACAGACTCTGATCTGAGCACAACTTGAAGTGACCTGCAAGAGGAGAACCAACTGGCTTTGCATTACTCATACTGAACCTATCCAATACCTTCTCAATGTATTTCTCCTGTGACAACCAAATCTTTCTCTTTCTTCTGTCACGAGAAATCTGCATGCCCAGTATTTGCTTTGCTGGCCCCATGTCCTTCATTGCAAAAGATTCACTCAGGTCCTTCTTCAACCTGTCAATCATAGACATATCTTTTCCGAGGATAAGCATATCATCAACATAAAGTAAGAGAATAATAAAATCCTCACCAAACCGTTTGATGTACACACAATGATCTGAAGCTGTTCTTTTATATTCATTTTCAATCATAAATGAATCAAACTTTTTATACCACTGTCTTGGAGCTTGCTTCAGCCCATACAAGCTCTTCTTCAACTTGCAGACAAGATTTTCTTTACCTTTGACTTTGAAGCCTTCTGGTTGCTCCATATAAATTTCCTCCTCCAAATCACCATGAAGGAAAGCTGTTTTCACATCTAACTGTTCAATCTCCAAGTCTAGGTTAGCAGCAATACCAAGAGCAACACGGATAGAAGACATTTTAACAACAGGAGAAAAAATTTCTTCAAAGTCAATACCTTTCTTTTGACCAAAGCCTTTCACAACCAATCTAGCTTTATACTTTGGTTGAGAACAATATTCTTGAGTCTTCAACCTGAAAACCCACTTGTTCTTCAAGGCCTTACTTCCCTCTGGTAATTGCACCAAATCATATGTGTGGTTCTTCTGCAGAGAATCCATCTCTTCCTGCATAGCAATAAACCACTTTTTTTTCTGCTCACTTTCAACTGCTTCCTGGTAACTCTCTGGTTCACCTGCATCAGTAAGCATCACATACTCATCTGTAGAGTATCTTCTGGAAGGTTGACGTGGTCTAGAAGATCTTCTTAACTGAGGTTCTATGGGAACTTGCTCTCTTTCTTCTTCTTGCTCAACATGTCCTGCAGGTAGATCAACATCTGGCTGTGCACCATCTTCCTGCACATCTCCCCCATCACCCTGATATACTGGAGGAATAACTGAGTCACAGTCTACAAATCCCTCTGCAGAAGTCTTAGCTGGTGCCTCCTTCTTCAAATCCTCAATGGTTTGATCCTCAAAGAAAACAACATCTCTGCTTCTGAACACCTTCTGCTTTTCTGGATCCCAAAGCCTGTAACCAAACTGATCATGTGAGTAACCAAGAAAAATACACTCTTTTGTCTTACCATCCAGCTTGGACCTTTCATTGTTTGGAACATGTGCAAATGCACGACAACCAAACACTCTTAAATGCCTATAGGAGACATCTTTCCCTGACCATACATGCTCTGCAGCATCACCATCTAGAGCTGTACATGGTGATAAGTTGATTACATCAACTGTAGTCCTCAAAGCCTCATCCCAAAACCTTTTGGGTAGCTTGGCCTGTGAAAGCATACATCTGATCTTTTCCATGATGGTGCGGTTCATCCTCTCTGCAATTGCATTATGCTGAGGCGTACCAGGGACTGTCAACTCATGCTGGATGCCATGTGACCTGCAATAATCATTAAACAATCCTGTGTACTCACCACCATTATATGATCTTATACATTTCAATTGTCTTTCTGTCTCCCTTTCAACTCTAGCATGAAACTCTTTGAAGATATTAATAACCTGATCTTTAGTCTTCAAAGCATAGGCCCAAACTTTCCTGGAAAAGTCATCTATAAAAGTAACAAAATAAAGTGCACCACTGATACTAGGAACATTAACAGATCCACCATGAGTTTTTGTCCTCAAAGGACCACACACATCTGTATAGACACGGTCCAAGACATGCATTTTTCTAGATAAGGCAGGACTAACAAAGGAAACTCTATGTTGTTTACCAGCCAAACAATCAATACAAGGGTTCAAACGTGTACCTCTGAGGGATGGCAATACCTCTCTTTTGGAAAGTTCTTGCAGCCCTTTCTCGCTCATGTGTCCTAGTCGCCTATGCCACAACTCCATGCTGGAGTCTTTCTCTGTAGCATTCAACTGCTCACCACAAGCTTTAGGCTGCAATCTATACAATGTATGACATTTCTTTCCATTAGCTACAATTAGAGAACCCTTACTGAGCTTCCACTGCCCTTTATGAAATCTGACATCAAAGTCTTCATCGTCCAGCCTTCCAACTGAAATTAAATTCAGTCTTAAGTCAACCACATGCCTCACATCCTTAAGTACCAACTTGCAACCAAGGTTGGTCTTTATATGGATATCTCCCATGCCAATGATGTTTGCTGTGCCATAGTTGCCCATCTTGACAACACCAAAATTTCCAGACCTGTAAGTAGCAAAGAACTCCCTCCGTGGTGTAGCATGATAAGAAGCACCTGTGTCAATTATCCACTCGAGATCCTGACACACACAAGAAAAAATATCATCAGAAGTAGACAAAATCAAATAATCACCACCTTGTACTGTAGCTGTGATATTCTCTTTTGACTCTGTATGCTCCACTTCTTTCCCCCTTTTCTTGTTCTTCTTAGGTTGCTTGCACTGATTCTTGTAATGTCCTTTCTCACCACAATTGTAGCAAACAATATCTTTCTTTGACCTTGACTTGCTTCTACCCACACGTGAACCACTTCTATCCTTTGACTTTGACATTCCTCTGTTCTCTGAGACAAGTGCTTGTGAATCAATCTGAGAAGTTGCTGAATTCTTTCTCCTTAACTCCTCATTCAACAAACTGCTTGTTACTTGACTCATGGTGACAATTCCATCTGGTACCGAATTACTGAGAGAAACCACCAGTGTCTCCTAACTTTCTGGCAAAGAACTGAGAAGTAACAATGCCTGCAACTCATCATCAAGAGACATTTTCATAGAGGATAACTGGTTAGTAATACTCTGCATTTCATTCAAATGCTCAGGAATAGAAGTACCCTCTTTATATTTCAAGTTCACAAGTTTTCTGATCAGAAAAGCTTTGTTGCCAGCCGTTTTTCTTTCATAAAGACCTTCTAACTTTTTCCAAAGAGAGTATGCAGAACATTCAGTAGAAACATGGTGAAAGACACTATCATCTAGCCATTGTCGAATAAAACCAACTGTTTTTCGATCTAACCTCTTCCACTCATCATCTGTCATGGATGTGGGCTTTGCACTATCTCCTTGCAAAGGTCCATACAAATCTTTGCAATACAAGAGATCTTCCATTCTTGGTTTCCATATCATCCAATTGTTTCCATTTAAACTAATCATGCGAGAAATATTACCGGTCTCCATGTTCAGATACAAAAGATTAAATACCACCAAAACCCTGCTCTGATACCAGTTGATGGGAATAAAACAAGAATCAACTTTGTATACGAACAAATACTAGCAGACCGTCATGCACAGCGGAATGAAATGGAAATCACAATCAGATGAACACCAAGATTTACGTGGAAAACCCCTTCAACTCGAAGGGTAAAAACCACAGGACAAGCCAGAGAAAATCCACTATCAAAATAATGAATATACAGATCTCAGGCTTCTTGCCCAAGCCCAGAGCAATAGCCACAAGAGAATCTCAGGGATACAAGGACTATAATCCTAAACACAATATCCAAAACCTTTCCAATAGATCACAGTAAGAATCCACTGCAAACTGATCTAACCTGAGATTTGAATGATTGAGAATAGTCTTTTTCTGCCCTTGTCTTCTTCCCTTCTCTGGATCTCTTGTTTTCTGGCCTCTACTGTCAATCTGCAGTATGCTTTCTCTCCCCCACGTTTTCAGCCGCCGCTGCTCTCTTAATCTCAATCCTAGCCACCTAATCTAGGTTTTAGGTTAATATAAGTGAGGTTCTGGGCTGTGGGCTTCACTAAAGCCCATTATGGGCTGAACCTGGGCCATCTGCCCAACAGCCACGGCATTACAAGTTTTCTTTAGCACTAGCCTAATAATACATGTTATGAACGATTAGGAATACAAAATATAATGAAGCCAAGATTTGCATATAGGCGTTCTAAGTAAAGTATTCAGTAGCAAGACATCTCAATAGCTGCTCCAGAGATCGAATTAGCACCAGGATCAACAAGGTTGTATATAACTTCACCTGCACCATTCACCTGAAGATCCAATGTATCGTAGCCAAATTTAGGAACGACAGTGTAGCTGAACCTGTTTACTTCATACTGGAATGGGTTACAAGCGTGCAAGCTAGAAAAAAAGAAACTCCTGTGCTCTTTTTAAGTTTCTTTAAACAGCTCTACCTATCAGTCTTACATGTATTTTGAAATCCTACCTACAGTTGAAAAAGGGTAAAAATATTCTCTAAACCAAAGGATCAGACAGACCAAACCTCATATAAAGGGTTAAATATTATCCAGCTCTTACTCACTCACTCACTCACTAGGATCAATATATGTTTTCATAACTGAAGCCTTGATCTTTCAAGTCGTAAAGGAACAATATTACTGGTGTACCAAGGCTCGCCCTCAGAAGATAGCAAACATTGTAGAAAAACTAAACAAGTAAGTTCATTTATATCTGGGTTGCGTCAGAGAAAAAAAATTATAGTCCAACTTAAGTGGCAAAAATTAATGAGCCAAAATTGACTGTGTCATAGAAAAAAAAAAAAAAAAAGTGGCTTTATGGGGGTTGCATGCAGCTTCTCATGTGCTCTACTAAGACTTGTAAAAGTGTGGCCAATTGCAATGAGGCTCCAACCAACATGGGTTTTGGGGAGTGTCTAAATTTCATATTGGGCTAAAAAAAAAGAAAAAATCCATGCAGAATATCGACCCACAGTCGTGTGTTGATTGAGAAAAAATAATGTCTTTTGCAAAAACCTTCGAACTATATGAAGTTAGTTAATCATAACACCAAAAGAGAAGCTTTGTTTAGATATTCTAAGACACAATTTTGTTTTTGGGTATGAGAGGGCACACCAAAAGAGGGCCGCTAGATGTTACTAATACTTTTTCTACATTATAAGAACTGCTGATGATATATGGTGTTGATTATCAATTTTCCTCCTTTCTTTTCAGAACCAGGAATAGTTTGGTGCCAGTCCAAAGCATTTATCCTGCTCTGCAGTCTTATTCCTCATCTTCGTTCTCAATGCACACAAAAGCAGAAGCAAATTGAACAGAAGACTGAAGACTGCTGTAAGATATAATTTTCCAACCACTTTTTTGGACTTAATAAAACATGAATTGCTAAAATGACTGAATGATCTGAAAGCAATATGACTGCTGGGAGTTCTAAACGAGTCATTTAGTGGCAACAACTAAAACGACACAGGTGAAAAGATGTTCGTGAGGAAATTAATATCTTATTTCCAATAAGAATGAAACATGGATGAAATACTAAAAACTAGTCAATGTGGTGTTGACAAAAAGATATAAACACCTAATGTTGGTATTTGTTGTGGGGAGACTACCATCGACCGTTCGTAAGCACAGCTTGGTTTTGACCCGAAGGCACAGGAACGTCCGACGAATCTGTGGGGCAATCTTACGAGTTGGTTTATGGGGTATCGAGGTATCCGAGGTGGCTCCGATTTAGTCTTCGGGTGGAATTCGGGAGTCCGAGGTGGAGTCCGACTCCTTAGGGCGTTCCTACATAAAGGTCAGTGTCAAGGGAGTTTCTCGACCCGACCCCTCAAATGCTCAAGTTAGCTTTTGGGGTGGTATGTAGTGTAAAGACATTTTTTTAGAGGTTCGAACCCTGAACCGACACCGAGGGTCAATTTTTATACTGATCGGTTGAGGGAATCATTTGTAACGATCGTAATGCACTCCCTCATTTTGTAACGATCATAACACCCTCCCTCTAGTGTTTTATCCACAGGGCAACAGGCCCAAATGACCCCTTGTGGATTGTTGTCCATGGAGGCCGACCAAAGGGGGTAGGCCCGAACGACCTCTCGTGGACTATTGTCTATGGGGCTGACAGGCCGAAGCTGCCTCCACGTCACTGCCCCGTGGGGGGTGACTCGGCCCTCGTCTTCCACGTCAGTGGATCTATGACAACCAACTAGTAGGCTGGGGTTAGTTACCAAAATATTCCCTATCATTTGTCCCCTCACGAAGGTGGGCTTTGGAACTCTTGCATCATCTTGGCGTGGGTCAAGTTTTCCTAACTCACACGCCTCATACACATATGTCTTGGAGTCTCCGCCATAGTGGATTTCTTCCCTTCTCCATCATAATGGATCTTCGGCTTCCACTGTGACAGGCCTTTAAAACTTCTCTCCATCGTAGCGGATTTCTTCCCTTCTCCACCGTAGTAGATATCGGGCTTTTATCATAGCGAGCTTCAAATATTTTCTCCGTCGCAACGGACTCCTTCCCTTTTTCGCTATAGCATATCTCAAACTTCTGTCATGGTAGACCTTCATCTTCTCTCCGCCATAGCATACCTCTTTCTTTCTCCATTATAGCGAATCTTGGGCTTCCATCGTGGTAGGCCTTCAAATCTTCTCTTCATCGTAGCATACTTCTTCCCTCCGTCGTAGTGGATCTCAGGCTTTCACCATGGTGAGCTTTTAAATCTTCTCTCTATCGTAGCAAACTCCTTCCTTTCTCTGCCATAGTGGATCTCGGGCTTCCGTTGTGGCAAGCCTTCAGTGTCATGTCTCCAATGGTGGAGGATTTTGCCCTCTTAGATTATGCCCAATTCGTGGCGCTATCCCAACCCACACCCTCTTCACCTACTACTTTCAGTTATGTAAGGGATAAAGCGGGAACTACTTGAGCACCGGTGGAAGCTTCAAGGTGGGTGGAGCCCCTTCGAACAATAAAGGTTGGAGGGAACGGTACTTCATAGGTGCCAGTCGAGAATGAGGATTCACCCTCATATAGTCGATGCACACTATTAATAACTCTCCCCCTTTCTTGTCGAACAAGGAGGCAAATCATGTGCGTCACCTTAGGGAGATTCTTTCCTCCTCCGAGGCGGTGAGGAAGATGGATGAGGACTAGCTAGTCAACACAGGTCTTAGCCCGACCCCTCGAGGTATTACCCGAACCTCCCTTTGCTCGACTTTCGTCTTCAGTCTTCAACTTTGTGGTATGAATTGTCTCCAAATATGCACCTACACCACCTGAAGAAGGGATCGGGTTTTGCGTCAAGTGCTGCGAGGCATCGCTCAGTCTCAGCAACGACTTGGGAGTTGTTCATAGAGGTAGTAGATTCGCCTCGATCGGGTTACAATGGTCAGGATGAGCGGCCTAATAAGAAACACAAGACCTTGGCATGGAGGGCCTTATGCTCTTAAAAGTGGTGTGTACTTGAAGGCTTGGCTCCGAGGTCTTGCACCTAAGGGTTCAGCTTGGGGGTCAGGACGCTCCCCAACAATGCTTGTAGGAGGCCGAGGTCCCACGTCGAGCTTGGGAAGTAAGTGGTACGACCACGATCAATGCAAGACTTGTGCAAGGGAAAATCCTTGCTCTTCACGGCCTTGCAGATGGTCAACCTCTTTGACTCGTCCCCTAATGCCGCATTAGAGCCCCACTAGGAGGGGCTCAATCATGCATAAAAGGTGTAGGGCGAGGGTGCCATTGTGGAATAATACCATCGTGGATCGTTGTGCCTGGGATTGGCAAAGCAGATTTATTGCTCTCCCTTGGAGGTCCTGATTGATACGTGCTTTTGTATCGAAGTGGTGGTAAGTTACATTGCACTTGGCTCCTTAAACTTTCCCTTGATGCTAACCTACTCTTAGTTTGCAGCATCATCACTATATGATGGCTCTGATCGACCGAGTCTGAGATGCTTGTGCTGTGATTGACTATAAATCCTTAGAAATTGATGATCTTTGAGTCAAGGTCGAGGATTTAAAGAAGGGATCGACCCAGATTGCTATCGTCGAGCCGGAAGCTTAGGTAACGGAGTTGACTGGTTGAGTGGAAGATGCGGAGTGACAGTTGGGAGACACAGAACGACACCTAGCTAGCCTCGCCAAACAGCTGAAGAAAGTTCGAGGAAATAATCGCATCATGGAGGACGAGATACTACAGATTTTCTGAGAGCTAGAGGTGGTGAAGGCAGAGGCCTAGGAAGCGAAGGAGGCATTAGAAGGCAAACAAAGCTACATCCCCGAGCAAGAGAAGGACATGATCACTGCCTATAAGAAGTTCGATGGGTTCTAGAAGGGCTTGGAGAGGACGGGACGGGTCTCATACCAATACAGGTATCAGGTCACTTTGGCCCACTTTAAGGCGAGGTACTCGTAGTTGGAGGTCGAGGACAACCCTTTCACGGATTGTCCCAAGGATCAGGGCATTCCAATGGAGGATAAAGTGCCCTTTGATGACAGCATTGACTCGCCTCCTCGCCCGACCGCTGAAACACCCATCTTTGGCAGTCAACCTCTCTTTTTTGCAGTCAAGTTAGTCCACCCAACTTGCCTCGTCGGCGCTCCTCTTGTAGTGTCTTTTTATTTTTTTTTTGTAGGTCGGGTTTCGTGTCCAACTATGGACATCCAACCTAATAATCTGATGTAACTATTTTTTGAGAACAATAAAATCTTCTTTGACCATACATTTAGTTCCTCTGAGGTACACCTATGATCGATGTGCCAGGCCTATTGTCACAGACTTAGTTAGTTTTATCTAAGTTGAGTATTACATCAAACAACTCGTTTATGGCTTTGTCTGTGACATTCTCACCCACTTACTCCTTCGACGTCCTCGTCAAAGCCTTTATAAATGCTGGATCTCCTCGCCTTTATTGAATCTTCAATCTTTTGCTCCAGTTGCAACGTGCCTCTTGGCTCCCAACTGCTTTCTATCGTTGTTGTTGAGTAGTCAAACTTTGATCTATCATGCTACTTCAACTCACCAATGACTCTGACTCTGGTATGGGGTCGACTGAGTTGTGCTGATTTTTGTTGGTTCTTACGGATCATTCAGATGAAGGAAAAGACCTTCCTTGTTATACGCTAGTCTCTCAAACGTCTCATGCTGCTTGAATTGGGTGAATGTCTATTGGAGCTTTAACGAATATTTTCGTGCAAACTTTGACGATTTTGGGGTCTTTCCCCTGCAAAATTTGCCCATCGATTCATCTTTCACTTAGTTATCACTTCCAAGTAGATTCGCATCACTTGAAAAAAGAAGCAGATAATCTACTCTTAGTAGCACCAATTACCATTAGTGAGGATTTGATAACTGTTGTCTTCTGCTAAGTTTCTTCAAATGGACTTTTAACCTGCATAGAGCTTCGAGGCAGATAAGTAAGAGAACTAAGGTACTCAGTTTTGCCCATTCTCTTAAGAGTTGAAAAGACAAAGGTTGCATGACTTCGCCAGCCTCCTCGAGGGTTATACTTTATGCATCGACCTAGTTACTAGCCTTCACCTAGTCTTTGCTCACACTTCCGAAGCATTAAAAATGTTTGCACTCCTTGTATTGAGGTAGCTACTATGATTCGCATTCTCACTGCGATCAAACTTCTAGAATGAAAGAAGTTTTGTCCAAAAAGAGCAAAATTTTGCCCCGACTTAAAGCAAGTTTCCACTAGTTTTGGTCACCTCTGGGATTGCACCATCTTCTCTATCATGATTGTCACCTACTTCTCTAAATAGAAAAGATATAGCACCATGTACTACCTACTTTATTCCTTGGTCGAGCACTACTGCATCGACTTGAAGTCCTCCACTTTTAGCTATTTTGATGAGAAACCCGTTAACACCGATCTTATAAAGTTCCTTACCCTTCACTCTCCCTCCATAAGAGCAAGGGATCGATGACTCCAAGAAAATCCCACCTCTACGGTACCATGGTGTTGTCATGCACATGGCCCTACTATCTTGGTGACATCTCCATTGTATTCAGATTTTCATAGGATGAACTTGAACTGCGATCTCTCTATATATGGCCTTTGCTAGCACATCACAGGGCATCTACCCCCTCCGATAGTGTTTGCTCCTTTGATAATCGACCTTCGTCTACCCGCTCTCAAATCACACCCAGATGAAGCATAGCTCTAGAATAGTCTATTGCCTAGAAACTCTCAAAGTCCACTGACTTTACTGAAATTAATACATCACTGTCTGAATGAGCCTCTGCCTCCTAGCATAATCTACATTGTGCACTACTTCCTTTGTGGCAACTCGAATAATAGCATTGTTGCATATTCTTTAACAATACTCGTCTTTGCATCCTCTTGTCCCGTGCCAAGGCCTTCTGACTCCAATTTCGCTTTCGTAAGTTGAGTCTCTTTAGTTCCTCTATCAAATGCTTCTTCGAGATAAGGTGCATGTGTCTCGAAGCTCCATTCATCTTTGACACCATGCAGGATGAGTCTGTTCCATCATAATGAGAGACCCATGGAACAACATGATCTTGCTCTTGAATTTGCAAGAGTTTATGTCCTTGAATTCTATCTAAGGAAAGCTTCGTGCCTCTACTCCATGTTTCATCTTCTATGTCGACTCCCTTCATGCGACTTGGACACTTCACTAAGTTCCACCCAAGTTGTTTTGCCCTTCAATTTGTATTGAGTTGATGGTGGCCCTAGCACCCACTATTCCATATATCAACCCTCCATTCCATCCAATTTTCACGTCAGCTCTATGTGTGCCTTCATCTGGTGTTGCCCTGGGTTACTCCCCCACTTGATCGCTCAATGCATCCATCAATAAAGTAGCCCATGTGAGATCATGTGACGACTTCTCGCTGCTCACTTGGTCTGTTGAGCTTTATAGAGTTATTGTCTTGAGGAACCCTTCCTCAACATGTGTGGTTCATTGCATATGATTCTCCTTTTGAGAACTGAGACTTATCCCTCCTAGATATCTATCTCATTGGAGCAACTTCTTTTTTCGCATCCTTCCCTTTGAAAGTTTTGGAGACCACCATCCCCTTGGACTAGTCCACCTTGCTGAACAAATTATGCATTATTCCACTCCTGCGAACGCACTTGCTAGATTGCAACCCTTTGCTAATATAGCCCTCGTTGTATCCCTTAAGGCCTAACAACATGTTGAACTTGCTGCACACTTCAGCAACCTACTGAAGTATCCTTCCCATGTGAAGAGAAAGTTTCAATGCTTTATGGTGCCAAGTTTCGATCATCTTGGGATGGCCACAAACAGTCCACTGTTCGCATACAAGCCCTTGCATGAGTATCGAATTCTTCGAGTTAGCAATTCCCCTCACCTTTGTAAGCAACTCTTTTGGTCACTGAGCAATCTATCCCACCTTTCACGGTCTCATCCTTTGCCAAACACCTCGCTTGCCTTGAGCACCGTCAAGTTTAGTTGCTAACATTGAGTCACTACGCATTCCTCCCAACTCGCTTGTCTTCATGGTGCCTCTCGCACGAAGGGTTAGCCATTACTCTAAATGCCAACCTCGGATGCCCACTCCTCTGAGTGACTCATTTCTCTACACCTTAATGTTCATTTCCCCTAAATGGTAATACATGTTGGTTGCTCTCAACAGAGCCCCGCTAGGTCCCCCGTGTTTGCATGCCAAGTGTTTCTATGTGTACTTATTTTACTTTGATACCATATGTTATGGATTTTATTGGTTTTGCCTCAGTAGTGCAGCACCCTTGCATGTACATTCGCAAAGGGTTAGCCTCCCCGAATCCTCTTATGATCTCTTAAGGACCTATAAAAGAGAAAATAAATTACAAAAAATGTTTAACTCGTGATCCACAAACAACCATTTCAGAAGTTCATTCTAATACTTGATGGATTGATTCTAATACTTCAACTCATGTTACCAATACTATGCAGAGATTTCATTCAACTTGAAAACCAAAAGAACATGAAAGATTCATCATTATGAGAAATCATCTCAAAGCAAAAGTGATATTAGTGGAAACTTATCACCTACGCTTAGAGACGAATCATCTAATGGATCTTGCTGACACATGTTATATTCCTACTATTTCTAAAAATTTAATTTATCTATCTAAAATTGATGAGTTAGGATATCATGTTTCTTTTGGAAATAGTAAACTCAATATATTTCATGATTCAATAAAAGTTAGTTCTAGAATTTTGTGTATTGGTTTGTATAAAATTGATTTGAATCTAGAGTTTGCAAAAATATTAATGACCCTGTAATCAAATATTGGATTGAAACGTAGTTTCAATAATGAAAGATCTTTTATATTGTGACATAGACGAATGAGACATATTTCAAAGGAATGAATTGAAAAATTAGTAAAAGATAATACTTTGAAAGATTTAAACTATACCGATTTTGATGTTTGCATAGGTTGCATTAAGGGAAAGCAGACTAAGCATACAAAGAAAAATACCACAAGTAAAGAGCTCCTTGAGATTATTCATACTGATATCTGTGGACCATTTTTTATTATCTATTTTAGTGGAGAAATATATTTCATCATAATTATAAATGACTGTCCATATATAGCTATGTTTGTCCAATACATGAAAAGTCTCAGGTGTTAAGGGGGGGGGGGGGGGGGGGGGGGGGGGGGGGGTGAATTAGTGCAAGTGTAAGTTTTTAAATAAAAACTTGAAATCCGAAGATTTTCTTTCAAGTAAAATAAATGAGAAAATTGCTAAGTTAATAGGCAAACCCGAAAGATTAGCAATGTTGAAGGAAAGTGATTGATGCGAAAACTTTACTTTCAAAGAGTGAATTCAATCGGAAGCGTCAATACAAAATTTGTAAGCAATGGCAAGGAAAGAACTCACAAGGTTTATAGTGGTTCGGCATCAACGGCCTACATCCACTCCCGAGTCCTCCTTCTTAAGGCACATCGACGTCTACTACCATCTTTTTTGGGTGAAGACCAAACTCTTACACTTTGTTTTACAAGGGAGACTTGAAAATTTTCTAACTCTAAGCTCTCTGCCTTATCCCTTTTCTTTTTCTTACAATCCACATAAATTTTTCACATAATTTTATCCCCCAAATTATTATCTAGAATACAAGAAAACTTGAAGTATTATAGGCCTCAAATGACTTCAGAATTTGGAGCCAAAAATCAAACTCACCCAAACAATTCGAGTACGGGCGGTTCACCTGCTGACCTGGGCGGGTCAACCGCCGAAAGTGCCTAGATTCCTAGGTATGAATGGTTTAGCTACCTGAAATCTTGAGCGACATCGGTTGAACCGTTACTCACTGATGGTTTACCCGTCGGAATCTCCGAAAAAGTGGAGGAAACCACTTTTCGAATTCCGGCTTGAACCTGATGTTGACCAAATCTTTGGTCAACCAATTGAGCTCAACCTGAGCTCAATCAAACCCTATAGTGGATCCGGTTGCATCTTTGAGTTGATTTGGATTTCATCCAAATCACACTTATTTAAGACTCAATCTTAACTTATGACTTAAGATTACAATTAAAATATGACCACTAAGCTTAATGACCTTACTCCCGCAAACCGACAACCTCCGACTTCTCCAACGACGAGTCTCGCGGTCTTCCTCCAGCGATCTCCCAGCGTATTCCTAGCGAGCTTCCTGATCCCTTCGGCGAATCTCCTAGAGAACTCCCAACGAACTCCCACCACATTGTCTAATCCTTGGCCCGATGACTAAGCTTGATCCTAGGTCTATGTCTAATCTATAACTCCTTCTCCCGTCGTGGTTAAACCTACATAATACTAACTATGACTTAATTAATTATAATCATAATCGCCAACACATCCACGTCATAACCTTCCCAACTCTCGGCAAGCGTTTCAGCTACCCTCGACAATCTTCCAGCAAGTCTCGTATTCTTCTAGCGAACTTCCTTGTGCCATCCTGGCAAGCTCCTCATACCCTCGATGACCTTCCGACGCACTCCTGGCGACTTTCCAACCACATCGTTCAGACCCGGCACGATGCATAGAGTTGGCTTTGGCAATCCTGATTGTCATATTTTCTCTGTCGTAGTTAATCATGCATCAATCAGTTTCTAACAACTCATGTTAGATCAATAACTCATCAATTGATTTCATCATCAAAATATGAGATTCAACAATCTCTCCATTTTTTATGATGACAATCAATTGATGACAGGAGTTAATCCTAACTCCCCCTAAATCCATACCACTTAAATATAAGAGAAACACACTTAAATTTAAGCAATCAACATTCAATGTAAATTTCAACACAAATTTACATCAAGTCATCAAATTATAAATTTTAAAAATAATTATCATCAATGTCCATATCCAAGATATTCAATTCATATTCATATCCATGTATTTCAACAATTATGCATCCATATTCATATCCAATATATCCAATTCATATCCATATCCAATATATCCATATATTTCAACAATATCATATGTCATCAATATCCATTTCTCCCCCAGCAAAAAGGTGAAATATATAGCTAATAATTTCAAAGCACATGATGACATTACTCCCCCTTAGTATATGCATTATAAAATTTTATTATCCTTTATGATTAATAATGAGAGAAACAAGGGAGGTGTTGTTAAATCATTTCATCATTGAGAAAAGCTCTTAATAAATTTTAAAATCAATACTAAGATGAGCTCTAAAGTCCAAGAGATTTAAAGACTACTTATGTATTTCAAATGTAGTAAAAAAAAATCATCTCTTGATACTAAAAATTATCTCTTGTAAATTTCAAATGTAGCAATTCATCATCTTCATGCTATTTTTCTCTCCCTTTTTGTAAACAATAAAAACATGGAGAAAGTTTTTAAAAATGTTATCACAAAAAGGCTTCATCTCATGAAATTTAGATTAGCAGATTATATATTTTAGCATTCTTATATCTCAACCTCAATCTTTTATATATAAAATTTTGAATATAAGCTCAACAAATATTTTTCATGTAAATCTCAAGAAAACATAGCAAATAAAGCTAGTGAGTTCTTTCTTCTCTTTTGAGAAGAGCAAGCTAGCAATTTTGCTTCCTTTGCAATGTTCAAGCTAGCAATTTTACATCATGCATGATAACAAGTTTTGCTCCCCCTTTGTCATTGTCAAAAAAAAAGGATGGTTACAATAGTACAAAACTTTTCCATTATATCATTTTTCAAATCATCACATGAAATATATCAAAAAAAATTAATATAGTGATGAGATATATAATTTATAAAAATAAATTATTAATATCAAGAGACAAATTATAGAAGAAACACATAAAATATCTTGATTCATACATAAGAATTCTCAAGTTATAAAAATCTCCTTTTAAATAATACGAGAACACATAATAAGATATTTTGATTAATAAAAAATTTTAAGTTATAATTCCAAGAAATCAAAATCATGATATATGTAAAGAACTTATTCAATTTCAAAATCACTTTCAAGAGATTCAAAATAAAATAAATATACTTATCGATCTCTTGAAATACTAGTGATTTCCTTTCTCCCCTTTTTGATTGTAAATAATGAAAATGAGTCTTAAGGGATCAAATAATCTTAATTCATAAATCCTAAGACATATAATTCATTTAGATATATTCCTTTTTTTAATAAAATGAAAGAACGATCTTAATAAAAAGTTTCAACTTATAATTGTCAAGATCATAAATCTCCTTTTTATTAAAAAGAGAAAATCATAGAGATCAATAATGTGATTCTCATAATGTGTAAGCCAAATCAAGAAATTAAGAAAATATTCATGATAATATAAATCTCTTTCAATTTTCAAATTATCACAAATTTAAGAAATACTAATTTTGGTAATAAGTTATGTTTTTCATGAGTTTTAAAATAAGTTATGTCAAGAAAGATATTGATATCAAAAGACATTCATGAATACTAAAAGATATGATTTAATTAAATAAATCTCCTCTTAGATGATAAGATAGAATCTTAAGAGATCAAAGAAGAGCCTTCATTCATAGAGATATCATATTATACATATCAAGATCATGAGTTAATTAAGGAAGAAAAAAAGTAGAAGAGCTTGATTTATATATATATATATAACTTCATATTTTTAAGAATATGGTTCATAATAAGATTTTCAAGTTTCATTTTCTAAACTTGCCAAAATTATGATAAATAACTTATTCAAGTTCAAATCATCAAATCGTCAAAATTACTTTCATAGTTCGAGAGATTCATAAAAATAACATAATTGATTCATTAATCTTTTTTTTTTTAAATTATAAGATAGAGAAATTTTCAAGAAAAATATATTCCCTTTTTATTTTATACAAGCATGCCTTTTTCCTTTTAAGCTAAATAAAAATATATATTTTAATTTAAAACAAAAACTGTGCTTTCATTATGATAAAGATCAATAAGCCATAAATCACAACAATCATCATGCATAATTTTAAAATATAAATTTATTAAGCATGATCACTATACATCATACATTATCAAGCATGTTTTCATTGAACATAAAGCATCTTCAATCAAAATAAAAAAGCAATATGAAAATTATCAAGATATACATTACATTATTTCTTAAAAACAAACATAGGATTTATCTCAAGCATTTAAGTCTAACATTTTGTTCCTTTATCATAAGACATGCAATTTTCATAATCATTATAATTTTTTTAAATCATTAGAAAATGAAGCATGATTTTTCTCTCACTTTTCTATATTGTTCTATGCTTAAATTCTATCATTCAACAATAATTATTTATCACACAACCTATACACTATCATAACATTTAAATCATGTAACATTTAAAACAATCATTAGCCAAAAACACTATAATATTTAAGTCATTTAATGATAACTTGTATTTAAATCAACAAATATTCAAGCCAATGATTTTGAACCTATCATTTAATCATAATAATCATCAAAAAAATTTCTTTCATAAATTTGAATTTAAATAAAGTTTCTAGTATACCAAAGTTAGAGTGATCAAAATTAATGAGTTATCCAAAGATTAACTAATAATGATTTTATTTCTTTTTTTTTATTTTATTACTTAGGCTAATGAGCTTTGAAAGAAGAGTATTATATCTCAAGCCATGTGCCTTGAGCATATACTTTCAAAACATTATTTAATGCTCCTAGCCCTGTTAAGATGCAACTTTATATTATGGGAGGTTTTGATTTAGGTATTCATTTGAGTTGAGTCCTTCATGATATGTTCTTCTCATTATATCTAATGACTTAAGGTTGTTTATGGTTACTTTAGGAACCCAAATTAATTTATGTGGACTATAATTTTTAAAAGAACACTTATAAGCAAAGTATCCACATTTATCATAAAAATTATATTTATTTTTGGGCAAAGAGTGTAATATGGGTTTTCTAATGAGGATAGTTGGCTTTTGATGAGTCTCACACATAATACTAATACTTTCCTTTATCAACATCGATCATATTTCGAGACTCATTGTCTATATTAAGCCCTTTTTGAGTTTGTTGTAGTATGTCATTTTCTTATTTAATTACCTCTAATGACTCATAATTAGAATAAGAAAAATATGGTGTTGATGCGTCATTCATTTGTTCAAATTTAGTGCATGAATTATGTGATGATGATGTATCATGCATTTGTTCAAATTTACTAACTAAAGAATCATGCTCTTTCTTAAGTAATTTATAAGATTTACTAATCATTCTAAATTTATCATAAAGCTCATGAAAAGCATTTGATAATTCATCAAAAGTAAATAAGGCCTTGGAGGAATCACTTACCTCATTGATGGTCATAAGCGCGAGATTTTCCACTTCCTTTTGATTGTGCTTTTCATCTTCGAAGTGTCTTGGCTTCTTGTGTTCAAAGTAAGAGTTCTTGTCCATGATTTTAAGATCATTTTTATGGTTTATATTTATTAATTTATTTGGTTTATTTGTCAAATGTTCAAATCCTCATCACTCGAGGAGTCATATGTTCTTCTCATTTCACATTCCTTTCAGTTCTCTGGAAGTTATTTTTTAAGTTCATTTTTATAAGACATTTCATTTATTGATTCATTTAATTTAGTTGTGCTTTCATATCTCATTTCTAATGTATGCCAAATATTGAATGCCGAAACAAAAATATGATTAAACTTATTTTTATCAAGTGCACAATATAAGGCATTCATATCTTTTGCATTCAACGAAAATATTTATTATTCATAATTATTCCAATCATTTATTGGATTGGACGATTTCTAAAAATATTTTTAATAATATACTATAAATCAAAATATATCGAAATAAAAAAGATACGCATTCGAATTTTTCAAGATGTATAGTCCGTCCCATTAAACATAGGTGGACTTGTGATGTATCGACCCTTGTTAATGCCGAAAAGAGCCATTTCACTTGGGTGTTAAACCAAATGAAAAAAATATGACTTTGATAGAAAATTTGAAGCTTTTCTTGTAAGTAAAATAAGTGAAAAAATTGCTAAGTTAATAAGCAAACTCGAAAGATTAGCAACGTTGAAGGAAAACGCTTGATGTGAAAACTTTACTTTCAAAGAGTGAATTCAATCAGAAGCATCAATACAAAATTCGTAAGCAATGAAAGCAAGGAAAGAACTCACAAGTTTTATAGTGGTTTAGCACAAACGGCCTACGTCCACTCTCAAGTCCTCCTTGAGGCACATTGGCATCCACTACCGATCTTCTCTAGGTAAAAACCAAACTCTTACACTTTGCTTTACAAGGGAGACTTGAGAATTTTCTAACTTTGAGCTCTCTCTTTTATCCCTTTTCTTTTTCTTACAACCTACACAAGTTTTTCACATAATTTTATCCCACGAATTGGTGTCTATAATGTAAGAAAACTTGGGGTATTTATAGGCCCCAAATGGCATCAGAATTTAGAGTAAAAAATCAAACTCACTTGGAAAATCCGGATATGTGCGGTTCGCCCACCGACCTAGGTGGGTTAACTATCGAAAGTGCCCAAATTCCTGGGTATGGGTGGTTCAGCCACCCAGACTAGGTGGTTCAGCCGCTGATAGCCGCCCAAAATCCTAGGCAACGCTAGTTGAATCGCCGCTCACTAGCGGTTTACCCGTCAGAATCTCCGAAAAAGTGGTTCCCTTCACTTTTCGAATTCCGACTTGAACCTGATGTTGACCAACTCTTTGGTCAACCAATTGAGCTCAACTTGAGCTCAATCAAACCCTATAGTGGACCTAGTTGCATCTTTGAGTTGATTTAGATTCCATCCAAATCACACTCATTTAAGACTCAATCTTAACCTATGACTTAAAATTATAATCAAAACATGACCACCAAGCTTAATGGCCTTACTCCCACAAACCGGCAACCTTCGGCTTCTCTAGCGGCAAGTCTTACGGTCTTTCTCTGGTGATCTCCCGTCGTGTTCCGAGTGAGCTTCTCAATCTCTTCGGTGAATCTCCTAACAAACTCCCAACGAGCTCTCACCGCATTATCCAATCCTTGGCTCGATGCCTAAGATTGATCCTAGATCCATGTCTGATTTGTAACTCCTCCCATCATGGTTAAGTCTGCATGATGCTAACTATGACTTAATTAATTACAATCATAATGGCCAACACATCCACGTCATGACCTTCCCAACTCCTGGCAAGCATTTCGACTACCCCCGACAATCATCCAGCGAGTCTCGGTCTTATTCTAGCGAACTCCCTTGCACTATCCTAATAAGCTCCCGATACCCTCGGCGAGCTTCCGACGCACTCCTGGCGACTTCCCAACCATATCATCTGGAACCCGACCCGATGCATAGACTTGACTTTGGCCAATCCTAATTGTCATATTCTCTCTATCGTAGTTAATCCTGCATCAATCAACTTCTAATAACCCATGTTAGATTAATAACCCATCAATTGATTTCATCATCAAAATATAAGATTCAACGTTAGGCCGTTAAGAATCTTAAAGTGTATATAAATGAGATTGAGAGATAATTAGAAAAGTTAAAATTATCAAATCTAACAAATATGATAAATTTTATGACAAATATGATAAATCCAGTCAACATATTGATTATTTTGCTAGATTCTTAGAAGAATGAGACATTTGTGTTCAGTATGCCTTACCAAGTGCACTATAGCAGAATGACGTTGCTGCAAGATAAAATCATACTTTTACAGACACGATTAGGAGCATATTGAGTTACTTCTCTGTACCTTAGTTAATGCAGGATGAAACTCTTAGAACAACTATCTATATCTTAAATAAAGTCTTAACTTCATTTGAGTTATTGACTGGTAGGAAACTTAGTCTGAGATATCTATATATTTGGAAGGAGGAAGTGTCATGTAGAGATTTCTAGATGGATCCAAGAACTATTTTTGGATATTTTATTAATTTTAAAAAAAATCCAAGGGATATATATTTTATTGCCCTAATCATAGTACGATGATAGTAGAATCTAGTAATATAAGATTCCTAGAAAATGATGAAATCAGTGAGAGTGAAAAATCTCAAATGATCAATTTTGATATCGAGGAGTTACATGTTATTTCTCCTTTATCATTTCCTATTCGAGATATTGTTATTCCTTAAATCACTAAGAGAATTGATGAGAGTGAATAAAAAATAACAATGATAAACTTTCATATGATGTTGCTGTCGCCGCTAATGATCGTATTAAACAACCACAATCGATAGTTTTGAGAAGATCTAAAAAAAAGACATGTCATTTCTGATAATTATGTAGTATATATACAAGAATTAGATTATGACATAGGGATAAAAAAACTTCTTATCGTTTTTACAAGCTATAGAAAGTAGCATTTCTAAAAAGTGAAATGATGCCATGAGAGAAGAGTTAAATTTAATGGACCAAAATGGTGCCTAGGAACTCATTGAATTGTCTAATAACTACAAAAGAGTAGGTTACAAATGAGTCTTTAAAATTAAGCGTGACTCAACGGGTAATATCGAACGATTTAAAGCCAAACTTGTGGCCAAGGGTTTTTCTAAAAAAAAATATATCGACTACAATGAGACCATTTCTCCATTACTAAAAAGGACCTGTTAAGGATCATAATGCAATTAGTAGTTCATATGATCTTGAGTTACACTAGATGGATGTGAAAACATGAATGAGGATTTAGATCAAGAGATATATATAGAACAACATAAAGGATTCATAGAAAAGAAAAAAAAAGTTGGGCTTGCTAACTTAAAAAATTTATTTACAATCTTAAACAAGCTTCGAGACAATGGTATATAAAGTATGATGATACCGTTACTTCTTTCATATTAAAAAAAAAAATTATTAATTAGTACATATATTTAAAGGTTAGTAGGAGAAAGTTTATTATATTAGTCTTATATGTCTATAATATTTTATTCGTAAGCAGTAATCTTGGTTTATTACACGAAACTAAGATGTTTCTTAGTAAAAATTTTAACATGATTGATATAAATGAGATAGCTTATGTTATTGGTATTGAATTATTCAGGGGCAGATCTTAAGGATTACTAGAACTATCATAAAAAGAATATATTGATCGAGTCTTGGAGAGATAAGTATGCAGCTTTGTTCAGCTAATGATATATCTATTACTAGAGGTAAAAGATTCAATCAAAGTTAGTGTTCAAAAAATAAATTAAAAAAGAATCAAATGAAGGTTATTCCTTATTCATGCATAGTTGGAAGTCTATTATATGACCTATACAAAATCATATATTAGTTTTATAGTTGTAATGCTAGGTAGATACTAGAGTAACCCAGGAGTGAAACATTGAAAAGCTGTAAAGTAAGTAATAAGACATCTGTAGAGGACAAAAGATTATATGGTCACATATAGGAGATTAGATCAGTTTGAAGTGACGGGATATTCAGATGTTGATTTTACAAATTGTGTTGATAGTAAAAAGTCCACTTTAGTATTTATGTTCATGTTAGCTAGAGGCAAATCTTAGAAAAGTACAAAGCAATCATTTATTACATCATCAACAATGGAAGCTAAATTTGTGGCATGCTATAAAGCTACAAATCAAACTTTAAGACTACTTAATTTTATCTCAGGACTTGGTATGATTGATTTGTCAAGCTGCTAAAGATATTCTGTGATAAGACTATAGTAATTTTTTTTCTCTAAGAATGACAAACACTTTGATGGTTCCAAACATATTGAGATAAAATAATTGATGATGAGAGAAAGAGTTCAGAAATAATAAGTGTCAATTGAGAACCTAAGCATTACCTTGATGATTATTGATTGATTTACTAAAGCTTTATAGTTTAATATTTAAAAAATATGTTCTTTGAATAAGGCTTATGAGCAAGCCATAAAAGAAATAGTGATGTATGTTTAGGTGGATACTATTATTTCCTCTACCATGAAATCCTCTTTTACCACGTCCTCTTCCTATTGATGTTTTTTCTTCTTTTGAAGTAGAAGACTCTCCCTTAACTTGAAATATTTTTTTTCACTTTTTTCAAATGACCTATTTAACCTTACTTCATATGCTTGCAAAGAACCCATTAGTTCATCAAATGAATAAGTAGATAAGTCTTTTAACTCTTCAATTACGACAACAACATGATCAAATTTTGGAGTTAAACTTCTCAAAATATTTACAATAATTATTTGATCATGAAGATGTTCACCATATGATTTTATTTGACTAACAATTTTAATTACTCGATAAAGAAAATCTTGCACCGATTCATTGCTTTTCATAAATAAAATTTCAAACTTATGATGAAGGGTTTGAAGTTTTACCATAATCACCTTTGATGAGCCTTGAAATTCATTTTGAAGTATCAACTAAGCTTATCTTGAGGTTTTTGCTATTGCAAGTCTTGAGAATATTGTCTCATGTACAACTTGTTGAATGAAGAACAATGTCTTTGAGTCCTTCTTTCTATTATCCCTCAACCTGGTTTCTTCATCTGGATCTCCATATCCATTCTCTATCAAGTTCCAAAGGTTTTGTGACTTGGACAGAGCTTTCATCTTGGTACTCCAAAATTCATAGGATTTATCCAAAAAGATGAGAATAAGGGGTTGAGATATAGAATTATCATTAAAAGCCATAATGTCCTGCTTAGATTGAAATAAGACTATGATACTATAAATATTAGGGAAAGAAAAGCAGGGAACAATAAAAATAGAATACTATAATTCAATTAATGAAAAATATTTTCAATCAAGAAAATGACATAGTATTAAATAGAAGATAAAAGAATAAAAATACTTATAAAATTATCTCTAAATTCATGCTCACTTACTTAATAAATTAAAATTTTATTTATAAAATATAATAATAACTAACTGACCCATATGTTCATCGATATGAGGCCCCGTCTACAATTAGAGCCTTCCCGAGGGCTCAGAAAAATCAACGGTTAATACCAACATTTCATTCTGTTGAAAAAATTTCTGTTGGAGACTATCCCAACTCCCTTGGGACCGAAAAATTACACGACGGACGGACTCAAAACTGCCCATTACTAAGTGCTTACGTCAGCGGGAAGAAGCCCATTGGGCCTTATTGTAAGGCTGTTCGGCTCAATTCTCTCGCACGTGCCTAGGATTTGGTTGCGACCGCTCGCACATAAAGGGGGCGGCGACGGAGAAGAAACCACCACCCGCAACGTCTTCGTCGTTTGATCGCTCCCTCTCCCTCTCTCTCTGCGCAACCCCACCTCGTTGCTTGCTTCTTACGGTGGATACTGATGACCGGTCCTTCGATCACAGCGGTCCTCGTCTTTCTCCACTCACATCGATCCGTTCTTTCTCGCTCTCCGTCGATCGGTTTATGCGACGCACAAAGGTACGGTTATTGATCCAGATGCCTCACTCTTGTCTGTTTTTTTTTTTTCTTGCTCTTGCGTTCGTCTTTAGGCTGTTGATTCGATTTCTCCGAGTTAATTAATGGGAAACTTTGATCTTCCATCGTCCAGTCTTTGGATTTCGATCTGGGAGATCTGTTCACTGGGTCCGCATTAAACCCGCCCGAAACTTTGGAAATTATTTTATGCCAAATGTTTCATATTTCTGATTTTACTGGATTTCTTATCTTCTCGAAAGCGATTTGGATTTTTAACACGACGATCAATGGATTGATCTGATATAATCAAGTTATTTCATCAAAGATTTGCGGAAAAGATAGATCTTGGTTTAATTGCGTCGTAGGATTTCTATTCAGTGTTCTACGAACAATTCAACCTGTGTTGCTATACTTGTTTGAACTTCGGACCTAAGAAGAATTCTTTTTTTGTTATGTGGTTTGTTATTTTTCTGCTTCTTGGAATATCATAGTGTTATTTTTTTGAATTTGTTAATTAATCATTTGAATGATCTGTTTTAGATGTTGATTTCTTCATTTTTCCAGTTTGTATGCTATTTTTTTTGTCTCTTTTATGATTTCTGCAGGGGAGAAAGATGCGGAGTTTGATTCTCGTTACTCTCCTACTAACAGGTTGTCTGAGTTCTGCATTGTTGTTTACAATTCTGGCGGTTGGCTTGGTAATCCACAGAATTGAATCGATTACTGAGGGCTAGATCATTTGCTATATTTCTGAGTTACACTCTCCCTTTTATGGAGCACCTTCCTGTGGAAGTCATTGGGAATATCCTTTCTCATCTTGGAGCCGCTCGGGATGTTGTTGTTGCCTCTGCAACTTGCCGGAAATGGAGAGAAGCCTGCAGGAAGCATCTCCATACCCTTTCTTTTGAGTCAGATGACTGGCCCCGTGACATCACCACCAGGCAGTTGGAGATCCTCATAACACAGACTATATTCCAAACAATTGGTTTGCAGTGTCTTTCGATTCACATGGACAGCGCCCATGAATTCTCAGCTGCTCCAGTTGTTGCTTGGCTCATGTACACTAGAGAAACACTAAGGAGCTTATCATATAACGTGCGCACAACACCTAATGTGAACATTCTAGAGAAGTGTGGTCGACAGAAGCTAGAGACCTTGGATTTGGATCATAATTCGATTACCGGGGTTGAACCAAGTTACCAGCGATTTACTTGCCTCAAATCTCTTTCTCTAAGACATGTTAATATCTCTGCCTTTGATTTGAGCCTATTGTTGGCTGCCTGTCCGAGAATCGAGTCTTTGACACTTGATGCTCTAGAAATTGTCACATCAGATTCTCAATCTTTGATGGAGCTGAGCAGTCAAACATTGAAGTGCTTATATGCGAAATCAGTAGGTGTCGACAAGATTATTTTGGAAGCAGATAATCTTGAGATCTTGAACTTAAATGCCTTAAATCTTGATTTTTTTGAGCTAATTGGGAAGGGTACTCTTAGGCATTTGAAGATAGATGATGTTAGTGTCACTCATTTGGATATTGGCGAGAGCATGGACCATTTGGAGGTTGTGGATGTGAGTAACTTTCTGATTGTATGGCCAAAATTCTACCATATGATATCTAGAGCATCCAAATTGAGAAGACTCAGACTCTGGGGAGTAGTGTTTGATGATGAGGATGAGATCATTGATTCGGAATCTATTGCTATTTCTTTCCCACAGCTTAAGCATCTTTCGTTAAGTTATGAAATAAGGGATGGGTTGCTCCATTATGGTTTGCGAGGCTCCTCATCATTGGGAAATGTGGCAGTACTGGAGCTGGGATGGACTGTGATAAGTGAGCACTTTGGGCACTGGGTTTTTGGAATGATTGAAAGATGCCCGAACCTCAAGAAATTAGTCATTCATGGTGTTCTTAATGAGGCTAAAACTCGTGAAGAACGTCAGATGTTGGCCAATTTTACTTCATTTATAGTTTGTCTAATGAGGAAATATATTCATGTTGATGTGCAATTCGAGTACGAGTAATTTATTGTATGCCACAGAAGGAGTTTGGGATTTTGTTTATCTTGAGCTCGGTGCATGAAATTGTAGGTATAGTGTCTTCATGTCCTCTTGTAATTGTAATTGCTGAAAATATTTTCGCCTAAACACATTATGTAGAAATGTCACCGTTGGTGAGAGATTGGATATAGAAAGTTAAACATTAGCTTAGTCACTAATTTCATTCATTCTTTTGCAAACTTATTTACTTCTGGACAATATTTCCTTATGGATTTGTGCCTTGAAATCTGTTTCAAATGTACAATTCTGAGAATATTCTTTTAACATCATGTGGTCATTTTAACAAATGATCATGTTGTATAAGAAAATCATGTGGCCCCTTTTGGGTAATGCATCATGGTAAAGCATACATAACATGGATGTCATGCCAATAATGTATATACAAATTTGTATAGACTGTTTAATCACTTTTTATTTCACTAGTGATCCCTTTGATATTTATGCATTTAATCAAAAGCTGCCCATCTTTTTGTTTATGTATTTTGAAGTTTTCGATTTCATTGTTTTCTCTTTGGCCTGCTTTTTTTTTTTTTACATGTCCAAATTTACAAAAATGGCTCATTTGTTATAATATGATCTTATGTAGTGATATCAATTAAGCTGGTAGGTGTTTTGAACTGCAGGACTCCAATGAGCAACAAAGGGAATGTTGTTTTCTGCTACTTGTTTATAGTTTGTCAAAATTATACAGACCCAGTTTCCAACATATTAATGGATACTAAGTTGACCAAAAGTTTGTTATTGAAGTGTTTATTGGAAAATGCATGATTCACATTTCTTGATATACATGTATTTTCATCATCAAAAAGGGGGACCATAACTCTTTCAAGATATCATGCAGTTCTTTTGTTGCCATGATTTCTTTTGATGTAGGTCTGGGTATCAACAAATCTCCAACTATCACTCACCCTACTCACAAGGAATGCAAAGTGCTGCTCAATGCCGACATTTCACTATTCTCATGCAGTTACATGTGGTGTATGATTGCCCGATAGTGAACATCCTACATTTGCTTCTAAAGGGATGGAAAATCACAAAAAAATAGACACATCCACCAGATTGTTGTTTCTGACTTGGGATGATAATGGAATGTTAAAATATTTTCTACATGCATCATCGATTCAATTAGAATTTTATTTTTTTTTAGCAAGAATATGCTCCCACTGTCACCAATTATTCATGGTATTATCTTGTTCTCCAGGTATTCTTGGACCGAGAGTTCCTTACCAAACTTTGTGGCAGCGGTTATCAATTACCGATGACTTGGCAAAGATCATGAACAAAAAAAAAAGCAATACTAGAATTGCTATGATTGCATCCTTGTCATCCTGCAAAATTACAGGGACAAACCATAATTTGAGAACAAGTCATGTCTTAATCACTAATTCAATTTTCTATTTATTGTCTTTTAACGAATTTTTATCTTTATATACTTACTTCCTCACGTCATAAGTCCTAACTAACTCGTCTTATCCTCTGCCTATCCTTACAAGAGAGAAGGTACTTCTGTTTTAACGGGAATTTATTGCAAGTGACTCTTAAAACGCGTGAAGAACTACCGAATCATGGTCGATAAATCCCACGGTTCCCGTCGCAAACAAACTCCTCGGTCGGATTCCTCAGGCGTATAGTATTAAAAAACTCCGCCTCTGGCGCGCAGCATATTTCGATCCCCTTGTGGAGAACACTTGGAGATCGGCTTTAGCCAGCTCGATCCCTCCGCTCCATATTACGACGATCTATTTCGTCAAGGGAGCCGGCGGTAATATCCCAACTCGTCTTCGATTCATTTTAGTTGTCTGATGAAAATTTCTATTGCCGCAATCTCTTGGGAGTAATATCGATCGATTTCATTACGGCGTGATGCCCCTTTTAGCTATTGACGAATGTGATCTATGATCTACTTGGTTCTTGAATGATTTTTTCCTGCTAAATGAAAATAATCTCTTGGGAGTAGTATCGATCGATTTCTCATATTGGCGTGATGCTTCGGAACGTGACCCTTTTTTTAGCTATTGATGAATGTGATCTATGATCGACTTGGTTCTTGAATGATTTTTCCTGCTAAATGGAAATAATCTCCTGGGAGTAGTCTCGATCGATTTCATTATGGGGCGTGATGATGCTCTGGAACGTGGACCCTTTTTAGCTATTGATGAATGTAATATCTGATCTACTTGGTTCTTGAATGATTTTTTTTCCAGCTAAATGGAAACAATCGTTTTTCTTCGTCTTAATCCAGTGGTTTTGCTGCTTAATTTAGTCACATCCAACATCGGGAGCCGCCGATCAGACAGAAGAAAAAGAGAGAACGTAATTGCAGAGTCCTTGGAGGAAATTATCATGGGCAGTGGTCTTCTTCACTCTTTCCAAAATATTTCATGTATCGAATATAGTTCTTAATAGAAGTCGTCGAGGTGATTTCTTGGACATGAAATTAATTATATCCGATTTTACATGAGGTGCACATATACTGCTGGTTTTTTAATTTTATGGATCGCTAACTTTGGTGTTTTTTTTTTTCCCCCCTAATCAGGCGGCAGTCACAACAATTCTGAGCATCGTGGAAGACATCTCTCTATTTGCGTCTTTGCGTTGTTGACTTGTGATGATAGAAATTGGTGAATGATACATCCCACTGGCCTGCGCTTTTGTGAATCTGTAAGTTTCTTTTGGCTTTGTTTGCAATTGATAATTAAGCTTTTTAAATTGTTCAAAATCGACCTTATTGTCGATTCATGATATAAGACACTTTACACATAATTATAATCGTGGGCATATAAGGTATATAAACGGTTCATAAGAAAGCCACATTGATTTAGTTCTATCGTGCATATATGTTTTTGGAACGTGTTCAGAATCTTAAACGTTCTATCATTGACTCTGTTTAATTAGGGCCTCCACATTAGTTTTACTTTTTGTGTTTTTTGTTTTTTTTTTTTTTTCCCAATCGTTTGATGAAGCAAAACTGGTAGACACATGCACATGATGTTCTAGTATGCAGCTAATTACTATTATCTATCAAAGACCTGAGGGAAACGGTTGGACTTGACGACAATAATTAACATGATGGTAGGCCATTTGTTCAGATGCACCAAATTAACAAGCTATTCTCCTACTTCAAAGGCCCTCTTTCGCTGTAATCTACCACCAGAAAGTGATTCAGCTTCGTCCTTTCTGGATATGATGTTGGATATAGCTAGTTCATGTATGAACTTTTGATTGATCCATGTATCCTCCTTTTAATTAAATATTAGCGGATGACCACAACTGCATGAAACTGGATGTAAAACCTATGTTAAAACCACTAGAAGACTCCTATTAAAAGGCCTAACTATGATGTTAGCAAATTCATATCCAGTGGATCTTTGCAAGCAAGTTATACGGGAAGGTTCTGTGAAGAAACACCTGCTGCTATTGTCCTTTGTTGTTTGTTACCAATATCCTCGTGCTGCACCGACTTAATGACATTTCAATTTTCATCATTTTGCATTAGTAAAGAGTTTAGTAGTGTTCAAACTTGTTTATTAGTTTTCAAATTTGTTAAGTCTGTTATTAGTTTTGTATTAAGCAGTAGCATCGTATATCAGACGAGCAATTTTAATGGTGCACAATTTGAATTTTGTGTTATATCTTGATCCTATTGTTGTCTTTCATAGTGCCTGTTTCTCTCTCATCGGGACAACATCTTTTTGCTGCTCCATATTTGTGATTTTTTTGTGCTGCAAATTAAGCAGCTTGGCTCAGTTTGACTAACTCAGTTCAGGATGCTCTCATATATCTAGCATGAAAACCATGGTTAGTAAATTCTGACAAAATATTCAGTTTTGTTTTCGCCTGCGAGTAAGTAGTTTGTTATTTTTGAGTCTTCTCATTTAGTAATAAAAAAAAGTGTAGTCTTTGTAAGCATTTGACTATATCACAATATGCATGTGCTCTTAGATAGAGGGGGAAAAGAACCTTTTCATCAGTAACTTCTGTCCTGATTTGCTTTTCAGATATTTGTTTCAGGTCTTCCTATGTGCAAATCATTTTCAATTTATTGTGAAGATTCAAAAGACTTGCTGGATTTTTGAAAGCTTTGTTTTCTAGTATCAGTTTAAAGGAATAAAATGTTTATCTGAAACTACTAAAAAGTATTTTATAATTATATAATACTCTCGTAGTCTTTTCCCAATACGAAAATCTTTTTCTTTTCCAGTAGAGGTATCTTTTATGATTGTCACCTCAACAATCAATCATCTAAACTCCATAATTCCTTGGATGATAGTTGCCATCTTAATGTAACATCATCTATTTATTTCTTCTTAGTTTTGCAGTGTCTAAGCTTGTCAATATGGTTGTTTGTCCACTGTTACAGCATCCACTTTCATCAGTTAGTCAACATATTCTTGAAAGAGAATGCTCTGACAAGAATTACTGATTTGAGTATTATGTTCAGAATTTGTGAGTGAATTCATGACTAAGAAACTGAAGAGGGTTTGGACTTCGAGTACTAATCAACAATCAAACTTGTTTTCTACTAAACCAACTGATGCAATTAGTTAAAAAGAATAAGGAACATACAACTTAATTTAAATGCTGGAATATGAACAGTTTACCTAGACAAATTATAGGAGATGAAATTGCTGAAGTAGACACGATGTCAGTAGAATGACCACAATGACAGTGATGTAAAGGCATCAATATACTTTGATTGAATGAAAATAATAATTTGTCAACATGAACAAGCATTTGCTGAGCTATTGAAGGAATTTTGAGATGAAGTATTATTGCAATAGTTTTGAGCTATTATGTCTTAGCTACTAATGCAATATCTATACTTTTGTAATCCTTTTATGAATGAACGTTGGATGTTGATTATCCTGGATTGACATACTGATTATATAAAGAGAATATCTAAGTTTTTAACCAAGTGTGACCCATGTGAATTGGGTACATGATTGTTTTGTCCCTTCTCTTTATTCATTTTCATTTGTGCTTTCTCTTTATAAAATAAAGTAAATGCTGAAATTTTGGGACAATAAGCTGTATTTTGCTATTTTCCTTTCTTAACTACAGATTAACTATAGGACATGATATAACATTCTCTGATCATTAAGATTTAAAATTTTTCTCTATAATGAACTTATCACACATCCTGTACCATACCAAATTGGGTGAAAATATTAGTTTTTGTTTTCTTTTTTAGATTAAAAAATTAATAAAATAGATACTTAAAATGAACTCTCGATTATGGTATCTAAAATCTAAAAATTTAATTTAATTGCTTAAATTGATATCTACTTTACAGGATATAGAATAGATAGAAAAATTAATTATAAAACATGTTAGTTCCTAAGTCATACACTTATTTCTTATCTTCTAAAAAGTAAAACTCTATATAACTACAAATGTATGTTACATAAAGTAATTTGAATAAAGAATACTTTGGAAACTTCTGAACTTTACCTAAAATATATCCATATAAAATATGATAATACTAGTATAATTTATTTAACAAATAACTCTATTCAACACTTTAGAACTTAAACATATTGATATTAGATATCATTTTATTAGGGATCCTAGTAGCTGATATATATTTAGATTTTATTGACACAAAGATTTCTACTGAACCACTAAACAAGGAAAAAATTAATTTTACTAAAAAAGAATATTGCATGTTGAAACTTTCAAGTATATAATATCTTATTAATTCTTGTCATATCGTTCTTCCTTTTATTGAGGAGATTTTTTTAAAGGAATCATGATATTTCATTTGACTTCTCGATGTTCAAGAATTAAATTTATTTTGTATTCGTTCTATTATAATTCTTTCTTATTGCTAATTGATAGGACCAATAATGGCTAGCCCAGTAACCTCACAATATAATATCTCTTGTTAAACCACATCATCCGGCCATATAACAACTTCTCCAGGTCAGACGCACGTCGGATGCCGACAAGGCCTTGGCAAGGACAGTCGAAAAACTCGGCGTGCTGACCTGTCACGGGCTTAGCTGAATTTGCCTAAGCCGTGCGGCACCCATGCGTGTCCGTTCGCAAAGGTCAGCCTTCCCCAAGATCTCCTAAGGTCCCTTAGACTTACAAAAGAGAAAACAGGCCAGAAGAAGCAATTCCAGCGGGATCCACAAGCAACTGCTTAAGCAAACACTTTATAAAGCCAGATACACCCATAGACATTACAAACTCAGAGAAGTTGCACATAAAGGATAATGGTCAATTACAAATCGAAGTTCCCATAAGTGCTTACAAGACACACTCGTAGTTACAAGCCAAAATCGATCACAAAGCAAACCAAACTAGGGCTGTTAAGCCTACTGCAAGCCCGCTACTTGCTGTACAAGGTATGTACACAAATCGAAGGACACGGACAAACATGAGCATTTCATCGAACACCTTGTTTATATTATTGATCGTGACATTTTTCCCTACTTATTCCTTCGACGTCCTCGTCGAAGCCACTGTAGACGCTGCATCTTCTCGCATTTTGTTGAATCTTAAATCTTCTACTTTGGCTACAACATGCCCCTTTGGTTCCGAACCGCTCTCCGTCGCTGTTGTTGAGTAGTCGAACTCTAATCCGCCATGCTACTTCAACTCACCAATGACTGAATCTGGTGTGGGGTTGGCTGAGTTGTGTTGATCCTTGTTAGTTCTCGTGGATCCTTCTGATGAAGGAAAAGACCTACCTTATTATGCGTTAGTATCACAGTATACTCCTATTGCTTGAATTGGGTGGATGCTTGTTGGAACTCTGACGAGCATCGCCTCGCAGACTTTAAGATTTTTTTTTTTTTGAGGTCCTTCCTCCACGATGTTTGCCCATTGATTCTTCTTCTACGTTTAGTTGTCACTTCCAAGTATGTTGGCATCACTCCTGCTTTCGATTGGTCAATTGAAAAATGAAGCGGACAATCTGCTCTCAATAGTATTGATCACCAATGGTGAGGATTTGACAACTATTGTCTTCCATAAGCTTTCTTTCAAGGGTCACTGAACTTATGCAGAGCTCCTCTGCTGGATAGGTATGAGAACTGAGATACTCGACTTCACCCATTCTCTTAGTACTTGAGAAGGCAAGATTACTTAGCTTTGCTCACCTCCTCGAGTTAAGAGAATTGGGGTACTCAGTTCGCCCATTCTCTTGAGTTGAGAAGGCAAAGGTTACTCGATTTTGTCTGCCTCCTCGAGTTTGTACTTCATGCATTGAGCTAGTTACTAACATTCACACACTCTTTGCTCACACTTTTGAAGCACTAGAAGTGTTTGCACTCCTTGCGTTGAGTTAGCTAGTGTGATTCGCCTTTCCACTGCCATTGAACTTTTGGAATGCAAGAAGTTTTGCCCGAAAAGAGCACAAAGTTTACCCCAATTTGGAGTCACCCAACTTGGAGTAAGTCTTTGATAGTTCTGGTCTGGGATTGTAGCGTCTTCTCCATCACCTTTGCCGCCTACCTCTGAGTAGAAAAGGTACAGTACCGCGTACTGCCTACTTTGTTCCTTAGCCAAGCACTCTTGCATCAACCCAAAGTCCCTCACTTTCGGCTATCTTGATGAGAAGCTCATCGACACCGGTCTTATAAAGTTCCTTGGCCTCTGCCCTTCCGCCCTATCTTGGTACTTGGAGTTTGCTTTTGCATTCTCTACCTCCTCGGCCCCTTTTACAACCAATGCTCTCCCTCCATGAGAGCAAGGGATTGATGACTCCACGGAAGTCCCGCCTCTGCGGTACCATGGTGCTGCCAAGCCCATAGCCCTACTATCCGTTGCCTTGCATCTGCATCCCTTCCTTCGCGATTGGTAGATCCGCCTCTGCGGCACTGTGGTGCTCCTCGGAGTCCACCTCTTTTCTAACCGACGCTTTGCTTTTGGGTAGCTAAGCCCCACTGGACTCTTCGTCGCTTCCTTGCCCCTTTCGACCACCTGCTTCAACACCACTGTGTCCTCCTAGCAGTTCTCCTTAGTTGATGGAAAGACATACTACAACTCTCATGCATGGCCTCCGCCATCTTGTTGCAAGGCTCACATCGATTCTATTCTCCTTAGCTTCCTTGGTAACAACATTCGCTTACTCGGCTTCATCCACTGACTTGTCGGGCTCCCTTAAGCGAATGTGAGCACTGAAGTAGTCCAACTCTCCAGTCACTCTGATCATACCTTTGTATAATCAAGTCCCCTCCATGGGACTCACTGGTACTTACACTTGGACTTCTTCCTCGATGGTACACAGCCCCCATATGCTGATGACCAAGGCTTTCATCTGATGCAAGCTTCGATGCGCACACACGGAAGACCCGCCTCTGCGGTACCATGACATTCACCCCTTGAATCCATAACCCTTCTTGTCATTGCATTGTTCACCGAAGTGGAGCACCCAGCAGCTCTTGATCATTCACATGATCACGACCCCCTCCATGGGACTCACTGGTACTTGCACTTGAACTTCTTCCTCGGTGGTATACATCCCACATATGCTGATGACTAAGGCTTTCATCCAATGCTAGCTCCGATGCACACACGAAGACCCGCCTCTGCAGTACCATGGCATTCACTCCTTGAATCCATAGCCCTTCTTGTTGTGTCATACACCAAAGTGGAGCTCCTAGTAGCTCATGATCATACATCTGCATGATCATGTCCCTCACGGGACATGACCGCATGTGTTGTATTGCCATGAACTATTCCACCATGATCCGTTGCACCATGTCGTCTCCTGGTGATATCTTTATTGCATACAGATTCTCGTGTGATGTACGACTTCTCCATGTGTGGCTTCTGCCAACACATCATAGGGCCTCCGCCATCTCTGATTTTTTGTTCACTCCCTTGGCAATTCACCTTCGTCTACCCACTCTTGGGTCACACCTGGACGAAGCATAGCTCTAGGACAATCCGTCGCCCAGTAGCTCATGAAGTCCCCCTAACTTCGCTAGAATTAGTGCACCATTATTTGGATCTTGGGCCTCTATCCCCTACCAGCATAATCTCTGTTATGCACCACTTATTCCTGATAACTCGAATGGTAATATTATGGCATATTCTTCAAGAGTACCCGCTTCTGTGTCCTCTTACCCCGTGCTAAAGTATCATAATCCCAACTTGGCCTCCGTAATTTGAATCACCTTAGTTACTCCGTTAAATGCATCTCTGAGGTAATTTGCATGTGTCTCGAAGCTCCCTTTGCCTTTGGCACCATGCAAGATAAGTCTGCCCCATCAGAAGAAAGAACCCGTGGAATGACATGATCTCACTCTTGCCTCTACAAGAGTTCATGCCCTTGACCTCTGTCCAAGGAAAGCTCAGTGCCTCTGTTCCATGTTCCATCTTCTATGTCGACTCTCTTCATGCGGCTTGGATACTTCACCAAGTTCTACCCAAGTCGCTCCGCTCTTTGATTTGCATTGAGTTGATAGTGGCCCTCACATCCACCATTCCACGGGTTAGCCCTCCGTGAAGTTCGATTTCTGCATCGACTCTAAGTGTGCCTTCATATGATGTTGCATTGGATTGCTCTCCCACTTGATCTCGAAATGCATCCACCAATGCATTACCTCATTTGAGATCATGTGACAACTCCACGTCACTCGTTCGGTCCATTGAACTTTGTGAAGATATAACCTTGAGGAACTCTTCCTCAATATGTGCGGTCCGTTGCATATAATTCTCCCTCTAGAGAAGTAGGACTTATCCCTCTTGGATATCTGTCCTACTGGAGTAACTTTTCTCTTTACATACTTCCCACTGGAAGTTTCAGAGACCACCATCCCCTTTGGACTACTCCATCTTGTTGAACAACTTGTGTCTTGTTCTGCCCCCGCAAATGCACTTGCTAGATTGCGACCCTTCGCCAATACAATCTCCAACTGCACCCTTCAGGGTCTAGCAACATGCTGAACTTGTTACACATTTCAACCACCTACAACGTATCCTTTCCATGTCGAAGAGAAAGTTTTGATGCTCCATGGCACTGAGTTCTGATCGCACCTTAGGATGGCCACGAACACTCCATCATCCGTATACAAGCACTTGCATGAGTACCGAATCCTTCGAGTTAGCAATTCCCCTCACCTCTGTGAGCTTTGCACAACTCTTTCGGTCGTTACGCAACACCTCCCACTTTGCACGGTCTCATCTTTCACCAAGCGCCCCGCTTTGCCTTGAGCACTGTCAAGTTTGGTTGCCAACATCGAGCTATAGCTCGAACTCAACCATCCCAATCTTTGTGCGCTACACATTCTTCTTCGCTTACTTGTCCTCGTGGTGCCTCTCGCACAAAGGGTTGGTCATTCCTCTGAAAATCAAGTCTAGATGCCCGCTCCTCTGAGTGACTCCTTTCCCTACATCTCAATGTTTGTTTCTCCCAAACGATTATGCGTGCTGGCTATCCTCCACACAGCCCAGCTAGGTCCCCCACGTTTTGTATGGCAAGTGTTTCTACATGTGTTTGTCCCGCTCTGATACCACACTGTCACGGGCTTAGCTGAATTTGCCTAAGTCGTGCGGCACCCATGCGTGTCCGTCCGCAAAGGTCAGCCTTCCCCAAGATCTCCTAAGGTCCCTTAGACTTACAAAAGAGAAAACAGGCCAGAAGAAACAATTCCATCGAGATCCACAAGCAACTGCTCAAGCAAACACTTTATAAAGCCAGATACAAATTACACCCATGGACATTACAAACTCAGAGAGGTTGCACACAAAGGATAATGATCCATAACATATCGAAGTCCCCACAAGTGCTTACAAGACATCCTTGTATTTACAAGCCAAAATTTGTCACAAAGCAAACCAAACTAGGGCTGCTAAGTCTACTGCAAGCTTGTTACTTGCTGTACAAGGTATGTACATAAATCGAAAGACACTGACAAACATGAGCATTTCATCGAACACCTTATTTACATTATTGTCTGTGACAGATTGGACCCTAGCACAGCGGGCAACGCATGCGGACGGTGCAACAAAGGGCTTGCGGCGTCGTCAAAGGACCTGAGGACCCCGAAAAAGGGGTCATACCCGATGCCGTCAAGCACTATAGCAACGACAACAACCTAGTATGACGACCTCCTCCCTCACAGGTATAAGAACCCCCGGGGCGATCGCTATGGGGGGATCGGCAACTAAAAAAGCTCACTTTTCTAATACTCAATCCATTCCCTGGCTTGAGCGTCGAAGAGACTTGGCCAAACACCAATCGCTCGACTGAAGTCTTTGCGCAGGAATCCTGAGCCGACCAGCTTCTAGCTGAGACGACCTACTGTAAGCGGAGCCGACCCAAGGTCGAGACCAAACAACCACCCATCCACTCCACGAAGACGAGATTGCACACACGGAAAACCTCTCACGCTAACTCATTAGTCTACGTTACGGAACAACCACAACACTAATGATTGAGAAAGAGATTTTTTTTAAATGAATCATGATCTTTCATTTGGATTCTCGATATTCAAGGATTGAGATTTATTTTGTCTTCTTTCCCCTTTAATTCTTTCTTTTCGCTAATGACTGAGAAAGAGATTTATCCAAACGAATCATGATCTTTCACTTGACTTCTCAATATTTATAAGTTGATATTTATTTTGTATGAATTAAGATCTTTTACTATTTGTTCTCTTGTAATTGTTTCTTTTTATTAAAGAGGAGATTCATCCCAATGGATCATTATCTTAATTTTTTTATGTGAGATTTATTTCATATGACTTCTCTGTATTCATGACTAACATACCCCATCATCAATTGATCTTTCATGACTTGAACTTATTTTCGATATTAATATCCTTCCAAAGTAGTTTTACAATTGACACATTGAAGTAAACAAAGAGAATTAGCACCATGATAATATCCTTCTCTTATTTTTTATAATGACAAAGGGAGAGAGAAAAGTAGTAGTTTATATATTTTTTTCTTTTTGTTAATGATAAAAGGGAAGAAGTAATGACAACATTTTGATGATGTAACAACTATGTTGCACTCTTATATATGTTGTATTTGATTATATTAATTTATGATATCTACTTGAGATATGTAACTATTTTGACATTATAACTATGGATATGATGTGACTATTTAACTGAAATTATGTATGCGATTCTTATAATGATTACTATTTAAAGTCACTATGATTTTTTATTAAAATTATTTTGACTTGAAATGAAAGAGTCTTAGGGAAAGGTTATCATTTTTTGAATTTGAGTTCATTAGAATAGTTTAAAATATCATATAGATAAGGTGAGTTTAGTTAAGACTCTGTCATCAATTGGTTATCATCCTTAAAAAGAGAGAGATTGTTGAATCCTTGATTTTGGGGATAAAATCAATTGATAAATTTATAGACTAATATATTTTTATAATAAGTGACAGAAGAAAAAATTTTGGTTATGGATTCGAACCATCGAAGGACAGATTATCGAAGTAGGAAAATCAGATGTTAGGTCGAGAAAGCATCGTGTCAAAGATTGGACATCGGATCAGAGGATTGGTCGATGTGCCGAAGAATGGACTTCATGCCATAAGTGTAAGCATCAGATTAGAAGGATCGAGTATTGTACTAAAAGATTGGATGTTGTGGGAAGTTAACATGCTGATAGATCAGACGATACACCGAAGGGAAAGAATGATGAGCCAAAGGTTCATACGAAGTATCAGATGAACAAATGATATGTTGGAATATTGGATAATGTGTTGAAGGCTTCATAATTATAATTAGAGTGGTTAAGTCTTGATCGAGGTTGTTTCGAGTCAAATTGAGTTGATTTGGGTCGAAACCATTCCAACTTGATTAAGAGCCCATTGGGCCTGAACCAAGTCGAATTAGGCTTGTTTGAAGGCCAATTTGGTGATCTTGAACAGGCATAGGCGGTGATACCACTCAAAGAGCTGAAAAGAACTATTTTATGCTTTTCTAAGACTTCTGACGGTAGTATCGTGTGTGGCAACGGTGGTACCACCTAAGCAATGATGGTACCGCCCAAGCAACAATGGTACCACCTAGATCGACGATGATATCGCCAAAGCCCATAATCTTGGGCTTTGTCCGGCGATAGTATCACCTAGCGCCGACGGTGGTACCGCTAGTACCCCAAAAACTCGAGAATTTAATTTTTTGGCTCCATTTTTTAGTCCTTTGGGGGTCTATAAATACCTCACTCATCCTTACTTGATGCAAGAATAATATCTTGAGAATTGAAGTATTATAAACCCTCTTAGAAAGTATTTGAGTATCTTCCTCCTTGAGTTTAGAGGTTATTTTTAGGATGTGTGAAGTCTTTTGTAAAAGAGAGGTACAAAGGTTCTCTCATATGCCGGTTAAAAGGAGAAGGGTTATAATAGCTCCTTGAAAAGAATATTGGTAGTGAAAGCCAGTGGCTTCAATGGAAGAGGAATTCGGAGTGGATGTAGGTCGGGACGACCGAACCACTATAAATCAGTTTGTATCATTTTCTTGCTTTGTTTTATTATTTTTTATTGATTTACTTCAATCATTATCCTTGTACTTTTAGTTAAACATATTTTCAGTACTTATCGATTGAATTTTTCAAATCAGATCTTTTTATGATAGAACTAATTTACTCCCTTCTTAGTGTCATTACGATCCTAACAAAATTAACTATTATTACGTCTTTATGTTGTGGTCGAGGTGTCAGTGAATAGACTGACTGAGACTAGGTCAGCAATAGACTAACCGAGACAGGGTCGATAGTGAACTGGCCGAGTCTAGGTCGATAGTGGACTACCGGAGTCTAGGTTGGTAGTGGACTGGTCGAGTCTAGGTCAGCAATAGATTAGCCAAAGCTAATGGATGAATTAATATTTTTATAGGATTACAAATTAAACAACTAAATAATGAGATTTTCATTAGTTAAACTAAGTATACTCTTGATCAACACACTAATAAACATATTTACTAAATTAGATATGGATAACGAAGGAGAATATTGTGATCAAAGGACTTACAGAGGCATGATAGGTTTGATTATACCTTACTATAACTAGAACTGATATAATATTTAGCATTGTGCTTGGAATAAGATTTTAATCTAAATCCTAAATAATCTCACTATAAATTAGTAAAAGAAATTAGATACATAAAAGGAACTAATTAGGGATCATAATATCATAAATCTAAAATTTTGATTTGATTACTTATGTTGACTTTGCAGGTTGTAAAATAAATAGAAAAAAAAACCTTTAAAACTTGTTAGTTCCTATACCATGCACTTATTTTTTTGTCATCTAAAAAGCAAAAACTCTATCGCACTACCTACAGCTGAAGTTGAATATGTTATGACGGTAAGTAATTTGGATAAAAAGTACTTTATAAGATTATGAATTTTACTTAAAAATATCTCTATAAAGTGTGCCGATACTAATGAAATTTAATTGTTAAAAATCCTGTTCAATATTATTAAACCAAGCATATTAATATTATATATCATTTTATTAGGGACACAAAGCATTAGTTAGCAAATATTTTTATTAAATTACTAGATGAGAATTAATTTAATTTAATTAGAAGAGAATTAAGCATATTGAATCTTTCAAATACATAGTTAAAGACCTTTTGCTATTTTTCTCCCATAATTTTTTTTTTTACTAATGATTAAGGGGAGATTTATCCAAATGAATCATGATCTCAATATTCACGACTTAAGATTTATTTTGTAACTCTTTTAAATTCATGCTTGTATATTCTATTCTTTTTGTTGAAAATAAAAGGGGAGAAGAATTAACTCATATTTTTTTTGTTGATGACCAAGGGAGAGTAGTAGTTATTCATGCCTAGCTTATATGTTGAACAACGGGACTTATGATTATTATATAACTTTTAGTTATTAGTAGCTAATGTCTAACTTTTGTTAATTAATCTTTAAATTTTAAAACTTGATTAAATATTTGGGCTTGCAATGATAATATCAACAAGATTAAATTTATTCTTTATTTGTACAACTATTGAAATAATATTATTTTGAATTTAAGTTCATCATATTTTAAGATGACATACAGATAGGAGAGTCTTATTAAAACATCATCATCAATTGACTTCTCGGTATCTATAATTGAACTTATCTTTAATTATATAATATTAAGATCCTTCATATATCATGATGTCAAAGTAATCTTTATTTGTACATAATTGGATCATTGATATATTCCCTTCTTTTTACTTATGATAAAAAGGAGAGATGTACTGTTTGTTATTGATGAAGTAATTCATGAACAAAGAGAATCATGATGTCTTATGTTTTTTTATTATTATACAACTTACAAAGAGAATCATGATGTCTTATATTTTTTATTATTATACAACTTATGCTTGATTTATGTAAATAGTTAACTTACAGATATATTCTAATTAATATTACACATATTGAATATTGAAACTTGAAATGATTATGGTCATAATTTAAAATTTGAAACTTAATTGAATATTAATTTTTTGAGCTTAAATGATTAAATCATAATATTGATAAGGTCAATTTTATTTTGACTTAAATTCAATATAAGCATTTAAAAAGATATATGATCATTTGAGTTCAAGTTTATCATAATTTTTTAAAATGATAAATGGATATGGGAGTCTTGTAAAAATTCTATCATCAATTAGTTATTATCATAAAATAAAAAAAAAGATTGTTGACTCCTAGATTTTGATGATAAAACCAATTGATGAAGTTATTGGACTAATATGATTTTGAGATAAGTGATGCAAAAAAGAATTTGATTATGAACTTAAACCACCAAAAGGCCTACTATTAAAGTATAAGAGTTAGATGTTGTGCCAAGAAAATTAATGTCAAAAATAGGACATTGAGCTAAAGGATTGATCGATGTGCCGAAGATCGAATTTCATGCTATAGGTTCTGATATTATGTCGGAGGGATTGGATATTACGTTAGAAGATAGAATGTCATGGAAAAATCAACATACCAAAGGAAAGGACGATGTGTCAAAGGTTCAAACATTGATCTAAATCGGGGATGGGACTCTTGCTTCTCCGATTTGATCGAATCTAAACTCGGAACATGGCTCGTAGGCCACATCATCTTCCTCTTCTAGGAGATGGTCAAAAACCCTAGATTCAAACATTGGATGTTACAGTGTGGGGCTGGGCTGACTCTGAGCAGAGCATGGATCGATTCTATGTCCCACGCTGCCACATTTGAAGCAAATGTTTGACAAATGTCTGAATGCAACAGATTGACAGAGCTGGGGTTGTCCTTCCTTAATCCAAAGGCCTTGGGAGAAGAAGGCAGGGCAAGTCTAAAAGGATGCAAACCCTAAAAAACTTTCACCTGGTGCGCGATAGAGTGACAATGTCGTTTCTTTCTTTTTTTTAAGAATTAGTAAGTACATGATCTTGCTCAATTTTAAATAAAGTCCCGTCTTGATTAATTTTCTCCTCCCCTCTTCTTTCGAACCTATTCACTCGTCGCACCTACTATTGATATTGCTCGTCCGTCACAGTTGCACCACCTCACTTGGACCTGCTCGCCCATCGCTTCGTCATTCCTGCCCTGACCGATGGCGACCTTGTTGTCGTCAGTGAAGCTGGCTTTCTTCCTATCTATGTTATATGTGTCTCCACTTATGCAAAAAAGTGGTGAAGAAGATGAAGTCATTTGTGCGTTAAATTCTCCTCTATATAACCCAATCTAAAGAAGGGCAATGGCTAGGGTTTCGTGGTGTTCTCGGTGTTCACCGAGGGTGGATGAGTTTTTAGACCTCATTAGGTATGACATCGATGAGTTGTTACAGTTGATGTAGATAGTTTAAGAACTAAAGAGATTATATTTATGGTTTGCTACATTTATGTTACTCACCAGCTAGACTTTACCTTCCACTTTTACATGGCTGATGGATTAGAAAATTCTTTGAGTGGTATCGGTTTTGTCTGTGTAAAAAGGAGAGGCAGGTGGTATCAGTTTTGTCTGTGTAAAAAGGAGAGGCAGATAAGGATGTTAACTCATACAGATTCCCTACATTTTGATTCTTGCAAAGAAGAATTTAGCTTTCCAAGTTTACGAGTCCGGAGGAATAAAAAGAGGAGCACCTATATTTTTTGAAAAGGCTTTACTGTGGAATTTATAACATACATATGGCTGTCAGAATGCCAGCTTAGAAGCTTGATTGTTTCTTATTAACATAGTGTCTTCTTATGCTCTATTTCAAGTAGCTAAAGATAGAGAAAGCTTTATCTCAATTTTATTTTCGGGTTTGGAATTAGTCCAATCACTTAGCTCTTAAAAACTAATCCATCTTGCAGCCAATTGTCAAACTAACTAATCATGAATTATGAGTTCTTCTTTAACAACCCAGTTTATATGCAAAGAGATCAAGGCATGCAAACTGATGCCAAAAGAGTTTGCTTGCTTCAAGAGTAGCCAGCCATTGAGGGTCTTGCACTTGTGTACTCATTTTCTTTAATAACATAAAGATAAATATACAAGTTCTTCAGTATTGCTGCAAATCACTGAAATATATTGCCATGAGATTTGGAGGGAAAGTAGAACATATCATGTCTTATAAGTCATCATAATAAAATATTTTTTTTTTACTGATGACAAAAAATAAATAAATAAGGTTCATGAACTTTGTCATGCCTCATTGGAGTTTGACTCACAGTGCTAATTTCCTACCAATCTCTTATTTCTGTTGGAAGTGTGTCTGCCTTGAGAGATGGCACCTTCTACAACATCTGCATTAAAAATTATAACTAAAAACATAATAATATGCCCATAAATCTCTATTTGTTATTCCTAATCGAACACCAAAATATGGAGAATGGTTCATTTAATCAACTGTATGAAAAAGATTGATGAATTTATCTATATATCAAGAAAGCTTCATAATAGTGCAACATGCAAGTACTGATCCATAAAAATAATAATATAAGCATCCATCACTCAATCGACAGAAGACTCTATTTTTTTTTTATCATTACATATAGTTCTTTGAGAAAACATCAAATTAGTCATCGTGCAGCCATTGTTACATTAAGAATCTAAAAGCAAAAGCGAGTAGTATTAAGTTGTAGCATAACCCATCTTTGTCTTTTTGGTAAATAAGCTTTAAATTTATTTATTTTATTTTTGTTGTTGCAGATTCTTGGGAAGGAAGATCTCAATCATAGCCCGAAGATCTCAAATATCTATCAAGGTAGGCACCTCTCATACACCTAACTGCATGTCATCTCTCAGCCACATATCTATCAAGCTGGAGACCATCTCTAAACAATTGTTGAGCACTTGTGTCAGTCATCCCCACCTAAAACTGTTCTACCAAGTAAGTACATATTGAACTGCAGGTCTTCAAGATCACAAGTCTACGAAGCCTAGCAGAAGTTGTTAATTATGACACAAGTTATTAATGATCAGTACGCTGCTAAGAAAAATAAATTGTTGCCTTAAAATGCACCGATCGTGTATCTTATACATAATCAAAATTCTATCTATATGCAAATGCTGAGAAAAGATTTAGATAAAACTTGTAAGAAGTCCAATTTAAATCTAATGGTGAAGATATGGCCATTACCTTGTAAATAAAAATATAAGCAAGTTGATGAGATCCAAGCTTTCTTTAACAACTTTCAATAGCAGATATATCAAAACTTTCAAAAGCAGGCGGGCAAGCATGCTAGAAAAGAGGGGCGGTGGGCAAGCAGGTGCGACGAGCGAGTGGTAGGCAAGCAAGTGCGATGAGCGAGTGGTAGGCAAACAGGTTAGAAAGAGAAGGAGAGGAAAAAATTAATCAAGACGAGAAGTTTATATAAAATTAATAATTTAAAAGATAATAAAATTATATTTTTATATTTTTCATTCTTGAAGTTAATATTATAAGAAGAAGAATTGATATTAAATATTTTACTTCTTAAAGTATAACGATCTAGATACTAATCATAGTTAAGTACATGAGATAATATATGTAATTACTCCTATAAAATACTTCGGAACAAGCATAAATGAAAGAGTGCTAATTGTCATTAAGATATTTTACATGATCACGTGATTGACTTGGTGAGTGTACACTGTATTACTTAGAAGTTCTGCACATACATCTTTCCAAATGGCGAATTTAAATTAAAAAAAAAAACTTTGAGGTCTTTTTATGTAAAATCTCTACTTTTAAAAAAATATTCAAATAGCACTCGTACTTTTTTAAAAAGATAATAATACCCTTGAAAAATAAGTTGGGTTCATATAGGCTTAAATAAACAAATAGTTTTACTTGAATCAATTCTTCTGCCTTATTTTATACATATGGGCATTTCTTTCATCAATCGATGTGATTTGTGCACTTTTTTCTATTATATTGTTGTGTTCAAGAGTCTAGGGTTTTCGATTATCACCAAGTAGGGTCGAGTTTCGCCATCGACGACTCTATTTAATTGTTGTATTCTATGGCCATCGCAAGAAGAATTCTAGGGTTGCAATGGTTTCAGCTTCTAGGGTTTCATAAGGTATATTTCCAAGTTATAACGTTTTCTATTTTACAAAGTGATGTTTTTGTTACTTCCTTTCATTTAGTTCGGTATCAACACAAGTTTTAGAGGAGGCCTTATAGTCAGATCTATGGGTTGAGATTAAAAAAATGGTAATCTTTTTATATGAGGAGGCTTCACAAATTTTAATTTTATTTTGTAAGTAAACAATGTAAATAAATAAATGAGGAGGCTTCACAATCAATCATGTTAACTAGAAATATAATAGGAAGTGTTGTGTTATGGGTCAAAATATAGTATAATAAGTATTTTGGGCTATTTTGCTCAAGCATGAAATTTTGACCAAAATATAATCATGATGATCAAGATGTCTTGTACTTAGCCATTTTTTAAAAAATTATTTCTTTTAAATTATCATTGATAATGTTTAAATTTTTATTTTTATTTTTATAGTTTTATATGTTGGTAACCATGGATCAGATCTTTCTAATGATATAAAAAACGTAGGAGGAAGCTTTATCGTTTACTTTTGTCACTTATGGCACCTACTAAGCATAATTGATAAAAAAAAAAAAAAAATGGATGGTCTCATTATCTTCAAGGCTATCATTTGGATATTATAAGGTGTCGGTTATTTGGCCAATTCCTAGATATCTCTGATATTGTCTTATCTCATGGATTAATATCTATAATTATAAAACGACGATCTACTAACTATAGGTTTTAAGTGAATGGATTAAGATATTACTTTCTATGACCGATGTATCTATTCTTAATCTATTGAATACTAGAGAAGTAATTATTCTAAAGGCATCTGGAATAGATGGGTATCTTACAAGAAAGTGTTTTTTTTTTTTTTTTTGTTTGAAGGACCAAGCTGTAGGGATTTGAAAAAGTATATGATAGCATTGCACCTATGTAGATATAAGGAATTAGTAATAGATATTTTTTTTGTCAAATATATGTGCTATATGTATTTGTATTTATATTATTTGATCAAAACAACTATAGATTGCAGTGGTCATTGCTATCAACTATTGACAGTTTGACAAATTTGGATAAGTATAATTAGATAGTAGTAGTTCATTCAATTTATTTCTGAGAGGATTTGAAAGAAAGAATGTGTAGATTTAAGCAACATTGCGTGTCCAATTATCGACTATTTGAAAGATTGACTACTCATGTTGATCTAGTTTTTAAATTACTGTATAGAAGATTTAAGCAATATGATTTGATCCTAACATGGATTTGATATTTGATATGGGTGGTTTTGTGAGCACATCTCAGGCTACAAAACCATATGGGTGGTTTTGTGAGCACATCTCTAGTTTTTAAATTACTGTATAGAAGATTTAAGCAATATGATTTGATCCTAACATGGATTTGATATTTGATATGGGTGGTTTTGTGAGCACATCTCAGGCTACAAAACCATATGGGTGGTTTTGTGAGCACATCTCTAGTTTTTAAATTACTGTATAGAAGATTTAAGCAATATGATTTGATCCTAACATGGATTTGATATTTGATATGGGTGGTTTTTGTGAGCACATCTCAGGCTACAAGCCATCAAACTAAGGTAGAATCTTCAAAATTATGAAAAAAGTCTATTCCCATATTACACTGAAAAATAATTAATAAAATGATATCAATAATATCATCAGACAAAGTGAGTTATTCTGAATTCAAATTGATAATCATATCTTATTTTGAAAAAAATATCCTAATGGTTGTTTTCCATTATTTGTAGATCACTAAAGAGTTAAATCAGAAGACAACTGAGGATGGCTACCTGTGAACCCCTTGGGAAAATAAGAAATTAGATAAGAAATCAAAGAAGAAGGATAAGGAGATGGATCCGGACTTCATTTATCTTCTTCTTCTTCATGATGAGGGCCAAATCTCGAAGATGGAGATTAACTAGAGAAGGAGATAGTTATCATTTTAAAAGTTAAGTTATTAATGATTTTTATGAGATAACAAATAGACTTGGAAAGAGGATGCCTGAATTTAAAAAAAAAAAAAATTCGATCCTGTAAAGAAATTATTGAGAAAGATGATGTTTTGATAGATGAAAAAGTGATAATAATCTTATGTAAGCTGAAGCCATTGTCATTAGTTACATAATATTTTCTACTTAGAGCTTGATTATATGTAATAAGTTTTTTATTTGTTTATTAAATATAAGCAGGCTAACCAAAAATATTTTTTTTATTTTTTAACGTTGTAGTTTATCAATCGAAATAATCTGGAGAGATGATGTATATATATTATTTATTACCTCATCTTGAATTGCTTCGGGTTCATCTTGCTTTAACTTTATGAAGTTGATTGATTTGTAAAATTCAATGAAAGCTGTTTCTAATATGGTAGGTAGGTAGGTAGGTGAACACATATTTTAAATATGAGCCCGAAGCATCATAAGTTACACCATGTTTGAAGATTGTGAAATACCTACCATAAACATTCTATCACTGATTAATTATATAATTAATGAGGTTTTTTTATTTTATAAATAATTATGAAATTTATCGAGTATAAGTTTTTTTTGGATTTGCTTTCATTCTTCTAGAAGAATATGAAGGCATTTCGAACGCAAGTTGAAGAATCAATTATGGATGACAAATATTTTTACGGATAATATTCTCCAAAGGTTTTATGGAGGTTGGTTGACATATCTGAAATTATTTTTTTATATTTTTGAAAATGTTACATATAAGTTTTTGTACATGTCAAAAAGGGCATCTGTTGTGTTGTATACATCCACAAAATGTATCGCACGCACATTTTATAAAATGTGTAAATAGAGTTTTGAGATATGGTAGAGGCATTTTATAGGTTATTTTTCTAATATGTATCCATCCCACTGTGTATGGCTGACTATATGTTGTGGAAAACAGGGCGTTTTCATGATTCTCCAAGTTTTTTTCCTAATTTCTGTTTAAAATGATATATATAGTTTAAGATATCGTAGAGGATTTTTCAAATGCGTATCCGACTGTATATGAATTAATATTATGGCAAACAGAGCATTCTTCGGCATCTAAAAAAAAGGACAACATTTTTTATTTTGATTTTGTATCCTTTTTCCTTTTTCAAAATGATATGTGTGTCATTTTTTAGTATCTCAAAAGTTTTCATTGGATTATTCAAATGGACATGTGTCACTAGTTTTTTTTTATTTTAATTTATTTTAAATATTTTTATGAATTATTTAGCGTGTGAACTGTTATTTTTTATTTTTGATCAATTTTTCTTATTTTTACAAAAAAATATCATAGATCAGTATAATAATTTTTAGCGTTTGAGCTTCTAAGTTGGTCTAAAACACCTATTATAAATTTTACTAAAGAAAATATTTTCCTATTATGAGATGTATTATTTTTTTCTAAAAACTAAAAAATAGTGCATTCAATATAATAACTAGTCTAAATGACCTGAATTTTTTAGAAAAGACTTGCATTTTTAATTTTTTAATATTTTTATAAATTATTTAGCTTGTGAACTATATGCTATTTTTGACTTTTTTCCTTATTTCCATAGTAAATCATGGATCCATATAATGTTTCTTAATATTTGTGCTTCTAAATTAATTCAAAACATCTGGTAAAAAAAATATTTTCTAATATATGAAGCACTATTTTTTTACTAGTCCAATAGATTAATTTTTTTTTAAAAATGTATAAATTGGACTCAAATGGGCATAAGCCATTAGTTTTCTATTTTAGAAATTTTTTAAATATTTTTATAAATTATTCAGTTTGTGAAGTGTGCCATTTTTTATTTTCGTACTTTTTTTTATTTCTATATAAATATCATGCATTTACAATATTTTTTGACATTTGAACTTTTAAATTAGTTCATATGGTAAAAATTTAGGTTAGAGAAAATATTTCTTAATATGTGATTTATTATGTTTACCAAAAATAGTGCATCGCATGAAAAGACTGTTCCAATAGACCTGAGAAAATATTCAAATTGGCCTCAGATAGACATGTCATTGGTTTTTCATTCTAAGAAATTTATTTGATATTTTTAGGACCTATTCAGCTTGTGAACTATATGATATTTTTTTTAATTTTTGGCTAACTTTTTTTTATTTCTATAGAATATTTTAATATTAGATTTTCTAAATTAGTCTAAAATTTCTAATAAAAATTTTGGATCAGAGAAAATATTTTTTAATATGTGATGCACTATTTTTGCCTAAAATCGAAAAAAAAAAAGAATCACATAGAAGAACTATTCCGATAAATCTGAAAATTTTAGGAAATATTTGCATTGGTCCGAGATGATATATGTCATTATTTTTTTATTTTAGAAATTTTTTAATATTTTTATGAATTATTTTACCTATAAACAGTGTATCATTTTTTATTCTTGGCTAACTTTTTCTCATTTCTATATGAATATATCAAAGATTTATATAATGGTCTTTCACATTTTGAGCTTCTAAGTTAGTCTAGGTAAAACTGACATCAATTTTATTAGATTTTTTTCAATAAAGGCTAGAGAACTGAATCTCAAATCTATTAGATTTTCTCAACATATAAAACAGAGCATTTATTATAAAACTGAGAATATACTAAAAATTATTATTGTAATATAACTTGCATCAATTTTGGACAACCAAATAGTTAGGACAAATTAAAGCATATTAAATTACAAGTATTTAAGTTACTAAAAGTAAGTTTTCACCAAGTTGCTTTAAAATTATAATTTAGATTTTCAATACGCTGCTTTACAAATAAGTTGTTTCAACAAAAATTTATGTCAAAATGTTATTGCCCTCAAGCTGATGATTATAGGTGAAAATTTACATGATTGACGATTATGTTCAAATTGTTGACACCTGGATAAACAGTTTTCTTTTCTGTCACTATATGTTGATTTAATTTTTTGCTTTCTTTCTTCTATCAATATGCATCATGGTTCTTAGAGGTAATACGATATGATTATATTCTTCGTATCTAATATTGTTTACTTCTTGTGAAGAAAAAAAAAAAATTGTATTATCTTTATAATAATCATCACAAAAAGAATATGAATTACTATTCCTATACCTAATAGCAATTGTAGCATAAGAACATGGAATTCTCAAAACATCTAAAGATATGAATAACTTATTTTCTCTAAATCTATTATAACTATCTCAGAGGATGTCTTTACTTGTCAATTCAATATGAATATGAGAAAAGAAATCATAGTGCCAATCCTTATCTTTATTTTTAGAAAATTGATCCTTGATGATATTTATCCAAGCTGATTTTAAATTATTAGCAAATCACAATGAATACCTTCCTCCTAGTCATTGCAATCATAAAGATAATAGACAATACCTTTGGCTAATGAATTCATACTTTTTGATATATTTATCATTAGCATTGTATAAGGATGGTCAAGAAAATATACATAAGCTGATTGCTCCTCAATTTCATATATTTATGATTTTTTAGGTAAATGAACTTTTGTATATATTTATTAAACTTGTACATAGTAGAGATCTTTACTATGTATATATTTATTAAACTTTCTTTATGATTTTTTATCAACTTTTGTATATATTTATTAAACTTGTACATAGTAGAGATCTAACAGCAATCCAAAACAGTTTTGCAATCTCTTTGTCTCACACATCGCTCATAATATTTTTAGGTAAATGAATCATGATAATGTTGTTTGGAAGATCTCTGACAGTTGAAAAAATTATTGGATTTGGATCACTAACAATAGTTAAATTTTTGCATCCTATAATATATATTCTAAGTGATGCAAGAACAACTCTCATGAATTCCTACACTTAATCTTTTATCACACCAAATGCAGTTGGAAACAAATCTATTATAACCATCGATAATTCAAGGCACCAGGACATTTGTCTTATGGATATACAACATCGATACCAAAAACATATCACATATATATATATATAATATTAAACTTCTAAGACAAGCTCTGAAAGCCCAAAATATTTTTTTCAAAATAATTTTCTAATGAAATTATCATTTGGACATGAGTCTCATATACTAATCGAAGTTATCATCAACCTTAGTATAAGATTCTATGCATACAAGCCTTCTTGAATGAAATAATAACTCTAATTATTTTGATATCAATAATAATCATTTTGAGTATAATCAACATTTATCATAACTTGATCTTTTATTTGATTTACAGTATAAAAAAAAATACTGCATTCCTTATTATCCTTATTCAATCTTGACAAATTACAATGCTCTTTATAAAATTTGATAGTCCTATATTATTTGAGTTATAAAATTATATATATATATATATATATATATATATAATAAAATAACTTTAATATCATTTAAATATTATATTTGACCAACAAACAGATCGTTGTATGAACAGTCATCATCTTCAGCAAAATAAATTGGTGTGTTTGACAACACGCCATTGTCTTAGCTACAATGGGGCGTCATCATAAACTTAATGTCTTTCCTAATATCAGTCTATCAATATCATCATAAACTAAAAATAAGGAATAAGATCTTTCCTATAATGAGTTTATTAGAATTTAAAATATATATATATATTTTTTTGAATCGAACCAATATAACGGTAAAATGGGCTATAGCATATTGGCTTTCGTGAAGATACAATATGAAACAGATATTTTATTAATATGTAATTATATGATATTTTTTATTTAAAAAACGAAGAATAGGAAATAGATATTTTTAATATATAATTATATGATTTTTTTTATTAAAAAGAAAACGAAGAACATGGAAGTGGAGAAGAACACGAGCAGCTTATGCATAGAAGAAACGAGAAGACAAAACAGTGGACAAGAAGAAAAGTGACTATTTTTTTTTATTTTTTATGTTTTCATCGAGAACAACAACCATAGTAGCTTACCGGACACTGTACCAGCCACTTTGTAAGTCTCCTTAATAGAGTTAAAAATGTTAAAACCAGTAGTGAACCATCCTAATCGGAATCGATCACCAAAGTCTTACTAAACCCACGATCCTAAATGTCACACTGTTTTGGGTTGGAAAACGGTGGCTTAGCTATCTAGAGGTAAGGGGTAAAATGGATAAAATAAAATATCAGAGGGTGTTGTTTGAATATTTTTTTTAATCATTGTCATTATTAAATTTGAAAAATAAAATACATAAAGTATTTTTATTATTTTATGAATTATTTGTAATATTTTTGAAGTGTTTATTAATATCAATTTAAATTCAAATGTTTACATTAATGATCTACTGATGAAAGATTAATTATAATGGTATTTCAGTTTTAAATTTTGTAAGATTATATATTAAAACAACAAATGTATAAATCGGAAATTTTTAAAGGAACACACACGTATATATAAACCTGACTACGGTAAGAGGATTTGGAATTTTGACTTGCAAATCTTGGAATGTGTCATTGGCAAAAGTTGACTTTGACAGGATCTTATGGTCAACAACCAAGACATATATGTATTTGTGCGTAATTTTTGCTTTAGAATTGCATCGATTCATGATCCAAATAGGGTCGACGCCCACGGCCTTTCTCTAGAAATAGAAGCTTAACATATCAAATAAATTTGACACTACGCGGGTATAATGTAATCAAGTCAAAAGATGCTCGCTCATATTCGTCTGTACTCGTCACCACAGTCACCAATCACTTTAACCAAATCCCTTCCTTGCTTCGATACTTCAGTGATGCTGTTCATGTCTTCATCATCCAACTCGAGTGAGAATATGGCGTTTGTATCCTTAATATGCTCCGATAGGCCAAGTCTAACACCCACCATGGATCCAGCAACTGATGGCTGCTCTCCCAAATCATCAGAACACACGAGAAAACAACACAGATCAATCACCGATCCAACAAAATCTGACATCTGAGTGTCATATATCTAGTGATCCATGGTAATAATGTTCATGTAAAAGGTTTAAAAAGTTATTACCTGGTTCAGTATGTATCTCACAGCAACAGTAGGAAGAGAGACTCCATGCTTGGAAGCCACTTTCTTCATAGTTTGAAGCAGAACTTGGAAGAGACTCCATCCTCCCCACGCATCAACCATCTATCAGATATGCAAGAGAAAATGTTTCCAACGGTCTACACATTAAGAGGTGCAACAAGAGTAACATATATGCACAGCATACCCTTTTGTACTTCTGCAAGGATGGGGTGTTCAAAGGAGGGCCAGCAAATGGAATCGACACATTGGCGTCCAGAAATTTCTCCGACAAGAGACCACCCATTACAGTCCCATATCTGCACCTTAAAAGTAACAAAACTCTAGCATTCGAATTGTGTATGTGTGTATCTGAGAGAGAGAGAGAGAGAGAGAGACGTTATGAGTTTCACGCCTGTTAGCTGACACAGTTCAGCCATTCTCTGTTGAGGGCGCATGTCCACCACGGAATGCTGTACCTAGAAGAACATAGACAAAAAAAAAAAAAGAGAATCAAATAGAAGAAACAAGTAATAATTTGCTACTCTTTTTCTTTGTAATCGTGTGAAGTTGTTACCTGGTTGCTAACTACTGGTATTCCATTTTCAAGAATTATATGCAAGCGTTCAGTATCAAAATTCGTCAAAGCCACGGTTTTAATTTTACCTGCACAATTTGCATTGTCGGAACACGTTCAGGTTGAGAGATTTCAGACAGACATACCAAAGTCGATTGACTCAAGAATCTGAAATTCTCAAAAACAGTAATAAGGATTATTCAAACCTTCTTCTTTCAGGTCAGTTATGTGTTTCAAGGCATCAAGGTAACCAGGATTGGAGTAATCCCACCTGTCTTACAAAAACAACATCAGATAATACCGGCTTGCAGTAAGAAACAGCAGAACAACTTTCATTAGATGAACCCTCCATTGAATAAAACACCAACAGTTTCTAATCAAAACAGAAGATATGTCCGCTAGTCAAATGAAGAAAAAAAGGTATCTCAAAAGGGTGACATAAATATTGGCCATAAGAGCCACTGTTGAATGATAATAACTAGTGCAGAATGCACGATATGGCTGGACTCCAAGTGCAACAAGTGCGTATCTTGAATATTCTGGACACGTATCAAATCATAGCTCCCAAAAATCCAAAATCTTCTGAAATAGTTATATAAAAGTTTCCCAACTAGTTTGGATAAATAACATCAGGATACTTCTGAAGTGGTCAAGATGGAAAAGAGAACAAGTACCAGTGGAACTGAAGCATGTCAAGACACGAGACATCCATCCTCTTCCGTGAGATGTTGATGTTCTCTCGCACGTAGCTGCTGGTCATTTTGACAGGACGAGGCACCCATTTGGTGAGCCTGTGGCAAATCAATCCAATGTGCATATCATCCAGATGCCATTTTGTTGCAGTATCATAATACACATATGTATTGGGGATGCACACATATTGAAGTAACTAGAAAAAGGAGCGCTAAGAGCATATTAATCCATATAGTCTACTAATATATCACATTACATCAAACACATATTGTTCTGCCTATTGTAAACCTTCACTACATTATAAGTGGTTGGTGATAAGAAATAGATTCTGAAGAAACAGACAAGTTAGCTAAATGAACTTTCTTCTCACCAATATCTTATTTGGCTGCAGAATTGAGTCAACTAAGTAGCTAACAATATCATATGACCCTTTAATTGTTTGACCATTACAAAGAATTCATGACTGCAACTCGAAATCAGTAAGACTGCAGAGAGAAAGCATAACTTGCCCTAAATTTCTTACCAATACATGCAGTCATCATCTAATTCGATAGAAATAGCAATGAAAGAGAGTGTAATTACCCCCTGACCTCCTCGAGCATCTCCGGAGGGCGCTCCCGGCGAACTCTATTGATGAAAATACCATATAAATCCTCTGCAGGTCCATCTGCCAATCCAAAGCCCTCTCAAGACACAATTTTTGCTCAACAACTATCACCCTACCCATCTGTTGCAGCTATTTATTGAGATGGAAGGAACTAATTTAGATCTTTATGGAGCAAAGTTCACATCTAGAATTGGGGATGAGGGGATGGTTTACAGTGGTCGGCCATGTCGAAGGTGGACAAGCCAGCATCGGCATAGCGGAGCATGGCCTCCACGGCGTCGTCGCGGTCGATGCTGCCCCACCCGCCGCTAGTCTGCCACATGCCATTGAGAACGCGGCATATCATCAGCGAGTCGCCGCTGTTCTTCACCGTCGCGACCCTGCCGCTCGTCTTCTGGTCCTCACCCGGGGCCGCGCTCACGCATCGGATCGCGGAGGCTCTCCGATTCGATGACGCCCCGGGAGCGGAGGCGACGCGTGGGAGGAGGAGACGGGAGTGGGCCGCCGTCGCGTGCGCCGCCATCGTCACCGGCGAAATTTAGCGGACTGGAGAAATAGATGAGGGGGATAGGATAAGGATTTGGCGCCCCTCCATTTTCTCGTTCGTTCTAGAGAGACGAGAGAGTCAAAACTTTTAATACCTCACTTCGGGATACTAGCAGTGGTACCTGCGATACCAGTGGGCTAAACCTGTGGGACCGACATTTGACAAATCACGAATCACAAAAAAAAAGGTACCCGATTAGGTTAGGTAACTAATAACGGGCAGGAAAAGTGTCTTAGGAGGAGACCTCGCCTGTCTCACACGAGGCAGGTGACAGGGTTCCCCAGCAAAATCACATCTTATTGACATCATGGGAATTGCGAGGGCGAACAAATCTCTGAGATGGAAAGTGCTCGATCCCTCCCACGGACTGCCGCCTGTCTCGATTGAGACAGGACCAAAGCCGTCCACCGACCCCTCACCTGTGTCGTCTCGGACAGCGAACACCACTGTAAGCGCATGCATGACGTCGGAATCCAAGCAGTTGTTTTTTTTACCTCATCAACAATCCGCAACACAGCGGTGACGTTTTAATTGAAGTACATAATTTTTAATTATATCTATTCTACATTATGTTTTAATTTAATATAAATAGATGAATTTTCGGAAAAACCTCTCTTTATATATATATATATATATATATATATATATATTAGAAGATTTTTTTTTTTTCATATTTCTCCATGCTTATCATAATCTTTGAAATCCCGTCGTATGATAAGATAATTGGAGCAGTAAATAATTATATTATATGGACCAGCCTAATTTCTCAATTATTATTTTTGAATAGGTTTTAGTATTTTTTTCAAAAAACTATAAGCATATTTAAAAACACTAAAACTAAGATAAAAGTTTTTTTATTTATTAATTTTTATTACTAAGCCCACTAAAGATACATATTCAAAGTAGTCAATTCTCTTAAACACATTGAATGGACCAGTCTTTAGTTTCAATTTTCTAAATTTATCTAGTGGTATCCTCTCATTCCTCAAATAAATCTAGACTAAGTCACATATATTAAACTTTATATGCTTTTGTGTTTGTTGGCAACTTGCATGTAACTCTCATTTTGATTCTTAATTGTTGCTTTAACACTCTCATGCCCTCTTGTCAGCATCTTTACTAAATTGCTTCACTAAATTGCTTAATTGTAGAATAAGATATTAAGTCCAAAGGACTAGTATGATTAACACCATAAACAACCTCAAAAGGACTCTTACCAACACTATTATGTAGGGAACAATTATAGGTAAACTCGATTTATGGAAGAATGAGATCCCATTACTTTTTGCCAACATAGCTTCTAATCAAGTTTTTCAAGCTTCTATTTGTTACCTCTATTTGCCCATCAGTTTGTGAATGATAAGAGCTACTAAAATTCAAAGATGTACCCAGCTTCCTCTATAGAGTTCTTCAAAAATGGCTAAGAAATTTTGAGTCTCGATCAGACATCATTATTCTTGAAATGTTATGCAATCTAACAATCTCCATAAAGTACATATCATTAATATGAGATACATCATTTGATTTATTGCAGAGAACAAAGTGATATATCTTTGAGAATCTGTTAACAATAACCATGATATAATCTTTATTCCTTTGAGTTCTTGGCAGTCCCAAGATAAAATCAAGACTCACATCCTCCCATAGAGCATCTGTTGAATCTTAGATTTTTATGATGAAATCAATTAATGAGTTATTGATGTATGTTAGAGATGATTGATATAGGATTAACTATGATAGAGAGAGAATTACAATCAGATGTTGTGCTAGAGTCAAGTCCAGGCATTAGGCAAGGGTTCAAATGATGTAGTGAAAACTCGCCGAGAGACTCACCGGAAGCTTGCCGAATGAGCTTGCTAGGATGGCGTCGGGAGTTCACCGGAAGAAGACCAAAAGATTCCCTGGAAGATCATCGGGGGTTATTGAAAAGCTTGTCGAGAGTTAGGAGGGTCTTGATTGAACTTGATGGTTACTTTGATTGTAATTAATTAGTCATAGTTAGCATCAGTTAAGGTTTGAGTTATACTTGAGTTAGATTTGGATGAAATCTAAATTAACTCAAGTGAGGTAAACTGGGTCCACATTTAGGATTGAATTAAGCTCAGGTTGAGCTCAATTGGTTGACCTGAAAAAAGGTCAACTGAATGTATAAGTTTGATTGAAAAATGAAGGAAATCACTTTTTTGGGATTTCCGACGGTTGTACCATCGGTGGGCGACGGTCATACCACCCAGGTTGGCGGTTGTACTGCCGCCGCCCTATTTTCATGATAGCTTTTGGTGGTTGTACTGCCCGTACTTGGTTTTTTTGAATACATTTGAATTTTTGGCTCCATTTCTTAAGTCAATTTGGGTCTATAAATATCTCTAAATTTCTAGCATTTAACACAACACATTTGACTAGAAATTCTGTGAAAAATAGTGTCCTAAAATTATGCAAAAAAAAAGAAAAAAGGTAAGGGAGTGAGAAGAAGAGTTGTATTCTTGTAAAATCTCCCTTCTGAGTTTGTAAGGTTCCTCTCCTGAGTCTGTGAAAAGAAGAGTGGGAAGTATAATTATTTGATCTTCATCCAAAGAAGATTGATAATGGACACTAGTAAACCTCGGAGAAGAGGACTCGAGAGTAGACATAGACCAGGCCGAACCACTATAAATTTGTGAGTTCTCTACTCTTGCATTATTTATTGCTTTCAATTACTCTTAACTAGTTTAAAATAAGATACGAGCATCATTTCGTGACTTTCTCTTAAATCATTTTCTTAATTATTTCTAACAAAATATAAAAAAGGTTCTTCCGATTTTCTTTTTTTTCGTAAGCAAGGTTTTAAATCATTTTCTTAATTATTTCTAACGAAATATAAAAAGGTTCTTCCGATTTTCTTTTTTTTCATAAGCAAGGTTTTCAAATCGAGCACTTCTTTTAGTGCCAATTGATCCTAACAATTGGTGTCAAAGCAAGGTTATGCTAATTGGACTAAAAATTCAAGTGAGTAAATGACTTTGTTTGGCATGAATGAGGGATATTCTATTGCACGTCCTCTCATGTTCAATGAGACATATCACACATATTAGAAAACTAAAATATGTATTTTCTTGATTTTCATGGATTTTGAGTTATGTCACATTATTGAGAACATTTTTGAAAAATATTCTAAACCCACGAATGAACAAAATGATTTCGAAAAGAAAGCTTTTTTGTTAAATGTAAAGGCAATGAATGCCTTATTTTATGCACTTGATAAGAATGAATTTTATCGAGTTTCTTCTTGTGATTCGATTTTTAATATTTGGCATACATTAAAAATCACACATGAAAGCATAATTAAATTAAATAAATTAATGAATAAAATTACTTAAAAAAATGAATAAGAAGAATACCTTCCAAAGAAAGAAGGAATTTGAACTAAGAAGAAAATATGACTCCTTGAGTGAAATCTAGAGTGATGAGAACTTTCAACCTTTAACAAATGAATCAGATAAATTAATAAATAAAATAATAAAAATAAACTTAAAATGGACAATACCTCTTGCTATGAATGTAAGAAGTCGAGGTGCTCCGGAGATGAAGAGCAAAATCAAGAAGAAGTGAAAAATCTCGTGCTCGTGGCCAACCACAATGAGGTAAGTAACCCACTTGAAAGTTCTTTTACTTTTAATGAGGTATTAAGTTCTTTTCATGAGCTTTATGATGATTTTAGAAAGATTAGCAAATCCTATAAACTACTTAAAAAAAGAGCATGTATCACTAATTAATAAACTGAAATAAATACATGAAGTAGCACAATCACACAATTCATGCACTAAACATGACACTTTGAATGATGTATCAAACATAATGTATTTCTTATTCTAAGTGTGTCACTAGAGGTAATTAAACAAGAAAATAGCATACAACAATAAACTCTAAAAAGACTTAAGATAGATAATAAGTCTCTAAACATGATTCGTGTTGATAAGGGTCATGTTCATAAGGAAGGTATTAGCATTATGAGCAATATTCATCAAAAGCCAACTACCTTTATTAGAAGATCCACATTACAATTTTTGCCCAAAAATTGATATAATTTTTATGGTAGATGTGGATGCTTTGCCTATAAATATTTATTTAAAAAATATAATCTACATAATTAATTTGGGTTCATAAAGGAACCATAAACAACCTCAAACCATTAGAGAAAATGGGAAGAATCTTTCATGATGGACCCAAACTCAAATTGGTACTTAACCAAAACCCCCCATACTATAAATTTGTCTCATAACAAGGTTAGGAGTAAAAAAGAATAGTATCTTGATAGTGGATGCTCAAGCCATATGACTTGAGATCTAACTCATTTATTAAGCTCTCTAGCCAAAATGATAAAAATAATTTTTTTTGAATATCTTTGTTTCGATTATAAAAAATATTTTATTAAAATAGTTCATAATTATACAACTAATCTTGATGATGCATAGCTAAAGCATGCTAAAGCTAAAACTAAAGAACCTTAGTTATTGTTAATAAAAAATATTTATATTGAAATTTACAAAAATGAGATTTTAATGATGATTGAATGATAGGCTCAAAATCATTAGCTTGGATATTTATTGATTTAAATATAAAGACTATTATTGAATGACTTAAATATTATGATATTTTTGACTAAGTTAGTTTATAAATATCATTGTTGAATGATTGATTTAAATGGTTAAATAGTTATATGTTTGAGATTGAATATGTGTTGTTAAATGATAGATTATTCTTGAATTTAAGCATAGAATAAAATATATAAAATAGGGAGAAAAATTATGCTTTATTTTTAAGTTTTTAAAAATACTTTTGAAATAAGAATGAAGATTGCATGATAACTCCTTCCACTAAGTCTAAAGAGTTAGACTCACTTAAGAAATAAAAATCATTGGAATTAAAATGAATCAATTTTTTTAGTTGAAGATATTTTATTATTTTTATGTGTTGTATTAATGATCTTGTTGATTTATTTGAAATGAAATTTGGTTTCCAATCTTAAACAATAATTCATTGATTTGAAAAGCATTCTTGAAACAAATCACATGAAATAACTAAAAAGGAGGATAATTTTTCTTAAAAATATTTTTATCCTAGCAACCTTTCAACAAGAGATAAAATGATTTCAATATTGTTGAATCTCTTAAACTACAAAAATGAATTAGAGAACTTTGGCATTTTTTTCTGAAAAATAATCTATGTTGCCTTCATTGAAATTTTTAAAAAGTGATTTTGATGTTGGTTTTGGATATATTTTTCAAATGATTTTTAAAGAGAATGATGAATCTATTCAACTTTAATGATATTTTAATTTTGATGATTTGATAACTTAAATCATGATCTTGATATCTTAAGAAATTATAACTTGAAATCCTTATATAAATCAAGTTCGTTAAAAAAAAAATTATATAAATGAATCATAATTTGTCTCTTTGGTTTTATAACTTGAAAATCTTCTTATATATTCTTGACAACTTGAAGTTTCCTTTATACAAATTAAGATATTCTATCTTTTCTTCTTTGCAATTTATTCATGATCTTAATATTTATAATTTGATATTATGAATGAAGACTCTTCTTTGATCTCCTAAGATTTCTAAAGCCTTGAATCTCATCTAACAAGAAATTTGTCAAAATAAATCATGTCATTGGGCATTCATGATTTGATAATTATATCTTTCATGATATGATTACTTATGACTTTATTCTTAGTATAACTTATCACCAAAATTAATATTTCTTAAATTTATTATAAGTTAAGATTAAATGAGATTCATTTTATTATGAACATTTCCTTTATTTTTTGACTTTACTTATCCTTCATGTGAATCACGTTTGATCTCTATGATTTCTTCTTTAATAAAAAAAAGATTTATAATCTTTACAATTATAAGTTGAGACTTTTTATCAAGATCATTCTTTCGTCTTATTAAGAAGAATTATCTAAATAAATTATATGTCTAAGATTTAAGATTACATAATCCCCTAAGATTTATTTTTATAAAAAATAGAGATATATTTATTAAAAAAATCATGTCTTTTGGTACTTATGATTTGATCTTTCTCTATAATGACATGATTCATTTGTGGTTATGGTCATAAAGAAAACATACTTTTTAATAATAAAAAAGTGGGAGACAAAATTATTAATTTGGTCAGAATAAAATTTGTATATAAAAATAATCTTCTAACATTGGATGAGGAGGGATTTGCTTAAATGAAAATTATAAATTTTAAATATATGAGATTTGCATGATTAGATTTTTATTTTACTTGAAATTTTAAATACATAAGATTTATTGATTACTTTTGTTGAAATTCACAAACAAAAAGGAGGGGTAAACTTATTAATTTAGATCATGTCTTCCGGTACTTAAAGATTTAATTTTTTTAATCTTTAATGACATGATTCTTGTACTTTTGAGTGTAATGAAAAAATTGATATAAAAAAATTATACTATCATATTCTTTTTCTTGACAATGACAAAAAGGGAGAAATAAAATTGTTAATATGATTAGAAAAGAAATTGATATGATGAATCTTATATGAATGAGGAACAATTTGCTAACAAGAAAATTTAGAATTTTAAAACACATATGAAATGCTTAATTAATTAAGCTTGATTTTCCATCATATTTTTCTTTGAATTTCTTGGCCTTTATAAATTGCACTAATTATCAAAATTTACATGAGAAGATCATCAAAATGCATGATATGCTTGATTTGATATTCTTGTTTGAAATATATATAAAATGAATTAAATTGCATAGGTACTACTCAACTCTTGAATTTTGGAATTTACTAGATTAAGCTCTATTTTTGTGATGATATTTTTCAGTCACCTTCCTTGTTTCTAATTTCTTATTTATAAAAAGGGAAGAAAATTTTCATAAGAAAATAAGTTTTTATCCTATTTTACTAAGAGGGAGCAATGAAGCAATTAAACGTTTAATCATATTTATTTTATAAAAATATGAAAATTTTGACACATGATGAGTTTATATTGTTATGATCAATTGACACTAAGATGAGGGGAGGGTTAATTAGTACAAGTTTAAGTTTTTCATTTTAAACGAAAGCTTTTCGTTTAAAGCAAGATAGGAAATTCAAAGCTTTTCGTTCAAGTAAAATAAGTGAGAAAATTGCTAAGTTAATAAGCAAACCCGAAAGATTAGCAACATTGAAGAGAAGTGATGTGAAAACTTTACTTTCAAAGAGTGAATTCAATCGAAAGCGTCAATATAAAATTCGTAAGCAATGAAAGCAAGGAAAGAACTCATAAGTTTTATAGTGGTTCGACACCAACGACTTACGTCCACTCCCGAGTCATTCTTGAGGTAAACCGGCATCCACTACCGATCTTCTTTGGGTAAAGACCAAACCCTTATATTTGAGCTTACAAGGGAGACAAGATTTACAACTCTTTGATCACTCTCTTATCCCTTTCCTTTTTCTTACAATCCACATAAGTTTTTCATAGAATTTTTTCCCCAAAATTGTTGTATGGAATAAAAAAAAACTTGGGGTATTTATAGGCCCCAAGTGGCTTCAGATTTTTGGAGCCAAAAATCAAACTTACCCGAAAAAACTAGGTACAGGTGGTTTACCCGCTGACCTAGGCGGTTTACCCACCGTCAGTCGCTTGAAAACTAAGTACGGGTAGTTTACCCGCCTATCCTGGGTGGTTCAGCCACCCAGTTTCTAAGGTACGAGTGGTTTACCCGTCAGCCCTGGGCAGTTTACCCATCGGCAACTGCTGGTTGTCGCCCTATTTCTAGGGTACGGGCGATCCAACCATCGCTCACCGATGGTTTATCCACCAGAATCTCCGGAAAAGTGGTTCCCTCCACTTTTCTAATTTCGGCTTAAACCTGATGTTGACCAACTCTTTGGTCAACTAATTGGGCTCAACCTGAGCTCAATCAAACCCTATAATGGATCCGGTTGCATCTTTGAGTTGATTTAGATTCCATCTAAATCACACTCATTTCAGACTCAATCTTAACCTATGACTTCAAATTACAATCAAAACATGACCACCAAGCTTAATGATCTTACTCCTGCAAACCGGCAACCTCCGACTTCTCCAGTGGTGAGTCTCACAGTCTTCCTCTGGCGATCTCCTAGCGTGTCCCTAGTGATCTTCCCGATACCTTCGGCGAAGTCCTAGCGAACGCCCGACGAGCTCCCACCGCATCGTCCAATCCTTGGCCCGATACCTAAGCTTGATCTTGGGTTCATGTTTGATATGTACTCATCCCGTTATGGTTAAACCTACACGATGCTAAATATGACTTAATTAAATACAATCATAATGGGCAATACATCCATTACAAGACCATCCTAACTCCCGGCAAGCTTTTCGGCTACCCATGATAATCTTCCGGTGAGTCTCAGTCTTCTTCTGGCAAACTCCCTTGTGCCATCCTGGCAAGCTCCCGATACCCTCGGCGAGCTCCCGACGTACTCCTGGCAAGTTTCCAACCACATCGTTCGAACCCTGGCCCGATGCATGGACGTGACCTTGGCCAATCTTGATTGTAATAATTTTTCTATCATAATTAATCCTGCATCAATCAACTATAACAACATATATTAGATCAATAACCCATTAATTGATTTCATCATCAAAATATGAGATTCAACATATGTATCATGAAATTACTTGCTCATTATTTCACCTCTTTTTGTTGATGACAAATGGGGAGAAATAACATATTGATGAGACAAATATAAAAAATGATACATATATGACAAAGGGGAAGAAAATAATATTTCTTCTTAAATAAAGAAAATATTTAAATTCATTGTATAACTAATGCATAAATTTTGAAATTCTTGAAAATTTAATGATTCATGATTTGTTGGTTAAAATAATATTATAAGGAAATTTTACATGAATTTTTAAAATTCATGGAATATCCTTGAAAAGATATTTGATGATTCATGATTAGTTGAAATTAATATAATGTATTATGATTTGATGATTTTGAAATTTATGGTATATTATTTCAAAATTTGATAAATGGATGATATAAATCCAAGAGTGTTTGATTCTATTGAATTTAAGATTTCCTTAAATTTATGGTATGCATTTAGGGGGAGTAAGGTTTAACTCCCATCATCAATTGATTGTCATCATCAAAAAGGGAAAGATTGATGAATCTCAGATTTTGATGGTGAAATAAATTGATGGCTTATTGATCTAATATATATGCTAGAGATAATTGATGCAGGATTAACTACGACAAAGAAAGAATTACAATTAGATGTTGGGCTAGTGTCAAGTCCAGGCTTCGGACAATGCAGTGGGAACGAACCGAGAGACTCATCGGAAGCTTGCCGAAGATGTCAAAAGCTTGTTGAGAGTTTATCGGGAGCTTGCCGAAGGTGATTGGGAGCTTGCCAGGATGGCGTCGGGTGTTTGCTAGAAGAAGACCAAGAGACTTGTCAGAAGATTATCGGGGGTTACCAAAAAGCTTATCGGGAGTTAGGAGGATCTTGATTGGACTTGATGGTCACATTGATTATAATTAATTAGTTGTAGTTAGTATCAATTTAAGTTTGAATCCTACTTGAGTTAGATTTAGATGAAATCAAAATCAATTCAAGTGAGGCAAACTGAGTCCACATTTAGTATTGGATTGAGCTCAAGCTGAGCTTAATTGGTTGACTTGGAAAGGGATTAATTGAAGGTACAAGTAGGAATTGGAAAAGTGAAAGGAATCACTTTTTTGGGATTCTCGACGGTTGTATCGTCGGTGGGCGATGGTCATACCACCTAGGCCGGCGGTTGTTACCACCACCGCCTTATTTTCAGGGTGGCTTTCGACGGTTAGTACCGACGGTTGTACTGCTCGTACCCAATTTTTTAGATATGTTTAAATTTTTGGCTCTATTTTTGAAGTCAATTGAAGTCTATAAATACCCCAAGATTTCTTGCATTTAACACAACATCTTGGCTAGAAATTCTATGAAAAATAGTGTGCTAAAATTGTACAAGAAAAAGAAAAGGGGTAAGAGAGTGAGAAGAAGAGTTGTATTTTTGTAAAGTCTCCCTTGTGAGTTTGTAAGGTTCCTCTCCTGAGCCTATGAAAAGTAGAGTGGGAAGTATAAGAGTTTGATTTTCACCCAAAGAAGATTGATAATGAACACCATGGACCTCGGAAAAGAGGACTCGAGAGTTGACGTAGGCCAGGTTGAGGTTGAATCACTATAAATTTATGAGTTCTCTACTCTTGCATTATTTACTACTTTTAATTACTCTTTAACTAGTTTAAAGTAAGATACGAGCATTATTTCGTGACTTTCTCTTAAATTATTTTCTTAATCATTTCCAACGAAATATAAAAATGCACTTATGATTTTCTTTCTTTTTCATAAGTAAGGTTTTCAAATCATGCACTTTCACTCTTGCACTAATTCTCCCTCAGTCTTAGTGCTAATTGATTCTAACATAATTAGGCACTAGCAATGGAGTGTACAAAGCTAAATTTTGGCTTCTTGTTTTTGCCAAATGATACACTCGTCATTGCTTTACAAGTCTCTCCAATCTTTGAACATCTTAGGCCAATAGAAATTTGATTGAACAAGAGCTGAATTTTTTCCCTACTAAAATATCCTCCCAAAATATTACCATGAACTTCATCTAGAATAATTAAATGTCTCAAAGAACAAGATGGAACACACATGGTATTAACTCCAAAAAGAAAACAATCAAAGATAAAAAATTACAGAAAAGAACATGATTTTAAATTCTAGCATATTGAGTCGAATCCACATTATTCTCATATAGATCTTTGAATGTCTCAAATCTAAGCACCTTGACTTTTATGACAGTTAATAATTTTTTTTTTTTTTACTTAATGCATCAGCAACTATGTTTTGAACACCAGATTTGTGCTTGATCGTAAAGTTATAAGATTGTAAGAACTCCATCCAAGCTACATGCCTTTTGTTTAGTTTGTGCTAATGATTAATAAAATTTAATGCCTCATCTTTAGAATTTAGGACAAATGACCTAACAAGAAGATACTGACTCCAATGAGATAACACTCGATAAATGACATAGAACTCATTATAATAGGTAAAATCTTCTTCTTGTATCATTCAGTTTCTCACTAAAAAAAGCAATGAGATTTGCTTTTGGCTCAAAACATCACCAATTCTTACATTAGAGGCATCACATTCAACCTCAGACACCTTATCAAAATTGGGTAGTAGTAAACTAGGAGCTTCGGTCACCTTTCTTTTTAATAGCTCAAAAGCTTCATCAACCTTATTAGTCCACTTGAATTTATCACCTTTCAGACATTCGATGATTAGAACAACAATCGAGCTAAAGCCCTTAACGAATCTTCTGTAAAAGAAAGTTAAACAATTGATGACACAGTTGTCGACACACATTCTCTAAGAACCATTTTTCTTAGGCACCAACAATGCTAGAACCGCACGACTTATGCTCTCCCGAATCAACCCTTTTTTCACCAACTAATTTACTTGCCTTTAAAGTTTATCATGCTCCTTGGGATTTATTCTGTAGGTTGCCTTGTTAGGTAGGACAGCTGTCGGAATAAGATTAATGTGATGCTGGATGTCTCTCAATGGTGGAAGGCTATGCAGAATCTTTTCAAGTATAATGGCTTAAAACTAATGCAGGATTGGTTTCATGATTGCTGGTGGCTCCTTGTGTTGTTCATTCTCTTCTATAACTTCAAGAGTCAAAACATGACGACCCCTTTTTAATTCACCATTTCATTCATTACAAGACATAAAAGACAAACCATGATCAGCATAAGTAACCTCTTCCTCTTCCTCATCATATTTTAGTTCGTCATTGACTTTATTTCCTTCTCCATCATTATGTTCTTCAACAAATGTAACAATCCTCCTATTTGGACAATATGAAGCAATATGCCTAAAACCATATGATCCTTCAACCTTGTCTTGCACCTTTGATACTACTTTGCTTTGGAGAGTAGACTTAAAATTTTCTCCTCTCGTATAACCATCTTTCACCTCGTATCGAGAACCCCTTTCAAACTTTTTCTACTTTTTTACACTAAGATCTCTTTGCTTAAAATCATGGATTTTGAGAAATATTTCTTGTCTATAGTTGTCAGGTAAATATTTTCTTTTCAACTCACTTTTCATTTTCTCTCATGTGATGATCTTACCCTTCCCCTCGCGTTCTCTTTGCTTCTTTAGATTTTTCCACCAAAAAGATGCATTCCTTCTGAGTTTGAGTGTCATAAGCTTTACTTTCATTTGATATGGTGGTTCATAAAAATTGAATATTCTTTCCATTGTATTAAGTCAATTGAATATTCTGTCACTCGCCTTGGTCTCTATGCCTTAATTGAAATCTTTCCAACTCCCTTGGGTAAGGAGGTGTATCATCATCAGAACCAAACTTTTGGGTATCATTTTTATGCTGATTGTTTCTACTTCGAAGTTCTTCAATGATTTCATTTTTTTTTTGTAAACTACGTAGCAATCTTTGTAGCTAAAACCTCAAGGATTCAACATCATCTTTATGGCCACTACCTTCACCAACTACTTTTTTCGATTACGCCTTGCCATGATCTTTAGCCTTTAGCTCTGATACCAAACTAATATTAGGAAAATAGAAAGAGGAATGAAATTTAGAAAAAAAAATATAGAAACTAAAAGTTGAGTTGTAGAAGAAAAACAAACTCAGGATAGAACATGCATAAAATCGATAAATAGTTCGCTACCAAGTTTAAAATCACAAAGGGATATAAAAATTCACCACCCAAGGATATTAAATACGGATACAAAACTGTAACAAAAGCCTCACCACTCAAGGAAGCATTCAAAAGATATAGAGTTTAAGAGAGAACTCAAAGAGTTTCTGCCAATATCTATAAACTTTTTTCTAGCCATAGAATATTAAAATAAGTACTAGTACATGAAATAACCCTTCATGCATATAGAACTATGAAACTAAATTCTTTATAGTTGGTAACTAACATCTTTAATGCATTTCTTTGTTGAAAGCATCTTGATATAGTTTTAATTTTGTTCAAAGAATATGCTTATGAGTTATCATATTTGAGTGTGTTGGGTTAAAGACTATAGATTGTAGATAATATTATAGGGTTAGCAAGATCAACATGTACTGATTGTAGTAAATTAAGTAATTCCGTGATAGAGGAGCTTAGGTGGAAGAGGAAGTCAGGGTAGAGAAGAGAGGCACCGTAGCAACAGGAGATATGCTAGAGGTGGAGTAGGAGGATGAGGAGAATGTAAAGATGAAGGTAGAGTAAGAGAAAGAAGTAAGGAGGAGGATAAGAAAAATAAAACCAATTGAGAGGAGGCAAAGAGGGAGAGGAGGAGCAATGGAGATAGAACAGCACGAGGAGGCGAGGGTAATTTAAAAAGATCAATAGATAATATAGGGTCTAGTTAAATCAATTAAATAGTTAGGATTTAGTGGAACAGTTTGATTTATCTTTAAAAATAAGTTTATTTAAAAAATCAAATCAAATCTACTCAATAAATAATAATAATAATTTTATAATTTGATTAAAAATATTTTGGTCAAACCACGAAAAAGAATATCCTCTGGTTAAAAATCAAATTATGAAGGCGTCCTATAGTCAAAAGCACACTATATATATATATATATATATATATATATATATATATATATATATATATATATATATATATATATATATATATATATATATATAGCCGTTGTTATTTGTGTGGAATTTCGTGTACGCCCCTGAGCGATCGAACAACCAACGGTGGAGATCGGCGATCCGAAGTCTCCAAGGGATCCCTGGTGGCTTTAAATTGCCTCTCGGAGGCCAAAACCCTAATCCCCCACTGAGCTCGCCCTCGCGCTCCATTCCGACCCCTTTCCTCCCGGCATTCCGTTCCCACTGTCATGGAGTTCTGGGGTAATCTTCTTCCTCTCCTTCTTCTCTCCCTTTGCTTGTTTGCGATACCTCTCATCTTCTTTCTATTTGACTCTGGGTAGGAGGTTGGACATCTGCCCTCCGATCATTCTGTCCTTTTGGCTCTTGATGACCCTACAGTTAATTATAATGTCTGTGAGTGTCTTGGTTTTTCGCCAATAGGTTGAAATGCAACACCGTAAATGTTGCAGCTGCTGTTATGGAGATTGTGATTTAGCCTTCTTTTTCTTCTTTTTTATCTCATATTGTTGTGTCTCAAACTATGCGCTTGTGTATCGCTGGTGGTTTCATAAGCTGTTCTGGAACGTACTATATCACTGTTCCACTTTTATCACACCCATTATGCGACAGTACGGTGTCAAAAATCTTTCTTTTACATACTGACAGTTTCTTTTCTGTTTTCTTCTTCAAGTGTACTTGGAACAGAGGCTTCTCGTGTGCTTTATGCATGTAAATTTTGGTGGTAGACTATGATGAGTTACAAAATAATTTAAAATGGAACATGGTGTTTTGGGGAAAAGGAACGTGTCTGAGGAAAATTATATTTAGAATTAATATGCTTGAGGATAAATGCCTAGTATTAGGAATGATGATTGGCGGTACCATGGTAACATGCATTACATTGCAAATATTAGGTGTTTCTGCTTCTTAGTTTTACAGTAGGAGTTTGCAGGTTGTTTACTAGGTTTTTTCTTTATTTTTGAGCATTTCTAGCTTCCACATGTACGCATGATATAATTAGAGGACTATAAAATGTTTTTCTCTTTCTTTCTTGTCTACTATGAGTCTGGTATTACAGTAATGATGACCTATAGTGAACACATATTTCCTGAATTTACTAGTTGTCAAGATAAGTATTCTGAGTGATATATCACACATAAATTGAGGTAATTGCTACTTGCGGTATCAGTAAAATCCTAAAAGGAAGAAGGTCAACGAAAAGTGCTTCTTGACATTATTTGAGGTTTACTGTTCTTCAAGTTATTTTTAGTTTTTCTGAGTATTTGTGTAAGTCATAGCTTTGCTTTTTATCCAGCCAAGATTCTATCTATCTTGGCTAAGGTACATTAAGTTCCTCATCCCTCAAAATCCGTACCTTATTTATTTTGTTTGTCACCCATAGTAGTGTTTTCATCAATCAATTTTGCTAAAAATTTTCAGGTCTGGAAATTAAGCCTGAAGAGACTGTCAAGGTTGATCCTGGAGAGGACAAATATTTGCATCTTTCTCAGGTTTTACATCACCGCACACTGCTCAAAGTGTTTCTTCATATCAAAAAATGATTATATTAATGTCTATCTGTTACCATGCAGGCGTCTCTAGGGGAGACTAAGAAGGGAAATGAGAACATACTGGTCTATGTGAAATTTAACAACCAAAAGCTTGTACTTGGAACACTCTCTGCAGACAAATGTGCTCAAATTCAATATGATTTAGTATTTGAGAAAGAATTTGAGCTATCTCACAGCTCAAACAATGCAAGTGTCTACTTATGTGGCTATAAAACTGCTGCACTTGAGGCAGACGAATATCCTTTGGATCTTCCCTTTGGAAGCTAATTTACGTACTAATTCGGTTTAATATTCATGTCTTGGACTACATAACTGATATTTGCTACTTTTGATTTCCTTGACTAAGTTTTTCTTTTGGGGTGTCTACATTTCCTGATTTTGATGGTACATCTTGTTGTTGTCTCTTATTAAATATTTTGTTCTCATTCTGTCTCTCTCCTAACAAAAATGCCTGCTACTGTTTGAATTCCAGAGAGTGACTCGGATGCTGATGAAGATATTCAACTTGACCAGAAGACTAATGGTGTGATTCTGAGCTTGTTGGTTACTCCGATTGTCAAGTCAATATATGTTCCTTCTGTTCTTGATGGTTTACCCTGTCAATTGTCTGGGTTATTGCAATTAACAAATGATGCGTGTTACTTCGATTTATAACTAAAATTTGTATTTGTTCATAAAGTTAACATGTAATTTTGGAGAATTTACTCTGTTATAGTGGAGTTTAGGTGGTTTTCTTATGTGATACTGTTTTTCATATCTTTCAGGCAAGTCTATTGTGAAGGTTGAACAGGCCAAATCTACAGCAGGAAAGCCAAAAGTTCCTCAATCAAATGCCCCTGCTTCCAAGGCAAAACCTAAAATAGAGGAACTGAAGAAGGCAGATAAGCAAAAGGCGAATAAGGATGATGATGAAGAGTCTGAGGAAGATGAATCCGATGATGATGAGGTCTGTTCGATGGTTGTCAAATATGTTATTTTCTTGTTTGATAAGTTGTTTACATCCTCGGTATTTCAGTGCCTCTTTTGTTGTATGTTCTGTTTGTTTGGTCTCGTACTAATTTATGTGCTTAGCATCTTCCTAGCAGTTTTGAAGCGGCGAAAGGTATTCATTAAGTTTTATATTAGGCTACTTAATGAGCATGTTTTGACAATGTGGTAGCTGTTATTGATACATCTGTCTTAATTTGTTCTCTTTGCTAAGTACTTCTTTCAGGATATGGTTGAAGCGGAAGATGATAGTGAAGATGAGGATGAAGTTGAAAGCTCTGATGAAGATGAAGCTCCTGTAAAAAAGGTAAATAGATTTACATATTTATTCAGACACCAGTTGTTTGGGTGGAACTATTCTGTTTTGTATTATGCAGTCATCAGTTGTTTTGATAAACTCATATTATAAGCTAATTGCCATTGCCTTCTCTGCAGGCTGAACCACCTAATAAAAGACCAGCTGGTTCTGCTTTAAAAACTCCTGTTTCGGAGAAGAAAGCAAAGTTAATATCCCCGGGGAAAGGAGAGAGTCAGAGAAAAGGTAATGACTTGCATGTAAACTCGATTTATTATTAAATAAATATATATTGTTTTATGTTGGTTTAAACTATGATGCATACGAGACCAACAATAAACTCACAGGTGGTGCTGCTAAGAAAGATGGCCATTCTGCTACCCCTCTCCCGGCAAAACAGATTGGAAAAACTACTGCTAAGAATGCCAAGTCTAAACAACAAACCCCAAATTCGGCAGGCTCAGTCAATTGCAAGTCATGTGGCAAGTATGTATTCAGTTCCCCTCAATTTCCATACTCATATCTGAGTCAGTTTATGAAACAAACAAACAATTTTTTTTTTTTTTTTAGGAACTTCAACTCTGACAATGCTCTTCAAGCTCATACAAAAGCAAAGCACAGTGCTGGCAAATGAGACACCAAGATCATGTTTAGGGAAGTGGTGGGGCTTCTTGGATGGAGCATTGATGAACCCACTCTGGGTGTTATGAGTTTTGTAAATTTGCCTTTATTCAACTACCTGGTACTCTACGCTTTCTTTTTGGCATTAAACTGTGTGCGTTGGATGTTTACGATAGTTTTGCGTTCGAGATATTTAGACTATAATGGTTATATGTCACCACGAATGTTGGGTTATTCGCTTTCAGTTTCCAAGTTTTGCAGTTACTTTATTTTGTGCGTGTGGTGTGTAATCAGTTAACTTGTTTTTTAAGTGCTGATGGAGGGTTCCGTAGTGTGCAGATCCGATCCGGTAACAGCCACTGTTTAGATTATTTCTTTCCCTATTAGGATGTAGAGAATTGAAAAAGACGAAAAATTCTCAAGTCTCTCTACTCGATGTCACGATTTACGATGAGATGGCCACGACCAAGCGAAGGGCAGAAGATTAATTAAAGGATGATTTTCTTAAAAAAAATTATTTTTGGGTAATTTTTGGATGATGTTCATTTTTAAAGTCATTTTTCAGTATTTTGTGAATGATGCCTCTAATTTTTAGAATTTTATTTTTTTTAATAATCTTAAAGGTTAAAATTATTATTGATCTTTGGTACTATATTTTAAAATCAAAATAATCTCTCGTATTTTAAAATTTGTCTAAGTGATTTTTTGTACTATGATTTTATATCAAAGTCACTACATGTATTTTAAAACTCGTCTAAATGATCTTCCGTAAAATAATTTAGGAGATTATTTATCAACAAAATAATTTAAAACTTGAAATAACACACACATTTTTATCTTTAATTTATTTATCAATAAAATTATAGAAATCATAGATCTCAAGCAAAGAAAAAAATAAAATGACAGAAAGACAGCAGAAAGATGAATAAACTAACACAGAAGAAAAAATAAGAAAGATAGAAAGACAGCGAAAAGACGAACAAACTAATGTCGACAAAGGTCGATGAAGAAAGACAAAGATCGTAGTTGCAGAAAAGAACGCCGATAGAGGTTGGAGAAGAAAGAAAGAGGGGTGATTTTGATGTGAAATTATAGTACGGAGGGTTACTTAGACGAGTTTTAAAGTACGATAGGTTAATTTGATTTGAACACATAGTACATAGGTTAATAAGAATTTTGGTTAATCTTAAATGTTTTATTATTGTTTGTAGTATGTTGTTTTCGTTATCGTTTTGACTCCGTTCAACGATGGAAAAAGATTTAGAATGGGGGGCACTTCCCCTCATAGACGTCATTGCTTCGGCCCCCAGAATCATTGACAACTATATCTCCTCTATCAACATGCAACCACACGGAGCTGGTGAAATCGAAGCAGCGGGACGGAGACAATGAAAGACATCCTTTAAAAAAATAAAAGAAAAATCACACACCCTTATATGTAATTATCCCGACGAAGAATGAAGGGGGGCTTAGCTAATCTAACAAAATATACGGTAGGAGTGATTTGAGAGACTCCCAAAGGCAGGGTAGAATGAGTGAGGACTATTTATTACCTGACTGGCATCGGAGGCACAGAGACTCGTGGACTGCTCCATCGGAAATGCAAAGGCAGGGTACAATGAGCGAGGACTATTTATTACCTGACTGGCATCGGAGGCACAGAGACTCGTGGACTGCTCCAAAGAGAATGCAAAGGCAGGGTACAATGAGCGAGGACTATTTATTACCTGACTGGCATCGGAGGCACTGAAACTTGTGGACTGCTCCATCGGGAATGCAAAGGCAGGGTACAATGAGCGAGGACTATTTATTACCTGACTGGCATCGGAGGCACAGAGACTCGTGGATTGCTCCATCGGGAATGCAAAGGCAGGGTACAATGAGCGAGGACTATTTATTACCTGATTGGCATCGGAGGCACAGAGACTCGTGGACTGCTCCATCGAGAATGCAAAGGCAGGGTACAATGAGCGAGGACTATTTATTACCTGACTGGCATCGGAGGTACAAAGACTCGTGGACTGCTCCATCGGGAATGCAAAGGCAGGGTAGAATGAGCAAGGACTATTTATTACCTGACTGGCATCGGAGGCACAGACACTCGTGGACTGCTCCATCGGGAAATGCAAAGGCAGGGTAGAATGAGCGAGGACTATTTATTACCTGGCTGGTATCGAAGGCACAGAGACTCGTGGATTGCTCCATCGGGAATGCAAAGACAGGGTAGAATGAGCGAGGATTATTTTATTACCTAGCTGGCATCGGAGTCATAGAGACTCCTGAATTGCTCCACCGGGAATACAAAGGTAGGGTAGAATGAGCGAGGACTATTTATTACCTGGCTGGCATCGAAGGCACAGAGACTATTTATTATCTGACTGGCATCGGAGCCGCCAAGACTTAAGGACTCCTCCATGGGAAATGCTGATTTCTCTTTCGGTTAATGCCTGCAGAGCAAATGCACCTTTTATCACCTGAAAACCTCGTCCCAATAGAGGTGTACGCAGGACAGGTGGTGCCTACGGTGGGATTTATGCTGCTGACCTGGAGTGTCTAATGTTAACCTCCATACGCCCGCCCACATCATCTTCTACCTGTGACAAATGAGGGCAGCTTTGCCAGAAAGAAATCATAATTTCCGCAACTGGAACGAGAATACCACAAGCCCATGAATAGGATTAGAGTACCAATCAAAACTGAAATCATCATGTTGTGGTTAGGATGGAGAAAAACCATAGGTATTTCCAAGTACAACATTAGCGAAGAAACCCAAATGCATCATAAGTCCTCACATCCTTGCGTCCAATCTTAACACACAAACCATGGCCACCAAGAAATCCCCAGGTACAGACGAAAACAACATGAACAGTGAGTGATACAAGTGGGCCTTAGGTGAGATCATCGTCTTCCTCCTCCTTTGCTTTAATTGCATTCTTCACTCTCAGCAGAAGTGTGGTTTTCCATGGATCCTGTGTAAAGCCAATGAAGATGGTATCAACACAAAATATTAGACCCCAATACAAGACTATTTTGTGCATTATGCTGCCTTCATACTGAGTCAGATAAATAAAAGTCATGGTGAATTTATGCATAACTTATTTTTAGCCTTGTATAAGGCGGCAGAACTTATCCTAGCCTTGAATAATGATTTTATGATTGGTAGAGGAACCTGTGTTCCAGTGACCGATCAAAATCCAGTTTTGACATACATAGCAAAAGATGTTTGAGATCTTGACATACAAAGTAGACTGCAAAGAGGGAGAAATTAATTTTGATATCCAGCACTACTTTTTGAGTTTTTTTTTTTCTTTTTTGAAACAGCCTAAACTGCAGGATATATGGTGAGAAAAGTGTTCTTTTCTTTTTTTGGGAGGTGGGGGAGTAGAATTAAGAGTTCTGATAAGATGGAGAATCAAATGACAATTATGTTCAAATGTCAGGACTGTTAAATGAGTCAATTATGAGCAATTCATTATGGTTGAATATAGACCAACTGGCAAAAGTTATAAGAACTGATTCCATTCTAAAAATAGGAAACCAATGCAAGACAAATCTAAATAGTGTCATAATTACTAACTTGACATGCATTCTGTTTGGGCATGTAATTCAGAAAATTTTATATCATAATCTGATCACATTGTATCTCATCAATTTTGGTATGAATTAAATTTTATTAAAGAAAAGACTTAGTTAGATTTATCAGATATTAGTTTCATGCATGCATTCTTCAGTGCACCACAAACGATTAAATATTAGAGAACAGACTCACCAGCCGAGTCATGCTATCATATTCTTGGAGGGCATTAGTAAATTTCACAACATCTCCCTCATCCATTGAATCCGCTAAATCCTGCCATCGGAGTACTAAACTTATGAGACATGTTAGATGATCCAGGTCATAGTTCATACATTCAAGAAGTAATTTTTCTGGATTCAAAAATACATGAAAGCATGCATATAAATAGTCAAATCATGATAGACATGTAGCGCAAAGAAAGAGAAAGAGGAAAAAAATTAAATAGTTAATAAGAACTTAGATGAGATATCAAAACCACATTATAGAAAACAATGAACTTAATTCTTGATTTCAACTTTGATGACCTATTTCATATGCATGCAATTCGAAAGCATATCTACTACCAATCAATTTGTCAAGTTCAAAAATTATTATGCCATAGACACTTAAGTTGTTAAAAAATAGATTGAAAAGTTTAATCAAGAAAACAAAAGCTAATAGTATGCTTTATTTTTTCTTTAAATCTTCGTTTGTCTTCTATAATATCTTTATGCCTATAAACGCAAAAACCATATGCTTCAGCATCTTTGACTACTTAAACTTCCTATATTCACTTTTCATTTTAAAATCCAAATTTGTTGAATTTGAAACTTGAGCTTTCAGAAAGTCAACAAATTCCAGGTTGAATCAGAGTAAGTAAAGTCATCTTGCAAACAAGATTCAGAGAGAACTGATCAATGCAGCATAGTGAGGTAATCAGTAAATGAGAATTCAATCCAAATACCACCAGAAAGAAGATAAAGTGTCTTACAGCTAAAAGCTTGTATTCACGTGTGCCTGAAAAAGTAGGATCGAGTTCCTGGACAAGCAAGTAAAATCCAGTTAATTTTGTTATACAAGTCTTGGGGAAAAAAAAAAGAACTTCAACCACCAACCAAGAGACGGACAAACCTGATATCGCTCTAATGCATTTGTCACCGCAACAACGTCATTTTTGCATAACTGACATATGCCAGCATTAAGGAGAATCCCCTTAACACCATACTTAAGAAGAGTGTTATTGATTGAATGGCGTGCTATTGCTTCATATATTTCAATGGCTTTTGGGTATCTGCAAAAAAGTTAGTGTGTCAAAATTCCAATGCACACAACTGAAACATAGTTTAAAGATCTTGAAAATTGGATGTTTAAAGCCTTAAGTCTAATTGGACATTGGGATGCTTAAATCAGAAGTATATAACTTGAAGCTAGATGTTGGATATGTTGATAGTTAGCAATAGTTAGCAATAATACAGATTATATGAACCACAAATGTCCTCTTAAAGGAAAATAAATCTTAAAGATCAGCATCTTTAAGAAATCAAATTTCCCAAACAAAAGTTAATTTCATATGATGAGAGTATCAAAATCATAATAAGTTGTAATTTTTCAGTGAATCCAAATTCCTTGTTACTGGTACAAAAGGGTCCTCGAAACTGATATATAATACAAAGTGCCATGTATCAAGGTGTCATAGCACTAGGAAGAAGTAGCAAATAAAGGCATATAATTACCCTGGACAGATAGAATAAACTAGTTCAGGTGAGTCTAACTAAACAGTGTAGGTCACTAAAATTTGAATTGGTCAAAATTCCATGACCATCAGTAGCATTTTGAGTGCTGCAGAATTGTCTACACAGCAAACTCAAATTCACTGACAAATGAACATGATTGTTTACCTCAAATAATAAGAAAAAAGATATAATATAACAACCCATGTCACATGTACGACAAATTGATGGGATAGGGGCATTGGTTATATCAATAGAACAATTACATTAAATCAAGAAGAATAACTAAGCCTTGTTAATTTAGAAGCAAGATGAATATCAACATATACTTTGCCATTGCAGCCATGATCCTACCATGTACTCAATGCAACAAAAGCTTGAAAGCAAATCTCTTTTATGTCTAGGTGGTCAAGTCAAAACTAGAATCTTCTACTTATATGCTGATAAGATACATTTGCAAACGTCATAGTTCACAAAAGAAAGTAAAAAAAAAATGATATTTATGGATAGTCATTTGACTTGGTCTTTACGTTAATCAGAAAGAGTAAACAAAAATTTGAATAAAGACAACTTGCTATCTTACTGTTCCAACTGAGCAGCAAATTGTGCAACTTTTTGCTTGCATTGGTTTGCAGAAGTAGTCACTTCCTCACTTTGAAAAAGGTCAGCAGCCTGCTCAAAGTAGTCCATAGCCTTCTTTAAATTCTGTTCTTGCTCATATAATTCACCAAGTTCCTGAAAGACGTGGGTTCCTCAGAAAGCAAAATCAAATACATAAAACATATCTTTTTATATGTGCATGTTATCAACGATAACAACAACAAGCTGTAATGTCTCAATTATTTGAGGTCAGCAAGGTGAATCTTTTTATATATGCATGTTATCATTGACTTAAATCATGAACGTACGGTCACCATCATGGACCTCAAGGTGCTACTCCCTTCCGAGCACACATTACAAATAGGTTTCATGCTGTGCAGAGGGTAAGCTATGTTGGCTTGGCATGGAGCCTATACTAGCCAGGATGTATCATATCTACTGATGTCCACGTGTCTCATAAATTGAATAATTATAATTTACTACCATAAAGTTTTAAGAAAAAGTAACGCAGTTCGTCACCTTGCAGTATCTTGCAGCCATATTTAATCTACCAATCTCCAAGAAAAGTTTCACAGCCTGACTTAATGACTGTGAAGCATCTGCAAAAAAAAATGGAACATGTACACAAGGTCAAAAAGGGCAAAGGAATGGTGCAAAAATGGAACATGTACACAAGGTCAAATATGCTATTTTAATATAGATTGGTAAAACTAGTGGAACGACAAGTCCCATGATGCTCCCAGAAAAAGGTCATTCATGTACGGTTCCTGAATTCTTGGATCCAAATCTTGCATACATAAAACATCAAATAGCATCAACCATTACTAATATTATAATTATTGCATTACAAATATAAAGTACTAGTTAGGTCTAGACAAGGATAAAGGCGTCAATAGAAACTAAGAGCCTCAAAGATGAAAAACAGTTAAGGTGTTAACCTGACATGGTTGAATGTGTTTCGGTTGATCTAACCCAAAAGTTATTCTCATAATAGTCCTGAACCAGATGGGACCAGGGTGCAGAGAGCAGATGGACAACTCATAAGCAAATAGAGGCAAATAAAAGGTAGAGTCACTTTATAATGCAGCCCTATCACTCAACTAGCTCTCCTCACTCCACTTTCACCAGGTCTTGAACACAGCATTGAGAGAGCACCAGAGCTCTGTTTAAAAGGTAGGCAATGAATACACCAAATAAAGGGTATTCTAACCCTAAAACCTCCCTTTATTCTTAAATCAGTCATTCATAAAATAAAGATGAGAGATTTTATCAATTTTTTTAATCAAAAGGAAATTTTGGATGCCATCACCCAGCTCTCCTATTATACTGTAGAAGGACAATGCTAAAAGCTAGCTGTCTGTTCATAAACCAACAAATGCAACTTGACCACTAGCTAGCCACCTACAGCAGCCGAGCTGATTAGAACTAAGATTGATGAACAGCTTCCATGTGATATGCTAGGCTATACGAGGGTGGTCATCAACTAGCTAAAAGAGGAACATCAGTAGAATTTGACCATGGGTGGAATTAGTGGTGGAGCATGTGACTTGGATGGACACAGAGAGGTTTAAACAGGATCAAACTGATTAACACCAAATCATACCTGAATAATGTTGGGTGCTTAAGCCCATATGAAAGTTGACAAGATCCAATCCAACTTCATGATGACTTTTTCGAATGTCATCATGAAGTTGGATTAAATTGAGTCAAAACATGTTAGTTACTAGGCAATTGAGTTTGAATAGACAACCAAGTCAAAAATTGATTAGATTCGATTTAAACATGGACCTCAGTATAAACAGTGTCACCTGCGCTCTCATATCCAGGTCTAAGTTCCCATGTCAATGCATATACCCACATCAATGAGTATCAGACCTGCTGTATCAAGCATCCTACTTATAGATGGATTTGGTGGGTGATTCCAAGGAACAAGGATTGAGATTTAAGCTCATGAAATTAGTCCATTGCTTCCATAAGCCATCAAGTTGACAGTTGACACCAATTCATTGAGAAACAAAAAAGAAATAACGAATATTCAGGCGACATGGCAAAATGATGATTGTCATATTGACAGTACCCAGTGTTATAATAGATGCATAGTCATCAAAACGAACACATGCGTCCATGTGTGGGCTAAACGCTTAAGCATATGATCTGAATTCCTACTTTCTAAGACTTTTTTGGTTGTAGATTCTGAAGGCCGTCACAAACTTTTAATGTCACTGTATTTACTTCTTATCTCCTTGTAGAAAAAACACACGTACACATTAGAATCTGTTTCACATGTCAATCATGCAATATTGCTGCCTAAATTAAAATTGGCCTAGGATCAACAATCATAGTATATTGAATCAGATTCAGAATATTGTGACTTTCTAAAAGAAACATAAATAAAAGAAGGATTTATACAGGAATCAAGCAAAAGGTCCTTCAATTTTTCCTCTCTCCCTCAATCTCATCTCTCCTATCACTAGCTGCACACTGTCCTGTAAGACAGGGAGAAAGAAAGACACAGAGAAAGAGGAAGAGAAGAATTATGAGAACAAATTTCCCTTTCCTCCTAAGAAAAAATCATCCATATAATACAGAGTGTAAAAAAAAAAATTTTTTTTTTAGGTAAGGCAGATTACAGCAGTGAGCGAATTATAGAAGATTTTTGATAAGCTTTCCTCTCATGAGAAAATACCTTGAACCGAGATTTTCTTATAGCAATTTGCTGCATCTACATAAGCTGAGGCAGCTTCATGCTTGCTATCTAACTGCATTATGAAAACAGAATGAACAACATAATAAACATGTAAAGTGATGATATGTCAAACTAATCAAAACCAAAACCAACAAGATAGATACCTTTAAATGACAGTTAGCAAGCTTGATGTACACTGAACCAGCTCTATCCCCTGCAATACCAGTGTAAGCCGTGTCAATTAAGAAGTGTGACATTCCCAGAATTTCTAACATGATAGCTCATAAACTCACATAACAGCTATGCTAAAAAATTAAACTTTAGTTGAAATGGCAAAAAAGTGATTAAAGGTTTAGCAAGACAAAGGCCAGCAATGGTATATGGGAGTGAGCTCAGACAAATCTGATCGATCAGATGGAATAAAGGAAAAGACTTTTTTAAAAATAGGAAACCTAAGAACAACAAAGAAAAACCAACGGAAGAAGGATCCAGATGATCTACTATAGCCATGATCTAAATAAAGCTATAGTCATGATCCAAATTGTTCCACAACACAAAAATCAACTAAATATAATCAAATTTTGACCAGTACTTGAATAGTCCAATGATGAGAATAATCTCTAACCAAGATGATGTGATCCAAGAGGTCCGGCTCATCTAACCTGATGTAAGTTTGACCAATTTAGATTTTATTTTTGATTTCATAAATTATATTACCTAATTACACAGGTAGTCTTGGTTTGATTTAATTGAATTAATCTTTATTTGTGAAAAGTTATGATCTGAAGTGAGACTGTAGCTTGTCGAAGTTTAGTTGTTTGCTTAATTAGGTCAGTGTTTGATCAGTACATTTAGTTTTGTATTTCATTGAATTCCAACCCAAAAAAACCTAGCTTGGTAGACTGTAATAACTATTTTGCAAATGCAAATTTTAGACTAGTAATTGTTTAAGGTAAAGAAACTGTTGAATTGTTCTTTGGCCAGCGGCTCTCTCCTCCCCCTTCGTCTCTCTAATTCCCACTCTCTCGCTCCTCTTCTCCTTTCTTCTTCTCATGTCCTTCTTGTTCCTCTACATCTTTCTATTATCACTTTCTAATCTGCTGAACAATCCTGCAGTCGACCAAACACACAGAGTCGAAATATTTCTATTCCCGGACTTTTAAGTCCATTATACGACAATTTGGGACTTCTCCATACTGAAAACAGATCGGATCTGATTAATTGCACACCTACAGCAACTTTTAGCCAATCTTCCCCGTATCTACAGCTAGAAGGATCAACAATACAGCAACTACATCATCGAATAATTACTTTGCAGCAGCCGTGTCCTCACCTACGAGACCCAAGCTACTCGGATCATCCGATGCTAAGATATCAGGATCAAACAGGACGATGAAATGGCATCCAATGACTAACTCATGAAAGTGGTGATACCGATCGGGAGATTCAGCAACAGACCGTCAAAGACCATCATGGAAACACCGATCGGGATCAGTACCGGGAAAAGAGAAGAAGGAAGAGGAAGCATACAGTTCTTAGCAAGCTTGAAGCAATTGGCGGCCTTGTCGAACAACTCAGCCGCATCATCGTACTTGGATCCAAAGATCCCCCAGCCGGCGAGCTTCTTTTCCGCCTTCTTCTCGAACTCCTCGCCCTTCGCCGTCTGATCCGCCATCCCCCTTTTCCGGCTGTGACCGCACTACGAAACCCTTTTCCTTCTTTTTCGTGTTTTTTTGTTTTTTTGTCGCCTGGGGACGATATTTATGGGGAGGTGAAATGATACAGAAACCCGCGGACAACGCGTACTCGTACGGTTTACGCGCACGTCTATAACCACTCGAATGATGTCCAATTCGCGATTTGGACCCCACCTCAGCATTCAAATCCTTTCTACTCTGTAATTAAAATAAAGACGATTTCCTCAAATAATTTCTTTTTTTTCATTTTCTTTCTCAAAAGACGTCCTATCTTAGTTTTTTCAAATGATACCCTCAATTCGAATAATATCAAAATTTCTTTCATCAATAATATTTTTTTGGCTACTTTTTTCTTATCAATTCTTTTACCCGTTTTGAATCATTATAGTCCTTTCATTTAACTCATTTATAATATATATATATATATATATATATATATTTCATTAAGGTGTTAAAAATTATAAAACTATTAAAAAATATTATAAATAATATTTTTATTATAATATTAAAAGTATTATAATATTATATTTTTTAGTCTGTAATTGGTCTGATTGAGGTTAAAATTTTATTTAGGTTATTTGTAGTATTTTTAAATAGGTTTAAATGTTTTTATTATGGTAATTATAATAAGCTATTTTTTTATTTGGGTAATATTACAGCAAAAACTATTATAAATATTTATTTAATCTTGGTATGATGTATTAAATTGTTTTTAGTGTGTTTTGATTGTATTTGGCTCGCTTATAGTGTTCAAGTAACCTAATAATACTTTTGTTGAGTTATAAAAATATTAAAAAAATATAACTGGCATATGTTTTTTTATTTTTATTACTCGTAAATCATTATCATATTAAAATTTTAGGTTTGAATTGATTTGATTGTATTATTTATAATTTTTTCAAGTAGACTTTATGGTGTGTTTTTTAATGGATGAAAAAAAAGGGTGATGAATATTTAGGATATTATTCAAAATAGGAACAGCAATTTTGAGGGAAAGAATATAAATAAGCATCTTAGTGAATTTTTTCAGGCAAATCGTCTTTAAAATAAAAATCACATTAAGAACCATATTGGAAATTACTTATTCACGTTTGACTAAATGATGAAGTGAACTTTAAATTTGTGATAACAATCAAATTAAATGGGGGTGGAGTCCAATTTGACCCTTGTCCGTCCAAAAAATATTGGAACAGATTATGAATGTGGATATATAGTTATCAAACAGGCTTTTAAGTATCCTCTTGAAGATGATACTTATGATTGAAATAAACAAAATGATAAATTATTGAAGTCGAGACTAATATTACCATTAAATGGTTAACATGTGAGGATTGGATTCGGCTTCCGATGTTTCAAATGAGTATAATTGGATGATTAATGATCCTAAACTATGTGCCGATTCGTTTATATTCTATACAAACTCACCTCACATCGAGTTCGGCTCACCTAAGTCTAAATCCAACCCAAATATGGATCCAATATAAAGTTGGGCCTCACCAGGCAACCTCAAGCCCACAAGTGATGCTATTAGTGATGCGATTGCACTCTCATTTGATAATAAAAAATATATATTATTTTTAATTTTTAATTTTTAATTTTATATTTTTTAAAAAAATTAAAATAAAATTTTATTATATCAAATGACATACATGCTCACATGTGGTGATATATCACTTGTATAATAATATATTAACTAATTTAGATATGAGACTTGATTTCATGTAAAAATAATGAGACACGGATCTATTTGATGTTGTATTGGCCAACGACACTTGGCTAGCGGGAATTAAAAAGCTCTCTGGAACGAATGAACTTGAGGATATGTTCAGAAATGTACCTTGTTCATCGAACATCCAAACCAAAAAAAAAAAAAAAAAAAGGAGAAAAGGCCATATTGTTCTCAGGTTGCTGATCCCAAAGCTTTTGTCTCTGTTGTGACAACATTTGAGTGGCCATTAATTGGAATTCTCACTCTTCGTCCTTTTTTGCTTTAATATTTCACCAATCATTTAGTCACCCGTATAAGTATATGCATATAATTCACCCATTTAATTATTCTCTCTTCAAATTAATCTTCCCCTTCCTATTCACCTTCATCTTTTAAGTATTATGAATGAGGTTTTCTAAATTAAATATAAAATATTAGTAGCATGAGAAAGATGTAAAGCATATGGTGCATGAATTATATAATCATTGACGATGAATAAATCGTTACTAGTTTTTAAGTTTTCCAGGCTCAACGTTCATTAGAATCTAGTTAGATTTTTCTTTGAACCTTATCCTATCCTAAGATGGAACTCTTTGGATTGGTTATCTATAATATGCAAAATTACACCATGGATATTCCCGACAAAGCTCCTTTGTTGCTTAAATAATCTAGTGGAACAAGTCAGATTTAGATTACTTAGTATATATTTACAATCTGTTAAATAAAGAAGTATGAAAACTAGTCATAATTACTCTCGTTGGAGATGAGTTGTTACATTGGTTAGAATTGACATCTATTGATATTGATGTTTACTATGCTATTGATATTGTTGGATATGAAAACTAGTTTACTATGCTACATAATATTAGCTCAATCATGTGTGAACCAAGTAGCTTGGCCACACGGAGAGGAGACCCTTGCTATGCACGGAGCAGTAATGATAGTGTAGAGTGATAACAGGTCAGCCATGTAGAGAGCCTAGCCACATAGAGTGCTAACAATTTAGCCGCATCATTTTTACTATGATAGGTGCCCTCTGATTCAGGAGCTAAGGAGCATCGCAAATAATTGGTCAGGAAGTACAATTTGATTAATGCATATCATTAGCGTAAGAGATAATGAAATATTTGACTCGAGTTGTTCGACTCAATTGGGTGCAGTGACTCATAGAGGACGAATAAAGTCATACATGGTAGTGCATGAAGAGCCAAGAGGCCAAGTGCTATGGTGTGCAAAGGGCTGACGAAGTTAGGTGCAATGGTGCATGAAGAACCACGAGGTCAAGTCTGGTGGTGCAGAGGGGTATTGTGGCCAATGTGCGATGGCACAGAGGACTAGTGTGGTCGATGTGTAGTGGCACAGAAGATTAGTTACAGGCACATGCCGAGCATGCCTCCTCTTCAATGGGTGAGAGAATTTGGGTGGGTCCGAACATAATATGATAATGTATCATGTGCCATACCCGCCTATAATGAAGGGGAACGTGACTCAATTATCATTTGCTATGTGGCCACTATATTTATCGTGGTGGATTTAACATGATCTTGATCTGAATGACCACTACATTATTAGGATTGTGCCATGTGTCTTGGGCAATGCTAGATGACACTGCATGCCCCACTTTTTTCAAGGAGCTCAAGAATTGAATGGGCAGCTGGATAGAGTTTGCATTGAACAATACACTTAGAGCCTCACAATAAAAGGTCTATAATGTCATCCTTAGCCTTATCTTCAAACACTTTGTAACTTGGATAGGTCATCAATCCTATCATTAGTCTTGGCGTTGATAATGGAAACTTCAATCTCTGATGGAACTGAGTCAGTCACACTAATGGAGGCTTCCTCCTCATGGAGGTGAATCTATCCTATGGTATGACTCTGACGCCTATGCCAGAGTCCTTTGATTTAGACTCATTGGTGTTAACCTCAATCTTAGAGATGCTTTAGGAGGTATACCATATATCGACTGAAGTCAAGCTAGTGCCTGCTCGGCTAGGTGATCAACCCTATATGTAACATCATATGTTTTGCATAAGCATATATACACTTGAGGCAATGCTTCATTTCCCCCTCCACCTATTTTTTTTGTTGAGGCTCTCAATTATTGAAAGTTCTTGGTTGCCCATATGACATCAAATTCATGGTGCTTTCTTATATCATTCATTGATGAATGCATGAGGACTCAGATCTCTCCGATGTTGACCCTCTTATTAGCCTACTATAGTTTGTGTTTCAGGAGGGTTATAAAAAGAATAATTTTATAGACTATCTTTATCCCTATTCAAGTCCATTACCATCTTTCATATGAGCAAGTAGCGGCTCTTTAACATGGGCTTAAGCTCAGCTCCTCAGGGTAAGTTAAAGGTTTTATTTTTTTTACTAGTTTGTTATAATTGGTTAACTTTTAATCCTTTTTTTTACATATATTGATCTACAAGGGAATGCCACACTCTGTTGTCGTGGTGGATGAACAAAAAGTACATGTATCGACCCAGGTAAGCTTGGGCCCAATGAGAAGAAGAGGTTGACAGGGAGCACTGCCAACCGATCATTGAAGGGAGGGGTTCAATAGGACCTTGAGCTAGGCAAAAATGTCTGACGGCTCCCCCTCCGCCACCTCCTCCACCTAACGAGATGAGACATCGGGAGGAGATATCCTCGTCGGTTGGGCCTCTAGGAGGTCCAACTTGTTAACAAATAAAACTTGGTCGTAGCAGTATTGTTAAACTGTTGAGGAAAATCCTCCCCTCCTTATCTTCTTATTTCTCTCTTACTTGTATAAATAGATCTTAAAGTGAAGAAATAAATAATATCATCATTAAGTTCTCAATCTCTTCTCCTATTTTCTATCATGGTATCAGAGAAGCCCTCTCTTTAAGAGAGATTATCTCTCTTCTTCCTTTACTATCAAATGACAACCAATGATCGCCCATTGCAATTCTTTATGCTGCAATCTCTTTGCTGTCAAACGACAACATTGTCATATGCTTCTGCCATCCTTGCCACCTATTTGCAGGTCATCCCTCGACAGCTCATAGTGAGTGTTGTCGTTCCCTCCGCAATAGCTGCCCAGCCCTCTTCCTCAGTTTCCCACTATAGCAGTTCGTCCGCAGTCGCAGCCAATCGTCGACCATACCTGCAAGCTCCGGTCGCCAGCCAATGCTGCTACCCGTTGCTACCTCTCTCTCTTCCCAACAAGTTCTTTCTTGTTGTCAAATGACAGTAACTCTACGACCGCAGTGCTTCTCTTGCTGCCCTTTAGATCCGTCAGCCACCATCTTCCTCTCCTCCTCTGCTAGCAGCGTCACCTTAGTTGCCAACCTTCGCTACTACCACCAGCGTCGACCTTGCTAGTTGCTGCTGCTACCAGCATCGACCTTGCTGCGACCGCTGCCCTCGTTTCCTCTTCCTCAATAGAAATCAACGATATTGTTCTCTATCGCAATCTCTATCTCCCCTTCTCAATCGCAGCCGTAACAACAATGGCTCCCCACCGACCGCTATCCTCAACCTCCTCTGCCAAGAGCTCCCGTGCCTTTCCTCTGCCTTGTTGGTCGTGAAAGACGTCGAGGGCTCCTCTTCCTCACCGGAACCGATCTCCTGCAACCCATGTCCTCTACCACTGCCGCATCTTTCTCTACCACCACTGCCGCTGCATTCTCTGCTTCCTACGTTGTCGTTCCGCTGCTTCCCGCTGCCCAACCACGTCAACGGCGCCCGCTGCCGACAACACACTTCCTCTTCTCTTCCCCTGCTGCTGCTATTACCTACTGTTGTAGTCGACCTTCTTCACCTGTCACCATAGTCCATCTCCTTCGTCGCTCAACGAGGTGCCCCTGCTACAACCCTCGCCATCCCCTGCCGTAGCACTCTGCCTCCCTTGCCACCGCCGTTTCCATGTAGCCGCGACCCTCTTCATCCAGTGAACAATGCCTCGCTACATCTTCCGATGGCACCACCCGCTTCTCCCACAGCGGATCCGCTGCCCCTTCTTTATCTCAAACATGTCCAGTGACCTATGTAGTCCCGGTGGCTCCAACCACCCTCCTCATTGGCGTCTATACTTCTACCTTCGTCGGTCCATCATCGTCGACACCCTCATCTGCGCCTAGCCTCTGCACTTCCCCTTTAGCCACAGAAGCAGAGTAGATGCAACTGTACTCCTATCTCATGGGTTTTTCTTTCTCACTCCCTATTTCTTTCTTAGAGGCTTTTCCCTTTCCCTTCTCCTTCATGAGACCCTAGACCATCTCTCCCCTCTTCGTTGTTCCATCGGGCTACTTAGCATGCAAGGGAAGGCAGCAGCAACCTTCTGTTCCTGTAAGCTGTTCGGTCCCATGACAGATCTACCACAAATTGTTCTATCGAGATAGTGATTGGTATTTTTCACAATATCTTCGTCATCTACCTCTCACATTCTTGTCACTGTTCCTACAGGAAGCAGTAGCACTTCTCAAAATACAGAACTTGTTTCCATCAATACTACATCATTCATCCCTTTCAAATTATCCAAAGGAGGAAACTATGCGTCTTGGTAGGCTCAATTTTCTAATCTTCTTTTTGGATATGATTTACTAGGTTATATTGACAGATCCTTCAATTGTGATAGAACCCTATGGTTCTATCGTGGAGGAAGAAGGTGGAAAGGGGGATAATCAATCTCTTCGAGGGGATCGGGGCTCTTAGATCACTTCGAGGGGATCTACCTCCTAGGGTTTCTGCCTATTGGCTATAACATAACTGCTTCCTTGATTAATTTCAATGAAAGAGTTTATAATCTTATTTTAAAGGCTCTTCCAAGAGTCCCACTAATCTTTGACTCTTAACTAACTTGATAAACTCCTAATTAAAAATAATCACTGACTTTGTCTCAACCGAAGATAAAAACTAACTCTAACCACTTATAACTGACTTGATAGGGTTCACCCGATCCATAACTGACTCTGACTAATATAACTCACCTGAATAGATGGACCGACTTAGCTAGGGTCCTATCAGACCCGCCCTCTTCAAATCAGTCTTGTTCTCAAGGCTGAGTAGTATAGATTTCGGGACCACTTCAACATTTGCCACATATCATGACTCTTTGATTGATTAAGTAGGGTATTCACTTGGTGTAAGCAATGGTTTGGTCTTCTCGTACAGTTGTTATTGTAGTCTTCTGAAGAACCATTTTCATCTGATGGCTAGTGGTAATGTCATGTCTTCTTTTAAGGATCATCACTTTGAAGTCTTCTTGGGGCATCAAAAAGAAATCAACTAGTAGTTGTTTTACGTTTGAGCACCTTTTATCACAAATTAGGATTTGCCCATTAGAAATCTTATCTTCGAATTTATCATTGCTTTCATGATCAGACTCCACATTATTAATTTTTGATTCCTCCTTAGCTGTCAGCAATTTGTTACAACCTTTATTATCAGACTTCACATTGTCAATTTTTTATTTCTTTTTTGTTGGCTCAACCGTCAAAAGTTGTTCTTCTATATTGACCACTTTGAAGTAATCATTTATTAATTTTTCTTATTTATTGAAGCTTTTGTTCTGACAAATGTCTATATTGATTTTTTTCCTTCATGCTTACTGGCGAATGATATGGCTGCTATTATGGTGTGGGGATGGCGAGTTTTAACTTCACACTGAATCTCAGGATTAAGCCCCTCAATAAATTTTCTCACCAATTGTATCTCGGACCAATCTCGGGTTTGGTTCGACAGACACTCAAATATGCTATGGTATTCATGTACTGTGGAAGTCTAGCGGATCTTGGCGAGCTGTCCATTAATGTTTTTGTATTTCGATGGTCTGAAGCGAATCATAAGCTCTCTCTTGAACTGTCCCCACGAAGGGACTTCGTGATATGTCTCGTATAAATCATACCATTGGATCGCATCACCTTCGAGTTGTGTGGAAGCTATCTCCACCATTGATTCCTTCGGAATCCTGTGGAAATGAAAAAAACTTTTAGTACGTGAGATCCAACCAGTTGGGTTTTCATTTTCCCATCTAGGAAATTTCTTATCTTGCCCTTGATCATATTTTCAACATGCTGAGATTTATGGGGGTTCTCTGATAAACTTCTTTTGAATTTGTTGAAGAGTTCTTGTAGTCTATTCTCTATACATAATTCAAAAGCGTCAAAACTTGCTTCCAATGAGTTATTGATCGTCATTGCGTAGAAGTGTAGATCTGTAATCTTCAAATCCTGGCTGCGATTGCGGAACTAGTGGTGATGACAAGTTCGTGGTGTTAGTGCATAGATAAAGGATGGCAGCCGAGGATATTGGTAGCAGGGGGGCACTATTTTGAGGCAGGAAGAAGAAATCACGGGGAAGAGAGGTTGCTGCCCTATTTTTGTTATTGCGTGGGGTGAGGGTGTTGCGGGTTGAGGGCAGTGGCTGCTGCAGAGGAGAGTGGTGTGGTTACATGGGTTGCACCGATGACAAAGGTGACGACAGGATGGCTGCTGCAACTTGGCTAGGTGGCAGCAATAAGATGTTGGAGAAGGCGGCTGCAAGATGAAGATGATGAAGGGGGCGACTACTACGGTCGAGGCTGATGTGGGGTAAGGGCAGCTGGACAGCGTTGGAGGGAGTAGAAACGACAGCGCTGGATCCGCAGGCAGCAAGGCAGAAGGGGCGATCAATGCTGTGGCTGGCAGAGGAGGAAGGAAGAGGGTAGCAGCAGTCATCGACGGTTGGCAGTGGCGGCAAGCGGTGGGGAGGAGAGGAAGAAGGGGCGACGCTGGCGGCGGCTTGCGTGGCTGCACTAAGGAGGAGTAGAGGGTGATGGCAGCGGGTGTTGCGGCTGACTGCAGCCTTTGGTCATGCAACGGGAAAGAAGAAGGGGGCAGCGGGGTTCGGCGAGGGCTACGACAACGGGAGAGCAGCGGGGTCTGGCGAGGAAGAGGCTGGGCTAGCGCTGGATCCGTAGGTAGGGAGGAAGCAACGACAGCAGGGAAGAGTGGCAGGCGATGACCAATCGATGGGGAGCAATGGGCGGCAGCAAGGATAGCCGACAACGATGAAGGAGGAAGGCATGAATGACATTAGGTGCGACAGGGGACATCGACAAAGGGCTGGTCGGTGGCGACAGTGGCAGGGGTCGGGCGACTGCTACCGAGGGTTGGCCGATGGTTGATGAGGAGAGGAAGAAGGGGTGAGATGCGATAGTGCACTTCTTATTCTATCTCTCTTTTTTTTTATTTTTTTTTGCTGATGATAGTTGCAGCAAAGATGATTGCAGGAATGTGATAGATGCAACGGTGATGACGACGATGATTGTGACGACAACGATGTCAAGGGGAGCGATTACGGAATCACAACATAAACACCAAGGATCGTTGCTCTGATACCAGATGATAGAACCCTAGGGTTGTATTATGGAGGAAGAAGGTGGAAAGAGGGATAATCGATCTCTTCGAGGGGATCGGGCCTCCTAGATCACTTTGAGGGGATCTACCTCCTAGGGTTTCTACCTATTGGCTAAAACATAACTACTTCCTTGATTGATTTTCATGAAAGAGTTTACAACCATATTTATAGGGCTCTACCAAGAGTCTCACTAATATTTGACTCTTAACTAACTTGATAAACTTCTAACTGAAAATAATAACTGACTTCGTCTCAACCGAAAATAAAAACCAACTCTAACCACTTATAACTAACTTGATAGGGTTCACTCGACCCATAACTGACTCTGACTAACATGACTTAACCTGAATAGATGGACCCGACTTAGCTAGGGTCCTATCAAGTTGTCCACTAGCAATGGTCAACATCTCGGAGACTACAACTCCAATACCAAATCCGGAGCATAAACTATAGTTACACCAAGATCGTTTAATTATTCAGGCGATTCAAGCCTCTGTCACTGGATCCGTCGCACCACTTATAACTTCCTGTGTTACTGCTACCGAAGCTTGGTGCAAGTTGTAAACTATATTGGCAAATCGCTCGCGCACTCGCATGCTCGACCTCATCTTTAGTCTAATGAACACAAAACAGAGGGAAGTACCATCGCTGATTATCTCCAACATATTAAGGTTATTATCGATGATTTAGCTTTAATAGGGCACAACCTCCGTGATGATGAAATTATTGTCCACACCCTCAATGGTCTTGGGCCTGAGTACAAATAATTGGCAATAGCAATAAGGGCTCGTGACTCGTCACTATCATTTGAGGAGTTGTACGATAAATTAACTGACTATGAGACGTACTTGAAGCGCGAAGATAGGGCACCAAGACCTCCTATCACTGCTCAAGTAAGTCATAAATCTAAATGGAAGAACAATCAGTATTCTAAGCCTATCAACAAAAGTCTGGGCTAGGCACTATCTTTCCACAACCCTGGCAGCAACTTCAGTTGCCCACAGCCTTGGCATCCTACTCTTATGCCTTAAGGTGGTAGCATCAATTATCAACAGCCTTGGTGTCTTGCTCTTATGTCTCAACAACGAATCATCTACCAGCTATTTGATAAAATTGGTCACTCGATCAAAGTCTATCGGTCTCATCCTCAACCTTCAACTACCATGCCTCAAGCGCACCTCACCACTGCCCCAACTTCTAATTAGCATTCTTGGATTATGGATTTTGGCGCCTCCCATCACATTATCTCGGATGTCCAAAGCTTGTCCCTTCACAACAGTTATGGTGGTAACGATAACATCATCATCGGTGATGGTAAGCGACTTCCCATTAGTCATACTGGTTCCACAATGCTTAACTCAAATACCCTTAACATGACACTCCATGATGTGTTGTGCGCCCCTCGTATTAAACGTAATCTAATTTCTGTCTCCTAATTCTATAAACAAAATAATACTTCTATTGAATTTTCTATTAACCACTTTCTTGTCAAGAATCTGAGCACGAGGGCATCGTTAGTTCAAGGCAAGAGTAAAGACAACACTACTAGTGTCCATCACTCTCTCAGCCTACAGCCTACTCTTTTGTTGTTGCTCCAATGGATGTGTGACATCGACATCTTGGTCACCCTTCTTCCTCAACTCAACAAAAATTGTTCTCTTGTTATTCTCTTCCAGCTTTTAGAGACAGCTCTATTTTTACTCATTGTGATGCATGACTTAGTAATAAAAGTCATAGACTGTCATTTGAAACCTCTTATATCTCTTGCACACAACAATTTGAAATTCTTTATACTGATTTTTGGGGTCTTGCACCAATTATTTCATTTGACAAATACAAATTCTATGTTATTTTTATCGACTATTTAACCAAGTATACTTGATTTTATCCTCTTCAGCATAAGTATAAGGTCTCCACAATCTTTATTACATTAAAAAAAGATGATGAAGAATGTTTTTCAATCTATAATTAAAATGGTTTATTCTGACGGTGGGGTTGAATACCAAACACTAATATCATGTTTGTTAGCTTGTGGTATTCAGCACCTTAAGTCTCCCCCGTATACTCCTCAACTAGTTGGTTCAACCGAACACAAATATCAGCATATAGTTGAAACTTGTCTCACACTTCTTCATTATGCCTCAATGCCAACAATTTTTTGGTTCGCAGCCTTTTAGACTGCAGTCTATCTCATTAATCGCATACATACTCCAATACTCCACAATCAGTCGTCATTTGAAAAACTATTTCATAAATATCCAAATCTTCGTAAGCTTCGAGTTTTTGGGTGTGTCTGTTATCTTTGGCTACGTCCTTATGCATACCATAAACTAACCCCAAGGTCGAAACCCTGTACCTTCATTGGTTACTCTCTTGAACATAATGTTTACCGATGTTATGATCCTCTGACTCACAGTGTTTGTATCTCGTCATGTTGTCTTTGTGGAGTCCTCCTTTCTATTTCACCGGTCCAAGTCTTCTACTATACCAACTACTCCAATGAATATACATCAATGACACATGTCATTGTCTAATGCATCTCCACAAGAATCACCCACTCCAGACAACATACATGAGTGAACTACTCCTCCGGTACAACTTCTCGCCTCCTCTTTTTCCTCTTCTTCTTCTACATACATATCTCCTACTACTGACATTCAAACCTCAAACCTTCGGTCACTAGTATTTCCCTCACCTCAATCCAGTGGCACCACTGTTCCTCAATCCAACTCACTACGTTCTACTAATTCCCCAACACCCATTATACCACCATCTCCTAAACCTCTCGGACATCCTATGACAACACGTTCTAAAACTGGTATCTTCAAACCACGTCAGGTTCTCAATGTTGGGAAACCTAAGCGGGTGCATCACATGCGCAGCAAAAATCAAAACAAAAATCGGTTTCCCACTTAGATCAAATCGTAGTGCAAAAAATTGGGGTTGCGAGAAAAATCATAAATATCGAAAAAAATCACGATGTGTAAGAGATTAATTTTACCTAGGGAGATCATATATCCCTGTATTCCAGATCCGGAAGGAGAAGATGAAAGAGGTCAAGCGTCCTCTCTAGCGATATTCACACGATGGATCTCTGCCATGAAACTCCTCCAATCTGATCTTGCAACTCTTGCTCAGAGGGAGGGAGGATAATAGGAGATGGTGGCTAAAACTATAGCCTATCAACCATGAGTCTCCCCTCCTATTTATAGAAAGTCACTAGAGCTCATTCCTTAGTGGGTATTGGATCTCAATCCAATAATCTACTAACCTTACATTATTGAATCTCTATCAAATAATCTCCTTAGGTCTATAATTGATCTTAATCAAGGAGCCCATCAATATAAGATCTCATCTAATGAGAATGAGGATTAATTGAATCTTCATTCAATCCTCTATTAGCTGAAATATCCACCATATGTGTGTGACCCTCTAGGCCCGATACCGAACTGGTCGTGAGACACTCCCATCAAAACTCCTTCTGATATAATGAATTATTATCCCTATAATTATAATATATATATATATATATATATATATATATATTGTTTTTTTAAGAGAAGGAGAATGAGAAGGGGGCTGCAGCAGCTCCGGCTGGAAAAAAAAAAAAAAGAGGAAGAAGGGGGCTGCTGCTAGAAGAGAAGGAGGAGAAGAGGGAAAAGAGAAGAGAAGAAGGAGAAGAGGGGAAGGAGGCTGCGGCATGTGTTGCTGCACCTCTGTTTTCTGCAGAAAACAGAGGAAACAGAGGATGTGCAGTGAGTTGGGGGAGAAGAAGGGAAGAAGAGGAGAAGAAGAGAAGGGAAAGAAGAGGAAGAAGGGGGGGCTGCACTAGAAGAGAAGAAGAAAAGGGAAAAGAGAGGGAAGAAGAAGAAAGAAAGGGGCTGCAGCTAGAAGAGAAGAAGAAGAGGAGGAGAAGAAGATAAAAAGAAGAGAAGAAGGGGCTGCAGCTGTGAGAGAAGGAAAGGAGAAGAACAGAGAAGAAAAGAAGGGGCTGTAGCTGGAAGAAAACAAGAACAAGAAAAGGGAAAAGAGAGGGAAGAAGAGGAAGAGAGGAAGAGGGTTGCAGCTGCACCTCTGTTTCCTGCAGAGGAAATAGAGGAGGTGCGGTGAGTTGGGGAAGAGAAAGGAAGAAGAGGAAAGAAGAGCAAGAAGAGAAGAAGAGAAAGAAGGGAGAGGAGAGGAAAAGAGGTGGCTGCGGCTGTGGCTGTGGCTGTGGCTGCAGCAGTAGCAGCTGCGGCAGGGGGAGAAGAAGAGGGAAAGAAGAAGAGGAAGAGAAGAAGTAAGGAAGAAAGGGAGCAGCAACTTTGTTTCCTGCAGATAAAAGAGGTGCTGTGCGATGGGGAAGAGAAGGCAAGAAGAGGAGAAGAGAAGAAGGAGAGGGGGGGGGGGGGGGGGGGGGGGGGGGGGGGGGCGGAGGTGCCGCGGAAAGAGAGGAAAGGAGGAAAAAGGGAGAGAAGCTGCAGCTGGGCTGCGGCTGGGAGAGAAGGGGAAAAGTAAGGGGAAATGAAGATAAGGCTGCTATTGGGGAAAGAATAAGAGAAAAAGGAAGATAGGGAAAAAAAATAAAATAAAGAGTGATGTGATTATACCAATGAGAGAAATAAAAAGAGAGAATGAATGAGTTGAACAGATAATTGTGCTCCTCATACGTTAGTCATGAGCTCTCATTATGAATGAATAAAGAAGATAAGAAAAAATAAGGAGAGGAGAAAGCTAAAAGAAAAAAGAAAGAAGAATTTAGGTCTAATGACTTCGGATCAAAATAATTGAAAGTCAAGTTTCCAATCCTTTTTATTGTGATATCAATCTTTGAATTCATCTTGATTTGATCAATTAAATTGTTACAACCTTGCAATTGATGTCTTTCCGGTGTAGACGTAAAGTATTGAGTCTAGTTTTAAGATTTTGACTATTGTTCATTGAATTATTTATAACTTCATGTTGGAGACTCCATTTATACAAAATCTATTTCATGAGAAACTAGACTCGTATACCCTTCTGTCCATACCATCTTGAGTAATTTAGAGCATAATTGATTATCCAAATATTTTATGTCATATGCCTCTTAAATTCTATTGGAATCATGTGTTTGTTTGATCTTTGCTTCTTCTTGTTTATCTTTTGGAAATAGATTCTTCTTCAATTGAGCTTTGAACTCTTAACTCTTATTCCTTGCCTTTCCAAATGCTCTATGTGAAAGTTTATGTTTACATCTTACTGTTTCATATTGGCACATGTATTTTTCATTATTCCGCATGTGCTTCTGAGATATGTCCTTTTTTATTGCACTTATCTTTTTGTACTCCAGTTTTATGAGATATTATAGACCTTTGCCAGAAATGATGAAGAGTATGTTATGCTGGGAGCCTGTGATGCTCTACTATGTTATGCTTGGAGCCTGTGATGCTCTATTATGTTTGGTGGTCAGATGAACCATATTATGTTTGTGATTCCACATCACCATCTATGTTTTTGATATGCCATCGGATCATATTCTGTCTATGATCCAATTAAACCCTCTCTTCAATTGAGCCTTACATTGTTGTTCTAAATTCTTATGCATTCCTATTCTTTATGCCATGCTTATCTGAATATAAATTGTAAATGTTTATGTTGACATTGTACTTGCTTCATGTTGGCACATGTATATTTCATTGTTCCACATGTGTTTCCGAGATATGTAACTTTTATTGCTCATGTCCTTTTATACTCAGATGTTTGTGGGATAATGTGAACCTTTACCAGAAATGGTAAAGGGAGTTATGCTCAGAGCCCGCGATGCTCTGCCGGCCCCCTATGACTTCACTCAGACGTGGGTGGATGGAGCTCCCAGATGTGGGAGACTTATGTTTGGTGGTCATTCAGCGATGAATGTTCCACATTATGCTTATAGTCCCACTTCACCCTCATTGTCTTTAATATGATATCCAAAGCATTGCTTTTGAATTATTTATGCGCTTTGGATAAGAATGAAATGAATGTTATGTCTGATATGATATCGAGCTTCTGTTCCTCATTTGTTCACTTGATAAGCTTTGAGATTATCCATTCACCATTGATATGCTTTGCAATATGTTTACGTCCTTGTCATGCTTCAAAATGTTCTATATGCCATTGTTATAGTCCAAAATATTTTTAATTACTATTGATATGTTCTGAAACATTTTACACTCTATTGATATGTTCTGAAATATTCCTTTTGCCATTGATATATTCCGAAAATGTCCTATGTGCCTTGATATGCTTTAAAAATATATTTACGTTATTGATATGCTCCAATTACTCTATATTTCGTTTGTTATGAACCAAATATATTTTGAATGAAATGATATTTGAACTCCTGTATCTAATGAGTTGATATCCATAAATTCTTGTATCTCTGCTTTGTATCTTGATACCAGCTTATTTGTATGTCATTCGCTCTTATCTTGGATATGTTAAATACTTGCTGAGCTTTCTAGCTCACTCCTTTGTTATCAAATCTTTCAGGTCAGCTTGACACTCATCGAATGTTAAGATTGTGCTGAGGCAATGGAGAGCTATACAAATTGTAAGCAAATATTATCGGATGATTTATTGTAGTTCTTGTATAAGTATATTTCATGTATAATGAAATGTTATCGATGAATTTGATTGATGTATCATGTAAAAGTTTTAAATGACCTCTTATGTTTAGAGTTAATTTAGAAATGCTGGGTGTTGTCTACGATGAAGTGAATTTGTGGTAAATGGTTAGTTTGGTGATTGTATAGATTCTTTTGTTGATGAATCATAAGTGTGGGTAAAATCTGTTAAGTTAGTTTTGAGTTTCATAAATGTTTGAGTGATGCGATGTTTGACTATAAATTACACAGGTTTTATATATGTGAATTTTGAAGTATGAATGTTTTCTCGATGTCCTCAAATGTTTGATTGGATCCTGGATGGATTGTGATGATTAAAATTATCAATTTATGACATGGTCACACCTCTCGAATGTGATTTAATTCGGGGGCGTGACAATAATAATTCACTCGACTCATCGACTATGGACGTACTAGGCCACTACGTCATAGTCCCTAAACGGTACAGGGGGATTAAATCCATCAGATCTGTCTATCCATGGTTACCATGTATCTATAATCCCTCATCTAAATAATATCTCAGAGATCGTATATTGGACATGGTACTGTCAGGTCACAAACGGAATCAGTTTATCTTGCTCTATTCAGATTCTACCGGAGAACTCATTCTCTCTCAATCTGAATGACCATGACCAGGGATTTGTCTGAGCAAGCACATATGAGATATTCCTCTCGTAATACCGAGAGTGTATGATCATCTATTGACACTCAATTACTTTCGTAAGGTTGGCTACCAATCCCGATAACCAACTGTACCAGATCTAGAACCTTCCAAACCTGTAAGTCTGGCGTCAAAGAAAGGAGTACTCATACCAGACATCCTTGATGTCTTATGTCTAAGGACCAGATACACAACTGAGACTATGGAATCACTGTCTGACATTAGGTATCATTAACCATACAACATTCCATAAGTGGATCAATCAATGAACTCATTCTTCAATGAGCACCTGTACTATATCCTTAGTATCTCCACACAAGTGGCTATAAGACCAGCCGCCTCCATCATATGGATGGGTATATAGTATACCGATCTATCTGGTTATCTCAATGTCCCTCTCGAGTAACATATGACCGGGATTATTTAGGATCTGTGTTTAAATATGAATCGATCTCATTATCGTGATCTCATCACGATCCGATTCCTATTGCACAGAACCAAGGACAACACAATATATATGCAACAGATAATATAATATAAGAATATACCAATATTAATCATAAGCAAAAAGATCACACAGCTTGTCACACGTGCCATCACTCATGTGATTGACTTGCAGGACACCTGTAACCATCAATCTCCCGCTTGACCAAAAGCTAATCACTTATGTGTTTGATCTCCATCAGACCCCTGTGACGCTCAAATACAATCTGAGCCAGCGGTTTCGTTAGTGGATTTGCAATGCTATCTTCAGATGGAACTCTTTCCATTGCTATATCTTTTCAAGTCATAATTGCTCTAATCAGATGGAACCTCCTTAGAACAATTCTGTTGAGACCTGAGTTCCTTTGTTAGAGTTATCGCCCTATCGCTGTCACAATATATGAGAGTCAGCTCCACGCCACTTGGTATGACTCTCAAATCCTTGACGAACTTCTTCATCCAAACCCCTTCCTTTGCTGCAGCAATGTATTATGCTTCTATGGTCGAGTCAGCAGTAGTATCTTGCTTGGAACTTTTTCAGCTTACTACTCCTCCATTCAAGGTGAAAACAAACCCTGAATTCGACTTGCTATCATTAATATCGGACTGAAAACTCGAGTCTCTGTAGCCCTCAACCTGAAGGCTACCTTTTTTATATATCAGTAAAAGATCCTTAGTACAATGTATTATGCTTCTATGGTCGAGTCAGCAGTAGTATCTGGCTTGGAACTTTTTCAGCTTACTACTCCTCCATTCAAGGTGAAAACAAACCCTGAATTCGACTTGCTATCATTAATATCAGACTGAAAACTCGAGTCTCTATAGCCCTCAACCTGAAGGCTACCTTTTTCATATATCAGTAAAAGATCCTTAGTGCTTCTCAAGTACTTAAGGATACACTTTACTACCTTACAGTGTTCTAAACCTGGATCTACCTGATACCTGCTCATAACACTCATAGCATATGCTATATCAGGCCTTATACATAGCATTGCATACATGATAGACCCTATCGCTGAGGCATAAGGTATCTTATCCATGTCTGCCCTTTCTTCAAGAGTCTTTGGGGACATACTCCTATAAAGTGATATTTCATATCTCATTGGTATGAGACTTCTCTTGGAATTCTCCATGCCAAACCTTTTGACAATGGAGTCTCTATACTTAGACTAAGACAAGCTAAACATCCTTTTGGATCTATCTCTATAGATCTGGATCCCAAAAATATAGGATGCTTTCCTTAAGTCTTTCATGGAGAAGTTTATGGATAGTTAAGTCTTTACTGTGGAGAGCATTCCTACATTATTTTCAATGATTAGGATGTCATCCACATATAACACCAAGAAGATGATAGCGCTCCCACTTACCTTCTTGTACACATAAGGCTCATCTTCATTCTTAACGAAGTCATAAGATCTGATCACCTCATCAAATCTTATGTTCCAACTTCAGAAAGCTTGCTTCAATCCATAAATGGATCTAAGCAACCTGCACACTTTATCTGGACTCTCTTTGGATATGAATCTCTCTGACTATATCATATACACCTCCTCCTCAAGGTTGCCATTGAGGAACGTCGTTTTGACATCCAATTTTGTCAGATCTCATAGTCATAGTGTACTGCAATGGCCAAAAAAATTCTAATGGACTTAAGCATGGCTACAAGTGAAAATGTTTCGTCATAGTCAACTCCTTATCTTTGACGATATCCTTTAGCTACCAGCCTTGCTTTATTGGTCTCTACCTTTCCATCCACTTCGATCTTCTTCTTGAAGATCCATTTGCAGCTGATGAGTATAATGCATCCACAAGTTTCCAAACCTTGTTAGAGTACATGGAATCCATCTCAGAATTCATGACTTCTTGCCACTTCCCGGAGTCTATACTCATAATAGCCTCTTCATAGGTTTGAAGATCAACATCCTGAAAGTCATCTCCACTGATATGTCCCACATATCTTTCAGGAGGGTGAGATACTCTACTAGACCTATGAAAAATTAAAATTTGTGTGTTAGGTACCTGAACAGACTCGGGCTCTGGAATGGTGCTCGAGCTAGGTTCTCCAACCTCGCTCAATTCTATCTCACTCCCACTATTTCCATTAAGAATGTGTTCCTTCTCAAGGAACACAGCTCTCTTGACAACAAAGTCCTTTCGGTCTTAGGGATGATAGAAATAATACCCCAAAGTCTCCTTAGGGTATCCCATAAACGTGCATCGTTCTGTCCTTGATTCTAACTTGTCGGGGTTGTGTCTTTTAACATGGGCAGGATAGCCCCAAATCTTAACTACCTTAAGATCGAGTTTCTATCCTTTTCATATCTCATAGGGTATATACACTATCGACTTTGATGGAACTCTGTTCAGAAGGTAAGCTGCGGTCTCTAGGGCGTACCCCCAGAATGAGATGGGTAGGTCAGCAAAACTCATCATGGACCGCACCATGTCTAACATTGTGCGATTCCTCCTTTCTGATACACCATTGAACTGAGGTGTATAAGGAAGTGTCCATTGGGATATAATCTCTTTGTCCCTGAGGAAATGGGTGAATTCTGTACTCAGGTACTCTCCTCCTCGATCTGATCGAAGAGTTTTAATACACTTTCCAATATGGTTCTTCACCTCATTCTTATATTCCTCGAATTTCTCAAAGGCCTCAAATTTATACTTCATCAAGTACATGTGTCCTACCTAGAGAAATTATTAGTGACTGTAATGAAGTATAAGTAACCACCTATAGCCTGAGTCAATATGGGACCACATACATCACTATATATGAGTTCTAATAACTCAGTGGCTCTCTCTCCAGTTCCACTAAAAGAAGAGTTGATCATTTTTCCACGAAGGCAAGGTTCGCAAGTTTCATATGACTTATAGTCAAATGGATCTAAGTATCCATCTTTTAGCAGCTTTTGAATCATTCCCTCATTTATCTGACCCAGCCTATAATGTCATATGTATGCATTTTTCATCTCATCTCTTTTTATGATATGTGGAGAAGTGTCTAACACATATAATCCATTTATAAGGGTCCCTCTAGTGATGATCTCATTATCCATAATTATTGAACAACTATTATTCTCAAAAACTAATTTATATCCACTAATTGTCAAACAAGAAATAAAAATAATATTTTGATAATAGAAGAGACAAAATAGCATGCATCTAATGCAATAATAGCTCTACTAAGCAGATGTAGGGTGACCTCTCCAACAACAACTGTAGCAACTCTTGCTCTATTACCCATCTTGAGGTCCATCTCGTCTCTAGCCAATCTCTTAGGTCTTGCCAGAACTTGCAACGAATTACAGATATGATAAACACTCCTAGTATCCAATACCCATGTGTTATCATAAAAATCTGACAAGTGAAGACTAATCATGAATATACCTGAAGCTTGTCCAAGCTTCTGTCTCGCCTTGTCTGCAAGGTAGTCCTTGTAGTTCCTCTTCCAATGTCCGTCTTGGCCACAGTGGAAGCATTATCTTTTATCCTTTCCCGGGTATTTCTTGGCAACATTTGCCTTGCCTGGTCTTTCTTTACCCTTGCCCTTCTTAAGGGTCTTGCTGACCTTCCTTTTCTTTTTGGTCTCACCAATATAGAGAACTGGTTTTTCCTTCTTGATGACACTCTCAGCTTCCCTCAATATATTGAGGAGCTCATGAAGAGTCACCTCAAACTTGCTCATGTTAAAATTCATGATGAAGTGAGAAAATGAATCGGGACTGAAGTATAAGATCAACGCACAGGTTATCCTCTAGGACTATTCCTAGACCTGTGAGTTTCTCGATCCACTCTATCATCTTTAGGATATAGTTCTCAACCGATGTCCCTTTTGTCATCCTGGCTTGGAAGAGTTTCTTAGATATCTCATATCTTTGAGTTCTTCTCTGTTTCTCAAACAGTTGGCGGAGATGAAGAAGGATAGAATCTGCATCCATGCTCTAATGTTGCCTTTGTAACTCAGGAGTCATAGAGGCCAACATGTAACATTTTGCCAATGTGGAATCATTTATATACTTCACATAGCGAGCGATCTCATCCTCGCTTGCCCCTTCGTTCAGCGTGGGTAGAATTTTATCAAAGACATATGCGATTTTCTCCACCGTGAGAACAATTCTTAAATTACGGAGCCAATATGTATAGTTTGGACTAGTGAGGCGGTTGACATCAAGTATGCCACGTGGGGTGTTTGTGAGCGACATGTTTATGACAAAATAAGATATAGCAAAAATAAATAACATGCAGATTTTATAAAAAATATTAATTAAGATATGAACTTCTATCTTAATGTACTCCCACTATTTTCTTAGCGAATCACGCGACACCCTCGACACGTGAGACGAAAAGTCTCCGGTAGACTCCTAGTGGGGATCGGAATCCAATTGGTATCTTACTACAACCTAGAGGGACTCGACCAATTACACTAAGCCCAAAAGGTAGATAACTCTTGCCAATCATAACTCCTTGTGATTCCCGTCACGTTCGGCCTCTGAATCATCATAGTCTCGAGGGACTCGACCAACCATGATATTCAGTTAAGTCATCACCATCGTTACAAGATGAGTCTGATTTGATGATATACCCTTGAGGGACTCGACCAAGCATACCATGTCCTCAGGTCACCGGTGACATCTCTATGTCATAGGCAAGAACTCGATCATGTAGATAGGTGAGCCTCGAGGGACTCAACCAACTCAACCTTTGTCGTGATTCACTTTCTTCCTATAACAATGGAAGGCCACATGGGTTAATCTTATTGCCTCACGCTTACCGACTTAATATTATCGTAGGAGGGGTTTTTGTTTTGTATCAGTCTCCTAATATGTCGTGTCACATACATATATATTTAATATATATCTACATCGCATGCAAATATATATACATATATCTAGTAGGTGTAAAACACATCACATATGCAAGCCACACCAGATGATCATGAGCCGTCACCTAATATGATTAAGCCCGAGCTAATGGGCCTAATCACTCACAATAGGATCTACGTGTGCATTGGCGCATCTCCATGCCCTATGATTATTGATCTCGTCATCATCGGTTCCATTGGATCGTTGTATCACCATGTGTCATGATCTCTCGCCACGGCATCCTGGGTCCCGTTGTAACCTCCACGCTCCCGCTGCGCCTCTCCATGTAATTACAAATAATCACAAACACACAGGCCCAACAATAAACGAGAAAAACGCAGGCTCGTAGGCCCCAATAATAATAATAATCACAATTATACATATCACAACGCATGGCTCATGATCATCCATCCACATCATACATCACATGTATATCACATCATATGTAGAATTACTAGATATATATAATAATTAATTAAATTATTTAATTAATTATTTTTTTAGAAATCAGGACATGCTCAGAATTTCTAAAATTGTCAAGGATATTTTTGTAATTCTGGATGAGAGGACAGTCCTCAGAATTTTTAGAATTGTCAAGGGTATTTTCAGAATTCTATACATGAGGACAGTCCTCAAAATTTCCAGAATTGTTGATGATATTTTCGGTATTCTGGATGACAGGATAGTCCTCGAAATTTCTAGAAATGTTGCGAGCATTTAAGGAATTCTGTATAAAAGGGACAAAGTTGGAATTTCTCAAATTTTAAGGGGCATAACAATCTTTTTCTCAAAAAGATGCCCTAGCCCTCCTTCACCCTCACTATGTCGTCGCCGTTGCTGCCACTACGCAGGCGGCTGCCCTTTGCGGTCGACAGCCGCCCTGCCAAGGGGCGACCACCCCTTCGATCGGTGGCGCGGCCCCTGTTAGCAACAGGGCTGGCCGCGGGCGATAACCCCTTGCGGGCTGGCCGCAGCCGGTTGTGCCCGCGGGTAGCCGCCCCTTGCGGGCTGCTGCCCCTACAGGTGGTCGCCCCTTGCAGGGAGCCTGGTCGCAGCCAGTCGCCCCTTGCAGGTAGCCGGGCCATGGTCGGCCACCCTTGTAGGGGGCCTGGCCGTGGCCAACCACCTCTGCACGCAGACAACATGCATGTGGCCTCCCCTCCCCCGCAGGCAGTGCCTACTTTCGCTACTAATCGCTGCAACAAGCGCATAGAACAGTTCTACGCTATTCAATCTCATCACACGTAGTTTAAAACCAATTTTTCGTATGAAAACCTTCATTGTGATACCACTGTTGGGAAACCTCAGTGGGTTTATCACATGCGCAGCGAAAATCAAAACGAAAATCGATTTCCCACGCAAATCAAATCATCGTGCAAAAGATTAGGGTTGCGAGAAAAATTATAAAAATTGAAAAAAATTATGATATGTGAGATTGATTTTACCTAGGGAGATCGTATATCCCTGTATTCTAGATCCGGATGGAGAAGATGAAGGAGGTCAAGCATCCTCCTCTCTACCAGTATCCACACGATGAATCTCTGCAGCGAAACTCCTCCAATCTGATCTTGCAACTGTTGCTCAAAGGGAGGGAGGAGAATAGGAGGTGGTAGCTAAAGCTACAGCCTATCAACCATGAGTCTCCTCTCCTATTTATAGAGAGCCACCAAAACCCTAGGGCTCCTTCCTTAGTGGGTATTGGATCTCCATCCAATAACCCACTAACCTTGCATTATTGGATCTCTATCCAATAATCTCCTTAGGCCTATAATTGAGCCTTAATCAAGGAGCCTATCAACACAGGGTCTCATCTAATGAGAATGAGGGCTAAGTTGATCTTCATCCAATCCTCTATTCGCAGAAGCATCCACTATATGTGTGTGACCCTCTAGGCCCGATACCGAGCTGGTCGTGAGTCGCTCATATTCAAAACTCCTTTTGATATAGTGAATTATTATTCTCATAATAATTCACTCGACTCATCGGCTATAGACGTACTAGGCCACTACGCCATAGTCCTCAGACGGTACAAAGGGGATCAAATCCATCGGACTTGTCTGTCCATAGTTACCATGTATCTATAATCCCTCATCCAAATAATATCTCAGAGACCGTATATTAGATATGGTACTATCAGATCACATACGGAATCAGTTTGTCTTGCTCTATTCGGATTCTACCGGAGAACTCCTCTCTCAATTCGAATGACCCTGGCCAGAGATTTGTCTGAGCAAGCACATATGGGATATTCCTCTCGTGATACCGAGAGTGGATGATCCTCTATTGATACTCAATTACCTTCGTAAGGTTGGCTACCAATCTCGATAACCAACTGTACCAGATCTGAAACTTTTCAAACCTGTAAGTCTAGCGTCAAAGAAAGGAGTACTCATACAAGGCATCCTTGGTGTTTCAAGTCTAAGGATCAGATACATAATTGAGACTATGGAATCGTTGTCTAACATTAGGTATCATTAACCGTACAACATTCCATAAGCGGATCAATTAGTGAACTCATTCTCCAATGAGCACCTGTACTATATCCTTAGTGTCTCCACACAAGTGGCTATAAGACCAACCACCTCCATCATATGGACGGGTATATAGTACACTGATCTATCCGGTTATCTCAATGTCCCTCTCGAGTAATCTATGATCGGGAATATTTAGGATCTGTGTTTAAATATGTTTCGATCTCATTATCATGATCTCATCACGATCTGATTCCTATTGCATAGAACCAAGGACATCACAATATATATGCAATATATAATATAATGTGAGAATATGTCAATATTAATTATAAGCAAAAAGATCACACAGCGTGTCACACATGCCATCACTCATGTGATTGGCTTGCAGGGCACCTGTAACCAGCACTCGACCTCAATACAGTTATGGCTCACTCTATTGAGTCCTGTGAACCTACCACGGTCACTCAAGCCCAAAAGTCCTCTCTTTGGCGTAAAGCTATGTGTGATGAATATGATGCTCTCATTTATAACTCTACCTGGACACTTGTTCCATTTCATCCTGCATAAAATGTCATTGGGTGTAAGTGGGTTTTTTTGAGTTAAGCGAAACTCTGATGAGTCCATTGCCAGGTATAAAGCCTGTATAGTGGCCAAAGGATTTCATCAACATCTTGGTGTTGACTTCACAGAGACATTCAGTCCTGTTGTTAAACCCACGAGAATTCGACTTATTTTGAGTTGGGCCATCTCAAAAGGTTGGCATCTGCGACAACTTGATGTGAACAATGCCCTTTTACAAGGAACATTAACTGATGATTTTTTCATGGAACAACCTTCTCGTTTTCTTCATTCTCAGTATCCACAACATGTATGTAAACTCTACAAAGCTATTTATGGACTTCGTCAGGCTCCACGAGCTTGGTTCAAAGAACTCGACACTTTTTTTTATGGCCGTTAGCTTTTCCAACTCTAAGTCAGATACATCCTTATTTCTCCGTCAACAACCTGACAGTATAATATATCTTCTAGTATATGTGGATGATATCACTGTGACAGGTAACAACTTTGTGGAAGTCAAAATGTTCATTCAGAGGTTGGCCGATCGATTTTCTCTCAAAGATCTTAGCTCCTTGAATTATTTTCTAGGTGTGGAAGCAATGTCTACATCTTCGGGACTCTTCCTCTCTCAACGAAAGTATATTCGAGAATTATTAGTGAAGACAAACATGAATGATGCAAAAGCTGTCTCCACTCCTCTCTCACCTAGTGAATCACTCCAGTTAGCTGATGGCAGTCCTGCTATGAATTCTACTAAATATCGATAAGTAATTAGTTCTTTATAATATTTAGCTCTACTCACCTAGATATCTCCTTTGCAGTTAACAAGTTATCCCAATTTATGCATAGACCATCTACCACACATTGATCAGCAGATAAACGAGTATTATGATATCTTAATGGTACTCTTGACTATGGCATATTTCTACATAAACACTCTCTACTTCAACTTCATGCTTATGTTGATGTTGATTGGGCTAGAAACTTTGATGATCAAACATCGACATCTGGGTATATCGTCTTCCTAGGAGCCAATCTAATTAGTTGGAGTTCCAAGAAACAAAAGATAGTTGCTCGATCAACCATTGAAGCTGAGTATCACTCTATTGCCACTACTGCTGTAGAACTTAACTTGCTCAAGGAACTTAACATCCACTCTACTACTACTCCTATAATTTACTGTGACAATGTCAGGGTTACCTACTTATGTGTCAATCCAATTTTTTACTCTTGTAGGAAACATATAGCAATTGACTTTCACTTCATCCGAGATCAAGTGGTCAATCATCAACTACGTGTTTCTCATGTTCACACGACAGATCAACTGGCGGACTATCTCACAAAACTACTTGCTCATAAATTATTTTCACTACATAGGTCCAAGATCGGTGTCCTTAACAGGAGCATGATCTTACGAGGGCATGTTAACAAATAAAACTTGGTTGTAACAGTATTGTTAGACTGTTGAGAGAAATCCTCCCCTCCTTATCTTCTTACCTCTCTTTTACTTGTATAAATAGGTCTTGAAGTGAAGAAATAAACAATATCATCATTCAGTTCTCAATCTCTTCTCTTATTTTCTATCACAACTCCCTTCACTCAAGGGATCAATCGGTGGAGGCAAAGCAAGTCGAGGCCCACTAGCTTAAGCAACAACAATAGCAGTAGCACCTAGCTCCTCTCTAATACTTCAGGGGTGGGACCCTCGATCGCCCCACATGGCCCATTGCCTTCGTCCTCGATGGGGATTCTACCAATCTGACATAATTTCTATTGTTGTGAATCAACGACGGGGTAAACATTAGGTAAAGGGGACATATGTATCCCTAACTGTAACTGATAGGTTTTGGTCGATTTTGGGAGGTTCCAAAGGAGGTCACCTCTTAGAACCGATGCCTATTGCACCCTACCCTAGCCAAGGGCCTCTATCTGAGACCCATAGAAGATATTTTGTTTGATGCGCATAAGCATCTAGTTATGATAAGTGTTGGATTTTACTACTTTTAAGAAACTTTAATTTTGTATATTTCATGACTTGCAGACTAATTTTGTAGCACCAACAACTTCTGATCTTAGTTTTTGGTTGAGCCTAAGACTCCTCGGCTATCGTCGATTATCTTATTTGGGAGGTAGAAGCTATGAAGGAACGAGATGTTGTAGTAGTCGAGAAATCTTGGTAGGAGGACAAGTCGACCTGACTCCAAGCCCGTGTCAATGAGTTGGAGGTAGTGACAATGATGATATAGGAGACAACCATGACACTCTGGAGATTAGTTCTTGAGAGGGTCAATTAAAGTAGTAAAGGTAGAAAGGAACTGAGAATATAAAATGATCCTTTAAGCCAACATCGATGTTGATTGCGAGTGATCAACTGTGAAGACAAAGGTTAGCAACCTCCAACATGCCAGCAAAGCATTGCCTTGGCAATTGGAGAAGGCTGAGGAGCATAGAACGAGGTGGAGGACATGGGGTGGCTAAGTACAAGACCTCCCAGGGGTTTTAAAAAGGATTAACAAGATTGAGACATAATTCCTTTACCTTTTGTTATGAATTGGCTCCTGGGCTTGATATGACCAGCCCATGCTAGCCACCGTACCATAGGATTTGACTATTGGTTGTCCCATTGACAATATAATCATTATGATTGAGTCAGACAACATCAATAATTGAAGCGAGATGACCATCGACACTTTGAGGAAGGAGAGGCTGAAACTAATGACGAAGTCGAGGGGACATTGACAGCTAGAAAATTTTTAGAGGGGCTCAAGTCGAAGTCGAGGGCTAAGTCTGGGTGCTATGGGATTGCCAATCGTGAGATGCTAGTGCAGCTAGTCAATGTTGGGAAACCTCAACGGGTGCATCACATGTGCAGTGAAAATCAAAATAAAAACTATTTTTTCATGTCGATCAAATCGTCGTACAAAATATTGGGGTCACGAGAAAAATACAAAAATCGATAAAACTACGATATGTGAGAGATTGATTTTACCTAGGGAGATCGTATATCCCTGTATTCTAATCCGGATGGAGAAGATGAAGGAGGTCAAGCATCATCCTCTCTAGCGATATCCACATGATGGATCTCTGCAGCAAAACTCCTCTATTCTAATCTCACAACTCTTGCATAGAGGGAGGAGGAGAATAGGAGGTGGTGGTTAAAGCTGCAGCATATCAACCATGAGTTTTCCCTCCTATTTATAGAGAGCCACCAAAAAATCCTAGGGCTTCTACCTTAGTGGGCATTGGATCTCCATCCAATAACCCACTAACCTTGCATTATTGGATCTCTATCCAATAATCTCCTTAGGCCTCTAATTGGGCCTTAAGCAAGGAGCCCATCAGCATATGATCCAATGTCCACTAAGGTAGAAGTCATCACAAACTCAGAGAGGTTGCATACAAAGGATAATGGTCAATTACAGACCGATGTCCCCCACCAGTGCTTACAAGACATACTTGTAATTACAAGCCATAATTGGCCATAGAGCAAACCAAACTAGGGCTGCTAAGCCTACTGCAAGCCCGCTACTTGCTGTACAATATTTGTATCCAAAGCGAAGGACACGGACAAACATGAGCATTACATCAAACACCTTGTTTACATTTTGACCGTGACATTCTCCCCCACTTATTCCTTCGACGTCCTCGTCGAAGCCACTGTAGACGCTGCATCTCCTTGCATTTTGCTAAATCTCCAATCTTCTGCTTTAGCTGCAACACGCCCCTTTGGCTCCCAGCTGCTCTCCGCCGCTGTTGTTGAGTAGTCGAACACTGATCTGCTATGCTGCTTCAACTCACCAATGATTGAATCCGGTGTGGGGTTGGTTGAGTTGTGTTGATCCTTGTTAGTTCTCGCAGATCCTATTGACGAAGGAAAAGACTTGCCTTATTATGCGCCAGTATCATAGTCTACTCATGTTGCTTGAACTGGATGGATGCTTGCTGGAGCTTTAACGAGCATCGCCTCGCAGACTTTGAAGTTTTTAAGGTCCTTCCTCCAAAATGTTCACCCATTGATCCTTCCTCCATGTTTAGTTGTCACTTCCAAGTAAGTTCACATCACTTCCGCTTTCGATTGGCATTCAATTGGAAAATGAAGCGGACAATCTACTCTCAGTAGTACCGATCACCAATAGTGAGGATTTGACAACTATTGTCTTCCGTAAGCTTTCTCTGAAGGGTCACTGAACTTATGCAGAGCTCCTCTACTGGATAAGTAAGAGAACTGGGATACTTGACTTCACCCATTCTCTTAGTAGTTGAGAAGGCAAGGTTACTTGGCTTCGCTCACCTCCTCGAGTTAAGAGGATTGGGGTACTCGGTTTCGCCCATTCTCTTGAGTTGAGAAGGCAAAGGTTACTCAATTTCGCCTGCCTCCTCGAGTTTGTACTTCATGCATTGAGCTGGTTACTAACATTCACCCGCTCTTTGCTCACACTTCTGAAGCACCTGAAGTGTTTGCACTCCTTGCGTTGAGTTAGCTACTGTGATTCGCCTTCCCACTGCCATTGAACTTCTGGAATGCAAGAAGTTTTGCCCGAAAAGAGCAAAAGTTTACCCCAACTTGGAATCCCCCAACTTGGAGTAAGTCTTTGATAGATTTGGTCGCCTCTGGGATTGTACCGTCTTCTCCATCACCCTTGCCGCCTACTCCTCTGAGTAGAAAGGTACAGTACCATGTACTGTTTACTTCGTTCCTTGGTCGAGCACTCCTGCGTCAACTCGAAGTCCCTCGCTTTCGGCTATCTTGATGAGAAGCCCTTCGACATCGGTCTTATGAAGTTTCTTGGCCTCTGCCCTTCTGCCTTGTCTTGGTACTTGGAGTTTGCCTTTGCATTCTCCACTTCCTTGGCCCCTTTTACGACCAATGCTCTCCCTCCATGAGAGCAAGGGATCGATGACTCCACGGAAGTCCCGCCTCTGCGGTACCATGGTGCTGCCAAGCCCATAGCGCTACTATCCGTTGATTTGCATCTGCATCCCTTTCTTCACGATCGGTAGATCCGCCTCTGCGGCACTGTGGTGCTCCTCCGAGTCCACCTCCTTTCTAACCGATGCTTTGCTTTTGGGTAGCTGAGCCCCATTGGACTCGTCGTCGCTTCCTCGCCCCTTTCCGACCACCTGCTTCGACACCATTGTGTCCTCCTAGCAGTTCTCTTTGGTCGATGGAAAAACAGACTGCAACTCTCATGCATGGCCTCCGCCATCTTGTTACAGGGCTCACGCCGATTCTGTTCTCCTTAGCTTCCTTGGTAGCAACGTTCGCTTACTCGGCTTTGTCCTCTGACTTGCCGGGCTCCCTTAAGCGAATGTGAGCACTGAAGCAGTCCAACTCTCCAGCTGCTCCGATCATACCTTAGTATAATCAAGTCCCCTCCATGAGACTCACTGGTACTTGCAATCTGACTACTCCCTCGGTGGTACACAGCTCCCATATACTGCCGACCAAGGCTTTCATCTGGTGCAAGCTTCGATGCGCACACACGGAAGACCCGCCTCTGCGGTACTGTGGCATTCACTCCTTGAATCCACAGCCCTTCTTGCCGTTGCATTGTTCACCGAAGTGGAGCTCCCAGTAGCTCCTGATCATTCACATGATCACGTCCCCCTCCATGGGACTCACTGGTACTTGCACTTGGACTTCTTCCTCAGTGGTACACAACCCCCATAAGCTGATGACCAAGGCTTTCATCCAATGCAAGCTCCGATGCACACACGAATACCCGCCTCTGCGGTACCATGACATTCACTCCTTGAATCCATAGCACTTCTTCTTGTTGTGTCGTACACCAAAGTGGAGCTCCCAGTAGCTCCTGATCATACCTCCGCATGATCTTGTCCCTCACGGGACACGATCACCTGTGTTGCATTGCCACGAACTATTCCACCATGATCCGCTGCACCATGTCGCCTCCTGGTGACATCTCCATTGCATACAGATTCTCGTGTGATGAACTCGGACTACGACTTCTCCACGTGTGGCCTCTGCCAACACATCGTAGGGCCTCTGCCATCTCCGATTTTTAGTTCGCTCTCTTGGCAATTCACCTTCGTCCACCCACTCTTGGGTCACACCCGGACGAAGCATAGCTCTAGGACAGTCCGTCGCCTAGTAGCTCATGAAGTCCCTCTGATTTCACTAGAATTGGTGCACCATTGTCTGGATCCTGGGCCTCTATCCCCTACCAGCACAATCTCTGCTATGCACCTCTTGGTCCTGACAACTCGAATGGCAACACTATGGCATATTCTTCAAGAGTACCCGCCTCTGCGTCCTCTTGCCCCGTGCTAAGGTATCATGATCCCAACTTTGCCTCCGCAAGTTGAATCACCTTAGTTACTCCGTCAAATGCATCTCTGAGGTAGCTTGCATGTGCCTCGAAGCTCCCTTCATCTTTGGCACCATGGAAGATAAGTATGCCCCATATGCTGATGAAGAACTCATGGAACAACATGATCTCACTCTTGCCTCTATAAGAGTTCATGCCCTTGACCTCCGTCCAAGGGAAGCTATGTGCCTCTGCTCCATGTCCTATCTTCTATGTCGACTCCCTTCATGCGACTTGGATACTTCACCAAGTTTCACCCAAGTAGTTCCGCTCCTCGATTTGCATTGAGTTGATAGTGGCCCTCGCGTCCACCATTCCACGGGTTAGCCCTCCGTTGAGTTCGATTTCTACATCGACTCGAAGTGTGCCTTCATATAATGTTGCCTTGGATTACTCCCCCACTTGATCTCGAAATGCATCCACCAATGCATTACCTAATTCGAGATCATGTGACGACTCTTCGTCGCTCGCTCGGTCCGTTGAGCGTTTTGGAGATATCTCCTTAAGAAACTCTTCCTCAATATGTGCGATCTGTTGCACATGATTCTCCCTCTGGAGAACTAGGACTTATCCCTCCTGGATATCTGTCCTATTAGAGCAACTTTCCTTTTTACATTCTTCCCACTGGAAGTTTCGGAGACCACCATCCCCTTTGGACTACTCCGTCTTGCTGAACAACTTGTGCCTTGTTCTGCCCCTGCAAATGTACTTTGCTAGATTGCGACCCTTCGCCAATACAGTCTCCACTGCACCCTCCAGGGTCTAGCAACGTGCTGAACTTGTTGCACATTTCAGCTGCCTAGGACGTAGCCTTTTATGTCAAAGAGAAAGTTCTGATGCTCCATGGCATTGAGTTCTGATCGCACCTTAGGATGGCCACGAACACTCCATCGTCCGTGTGTAAGCCCTTGCAGGAGTTCCGAATCCTTTGAGTTAGCAATTCCCCTCACCTCTGTGAGCTTTGCACAACTCTTTCGGTCGTTACGCAACACCTCCCACTTTGCACAGTCTCATCTATCACCAAACGTTCCGCTTGGCCTTGAGCACCGTCAAGTTTGGTTGCCAACGTCAAGTCATAGCTCGAACTCCTCCATCCCAATCTTTGTGTGCTACGCATTCTTCGTTGCTTGTTTGTCCTCGTGGTGCCTCTCGCGCAAAGGGTTGGCCATTCCTCTGAATGCCAAACATGGATGCCCGCTCCTCTGAGCGACTCCTTTCCCTACATCTCAATGTCCGTTTTCCCCCGAACGGTTGCGCGTGCTGGCTGTCCTCGACACAGCCCAACTAGGTCCCCCACGTTTGTATGGCAAGTGTCTCTACGAGTGCTTGTCCCGCTCTGATACCACACTGTCAGGGGCTTAGCTGATTTGCCTAAGCCGTGCGGCACCCTTGCGGCCCTCCCGAAGACTTAGCTGAAATTGCCTAAGTCGTGGAACGCCCAAAGCGTTATCTGTCCGCACAGGGTCAGCCTACCCCAAGATCTCCTAGAGTCCCTTAGGCTCACAAAAGAGAAAACGGGCCAGAAACGGAATCGATGATGACAAGATCAACAATCATATGGCATGAAGATGTACCGATGCACACTTAGATCCTATTGTGAGTGATTAGGCCTATTGGCTCCGGCGTAATCATATTATGTGACAGCTCATGATCATCTGGTGTGGCTTGTATATGTGATATGTGTTATACAACTAGTGTATATATATATATAATAGCAAGTCGAACCCAGGGTGTGTTTTTACCTTGAATGGAGGAGCAATAAGCTGGAAGAGTTCCAAGCAAGATACTACTGCTGACTCGACCACGGAGGTATAATACATTGCTGCAGCAAAAGCAACAAAGGAAAGAGTTCCATCCGAAGATAATATTACGGATCCATTGATAAAGTCATTGGCTCATATTGTCTTTGAGCATCATAGGGGTTTGATGAGGATCAGACACAGAGATGATTGACTTTAAGTTAAGTGGGAGATTGTTGGTTTCAGGTGCCCTGTAAGGCAATCACGTGAGTGATGGCACGTGTGACATGCTGCACAATCTTTTTGTATTATTATTTGCAATGGAACTCAGATCGTGATGAGATCACGATATTGAGACTGATTCACCTTTAAACATAAATCATAAATAATCCTGATTATATGTTGCTCGAGGGGGATACTGAGACAATCGGATATACTAGTGTGTTGTATACCAGTCCATATGATAGAGGTGGCTAGTCTCATAGCTACTTGTGTAGAGACACTAAGGATATGATACAAGTGCTTATTAGAGAATGAGTTTACTGATTGATTCGCTTATGATGCTATATTGTTAATGATACCTGATGTCAAACAACGATTTCGTAGTGCTTGTCATGTATCTGGTCCTTAGATTTAAGACACTAAAAATGCCTTGTTTGAGTACTCCTCTTTTTGACGTTGGACTTGTAGGTTTGGAAAGTTTCAGATCTGGTACAATCGATTATCGGGATTGGTAGCCAACATTACGAAGGCTATTGAGTGTCAATAGATGATCACACTCTCAGTATCATGAGAGAAATATCTTGTATGCTCTTGCTCAAGTAAATCCCTAATCAGGTTGGTCGGATTGAGAGAGAAAAAGTTCTCCGAGAGAATCCGATTAGAGCGAGACTTAGATAGATTCCATATGTGGCCTGACAGTACTATGCCCGATATACGATCTTTGAGATATTAGATAGATGAGGGATTATATATATATGGTAACTGAGGATAGACATGTATAATGGATAAGATCTCCTGTACCGTCTGGGGACTATAGTGTAGTGGCATAGTACATCCATAGTCGATGAGTCGAGTGAATTATTATGAGATAAAAATTATTATGACATACATATTTAATAAATATCTATATTGCATGCAAATATATATACATATCTAGTAGGTGTATAAGCAATCACATATGCACAATCACATCGGATGATCATAGACCATAACCTAATATGATCAAGCGCGAGCTAGTGGGCCCAATCATATACATCAAGATCTATGTGTGCATCAGCGAATCTCAATGCCTTGTGATCATCCATCTCATTATCATCGGTTCCGTTAGCACCTCGGTGCATCTCCATGTGTCACGATTGTTGCTTTTGGCCTCGTGGGTCCCACTGGCACCTCCACGCTTCCGTTGCGCCTCCTTATGTAATTACAACATAATCACAAGCACGTAGGACGATAATAAACGAGAAAAAAAAAGGAAGCTCGTAGGCCCTAATAATAATAATAATAATCACATATATACATCACATCATAAAGTTCATGATCATCTGTCTACATATGTACATATCATTATGTAGGACTACTAGATAAATAATAATAACAGTTAATTAGGCCCTTTAATTAACTAATATTTTTAAAATTTGAGATATATAAAATAAATTTTGATTTATGAAGGATATTTTTGGAATTTAGATAAATTGATAGAACTCGATATTTATGTAACTCAGAGGGGCAGAATCATCTTTTTTTTTTTTCTTCCGAAAAAGCCCTAATTCTCTTTGTGGCAATCGCAACTTCTTGCGGTCATTGCCCTCCATAGGTGGTCGCCTTCCAGTGTGATGTCGCCCTTGCGTAGGCGGCCCAGTGCCTCACGCACAGGCGACTGCCAGTGCGGCACCACCTTCTATGATCTAATATGGTCCTCAAGTTGGTACCAACTTAATCTTGGTGTGAGTTCGATCATTAACTTTAGCTTTTCTCAAAACCAAGTCCTCTTCTTTTAACTTACGAGGTTAAACTTTGGCATTGAAGGTCTTAACAACCATCCTATTGTAAGCTAAATTTTTGAGGTTTGCCCAAGCACTGACTTCCTCAATTTGTTATGAACCTGAACTCCAATTTTTCCTCAGAAAAGCATAAAGTCCATGCAATCGATAATATCATTTTGGTTAGGAGCATAGCCTTAGTCCTATAGGCTACGTAGAAGGGTGACTCTCTAGTGGAAGGTTTTTACATACTCTAAGAGTTCCACAAGATATTCAAGAGTTCATCAACTCACGTTCCTTTGGCTTCAGAGACTTTTTTCTTTAATTCCTCATGTATGGCTTGCATGATGACTTTAGCCTGGCCATTGGCCTATGGATGAGTCATCAGGCTAAATCTTAAATAAATTCTAAAGGAGTTGCAAAATTATTTAAACTTAGTATTATTGAACTATATTCCACTATTAGTAGTTAATGTACGTGCGACTTTGAATCAAGAACTAATATTCATCCAAATGAATCCTTCGACTTAACTTTTTGTAATTTATGCCGAAGGTTCAATCTTTGCCCATCTAGTGTAGTAGTCCACCCTAACTATCTGATATTTTCTCTAGCCCAAAGTAGGTGTAAAAGGCATGATAATATCCAAACCCCACTGAGTAAAAGGTCAAGCCTCATCCATCGAGGTTAGCTTTACTACAATCTTTGGATTTGGGTATTGCGTTATCATCTATCACAATGTCGGACATATTCCTCAGCATCTTTATTAAGGGTCGACCAATAGTAGCCATGTCGCAATACCTTAAATGCTAGAGTCCTTGCATCGATGTGTTTTCTGTAGGCTCCCTCATGGACCTTAGATAATACACAGGATGCATCATCAGGATGAAGACAACGCAGGAGGGGATTTGATAGTAGTCATTTGTCGAACACACCATCTAGAACATAGTGTCACACTTGTTGTCTATGCACCCTTTTTGCTTCATTTGGTTTGTCAGGAAGAATTCAAGCCTTAAGATATTTCAAAATGTTCTCCATCCAAGTTGTTCTCTATGGATGTGACTGATACCTAACCCTTATGGATGCTTCTCAAAGTTAATATATTTATGATGATCTCTCTTGACATTTGGAGATGGTCCTTGGCAGGTGGTTTGGACAAGGCATTAGCTGTCATATTATCCTTTCTAGGAATTTGCTCAATGCTAAATGTTAGGATGTTGGTTATCACTTGTTTTGCCTTTGCAAGATACTAAACCATGGTAGGGTCATAGGCCACGTATGTGTTATTGATCTGATTAACAACTAGCTAAGAATCACTATAGACCTTTAGACTTTGTATTCACATACCCCTCCTATTAATAGAGTTTCATATTTCGCTTCATTATTGGTGACCTTGAAGCTAAAATGGAATCTTCCCAAACTTACACACATTCAAATATATTTAAACATATATAATATTTTCTTGATGTTTCTCTTAGATCGAACAGGTGTGTGTTTGTAGTGTAACTCTTTACCAGTATGTCATCTATGTATACCTCTATATTTGGCCCAACTTAATACTGAAACATCTAATTGACTATCCTTTAATATGTTGCCTTAGCATTCTTGAGTCCGAAAGATATGACTTTGTAATAGTATAGACCTTTGTGAGTAATGAATATAGTATGTTCTTCATCTTCTTATGTTATTTTAATCTGATTATCTAAAAAAACATCTATGAAGGTTAGCAACTTATGACCAAAAGTCAAATTGATTAGCTAATCGATTTGGAGAAGTGAGAAGCTATTTTGATAGACTTTATTGAGGTTGGGGCAATTGACAAATATTCTCTATTTTTCATTGACTTTTCTTAATAAGGACTATATTAGTGAGCCACTTCAGGTAGTAGACCTCGCAGATGAAGTTGGCACACAATAGCTTATTGACTTCCTCCTCGATCATATCCTGTTAGTTAGGAGCAAATTGTTTAAACTTTTAATGGATTATCTTATGTTCTGAGTTGATATTAACCCAATGTTGTGATATGCCACAATCGATCCCAAGCATATCACTGAGCAACCATGTAAATACTTTTGAATTCAGACGCAAGAAGTTGATCGACTATTTCTTCCTTTATCGATTATATATATATATATACCCACTTTAACTATATGATCTAGTTGTTCAGGATTTAGAGGGAGTTCCTCCAAGGTTCTCTAGACTTTAGATGTGGACTTGCCGATGATGACTCCCATGGATCCATTTGGTGGATCAATAATGCCACTTTCCTTGATAAGGTGATCGATGATAAATAATATTGTCTTGATTCTTTGGGTCACTGTTGATATCCCCGACTCATGAACTAGTCAAAAACTTTAGCGTAATATAATAGATCAAAACTATTGCCCATATGTGGTTGAGGATCAGTCACCCAATGATGACATTGAAAGCTGAGGAGATGTCAACACTAAGAACTTAATCTTTATTATCTTTGAACAACTGCCAGATCCAAAGGTCACATAAAGATTGACTCTTCCTACTGGGGTGATCAAGTCCCCCATAAACATAGTTAGGGTGGATTTTGTGATCTTAAGGGAGACCACAAGTGCATCATCGTGCTCAGCTTCCTCTTCCTTAAACATGATGAGTTAATCTCTATTAGGATGGAACTTTTTTTGTTGTCATTCTCTTGCATATAATTTTCATATATGAGCTGCTTCCTTCTACTGCTGGTCCACCAACAATTATATTAACTTATCAATCAATAGAGCCTCTTAATCTTGGTGAGGCTTTATAGATCTAAAGGAGAAACTTATCAAGGTGTCCCCTCCAAAACAGATCTTCAATTGTTCATTCAAGGTGTAATAGTTCTCTGTGTCATGCCCATGGTCTTGGTGAAAATGATAATACTTAATAATATCTCTCCTTGTTAAAGAAACCCTTAAATGGTGGGGCATCCATAAGATTTCCTTCTCTTGAATCTAATGATGATCTTGGTGTAGGAAGTATTGAGCAGTATCAAGTCTCATCGGGGAGGGGCTCGATCGCATCTTAACTTAACATTTCTCAAATTTCTCCATTGGGCTCGAGCATGAGGTTTTTTCTTCTGTTGCCACCTTCTTAGGCTCATCCTTCCTTTTCCCAGTGATTATCGACTCTACAATGATGTGATGGTTGGCTTCTTACAAGAGCTTCGAAAAAGTTATCATTGGATACCACTAGTATATGCATTGATGAGGTTGGAGGGGGTTGGGTCCATGACCAAATGAATCTTGTCATTAACCTTCTTATGCAACTTTCTAAAGATTCATTTTCCTCATGACGTATAGCTATGAGAGAAGTGGTTGAGAGTCTCTAGTTGAGAAAACTATGCTCGAATTCCTTGGCTAATTGATTGAAGAAGGAGATTAATTCTAGTGAGAACTTAGCAAACCATTCATGTGTTGCCCCGCAAGAGTCATAAGGAAAGTTCGACATATAAAGGAGTTTATAGTCTCATAGAGGGTTATTTATGAGGTAAACATAGCGATATATTTTGAGGGTCATATTTCCCTTCATATATATCCAACATGGGAAGTTTAAAACCTTGGGAGATTGGTTCTTTACTTATGTCTTCCTAAAAGGGGACCATAAGTATGAATTTATCTCTAACTACTTCCCTTGTATTATTTCTTTACGAATATACAACAATTATTGATCCATCGTATTAAGATAGTCTCAAACTCTAGTCGAGAGGTCGGGTAATTGAGTGATCTACTCGTTCAAGAATTTTGGTTCTAGCGAAGGGATTAGGCTTTAGGCTTGTTAAATCTTAGATTTTGATGATAAAATCAATTAATGAGTTTTATGATCTAACCTATGCATTAGAGAAAGAGACGCAAGATTAACTACGATGGTGAAAAAGCAATACAATCTAATGTTGGGCCGGAGTCAATTTCGGGCATCAGGTCGAGTTCGGACGATGTAGTGGGAACTCATTGAGAGATCGTCAAAAACTCGCCGAAGGTGATTGGGGGCTTACCAGGAGCTCACTAGAAGCTCGCCGAAGGTTATCGGGGGCTTGCCGAGAGTTCGCCGGGAGCTTATCGAAGGTGATCGAGAGCTTGTCGGGAATGCGCCAGGAGTTTGCCAAAAGATGATCAAGAGCTCACCGGGAGTTCATCGGAGGATGCCAAGAAGTTCATTAGGAGTTCGGAAGATCAATTGACGTGCCGAACAATAATGACCATTGTATTTGTATGCCTCAGTATGTCATAGTTAGCATCAGTTGTTTTGAGTCATAATTGAATTACATTTGGAATAAATCTAAATTAACTCAATGTGAGACAACCAAGTCCACTTTGGGTTATATTTGAGCTCATATTGAGCTCATTTTGTTGACCTCAAATGGGTCAACAGGAGGTACAAGTCGGGTATGAAAACTATACAAAAGTATAATTTTTGGGATTTTCTGTAATTCGATGGTAGTATCGTCAGTGGGTGGCGATGGTACCACCCAGGTGGCGATAGTACCATCACCGCCTCTATTTTTGGGGTACTTTCGATGGTAGTACCGCTCGTACCCGAGATTTAGGGGATTAGTTGGATTTTCGACCCAATTTTTTAAGCTAAATTTTATTTATAAATATCCCAACTATTAAAATTGCATTGGAAAGCAAGAAAAAGTGCATGAAAAAGAGGTAAAAATTCTTTTAAAATGTTGTAAAATTTGATCGTTTACTTTGAGTGCTTCAAATGTTAAGTGAGTCTAAGGGAAGAGATAATAACATATAAGAGGTTCCTCTTCTGAACTTGTGAAAAGGAGAGAAGTATAAGAGGTTTGATCTCCACTCATGGAAGAAGATCTTTAGTAGACACCGATGGGCCTCAACGAAGGAGGACTCCGAAAAGTGGACGTTGGTCAAGTTTTGGCCAAACTACTATAAAAGTTGTAAGCATCTCTACTCTTGCCTCTCTTTTCTATTGCATTTGAATTTGATTGTTCTTAATTAGTTTAAAGAAAAGCACGAGCATCTTCTTTCAGTTTTCTCTTGCTCTCAAACTTTGTCACTCTCAACTACTTCGAAAATAACTTACAATTCAGTTTTACTTCAAGTAATATTTTTCAAATCGAGGTTTTAGCACTTGCACTAATCCAAACCAACCCCCCCCCCCCCCTTCTCCTCTCTTAGTTCTGATTTGATCCTAACAGTTGGTATCAAAGCAATGTTATACTTAATTGGATTAACACACAAGTGAGTAAATGACTTCGTTTGTATTAATGAGGGATATTCTATCGCACATCCTCCAGTGTTTAATTGGAGGGATTACACTAAAAAACTAGAATGCATAGCTTTTTTATTTTTATGGATTTTGATTTGTGGAACATTGTCAAAAATAGATTTCAAAAATCATTCAATCCTATATATAATTGAATGATCATGAAAGACATATATTTTTATTAAATTCCAAAGCTATAAATGTTTTATTTTATGCTTTAGATAAAAACAAATTTAATTGAGTTTCTACTTGTGATTTGACTTTTGATATATGACATACTTCAGAAGTTACACATGAAAGCACAACTAAGATAAAGGAATAAAAAATAATTGAAATGACTTGTAGGATGAACAAGAAGAACATGTTCCAAAGAACAAGAAGGATACTGAACTAAGAACACAAGAACAACACCTTCCAAAGAACATGAAGAATACTAAAATGAGAACACAAGAACAACACCTTCCAAAGAACATGAAGGAAACTGAACTAAGAACAACATATGACTCCTCGAGTGATGAGAACTATAAATTTGACATGACAAAAGAACTAAAAAATTAATGAAATGAATAAAAAATATAAAAATGAACTTAACATGGACATAACTTCTTACTATGAATATAAAAAGTCGAGACACTCCAAAAATAAAGAGTACAACCAAAAAGAGTTGGACGACCACGTGGTCATACCCATCCACGATAAGGTAAGTAACTCACCTAAAGCTTATTTTAATTTTGATGAATTATTAAATATCTTTCATGAACTATTTGATGAATTTAAGAAGCTTAGCAAAACTTATAAATTACTTAAGAAGGATCATGCTTTACTTGCTAGTAAACTTGAAAAGATGCATGAAGCATCAATATCATGCATTTCTTGTTCTAAATGTGAGTCATTAGAAGTAATTAAGAAGGAAAATAGTATGTTAAAACAAACCTTAGAAAAGTCTAAGATAGATAATAAATCTCTAAATATGATTATTACTAATAAGGATCATATTTATAAGGAAGGTATTGGCTTTGTGAGTAATACTCATCAAAAGCCAACTATCTTTGTTAGAAGACCCATATTGCATTCTTCACCCGAAAACAAATATAATTTTTTGTGGTAGATGTAGACACTTTGCCTATAGATGTCTATTTAGAAAGTATAGTCTATATAAGTTGATTTGGGTTCCTAAAAGAACTATAAACAACCAAAAGACATTTTAAAAAATGGATAGAACTTTTCATGAGGGACCTAAAGTCAAATGGGTACCTAAACCAAAACCCCTCATATTGTAAATTTATCTCCAAACAAAGGCTAGGAGCACTAAATGGTATTTTGAAAGTAGATACTCAAAGCACATGACTTGGGATCTAGCACTCTTTTTAAGTTGACTAGCCTAAATAATAATAATAAAAATAATATTAGAATTAAAATTATTAACAAAAAATCTTATAATGGTTCATGGTTATAAAATTAATCTTAATTGTCTTTCGCTCATGATTGGCTTATGCATAGCCAATGCATGAATGGCTTATATATAGCCAATGCATGCTAGTATAAAAATAAATTAGAAAAAAAATACCTTAGCTATTTTTAATGAAAGATTATCTACATTAAAATTTACAAAAAATGGATTTTAATGATGATTGAATGTTAGGCTTGTATGTTTGTATTGACTAAGTTTTTTAGCTTGTAAAGGCTGAATGATGATTGATTTTAATATTATGATGGATGTATATTGAAATAGGTTATTTGTTATTGAATGATAAATTACTCTTGAATTTGAGCTTAAAATAATATTTTTAAGAAAAATCATGCTTTATTTTCTAGTATTTTTAAAAAATTAAAATGTTTTTGAAATGAGAATAAAAATTGCATGATAACTCATTTCACTAAGTCGAATTACACTTAACAAAGAAAAATAATTAGATTTAAAATAAATCAAAGATTTTGTTTAAAAATATTTTATTGTAATAATCTCGATGATTTCTCTTGAAATGATACTTGGTTTTTAGTTTTAAAATGTTTTACTTGTTTAAATTTTTTTTTATGATCTTGATGATTTCATTTTAAATGAAACTCAGTTTTTGGTCTTAAATAACCATGCATTAATTTGAAAGACATTCTTAAAATAAATCACATGAAACAACAAAAAAAGAGAAAAAATCTTCTTGAAAATATCTTTATCATATCAAGCCTTCGATAAGAGATAAAGTGATACCATTGTTGTTGAATCTCTTAAACTACAAAAATATTTGATGATTTAAGCTTAGAAAAGTTATTATCTAAATCATGACCTTGACATCTTGAAAATCATAATTTGAGATCTTCATATAAATCAAGATCGTTCACTATAACTCCTTCCTTTTATTAAAAAAAATATTCTAAATGAATCATAATTTATCTTTTCGGAATTATAACTTAATTTCTTTTATGAATCATGATTTTTATAACTTGAAATCTCTTATACATAAATTGAGATATTTTATTCTTCAATGTCTCTTTTTGCAACTTACTAAAGAAAAGTTTTCATTCATCTTGACTTCTCAATATTTATAAATTAATATTTTTATATGAAACAAGATCCTTCTTATTATTTGATCTCTTAAAATTTCTTTTTATCATCTAAGAGGAGATTTATCAAAATTAAATCATGTCTTTTGGCATTCATGATTTTATATTAATATTCTTCATGACATGATTTATTTATGACTTCCTTATAATTCATAAATGGTATACTTAATCATCAAAATAATATTTCTTAAATTTATGATAAATTAAAAATTGAATGATTTTTCTGATCATGAACTTTCCTTGACTTCTTAACTTGACTTATCCTTTATGGGAATCATTTTTAACCTCTATGATTTCTTCTTTTTAATAATAAGGAGATTTATGATCATAACAATTATAATTTGAGATTTTTAATCAAGATCATTCTTTCATTTTATTAAGAAAAATTATCTAAATTTATTATATTTCTTAAGATTTATCTTGAATGAATCAAGATAGTTTACTCTCCTAAGACTCATTTTTATTGTTTATAAAAAAGGAGAGATTTATTAAAATAAATCATGTCTTTTAGTACTTACGATTTTATCCTTCATCTTTAATGACATGATCCCTTTGTACTTATGATTGTAATTAGTACATGGATGTAAAAAAAATTATAGCATCATATTCCTTTTTTATAATGACCAAAAGGGGAGATAAAATTGTCAATTTGGTTATAAGAAAATTGGATATGATGAATCTTATAACATTAAATGGGGAACAATTTGCTTAGAGGAAAATTAGAAATTTTAAATTTTCTAAATACATGAGAAATGTATAATTTACAAATTGAGCTTCTTATTAAAATCTATGTGAGATAATCATCCAAATGTATGATTTGCTATCATGTTATTTGAATTTCTTGAGCTTCTTCTTCTTGATATTTATATGAGATGATTTTACATAAAATTAGTAGCTCTTATATTTTTTTTTCTTGAATTTCACTTAATTTTTTCTTCTTGACATTTATAAAGAAAAAAATAAGATTCAAAATTTTCTTGTGATGAAACTCTTGAGCTCTCTTTCAATATTTTGATTCTTGGTTTCATGAATATTCTCAAATCTACTCCACTCCCCACCCCCACCCCCCTTCTCTCACTTGATATTTGATTTTTTTTTTATACTTGATTTTTAGATCTTTGACACTCCATCTTCTTCTTCTATCTCATTTACAAAGGAGGAGAAAGGAAATTTGATGTGGTATTTGTGATGCATATATCTTTATCATTCTTCTTATTTTACAAAGAGAAAAAATAAAGTAAATTATATCGTTAGTCTTCATCTTATTTTACTAAGGGGGAGTAATGGAGTAATTTCCTCTCCTTATGTGCTAAAAGTTATAATAAATATTTAAAAAATTATTCAAGTGTATGACAAAGGAGGAGAAATAACATAAGATAAATGTTGGTTTTTAAATCTTTGAAATGTTTAAAATTTTTATGTGATACCAAGAAGATAAATGTTGTCTTAAAAATTTTATTATGTATGGTATCATAATTGATGACATAAAGGTGAATGTTTGAAATGTTTATTATGTGAAATATATTGTTTGAAATTTTTATGTGGTATCAAGAAGATGAATGCTTTGAAAACTTTATTATGTATGGTTTCATGTATGGTTAAATTATAAAAAATTATCAAAATGTTTGAATTCAAAAGTGATGGGTTCTTTTGAATTTGAGTTTGTTCTATTCAAAAGTGTTAGAGTAAGTAATGCAGGATTAACTACGACGATGAAAAGGCAATACAATCTAATGTTGGGCCGGAGTTAAGTTTAGGCATCGGGCCAGGGTTCGGACGATGTAGTGGGAACTCGTCGGGAGAACGTCGGAAGCTCACCGAAGGTGATTGGGGGCTTGCAAGAAGCTTGTCGGAAGCTCGCCAAAGGTGATCGAGGGCTTGCTAGGAGTTTGCCGGGTGCTTGCCGAAGGTGATCGGGAGTTCGCTAGTTGCTCGCCGAAGGTGATCAGGAGCTTGCCGGGATTGTGTCGAGAGTTTGTTGGAAGATGATCAAGAGCTCGTCGAGAGTTTGTTGGAGGATGTCGGGAAGTTTGTCGGGAGTTCGAATGATCAATTGACATGTCGGACAACGAGGATGATTATATATGTGTGCCTTAGTGTGTTATAGTTAGCATCGCTTATTTTGAGTCATAATTGAGTTAGAAATAGAAGAAATCCAAATTACCTCAATGTGCGGAAATTGAGTCCACTTTGGGCTGGATTTGAGCTCAGATTGAGCTCATTTTGTTGACTTGAAAAGGGATCAATAGGAGGTATAAGTCAGGTACCAAAACTATACAAAAAGTATAGTTTTCAGGATTCCCGATGGTAGTACTGCCAGTGGGCTATCGTGGTATCATCCAGTCAGTGATAGTATTGCCTAGGCGGCAGTGGTATCGCCCAGGCGATGATACTACCGTCGTCACTCCTATTTTCAGGGCACTTTCAGCTGTAGTACCGTCGATGCCGACGGTAGTACTTCTTGTACCCAAGATTTATGGGATTAGTTGGATTTTAGCTTTATTTTCTGAAGCCAATTGGGGTCTATAAATACTCAAAGTATTCTTGCATTAAAAAATAAGAATAAAAGCAAGAAAGTGCATGAAAAAGAGGTGAAAATTATGTTAAAAGGTTGTGAAATTTGAGAGCTTTCCTTGAGTGCTTCAAGTGTTAAATGGGTCTAAGGGAAGAGATAAAAAGTTGTAAAAGGTTCTTCTCCTAAACCTGTGAAAAGGAGAAAAGTGTAAAGGGTTTGATTTTCACCCATGGAAGAAGATCTTTAGTGGACACCGGCAGATCTTGACGAAAGAGGACTCCGAAAATTAGGTATAGGTCAAGTTTTGATCGAACCACTATAAAAGTTGTGAGCATCTCTACCCTTGTCTCTCTTTTCTATTGCATTTGAATTTGATTGTTCTTAATTAGTTCGAAGAAAAGCATGAGCATCTTCTTTCAGTTTTCTCTTGCTCTCAAACTTTGTCACTCATAACTACTTCAAAAAGAACTTATAATTCAGTTTTACTTCGAGCAATATTTTAAATCGAGGTTTTAGCATTTGTACTAATTCACCCCCTCCCCTCTCCCCTTTTAGTGTCAATTTGATCCTAACAAGACTAATGACATGGGATATGCATCAGGTAATACTTGAGCTCGAGCTAAGAAAGACTCGACTATCAGGCTGGGAATGGGAATTGTGCTTGTTACAGGTGCACTACAAGCCAATCATATGAGTGATGACACGTGTGACACAATACATAATTTTTTTGTTATTAATTATTATAATAATTTTTTACTTTATATTTTATAATAAATATATTATAATATCCTTAGATCTGTGCTACGGGAATTGGATCATGATGAGATCATGATAATGAAACTAATTTACCTTTAAATATAGGTGCTAAATATTTTTTGTCATAGATTACTCAAAAGGGACATCAAGAGAATCGAACAGACTGGTATGTTATATATCCATTCATATGATAGAGGCACTTGTCTCATAGCTGCTTATATGGAGACACTAAAGATATAGTGTAGGTACTTATTGAAAAATGAGTTCATTGAATGATCCACTTACGGAATGCTAGATGTTAATGATACATTATTATCAGACAATGATTTCGTAGTCCCAATTGTCTATCTAGTTCTTAGACTTGAGATACCAAGGATGTCTTGTTTGAGTACTTCATTATTTTATATTTGACTTATGGGTTTAGAAGTTCTAAATCTAGTATAGCTGATTATTAGGAATAATAGCCAACCTTATGAAAGTAATTGAGTATCAATATACGATCATCCACTCTCGGTATCATAAGAGGAATATCTTGTGTGTTCTCGCTCAATCAAATCCCTAGCTAAAGTTATTCGGATTGAGAGAGAAAGAATTCTCCAGGAGAATCTGATTAGAGTGAGACAGATGGATTCTGTATGGGTCTGATAGTACCAAGTCTGGTATATTGTCTCTAGGATATTAGATAGATGAGAGACTATAGACACACGATAATTGATGGTAGATGGGTTCAATAGATTAGAGCCCCTTATAACATCTGAGGACTATAGTGTAGTGGCCCAATACGTCCATAGTTGATGAGTTGAGTGAATTATTATGGAGATAATAATTCACTAAGTCCAAAAAAGTTTTGAGTCAGAATGAGTTCTGACAGGTGTAACTTATGGCCAGCTCAGTATTGGGCCTAGAGAGTCATACACATACGAAAGATGACGTGACAAATAGAAGATTGAATATGAGATATCCAATAAGTCTATATTTTATTGGATCCATTGGGTGAAACCCAATAAGAGCTTAGAGTTGATATTTGGATAGAGATCAAATTTTCATTAAGTTTAGGATAATTAGATGGAGATCCAATATCTATTATTCTAAGGTAATTGGAGTGAGATCCAATACCCAAAGACATGATCATTAGGGTTAAGTTGAGAGGGCACTCTATAAATAGAAGAGGGACCAAAGGGTCATAGGCTGGAGGACTCTATTGGCCGCCTACTTCCTATTCTCCTCCCTCGATTTCCTCCCTTGCCATCAATCCTATTTAGTGTGCAAGGACAACAAGAAAGGTCGACCCCTTTTTATTTTTATTACTGCAGTGCTGTGCAAAAGCGAGGAAAGAACATGATGCAAAAGGAGATGCTTCGCCACTTCATCCATCGTATGGATCACTGTTAGAGAGGAGTTCACAAGAGCCCCTTCATCCACGAACTTGGATTTATGTTCTTTAGGGATATATGAGTTCCCATATGTGAGATTGTCTCACTTCTCTATGTGTTTTTGTCGTTCCTCTAGTTTTTGCTCCCAATCGTTACACAAAGATCCGATATTGTTCTATTGGAAAATTTATTTTATTTTTATCTTTTCGTTGTGCATGTGATGTTCCCCAGGGTTTTCCAACAAATTGGTGGTGGACTAAGAGTTGGGATTGACCAAGCAAATATAGGTGGGTTCAGATGAGCAAGTCAAGGAAGTAATGGTTTGTGATAAAAGTAGAGGTGATGATCAAATGGTACACACATTATTCATTGCTGCAACACATATTTATATAGGGTGTGAGGAAAGATTTCCCTCAACTGATGAATGAAATCTTCTCGTTCCATTAGAGAAGTATGTTCAACTAACATACCCCCACAAGATCGAGCTCCTGTCACGGACGTCGATCTTAGATCGATGTAAGGAAAAAAGTTTACAGGCCAGAGACTTCGTGAGGGAGTCAGCTAATTGATCAATCGTGTGGACATGAGAAACACGAAGCTATTAGCGGATGACTTGATCTCGCAAAAAATGAAAGTCAATAGCAACATGCTTCATGCAGGAGTGGAAAACCAGATTGGCACAAAGGTAAGTGTTGGGAAACCTCAGCAGGAGCATCACATGTGCAGCAGAAATTAAAACAAAAAACTGATTTCCCACACAGATCAAATCATCATGCAAAAGATTACGATCGTGAGAAAAACACAAGAACTGAAAAACCGCGATGCGAGAGAGATTGATTTTACTTAGGGAGATCGTATATCCTTGTATTCCAGATCCAGATGGAGAGGATGAAGGATGTCAAGCGTCCTCTATTCTAGCGATATCCACATGATGGATCTCTATAGCGAAACTCCTCCAATCTGATCTCGCAACTCTTGTGCAGAGGGAGGGAGGAGAATAGGAGGCGGTGGCTAAAGTTGTCGCCTATCAATCATGAGCCTCCCCTCCTATTTATAGAAAGCCACTAAAACCCTAGGGCTCCTGCCTTAGTGGGTATTGGATCTTCATCCAATTACCCACTAACCTTGCATTATTGGATCTCTATCAAATAATCTCCTTAGGCCTCTAATTGGGCCTCAACCAAGGAGCCCATCTGCATAGGGTCTCATTTAATGAAAATATGGGCTAATTGGATCTTCATTCAATCCTCTGTTCGCTCAAGCAACCACCATATATGTGTAACCCTCTAGGCCCAATACCGAGCTGACCGTGAGTCCTCCCATCATAACTTCTTCTGATATAGTGAATTATTACATCCATAATGATTCACTCGACTCATCGACTATGGACATACTAGACCACTACGCCATAGTCCCCAGACGGTATAGGGGGGATCGAATCCATCGGACCTATATATCCACAGTTACCATGTACCTATAATCCCTCATCCAACTAATATCCCAGAGATTATATATTGGACATGGTACTACATGTCACATAGGGAATCAATTTGACTTGCTCTAATTGAATTCTACCAGAGAACTCTTTCTCTCTCAATTCGAGTGACCCTGGCCAAGGATTTGTCTGAGCAAGCACACATACGAGATATTCCTCTTGCGATACCAAGAGTGGATGATCCTTTATTAACACTTAATTATCTTCGTAAGGTTGGCTACCAATCTTGATAATTAATTGTATCAGATCTGGAACTTTTCAAACTTACAAGTCTGACGTCAAAGAATTGAGTACTCATACAAGGCATCCTTGATATCTTAAGTCAAAGGACCAGATACACAACTGAGACTATGAAATCACTGTCTAACATTAGGTATCATCAACCATACAGCATTCCATAAGTGGATCAATCAGTAAACTTATTCTTCAATGAGTACCTGTACTATATCCTTAGTGTCTCCACACAAGTGGCTATGAGATCAGTCGCCTCCATCATATGGATGGGTATATAGTACACCGGTCTGTCCGGTTATCTCGATGTCCCTCTCGAGTAACCTATGACCAAGATTATTCAGGATCTGTGTTTAAAGTTGAATCGATCTCATTATCATGATCTCATCACAATTTGATTCTCATTGCATAGAACCAAGGACATCATAATATATATAAACAACAAACAATATAATATGAGAATATATTAATAATAATCATAAGCAAAAAAGATCGCACAATGTGTCACACGTGCCATCACTCACATTATTGGCTTGTAAGGCACCTATAACTAGCAATCTCCCACTTAACCAAAAGCCAATCACCTATATGTCTGATCCCCATCAGACCCTTGTGACGCTCAAATACAATCTGAGCCAACGGCTTTGTCAATGGATCTATAATGTTATCTTCGGATGGAACTCTTTCCGTTGCTATATCTTTACGGGTCATGATCGCTCTAATCTGTTAGAACATCCTCAGAATAATTCTAATGAGACCTGGGTTCCCTTGTTAGAGCTATCGCATTGTCATTGTCGTAGTATTTGGGAATCGACTCCATAAATCTTTAATGAACTTCTTCATCCATACCCCTTTCTTTGCTACTTCTGTTGTAGCAATGTATTATGTCTCTGTAGTCGAGTCAGCAGTAGTATCTTACTTGGAACTCTTCTAACTTACTGCTCCTCCATTCAGGGTGAAAACATACCATGAATTTGACTTGCTATTATCAATGTCAAATTGAAAACTCGAGTCTATGTAGCCCTCAACCTGGAGGCTACCTCATTCATATACTAGTAAAATATTTTTAGTCCTTCTCAAGTATTTAAGGGTACACTTTACTACCTTCCAATGTTTTATACGTGGATCTGTCTGATACCTGCTCGTGACACTCAAAGCATGCGTTATATCAAACATGATACATAGCATAGCATACATGATAGACCCTATAGTTGAGGCATAGGGTAGGTATCCTATCCATGTTTGCCTTTTTTTTAGGAGTCCCTGGGGATATACTCCTAGAAAGTGATATTTCATGTCTCATCGGTATAAGACCTCTATTGGAATTCTCTATGCCATAACTTTTAACAATGGAATCTATATACTTAGACTAGGACAAGCCAAGCAAATTCTTGGATCTATCTCTATAGATTTGGATCCCCAAAATATAGGATGCTTCCCTTAAATCTTCTATGGAGAAGTTTCTGGATAGCCAAGTTTTTACTGTGAAGAGCATTCCTACATCATTCCCAATGATTGGGATATCATCCACATACAACATCAAGAAGGTGATAGCACTCCCACTTACCTTCCTGTACACACAAGGCTCTCTTCATTCTTAATAAAGTCATAAGATCTTATTATCTCATCAAATCTTATGTTCCAACTTCGGGAAGCTTGCTTCCATAAATAGATCTAAGCAACCTGCATACTTTATCCGAACTCTCTTTGGATACGAATCCCTCTGGATGTATTATATACATCTCCTCCTTGAGGTTGCCATTAAGGAATACTGTTTTGACATCCATCTGCCAAATCTCATGGTCATAGTGTGCTACAATAGCCAAAAGAATTCTAATGGACTTAAGCATGGCTACAGGTGAAAAGGTTTCGTCATAGTTAACTCTTTGTCTTTGACGATATCCTTTAGCTACTAGCCTTGCCTTATAGGTCTCTCTACCTTTCTACCTACTCCAATCTTCTTTTTGAAGAGCCACTTGCAGCCAATGGGTATGATACCCTCAGGTGCAGCCACAAGATTTCAAACCTTGTTCGAGTACATAGAATCCATCTCAGAATTCATGGATTCTTGCTACTTCCCGGAGTCTATACTCATAATAGCTTCCTCGTAGATCTGAATATCAACATCCTGAGAGTCCTCTCCACTGATTTGTCTCAGATATCTTTCATAAGCGTGAGATACTCTGCTAGACCTATGCAAAGTTGGAATTTGTGTGTTAGGTACCTAAACAGACTCGGGCTCTAGAATAGTGTTAGGTTCTCCAACCTCACTCAATTCTATCTTGCTCCCACTCTTTCCACCAAGAATGTGTTCCTTCTCAAGACTCGGGCTAAAAAGACTCTGTCTTTAGAATGGTGCTTGAGCTAGGTTCTCCAACCTCGCTCAATTTTATCTCACTCCCACTATTTCCACCAAGAATGTGTTCCTTCTAAAGGAACACAGCTCTCTTGGCAATAAAGACTTTTCAGCCCTCTGGATGATAGAATAATACCCCAAAGTCTCCTTAGGGTATCCCACGAATGTGCATCATTCCGTCCTTAATTCCAACTTGTCGGGGGTGTATCTTCTAACGTGGGCAAGACAACCCCAAATCTTAACCACCTTAAGATTGGGCTTCTTTCCTTTTCATATCTCATATGGTGTAGACACTACCGACTTTGATGAAACTCAATTCATAAGGTAAGCTGTGGTCTCTACGGGTAGGTCAGTGAAACTCATCATGGACCGTGCCATGTCTAACAGCGTATGATTCCTCCCACCTTTCTGATACACCATTGAGCTGAGGTGTATAATGAGGTGTCCACTGGGATAGAATCTCATTGTCCCTGAGGAAATTAATGAACTCCGTACTCAAGTACTCTCCTCATTGATCTGATCGAAGAGTCTTAATACTCTTTCCAATTTGGTTTTCTACCTTATTCTTATATTCCCTGAATTTTTCAAAGGCCTCAGTTTTTAGTTCATCAAGTACACATGTCCATACCTAGAGAAATCATCAGCGGATGTAATGAAGTATGAGTAACCACCTATAGCCTGAGTCGACATAGGACCTCATACATCACTATATATGAATTCTAATAACTCAATGGCTCTCTCTCCAGTTTCACTAAAAGAAGAGTTGGTCATCTTCCCACGAAGGCAAGGTTCGTAAGTTGCATATAACTTATAGTAAAATGGACCTAAGTATCCATCTTTTAGCAACTTTTGAATCATTCCCTCATGTATATGACCTAGCCTACAATGTCATAGGTATGTATTATTCACCTCATCTCTTTTCCTCTTAGACATATTTATATTCATGATGTATGGAGAAGTGTCTAACACATATAAGCCATTTATAAGGGTCCCTTTGGTGATGATCTCATCATCCATAATTATTGAACAACTATTATTCTTAAAAACTAATTTATATCCACTAATTATCAAACAAGAGATGAAAATAATATTTTTGATAATAGAAGGGACAAAATAGCATACATCTAATGCAATAATAGCTCCACCAGGTAGATGTAGGATGACCTCCCCAACAGCAATTGCAGCAACTCTTGCTCCATTGCCCATCTTGAGGTCCATCTCGCCTCTAACCAATCTCCTAGGTCTTGCCAGAATCTGTAATGAATTACAGATATGATAAGCACTCCCGGTATCCAATACCCATGTATTATCATGAAAATCTGACAAGTGGAGATGATCATGAATATACCTTAAACTTCTCCAAGCTTCTATTTCGCCTTATCTGCAAGGTAGTCCTTACAATTCCTCTTCCAATGTCCATCTTAGCCGTAGTGGAAGTATTATCCTTTGTCCTTTGTCGGGTCTTTCTTGGCAACCTTTGTCTTACCCGATCTTTTTTTGCCCTTGACCTTCTTAAGAGTTTTGCTAGCCTTCCTTTTCTTTTTGGTTTCACTAATATAAAGAACTGGCTTCTCCTTTTTGATGGCACTCTCAGATTCCCTCAACATATTGAGGAGCTTAGGTAGAGTCACCTCAAACTTATTCATATTAAAGTTAATAATGAACTATGAAAAGGAATCTAGTAGGGATTGAAGTATAAGATCAACACGCAAGTTATCCTCTAAGACTATCTTTATACTTCACAAAGCGAGTGATCTCATCCTCGCTTGTCCTTTACTCTAGCGTGGAAACAATCGTGTTAAGGACATATACGATTTTCTCTTTGGTGAGAACAATTCTCAAATTGTGGAGCCTTTGGACCAATGAGATGATTGGCAATCAAGTATTCCACATAGGGGTTTTACAAGCGACAAACAAGATATAGCGTAAATAAATAACATGTAGAGTTTGTAAAAAATACTAATTAAGATATAGACTTCTATCTTAATATACTCCTACTATTTTCCTAGCGAATCACACGGCACCTTCGACACATGAGACAGAAGTCTCCAGTAAACTCCTAGTGGGGATCGGGATCCGATCGGCATCTTAGTGTAACCTCGAGGGACTCGACCAATTACACTAAGCCCAAAAGGTAGGAAACTCTTGCCATTCATAACTCCTTGTGATTCCCATCATGTTCGGCCTTCGAATCATCATGGTCTCGACTGCTCGACCAACCATGAAGTTCAGTTAACTCATCATCATTGTTACAAGATGAGTCTGATTCGATGGATATGCTCTCGACTGCTCAACCAAGTCATACCATGTTCTCAGGTCACCGGTGACATCTATATATCATGGGCAAGAACTCGATCATGTAGATAGGTGAGCCTCGAGTGACTCGACCAACTCAACCTATGTCGTGATTTAATTTCTTCCTATAACAATGGAAGGCCACGTGGGTAAATCTTATTTCCTCACACTTACTAACTTAATATTAACGTAGGAAGGGTATTTTTTATTTTGTATCGATCTCCTAATATATCATGTCACACACATACATATTTAATATATATCTACATTATATACAAATATATATACATATATCTAGTAGGTGTATAACACATCACATATGCAAGCCACACTGGATGATCATGAGCCGTCACCTAATATGATAAAGCCTGAGCCAATGGGCCTAATCACTCACATAGGATCTATGTGTGTATCAACGCATCTCCATGCCCTGTGATTGTTGATCTCGTCATCGTCAGTTCCGTCGGATCCTCGTCGCATCACTATGCATCGTGATCTCCCGCCACGGCATCGTGGGTCCCGCTGTCACCTCCACACTCCTATCATGCCTCTCTATGTAATTATAGATAATCACAGGCACGCAGGCCCGACAATAAATGAGAAAAATTAAGGCTCATAAGCCCCAATAATAATAATAATAATAATAATAATAATAATAATAATAATAATCATAATTACACACATCACAACACATGGCTCATGATTATCCATCCACATCATACATCACATGTACATCACATTATATGTATGATTACTAGATATATAATAATTAATTAAACTATTTAATTAATTATTTTTTTGAAAATCAGGATATGCTCAAAATTTTCAGAATTATCAAGGGTATTTTTATAATTCTGGATGAGAGGTCAAAATTTTTAAAATTATTGAGAGTATTTTAGAAATTCTTTATACAAGGACAGTCCTCGAAATTTTTTGAATTCAAAGGGGTAGGATCATCCTTTTCACAAAAGGATTATCCTAACCCCTCTTGCCCTTGCGCAGGCGATGACTGTCCTTGCCCATCGATAGTCGCTCCTACGGCCAGCGACGCTGCCCCTGTTGGCGACAGCCATGGCCGCCCCTTGCAAGATGGCCGCTAGCGGCCGCTCCTTGTAGGCGCCCTACAGTCGGTTGCCCTTGCGGGCGTGGCGCTGCAAGTGGTTGTGCCCGCGGGCGGCTGTATGTGGGCTACTGCCCCCGCGGGCTGGCCCTAGCTGCATCCAACCGCCCCCTTATAGGGGGCCTTGGCCATAGCCGGTCACCCCTTTGCAGGGGGCCTTGGCTACAACCGACCGCCCCTTTGCAGGTGGCCAAGTCGTGGTCGCCCGCCCTTGTAGGGGGCCTGTCCATGGCTAGCCACCCCTACAGATGTCCTAGCCATGGTTGGCTGCCCCCTGTCCTCGTTGTATTTGCTGCAGAAACACAACAAGAACGCGTAGAATGATTCTATGCGATCCAATCTCATCACACGTAATTTAAAATCGATCTTTTGTATGAAAAGTTTGGCTCTGATACCACTATTGGGAAACCTCAGCGGGAGCATCATATGCGCAACGGAAATCAAAATAAAAAAACAGTTTTCCACGTAGATCAAATCATCGTGCAAAAGATTAGGGTCACGAGAAAAATATAAAAACCAAAAAACTACGATGTGTGAGAGATTGATTTTACCTAGGGAGATTGTATATCCCTATATTTTCAGATCTTGATAGAGAGGATGAAGGAGGTCAAGCGTCCTCCTCTATAGTGGTATCAACATGATGGATCTCTGCAGCGAAACTCCTCCAATTTGATCTCGCAACTCTTGCGTAGAGGGAGGGAGGAGAATGGGTGGTGGTGGCTAAAGCTGCTACCTATCAACCATGAGTCTCTCCTCCTATTTATAGAGAGCCACCAAAACCCTAGGGCTCCTGCCTTAGTGGGTGTTGGATCTTCATCCAATTACTCACTAACCTTGCATTATTAGATCTCTATCCAATAATCTCCTTAGACCTCTAATTGAGTCTCAACCAAGGAGCTCATCTGTATAGTGTCTCATCTAATTAGAATAGGGACTAATTGGATCTCCATTCAATCCTATATTCGCTTAAGCATCTACCATATTTGTGTGACTCTCTAGGCTCGATACGGAGCTGGTCGTGAATCACTCTCATCAGAACTCTTTCTGATATAGTGAATTATTATCTCCATAACCTTCATAATAATTCACTCGACTCATTGACTATGGACGTACTAGGCCACTACGCCATAGTCCCCAAACGGTACAGGGGGGATCGAATCCATCGAACCTGTCTATCCATGTAATCACTCATGTGATTGGCTTGTATGGCACCTGTAACTAGCAGTAAGTCACTCCGATATTATCGCAATAAATAACAAGCGTAGATATTGAGTGAATGTGAAGCTCCTTAAGCAAGTTGGTGATCCAATTAAGTTCAGCAGCAGCCGTGGTAATAGCACGATATTCAGCTTCAGTAGTAGACCTGGCAATTGTCTTTTGTTTCTTAGAACTCTAGCTAATCAGATTAGCACCAAGGAAAATAATATACCCTAATGTAGAGGTTCTATCATCAATATTTTTGGCCCAATCAGCATCAGCAAAGGCATGAAGCTGAGAGGGAGAGTGTTTATGAAGAAAAATGCCATGATCGGTTATCCCCTTAAGATAATGCAAAATACGTTTAACAGCCATCCAGTGTAAAGTAGATGGGCGATGCATAAACTGAGATAATTTATTAACTACAAAGAAGACATCTGGATGGGTAAGTGTGAGATATTGTAAGGAGCCAACTACATGCTGATACTGAGTAGGGTCTGTAGCAGGACTAACATCACATAACTTCAGTGATTCACTAGCAGATAGGGGAGTGGTAACCTCTTTTGCATCCTGCATGTTCATCTTCAATAGCAAATCTTGAATATATTTTCTCTGTAAAAGAAAGAAGCCAGAAGATGTAAACGTAGCTTCGACACCGAGAAAATAACTCAGGTTACCAAGATCTTTAAGAGAAAATCTATTAGATAAACACCTGAACCTTCATAGAGTTATCACATGTGACAATAATATCGTCCACATAGACTAGAATATAGATGGTGCCCCCATGTTATTGACATAGAAATAGAAAGACATCAGACTTAGAGTTAATGAAGCCAACGAAAGACAAGAATAGACCCAGTGCAGTATATTAGGCTCGTGAAGCCTGACGGAGTCCATAAATTACCTTTCGAAGTTTACAGACATGTCGTGGATATTAGGGATATATAAAGCTAGGAGGTTGCTGTATGAAGACATCTTCAATGAGAGTCCCTTACAAAAAGGTATTGTTAATAATTAATTGACGTAAACACCAACCTTTGGAGATTATCAGACTTGGGATAAGCCGGATTATAGTAGGTTTAACAACAGGACTAAATGTCTTGGTGTAGTCAACACTAGGTCATTGATGAAATCATTTGGCCACAAGTTGTGTTTTATAACGAGCAATCGAACCATCAAGGTTCCGCTTAATTCGAAAGACCCACTTATACCCAATGATGTTTTGAGTGGAGTGAGAAGGCGTAAGGATCTATGTAGCGTTATGAAGGAGAGCATCATACTCATGACACATGGCTTTATGCTAATGTGAAGATTTTATGGCCTGAGTAAGAGATGTTGGTTTAGTAGAGTAGAAGAAAGGTTTAGTACTAGCATGTAAGTCAAGAACTTATGGTAGTTTAAAGACACCACTCTTGGAATAAGTTTGCATTAGATGTCGGGAGGTTGTAATAATATTAAGAGGTAAAGGCTGAGGGTTATCACTTATTGAGTCAGCCGAAAGGATGACAAAAGTTCCTTGGCAAGGTGAAGATAAAGGTTGTGGTTCTAAAGGTAATTGTACAGGAAGAGGAGGAACCGGAGGTTAGGAGAGAGAAAGTTACGGTACATAAGTAACAAGAGAGTAGAGATCCGAAGGAGATGCATGAGAGGATGAAGATGTGTCGTAAGAATCCAATGCGACAGAGTGCTTGTGATCCCGAAAGGGAAAGATAGATACCAGAAAAGTGACATGTTTGAAAATAAAGACTTTAGCAGTGTGAGGGTCATAACATCAGAAGGTATTATGTTCAAGAGAATATCTGATAAAATACAAGGGCGAGATTGAGATTATAATTTATGGGAATTATAGGGATGTAACCATGGATAACATGAATAGTCAAATACTTTTAATATTTACAGATTAGGACGTTTGTGAAATAGATTTCCAAATGGTGATTGATATTGTAGAATAGGAGTAGGCATTCGATTAATTAGGTAGATAGCAGTTTGAAATACTATGGACCAAAAAATTGATGGCATGGAAGCCTGATGAAGCAGCGTTAGGCCAGTTTCAATAATATGCCAATGTTTACGTTTGGCAGAGCCAACCAGTTGAGGAGTATATAGAGGGGACTTGAGATGTTGAATGTCACAAGCGGACAAACAAGACGCAAGGGCCTGACATTTACCCCTGCCATCAGAATAGACAGTTTTAATAGTATTTGAAAGTAGTTCTTGGCTAAGTTCTTAAAGTTGGAGAAGACAACAGCGACATCAGACTTTTGTCGGAGAGGATAGAACTATGTGTACTTTATAAAATAGTCTACAAAGACACATAAAATCTAAACTTATCAAAGGAGACAACTGACGCAGGACCCCAAACATCAGTATAAACAACCTTAAATTGTTTAAAGCAGGAAATAGAAGATATGTCAAAAGGTAGTTGATGACTCTTATGCTAAGATAAGCATCACAGTGAGTAATAATATTACTAGATTTAAAAATAAGAATAAACTAGCGAGAAAGTAATTTTTTGTTGAATAGAGGTTGAAGGATGACCAAGACATTTATGTCATATGTTGATCGGAGCAGAAGTGGAAGAGTTAGTTGTAGGTCGAGTGAGATACAAGGCTGATGGCCATTCATAGATGTTATCTTTAATTGGGCCTCGAACCAAGGATGTCCTAGTGCTTAAGTCCTTGACAAGAAAATAATCAGGAAAGAATTCAATGGAAGTATGGTTTTATTGGTAGAATTGATAGACAGAAATAATGTTTTGTTTAATATGGGGTGCACACAAAACATCATCGAGTGTGAAAGAAGTGGTATGTGAATTAAGCACTGTAGAACCAGTATGAGTGATAGAAATTCTTTTACTATCACCGATGACGATGTCTTCATTTTTGTCATAGGATCGACAGGTTCTAGAGATCGGAAGTGATATAGTGGGAAGCACCAAAGTCCACAATCCAATTAGGCTGACTATCAGACAGGGTAGTCATGACATTTGCCTGAGGCCAATTTGACGGAGCTGGGATGTGAGGTCGAGACCGACAAACTTTAGCAGAGTGACCAATTTTATCACACAATTGGCAGATGACCGATTGATGAAATGCAGGAGGAGGATGACATGGTTGGAAGGAAGCACACTGACGATGGTTGAAGTTTGGAGGATGTGGAGGAAGAGACAGGGTGGTGCCCATAGAAGTAGGAGAAAAGTTGGCCACACCTTTTGAATCATTATTGTTGTATTTACAGTTTTGTCTTTTGGATTTTTGGTGAAATTGAGCTATGATGAGAGGTCCTGACAGTCGAGTGTCACGCTTCAGGTAAGCTTCATAGTCTATCAGGATGTCGAAAAGTTTTTTAAAGAAAATTGGAGAATCACATCCTCAATGCGTTGCTGACAGTTACTTGAACTCACTCAGTCCATTAAGCGTATTGTCACGGGCTTAGCTGATTTTGCCTAAGCCGTGCGGCACCCCTGCGTATCCGTCCGTAAAGGTCAGCCTTCCCTGAGATCTCCTAGAGTCCCTTAGGCTCACAAAAGAGAAAATAGGCCAGAAGAAGCAATTCCCACGGGATCCATAAGCAACTGCTCAAGCAAACACTTCATAAGCCATATGCCAATTACATCCATGGACATTACAAACTCAGAGAGGTTGCACACAAAGGATAATGGTCCATTACAGACCGATGTCCCCCACCAGTGCTTACAAGACATACTTGTAATTACAAGCCATAATTGGCCATAGAGCAAACCAAACTAGGGCTACTAAGCCTACTGCAAGCCCGCTACTTGCTGTACAATATTTGTACCCAAAGCGAAGGACACGGACAAACATGAGCATTTCATCAAACACCTTGTTTACATTTTGACCATGACATTCTCCCCCACTTATTCCTTCGACGTCCTCGTCGAAGCCGCTGTAGACGTTGCATCTCCTTGCATTTTGCTAAATCTTCAATCTTCTGCTTTAGCTGCAACATGCCCCTTTGGCTCCCAGCTGCTCTCTGCCGCTGTTGTTGAGTAGTCGAACCCTGATCCGCCATGCTGCTTCAACTCACCAATGACTGAATCTGGTGTGGGATTGGTTGAGTTGTGCTGATCCTTGTTAGTTCTCGCGGATCCTGCTGATGAAGGAAAAGACCTGCCTTATTATGCGCCAGTATCGTAGTCTACTCATGTTACTTGAACTGGGTGGATGCTTGTTGGAGCTTTAACGAGCATCGCCTCGCAGACTTTAAAGTTTTTAAGGTCCTTCCTCCAAAATGTTCACCAATTGATCCTTCCTCCATGTTTAGTTGTCACTTCCAAGTAGATTCACATCACGTCCGCTTTCGATTGGCATTCAATTGGAAAATAAAGCGGACAATCTACTCTCAGTAGTACCGATCACCAATAGTGAGGATTTGACAACTATTGTCTTCCGTAAGCTTTTTCTGAAGGGTCACTGAACTTATGCAGAGCTCCTCTGTTTGATAAGTAAGAGAACTGGGATACTTGACTTCACCCATTCTCTTAGTAGTTGAGAAGGCAAGGTTACTTGGCTTCGCTCACCTCCTCGAGTTAAGAGGATTGGGGTACTCAGTTTCGCCCATTCTCTTGAGTTGAGAAGGCAAAGGTTACTCAATTTCGCATGCCTCCTCGAGTTTGTACTTCATGCATTGAGCTGGTTACTAACATTCGCCCGCTCTTTGCTCATACTTCTGAAGCACCTGAAGTGTTTGCACTCCTTGCGTTGAGTTAGCTACTGTGATTCGCCTTCCCACTGCCATTGAACTTCTGGAATGCAAGAAGTTTTGCCAGAAAAGAGCAAAAGTTTACCCCAACTTGGAATCCCCCAACTTGGAGTAAGTCTTTGATAGATTTGGTCGCCTCTAGGATTGTACCGTCTTCTCCATCACCTTTGCCGCCTACTCCTCTGAGTAGAAAGGTACAGTACCATATACTGTCTACTTCGTTCCTTGGTCGAGCACTCCTGCGTCAACCCGAAGTCCCTCGCTTTCGGCTATCTTGATGAGAAGTCCTTCGACATCGGTCTTATGAAGTTTCTTGGCCTCTGCCCTGTCTTGGTACTTGGAGTTTGCCTTTGTATTCTCCACTTCCTTGGCCCCTTTTACGACCAATGCTCTCCCTCCATGAGAGCAAGGGATCGATGACTCCACGAAAGTCCCACCTCTGCGGTACCATGGTGCTGCCAAGCCTATAGCGCTACTATCCGTTGACTTGCATCTGCATCCCTTTCTTCGCGATCGGTAGATCCGCCTCTGCGGCACTGTGGTGCTCCTCCGAGTCCACCCCCTTTCTAACCGACGCTTTGCTTTTTGGGTAGCTGAGCCCCACTGGACTCGTCGTCGCTTCCTCGCCCCTTCCGACCCCCTGCTTCGACACCATTGTGTCCTCCTAGCAGTTCTCTTTGGTCGATGGAAAAATAGACTGCAACTCTCATGCATGACCTCCGCCATCTTGTTGCAGGGCTCACGCCGATTCTGTTCTCCTTAGCTTCCTTGGTAGCAACGTTCGCTTACTCGGCTTTGTCCTCTGACTTGCCGGGCTACCTTAAGCGAATGTGAGCACTGAAGCAGTCCAACTCTCCAGCTGCTCCGATCATACCTTAGTATAATCAAGTCCCCTCCAAGAGACTCACTGGTACTTGCATTCTGACTACTCCCTCGGTGGTACATAGCCCCCATATGCTGACGACCAAGGCTTTCATCTGATGCAAGCTTCGATGCGCACACACGGAAGACCCGCCTCTGCGATACTGTGGCATTCACTCCTTGAATCCACAGCCCTTCTTGTCGTTGCATTGTTCACCGAAGTGGAGCTCCCAGTAGCTCCTGATCATTCACATGATCACGTCCCCCTCCATGGGATTCACTGGTACTTGCACTTAGACTTCTTCCTCGATGATACACAGCCCCCATATACTGATGATCAAGGCTTTCATCCAATGCAAGCTCCGATGCACACACGAAGACCCGCCTCTACGGTACCATGGCATTCACTCCTTGAATCCATAGCACTTCTTCTTGTTGTGTCGTACACCAAAGTGGAGCTCCCAGTAGCTCCTGATCATACTTCCGCATGATCTTGTCCCTCACGGGACACGATCGCTTGTGTTGCATTGCCACGAACTATTCCACCACGATCCGTTGCACCATGTCACCTCCTGGTGACTTCTCCATTGCATACATATTCTCGTGTGATGAACTCGGATTACAACTTCTCCACGTGTGGCCTCTGCTGACACATCGTAGGGCCTCTGCCATCTCCGATTTTTAGTTCGCTCTCTTGGCAATTCACCTTCGTCCACCCACTCTTGGGTTACACCTGGACGAAGCATAGCTCTAGGACAGTCCATCGCCTAGTAGCTCATGAAGTCCCCCTGACTTCACTAGAATTGGTGCACCATTGTCTGGATCCTGGGCCTCTATCCCCTACCAGCACAATCTCTGCTATGCACCTCTTGTTCCTGACAACTCGAATGGCAACACTATGGCATATTCTTCAAGAGTACCCGCCTCTGCGTCCTCTTGCCCCGTGCTAAGGTATCATGATCCCAACTTTGCCTCCGCAAGTTGAATCACCTTAGTTACTCCGTCAAATGCATCTTTGAGGTAGCTTGCATGTGCCTCGAAGCTCCCTTCATCTTTGGCACCATTGAAGATAAGTCCGCCCCATCAGAATGAAGAACTCATGGAACGACATGATCCCACTCTTGCCTCTACAAGAGTTCATGCCCTTGACCTCTGTCCAAGGAAAGCTCTGTGCCTCCGCTCCATGTTCCATCTTCTATGTCGACTCCCTTCATGTGGCTTGGATACTTCACCAAGTTTCACCCAAGTCATTCCGCTCCTCGATTTGCATTGAGTTGATAGTGGCCCTCGCGTCTACCATTCCACGGGTCAGCCCTCCGTTGAGTTCGCTTTCCACATCGACTCAAAGTGTGCCTTCATATGACGTTGCCTTGGATTACTCCCCCACTTGATCTCGAAATGCATCCACCAATGCATTACCTCATTCGAGATCATGTGACGACTCTTCGTCGCTCGCTCGGTCCGTTGAGCGTTTTGGAGATATCTCCTTGAGAAACTCTTCCTCAATATGTGCGATCTGTTGCACATGATTCTCCCTCTGGAGAACTAGGACTTATCCCTCCTGGATATCTGTCCTATTGGAGCAACTTTCCTCTTTACATTCTTCCCACTGGAAGTTTCGGATACCACCATCCCCTTTGGACTACTCCGTCTTGCTGAACAACTTGTGCCTTGTTCTGCCTCCGCAAGTGTACTTGCTAGATTGCGACCCTTCGCCAATACAGTCTCCACTGCACCCTCCAGGGTCTAGTAACGTGTTGAACTTGTTGCACATTTCAGCTGCCTAGGACGTAGCCTTTTATGTCAAAGAGAAAGTTCTGATGCTCCATGACACTGAGTTCTGATCGCACCTTAGGATGGCCACGAACACTCCGTCGTCCGTGGACAATCCCTTGCATGAGTTCCGAATCCTTCGAGTTAGCAATTCCCCTCACCTCTGTGAGCTTTACACAACTCTTTCGGTCGTTACGCAACACCTCCCACTTTGCACGGTCTCATCTATCACCAAACGCTCCGCTTGGCCTTGAGCACCGTCAAGTTTGGTTGCCAACGTCAAGTCATAGCTCGAACTCCTTCATCCCAATCTTTGTGTGCTACACATTCTTCTTTGCTTGTTTATCCTCGTGGTGCCTCTCGCGCAAAGGGTTGGCCATTCCTCTGAATGTCAAACCTGGATGCCCGCTCCTCTGAGTGACTCCTTTCCCTACATCTCAATGTCCGTTTTTCCCCCAAACGGTTGCGCGTGTTGGCTGTCCTCCACACAGCCCAACTAGGTCCCCCACGTTTGTATGGCAAGTGTCTTTGTGAGTGCTTATCCTGCTCTGATACCACACACGAAGACCCGCCTCTGCGGTACCATGGCATTCATCCAATGCAAGCTCCGATGCACACACGAAGACCCGCCTCTGCGGTACCATGGCATTCACTCCTTGAATCCATAGCACTTCTTCTTGTTGTGTCGTACACCAAAGTGGAGCTCCCAGTAGCTCCTGATCATACTTCCGCATGATCTTGTCCCTCACGGGACACGATCGCTTGTGTTGCATTGCCACGAACTATTCCACCACGATCCGCTGCACCATGTCGCCTCCTGGTGACATCTCCATTGCATATAGATTCTCGTGTGATGAACTCGGACTATAACTTCTCCACGTGTGGCCTCTGCCGACACATCGTAGGGCCTCTGCCATCTCCGATTTTTAGTTCGCTCTCTTGGCAATTCACCTTCGTCCACCCACTCTTGGGTTACACCTGGACGAAGCATAACTCTAGGACAGTCCATCGCCTAGTAGCTCATGAAGTCCCCCTGACTTCATTAGAATTGGTGCACCATTGTCTGGATCCTGGGCCTCTATCCCCTACCAGCACTATCTCTGCTATGCACCTCTTGTTCCTGACAACTCGAATGGCAACACTATGGCATATTCTTCAAGAGTACCCGCCTCTGCGTCCTCTTGCCCCGTGCTAAGGTATCATGATCCCAACTTTGCCTCCGCAAGTTGAATCACCTAAGTTACTCCGTCAAATGCATCTCTGAGGTAGCTTGCATGTGCCTTGAAGCTCCCTTCATCTTTGGCACCATTGAAGATAAGTCCGCCCCATCAGAATGAAGAACTCATGGAACGACATGATCCCACTCTTGCCTCTACAAGAGTTCATGCCCTTGACCTCTGTCCAAGGAAAGCTCTGTGCCTCCGCTCCATGTTCCATCTTCTATGTCGACTCCCTTCATGTGGCTTGGATACTTCACCAAGTTTCACCCAAGTCGTTCCGCTCCTCGATTTGCATTGAGTTGATAGTGGCCCTCGCGTCCACCATTCCACGGGTCAGCCCTCCGTTGAGTTCGATTTCCACATCGACTCGAAGTGTGCCTTCATATGATGTTGTCTTGGATTACTCCCCCACTTGATCTTGAAATGCATCCACCAATGCATTACCTCATTCGAGATCATGTGACGACTCTTCGTCGCTCGCTCGGTTCGTTGAGCGTTTTGGAGATATCTCCTTGAGAAACTCTTCCTCAATATGTGCGATCTGTTGCACATGATTCTCCCTCTGGAGAACTAGGACTTATCCCTCCTAGATATCTGTCCTATTGGAGCAACTTTCCTCTTTACATTCTTCCCACTAGAAGTTTCGGAGACCACCATCCCCTTTGGACTACTCCGTCTTGCTGAACAACTTGTGCCTTGTTCTTCCTCCGCAAGTGTACTTGCTAGATTGCGACCATTCGCCAATACAGTCTCCACTGCACCCTCCAGGGTCTAGCAACGTGCTGAATTTGTTGCACATTTCAGCTGCCCCACGTAGCCTTTTATGTCAAAGAGAAAGTTCTGATGCTCCATGGCACTGAGTTCTGATCGCACCTTAGGATGGCCATGAACACTCCGTCGTCCGTGGACAAGCCCTTGCATGAGTTCCGAATCCTTCGAGTTAGCAATTCCCCTCACCTCTGTGAGCTTTGCACAACTCTTTCGGTCGTTACGCAACACCTCCCACTTTGCACGGTCTCATCTATCACCAAACGCTCCGCTTGGCCTTGAGCACCGTCAAGTTTGGTTGCCAACGTCAAACCATAGCTCGAACTCCACCATCCCAATCTTTATGTGCTATGCATTCTTCTTTGCTTGTTTGTCCTCGTGGTGCCTCTCGCCATTCCTCTGAATGCCAAACCTGGATGCCCGCTCCTCTGAGCGACTCCTTTCCCTACATCTCAATGCCCGTTTTCCCCCAAACGGTTGCGCGTGCTGGTTGTCCTCCACACAACCCAACTAGGTCCCCCACGTTTGTATGGCAAGTGTCTCTGCGAGTGCTTGTCCCGCTCTGATACCACATTGTCACGGGCTTAGCTGATTTTGCCTAAGCCGTGCGGCACCCTTGCGTATCCGTCCGCAAAGGTCAGCCTTCCCTGAGATCTCCTAGAGTCCCTTAGGCTCACAAAAGAGAAAACGGGCCAGAAGAAGCAATTCCCACGGGATCCACAAGCAACTGCTCAAGCAAACACTTCATAAGCCATATGCCAATTACATCCATGGACATTACAAACTCAGAGAGGTTGCACACAAAGGATAATGGTCCATTACAGACCGATGTCCCCCACCAGTGCTTACAAGACATACTTGTAATTACAAGCCATAATTGGCCATAGAGCAAACCAAACTAGGGCTGCTAAGCCTACTGCAAGCCCGCTACTTGCTGTACAATATTTGTACCCAAAGCGAAGGACACGGACAAACATGAGCATTTCATCAAACACCTTGTTTACATTTTGACCGTGACAGTATGGATGAGAACTTCTTCATCAGTGAGGGAATGACCTATCAAAGCTAAGTCATCGATAATCATTTTGATATATTGTAAATAGTCGGTAACAGTACTTCCCTCCTACTTTAAGTTCATAAGGTTGGAGAGTAGTCCAAGCATACGAGTCCACGAGCGATTCGCTATGATATTTTGTAACTTGGTCCAAGCTTCTGCAGTAGTAGCACAAAATGACACAAGAGGGGCAATGGATCCAACGACAGAGGCTTGAATTGCTTGGAGAATGAGCCGATGTTGACGTAACCATAGCTTGTAGACTAAATTTGGTACTGGGTTAGGTTCTCCTAGAATATAAATCATTGCTGGTGGACAACTAAGAGAGTCATCAATATAACCCAATAAATCATAACCAAATAAAAGATTAGAGAACTGAGCACGCCATGACGCATAGTTGTCGTCTTTGGATAACTTAAAGAGGATTAGGGAGGCAGCATTGATGGAAATAAGTCCTGGAGGCGGAGTGGGATTGCTAGCAGGAAAGAGAGTAGGAGCATCAAAGGTAGACGAGGAAGACATTTGAGAATCATCGACTGGTACAATCGAGAAATGAAGAGAAGGCACAAATTAGGAGGCAGACTTAGGAAAAAAATAACACAACTTGAGCATCCGAGAAAGAATGGATAGTCTAAATATGTGCTAGTAGTTGTGCCTGCTGCCACCAGCATGAGGATGGTGCTTGAGCTACACAAAAGAATCGCAAAAGAAGCTAGTGATATTGTCGTGGAAGCAAATCCGAAAGCAAGTGGCTGCAGAAGCAGTGTAGGAGTGTGCCGATTGAAGCAGATGGGTGATGTTGGTCTAGTGAGCTTGTGAGAATATCAAGTGACTGTCATCTTGGTGCCACAAGCAACAAATCGTGACAGCATGACAGCAAAAGCCTGCATATATCACTCTTGGGGCTGTTGGTTCTAAAAGGAGATAGGGCATAGGAGGTGCTTGAGCCACAGAGTTGTAGTAAACAAAACTTAAAAGCCAGAAGAAGGGGGCAAGCAAAGTAGAAGATGGCACCGTGGAATGAAGCTTAAACGAGGAGTACATTACCCAGTTCCTAGATCTGGAAGGCTGGGTGCAACAGTCTTGGTCTACCAGAACCAGCCCTTCCAGCATCGAAAATGGTGTAGCACATTGTGAACAACGTCAAGGTTGCCACTGTTGAAGGATGGGAAATCTGTGTTCATGATCCTCGAAGAGGCCGACGAGGTAGGCCTCGATCGCCTCCTGGAGTGCCACCACCATCGAGTTTTGGAGCATGGTTGGTGGCAGAGGGGAGGCGGTGAAACAGGGGATGTGACCGCTTGGCGTGGATGGCCGCCCCTTGGAGAGCAGTAGAGTAGCAGCGATCGGAGATCAACAGCGGTGAGGAAGAATAGAGAGCGGCCTACGACCAGTGGATAGCAGTCGCCAGAGGAGGAGCAGTAGTGGATCTCAGCAATCGAAGAGGTGGAGGAGCGACCATAGGAGAAGTCAGCCACGGATTGGAGGTTATCAGCGAGAGACGCAATGGCAATAAAGAGGAGTAAAGAGAGCCACACAGCCATGACATATGCCTGAAGGAGTTGGGGCCGTTGCGGTTGGAGGGGAGCGATGAGGTTGGCGACGGTAGTAGAGGAACACGAGGAGGGCGAGTTGTGCCACCGGGACTGCACAGGTCACTGGACCTATTTGAGATGAAGAAAGAGGGCAACAAATCCGCCGAGGGAGAGGCGGATGATGCCACCGAGACCAAACAGGTCACTGGACCTAGTTGAGGCAAGCAGGCACCAAAGAAGAGACACCACAGGATGAGGATCATGTGGAGCAACTGCTCCAGCACCCGTGCCACCTATGCTGTAGAGGAGGGCCTGAATAAAGTTCGCCTGATTTCGTCAAGGACCGGAGACGGGTGATGAGTTCAAGGTCCAGATCAATGGAGTTGTGTGATAGGGGGTTTCGAGGATGCGACGGCTGGGCCCTACTCGAAGGAAGCCACAGCGAGTTCTTCTGCACAGGCGGCGTTCTGACCGTGAGGTTGCCGCAGCAAAGGGAGCGCGAGTGCCGGTGGAATGAGAACAACGACCGCTGGATTCTACTGGAAGTGCTGCTGCTTTCTCCGTTGGAGGCTTCTAGGAAGTGTGGATTTGTTGAAAGGTACTGCTTTCAATAGGGAGGATTTTGCCAGACCGTGTGGCGATAGAACTCAGGAGCAGCAAGCATGACCCATCTTCCTACACCCTTCTTTAACTGCTCAAGGGTGGAAGATCAAATCTTACTGTAGAAAGCATAACCCCCCGACCATAAAGAAGGAGATGAGTGGACGATGAAGCCTTTCCCAGCGACAGAGAAGATTGCAATGGATGCAACCACCTTGCTGGCAGTCAATGGACTTAGCGACCAGGAGAGACCATAGTCACCGACGAAACAGTAGAGAGGAGGGGGGATAGGTTGCCTAAGGAAGAGATGAAGCTGACTGTCATCGAAGAAGGCGTCGGTGCTGCTACCTAGAGGAGGAAGTAGCCACGGCGTAGCAGCGGTATAGGAGACAGCGGTGGCGTCGACAGGAGACGGCCCGGGATCTTTTGCTCTGATGTGTTGTCGTTTGACAACAAGAAGAGAAAGAGTTTTCTCTATATATATATTGCTCAGATACCATGATAAAAGTAGAGGTGATGATGATAAAAGTAGAGGTGATGATCAAATGATACACATTATTCATTGCTGTAACATATATTTATACAGGGTGTGAGGAAGATCTTCTCGTTTAGTTAGAGAATTGTATTTATTCAGCTAATAGTTTGGACTATTTTAGTCAACTTACGTTTGCTGGATTATGGTATAAAAAGTTTTTACAAGATGAGGAGCTGTGGGAGATGGTTGATTGAGTCTTGAAAGAGCCATGAAAAAGATGGAGATCTAATATGGGAAGATGATTTAGACCAACCAACAGCACCAATGGTCCTTGCTTCAGGATCATTGAAATTGGGGGATTCATTTAAAGGGGCATTTGGGGTTGTCACAGTCAATTTGTTGATATTTGAGGGATTTAATTATTTGGGATTTTTTTAAAGATGTGCTTTGTTGAGATATATTGGTCGGTCCTTCTTCTAATATCAAATTATTATAATAATTTTTATCAAGATTTTATTTATCGATTCATACTTACTGATATATTGGTATTTTATCGGTATCGATACGGTACCAGTACCAGGTGGTATGCATAGTGCGTATCATTTAGTATATTAAAATATTATATTATATTATATTATATTATATTAAAAAATATTATATTATATTTAAAAATAAAAAAGGGTTGATGTCGCCTCAATCTTTCTCCTCGCGTGGGAGAAAAATCGCCTGTGGGCGACCCGCGGGCGGCGATAGCTCGCGGGCGATGATAGAGTGCGGGCAAGGATGGTGCGAGGTATTCGGGCAAGGATGGTGCGAGGTATTCTTCTTCTTGATAATGATAGCATTGAGTATTGATAGACTAGTGATGTATAAATAGCTTAGCCGAGAGTGCTAGCGGGTCAGTCAACGTTCTTTTTGTCATAACAATATTATTTGATTCTAACGTAGGCAGATAAAATCATATTGGCTGATATAGAAAATGACAAAAAAACCCGACACTGTTCAAATGACGTGTGTAAGTTTATACTTCATCAGAATATCTGGTAAAAGAGGAGGATATCTTATGAAAGGGTAAGTTTATTATATATACTAAAGGACCAATCGTGTGACAGAACAATGAGTGCCATGCAGCATAATTCTTTCTAGATGAAATATTTGTGTTGACTAGGGAGTCTGGTGGGAACAAAAGACTTAGAGTCTACCACCAAGATCAAGACTTGTGACTAGATTCTGGTCAACAATCTTCATGTCCCCTTCCGCATTTCTCGGGGCTTACGACACGAGATCGACGAAGATGGGCGCGTCCTCCTCCTCCTAGTTTGAATAGAAAGAATAAAGATTACACAGACACAGGTACTCTACATGAGAAGCGAGGATTCCTTTCATGCAAGCAGTCTTCTTTGCTTTTTTATTTTTATTTTTTATCGATCCTTCAACGTGTTGATTGATTGGGAAGACAGACTGCTTCACATCGACGCTACCCTCCTGTGTTCGGAAGTCTTCAAATAGCACGCCTTCGGCACAACATGTTGCACGCACCATCAGTAAGAAATGGAGAGTGGTGGCAACGGCCAAAGACTTGGGAACATGGTCGTCAATAATTCTTCTTTGTCTGTGTTAAGCCATGTTAGGCAGCAGGAAGCCTCCAAGGTCCAAGTTCCGGTTACCATCTACAAAGATGGCAAGCTTGGCGTTGCTTCTCCGATGGAGATACCAGTGTCCGACATCAACGATGAAGCGGATCGATTCATACAAATCATCTGGACTCGACGCTTCTCTCGGAATTCTACTGAGCACGATGCCTCCATGCAGTCTTCTACGTCGGCAAGTAAGTCATTGGCAGTTTTGTGGCGCTTCTTAAATTTTTTTCGTTTTATTATTTTGGTTTCTTCAATTAACAATATGATTTCTTTTTTTTTTTTTTTTTTGCTTGGCTTGGCTTCATGAATAATATAAAGTACTTCACATGGATTTCAAATATCGAAAGTTGTTCGATGAAGAATCTAACTATCGAAAGTGACTTCTCTCTAACGAAGACCAATGAATATTCTCTGTCGGGCATTATAACTGATGTTGGATGAGTCCGAGCCCATCATGATTTATTTATATTACTTCATAATTATTTATTTATTAAAAATTACTTGCGAAAGTTTATTACGGGCAACCCGTCGCTAAATTTTATTTATTTATGTATGTATATATATATATATATATTTTTTTTTTTTTCAGGACAACCCGTTGCGGAAGGAAACAGAAAGAATAACAAGCAAAAGGGAAACAAAAGAACAACGCTGGAAAGGCCAAAGCTATATGGCTAGCTAATACGTAGCACAGTTCATCTTTCTGGTATTTCTTAGTTGAATGCCATTAGTATTTAAAATAATCGAAATGTAATGAATATGACTCGTGGATCTCACTATATATATCCTTTATAACAAATATGTTATCTCCTATTAGTCATGAGCAAATATGGCTCCACGGTCCATTAGCCTGATGCTACGATTGATTGCTGTTGGTGTAGTTTAGAATTGAGGCAATGCCCTGTTTCTGATGTCTGAAGCTGCTGAAAGTTAGATAAGAGGTAGTTGCAGCACCATAGTTTGAATAGGGAAAAAGATGCATAGATAAGGAATAATAACTTGTGAAGCACATGTATCTATCTAATCACCACCATATGCTGCTATTTATGTTTGTCTACACAAAGATACCCTTGTCACTGTGGATCCGACAAGCATAAATTTTATCCAATATCTTTCATGCAAAAAAAAACAAAGGGGTTCTTTGCTTGTACCTCTGTGTTGTCTGGTATTAATGTAGCACTCACACATAAATACGAACTAGATTCTGGAGAACCCTAGTGTCTGCAACACAAAGGAACGGATCCTTCCTCTTTTGTATGTATGTTGCTTGCAATAGGAGTCTGCTTTATTTCCACGCTGCCTCGTCCCTTCGAGGACGACTTCAAATAGACCGCTTGCATCGGTGGGGCAGGAAGTTCTTCGTCACTTCCTCCTCCTCTGTTTCCTGTGCAAGAAATGGACAAGAGGAATGATGCAGCAGAGCCTCTTGGCATCTGCCAAAGACTCTTGAGCTTCCTCGTTCCCTTGTTCAAGTTCAAGCAGGTCAGTGAGGGTAAGCGAAACATTAATAGCATCCAACAACAAGAAGAAACCATATCCCGAGTTCCAGTCACCATCCTCAAAGATGGCAAGCTTGGTGTTGCTTCTCCAACGGAGGTACTGGTGGAATACCAGAAAACGAAGGATAAAGCTGCTGCCTCTCGTCCTCCAATAAGGGTTTCGAAGATAACATCCAACATCGACGATAAAGCGGCTCGGTACATAGAAAGAGTCATCAAATCCCGTCCTCAAGACCACACGAAGAAATCCCCTTGCAAAAAATTCACATGAATGTTATGCGTTTCATCATCGATGTCTCTATTTGCTTGGATTGCTCTCCTCTCTTTCTTCCTCTTCCTCTTCTGAATTATTGTGTGACTTCAAATTTATGATGATTGCTGCAAGTCTGGGATCAAATTGTGCTCCATTTCTTCAGAATTAGCAGGCTCTAATGAATTCACAGTACCTGGAAACTGGTCTTCGGAACCTTCAAAGCTAGCCTCATCCACACCATCTTCATTAAGCTGAACACAGGTCCTACGGTTCACTTCAATCCAGCTTTTGCCAGCGGCTTTCCTCACACCCCTTTCTCTCATCAACTTCCTCACTTGCAAAGCATCGTTCCATCGCCCTACTGACTTGTAGACATTCGCGAGAAGAACATAGCTCAAGTGGTACTGCGGCTCCAACTCCATCATCTTCTTTGCCACGCGTTCCGCTACTCCTGGGCTCGAGTGGGTCGCACACGCACCTAGAAGAGCCGCCCACAGCGAAGAATCATCTCTGTACTTTCCGTTGTTTATCAAATCTTCAGCTTCTTTTAGTAGACCAACCCTGCTCAAGAGATCAACCATGCAATTATAGTGCTCGATCCCCGCTGCAATCCCGTAATCTTCAGTCATCGATCTGAAGTATCTCCTGCCTTCGTCGACCAAACCTGTGTGGCTACAAGCAAACAGCACCCCAATGAAACTGATACAGTCAGGCTTAGTCCCTCCTTTGACCATCTCATCAAACACCTCGATGGCTTGCCCACCTCTACCATTTTGAGCAAGGCCACAGATCATCGCGTTCCATGTTATCAAGTTTCTGATGGAGATCTTAGTAAAGAGATGATAGGCATAGTCTATGAGGCCACATTTTGCATAGAGATCGACCAGAGCAGATTCCACAACTACGTCTCTCCAGCCCCCCATTCTTAGATACTTGCAATGCAGCTCCTTCCCCTCTCTTATGGCTGCCAGACCTGCACAAGCCCGCAGAACCGTGCCAAAGATGTATTGATCATCTCCTTTATCCATCACGCGGAACAGATTGAGGACAGCTCTGTAGTTCTTGCCTTGACAGTACCCTCCGAGTAAGGCACACCAGGTCACTGTGTTCTTAGTACCCATTCGATCGAACACCTTCCGTGAATCTTCCATGTACCCACATTTCGCATACATGTCAAGGGTGCTGCTTTCTACCACCACATTGCCACAGAGACCACTCGTGATGACTTTGGCGTGTGCTTCCTTGCCCTGTCTCGCCCTACCCAAATTACCCAATGCAGTCATGAGTGTCCCAAACGTGAATCCATCCGGAACAATCCCAAGTTCCTTCCTCCTCATCATTGAATAGAAACAGCTCAGTGCTTCGGCGAATTCATCGTTCCATGTCAACACGGAGATGATCGAAGTCCAACAGATAGCGTCGGGCTCAGGCAATTCGTCAAACACCCGCCTTGCGTCTTCCAATGCAGACTTCTTGCCATACATATAGACGAGCGCGCTCGCAATCACATGATTGGTTTCGAAACCACGCGTCATAACCATCCCATGGAAGCACCTACCGAGCCTGACGTCCCCAAGATCGGAACTTGCCTTTACCACAGAGGACAGGGTGAATGCATTCGGCTCGACGCCGCCGAAAGTAGACATCTTGACAAACATTTGAAGGGACTCCATGGGCCGGCCGGCGCGAACGTAGCCGGAGACCATGGAGGTCCAGGAGATGACATCCCTGATGGGCAAACTCTCAAACACGTGGCGGGTGACAGAGAAGTCGGGGCACAGAATGAAGTAGAGGGAGAGGAGGCTGTTGCCGACGAAGCGATCGGAGTCGAGTCCCGACTTAATGATGTGGCAATGGAGCCGGAGGCCGCAGGAGAAGGAGCCGGAATTGGCGGCGGCCTGGAGACGGGCGGCGTAGAGGAGGGGCTTCAAAACGTGGCTACGGCCATTCTCGCCGGAATCGCGCAGGAGGAAGATTTGAGATTGAGGAGGAGGAGAAGAGCAGTAACCCTTGCAGAGTCGCTTCATCTACATGCTGAAAGCAAGCAGAGCAGTCGCGATGTAGAGTCCGCCTAAAGATTATTGTTTGGGTTATGACAAACATATATAGTGTTTTGGGCTCTATTGAACACATAGGACTCTCACGCTTTAGGGGAGTGATATAGAGTTAAAAATTTATTTTAACCTACGTGAAAAACAATTTAAATATTAAAATAATATCTATATTTAAAACAACTTAGTATATAAATCTTTGTTCTCCGGTTAATAAACGTTATATATAGGATTTATTGACATACTTACTCATAATAAATTAATAATTTTAATAAGGGTTAAGGTTCATTTTACCTCCTATGATTTTTGTCATGGATCACTTAATCTCTTATAGTTTATTCGTATCTAAAATAATCCCTACATTTTAAAAAAGATAGTATATAAGTCCATCTCGTTAAATTTAACTTAACATATATTAGAATATGTTGACTCATAATAAATTATTAATTCAATAATATGTATAATTTAAATTTTAGAAAAAAAAGTTCACTTTAGCTCCTATTGATTGGTCATAGACCAATTAAGCCCATATGATTTTGCTCATGTCTAAAATAGCTTCTACATTTTGAAAAACATAGCATATAATCCCTTCTGTCAAGTTTGAGTTGACAGACATTACTGCTGGTGGTGGTGGTTGCTTCCACAACGATACCTCCTCCTGTCATTGATGGTGATATCAATTTTTTAAATTTAAAATTTATATATATATATATATATTAATAATTTATTATGAGTTTGCACATAAGCAAACTATAACGTCTATTAAATCAGACTTGACAAGAAAGGCTTATATACTATATTTTTTAAAATATATGGGTTATTTTAGACATGAGTAAAACTATAAGAGCTTAAGTGGTCCATAACCAAAACCAAAATGGCTAAAATGAATCTTTTTAAAATAAATTAAATTATACTTATCATTATATCAATAAATTATCATGAGTCAACATGTCACGTAAGTAGACTCTAACATTTGTTAACTCAGACTTGATGGGAGGAGCTTATATGCTATATTTTTTAAAAATATATGGATTATTTTATATACGAGTAAATCATAAGAGCTTAAGTGGTTCATAGCCAAAACCATATGGGCTAAACTAGATCTTAACCACTTTAATGACATATTGTTACGGACTTAGCTGGATTTACCTAAGCCATGTGGCACCCTAGCAGTAAACTTGAAGACTTAGCTGGGATTGCTTAAGTCTTAAAACATCGAAATGTTATTTACCCACAAAGGGTCAGCCCACTTGTAACCTCATGCAGATTTCGAAGGACCTGCAAAAGAGAAGTTGATTAGTTTTGAAGACGAGCGACGGACAAGACCCAATGTCTCGCAGAGATGGCAGCTCTTACAAGCAATTCGTTGAAAATTACTTCACATTGTCTCTAATGGATGTACTTTGGCGGAGTTGTCTCATTTCCTTCTTGCAATAAACTTTATGTTCTAGAGCAAGAATTAAGTTCTAAATTCTCGCTTAAAGTCTTCTCATGTATCCACATGACATCGACCTTGTTGAATCTCTTCCAAACGGGTTCGCCACCAAAGTTTTACATCTTCGTTCAAATACATTGTTACTATCGAAACTTTGGTTTCCTCTGAATCGGGTCTCATAGCATGAAAATATTATTCTATGTTGAACAAAAACTTTTTGAGCTCCTTGGCATCTCTGACACCCCCGTAGCAATGCGGCTCATGTGCCCTGAAGCTTTGTGGCGGCGCAGCGCAGGTATTGTTCCCTCTCGCATTAAGAGTTCTTGTGAGTACGTCACATTTGCCATGAGTTCCGTCATAACTTTGTATAGATGTCATACCGAGTCTTTCGTATCCTCCGTCAGTCGGTCGACTAGGGACTTAACCATGTCTATTCGAGATTCAGCTTCTTCTTGCGAGCTCTCTACTCCAAGGAGTCTTCGTTGCCCTTGGTAGAGTTCCTCTAAGCTCGCTTCAAGAACATCGAGGCTGGTTTCCACCGTTATAAGTCTCTCTTTGTGGCTCCTTTTCCCAATTAGCACACCAGATTGTGCCTCCTCTGCTCGTGGAGAATACACCACTTCACGCTCATTTAGTTCGCTGTTGCGCTCCTCATCAGCGGCTCCTACAGCTTACAAGCGAGTTTGCACTTGCATCCCACTTGCGGTTGCTTGGGGCAAGGGTCCGGCTTACCCATCTTGCTCAATTCACCATGGTGCTTCGTCATGCCGAGATTGTGAATCTTCTTCGCTGCTTGTTTGAATTGCTTGCCTGCTCTATTACCACAATGTCACAGACTTAGCTAAATTTGCCTAAGCCGTGTGACACCCTAGCAGCAAACTTGAAAACTTAGCTGAAATTGCCTAAGTCGGAAGCAACCTTGCCCAATGTTCCGGACTTAGCTGGGATTGCCTAAGTTTTAAAATGCTGAAGCATTATTTGCTCGCAAAGAGTTAGCCTACTTGCAACCTCATGCGGGTCCCGAAGGACCTACAAAAGAGAAGTTGATTAGTTTTGAAGACAAGCAACGGATAAGTCTCGACGTCTCGCAAAAAGGGCAACTCTTACAAGCAATTCGTCGAACACCTTGAGTGCAACAAAGAAAGAGAGTGAAACGAGACTTTAGAGGACTATAGGAATAGTCGCAAGTCCACAAACAATAATTCCCAAGGTATCATACGTAAGTTGAGTTCAACTATTGATGAATGCTCATACCCGATACATACCCGAAGCCCCCATCCAACTCTGTGCCACCTGGGGAGTTCAAAGGGGTTGAGATAGCTGACATTTTGCATGGCTCAAACTGGTCATCGCAGCATACGAAAACGACCCAAAACTAGGCTGTTTTGGCCTGTTTTAGCTCTATGCAGCAAGCGATCGTTCTACAGCATTACAGATTATTTATGCTCGTATTTCTTAGGCAAAATCACATAAAACTAAGGCAAAACATGCTGCCAAACATATGTACAAGCAAATAAAAGTGATAAATGGTTTGTTGAGCATGTTGGCATAAAAACTATAATTATGCAATCTATTATGTGAAAAATTATTATGCCATGATTGAAATCAAATAATACGAGATCTGTTTACGATGCATATCTTTATATGCCATCTGATTGAGATCCAACTAGATCTTCAAGAGCACCGCTTGTCGGATTTGAATAACATCGGGATATCGATCTGCAAGAGGAACTAGAATAGATCTAGACCCCTTCTCTTCTCTTTCTATCCTTTCACAGGACCACCTTAATTGATAGTTTTGGGAGATCAAGAGAATAACCGTAATCTCTTGCTCTATTCACCCCTTTGTCGTTCTGTGTTGTGCCGTACATTGGGTTTATAGTAGGTCCTGCTTATTTATAGGCAAGAGCAGAGGGTCTAGGGTAAGTTATTATGAGAGTTCCTTCCATCAAGGGCATCCCCTAAAATATCTCAATATAATATGGACTTTATTTAATATTGGCTAATATTTTTTATCAGAATCCAAATAATCTATAATATATCTTATTCAATTAATAAAGGGCCAAATAATCTTCATTCTCCCACTTGGCCCATTAATTGATAAGATATAAAAGATATCCAAAATCAAAATAAACAAAACAAAATTTATTTGAAAATAATTTTATATAATTAGATTCTCAAAATTTTGAAAAGCATTTTATACATGGCCATGATTTTAAAAATAAGCCAATAAGTCCAATAAGCATAATAATACTATATTCAGTCCAACTACCAATATGAATCATAGCGGTTGTATGTTATCAATGTCACACTTCCTTCTATGTACTACAACACTATTAGTCTTTCTTTATATAGTCTATAATAACCCTTGTAATTTATCTTATAAATGTAATCTTGTTTCTTGCATTCAACCATAATATGCATAAATATAAACACAAACAGGATAGTAGAAATAAATAACTTTAATTATGTAAAAGAAATGTCAATAATAGCATCCACTTAAACATGCATCACCATATCCTTTATAGCTTGCTCACAAGCCTCATTCTAAGAACATGTTCTTTAAATGTTTTACACTGTAAAACTTTAGTAAATGAATCAGCAATCATCATAGTGGTGCTCAAATTTTTAATTGACACTTGTTGTTTCTGGACTCTTTCTCTAACCACCAAGTACTTTATCTCAATGTGTTTGGAACCACTAGAGTACTTGTCATTCTTAGAGAAGAAAACTACTGCAGTATTATCACAAAATATCTTCAGCGGCTTGACAATTGAGCCGACCACACCAAGTTCTAAGATAAAATTTCGCAGCCATAAAACTTGATTTGTGGCCTCAAAGCATGTCACAAATTCAGCTTCCATCATAGATGATGCAATAAGTGATTGTTTTACACTTTTCCAAGAAATTGCCCCACCAACCAGCATGAACACAAATCCTGAAATGGATTTCCTGCTATCGAGACAATTTGCAAAATCAACATATGAATATTCTGTTACTTCAAGCTGATCTGATTTCCTATATGTGAGCATATAATCTTTTGTCCCTTATAGATATCTCATTACTTTCTTTACAGCTTTTCAATGTTTCATTCCTGGGGTACTCTGGTATCTACCCAGCATTGCCACTGCAAAACTGATATCTGGCCTTGTATAGGTTTGAGCATATAATAGATTTCAATTGTGCACCCATAAGGAATATTCTTTATTTTCATTCCTGGGGTACTCTGGTATCTACCCAGCATTGTCACTGTAAAACTGATATCTGGCCTTGTATAGGTTTGAGCATATAATAGACTTCAATTGTGCACCCATAAGGAATATTCTTTATTTGATCCATTTCTAAGTCATTCTTTGGGCACTAGTTTTGGCTGAATTTTTCACCTCTAGTAATAGGTGTATCATTGGCTTTACAAAGTTGAATATTAAACATTTCCAAGATACGATTAATATAACCTTTTTGAAATAATCCTAACGAACCTTGAGATCTGTCACTGAATATCTCAATGCTAATAACATAGGATGCCTCATTCATATTAACCATCTCAAAAGTTCTTGTTGGAAAATATCTTGGTTTCATACAACAAACCAAGATCACTAGTGGCAAGCAATATATCATCCACATATAAGACCAATATAATAAACTTACTCCCACTAACCTTCAGATATATACATTGATCAACAGTATTTTTCTTAAATCCGAAGAAAGTAATAGTATCATGAAACTTTATATATCATTGTATTGAAGCTTGTTTAAGACCATAAATGGATTTCTTAAGTTTGCAAGCCCAACTTTTCTTTCCCTTTTCTATGAATCCTTCAAGTTATTCCATATAGATTTCTTCATCTAGATTCCCATTCAGAAATGTTATTTTCACATCCATCTGATGTAACTCAAGATCATAATGATTCTCAATGAGTCCTTTCGAGAATCTGGATAAAAGGTCTCATGGTAGTCAGTGCCTTCTTTCTGAGAAAAACCTTTGACCACAAGTCTGGCTTTATATCATTCGATATTGCTCACCAAATCACGTTTAGTCTTAAAGACCCATTTACAATCGACTCTTTTACAATTATTGGGCAATTTAACGAGTTCACAGACATCATTCTGGTCCATTGATTTTAACTCGTCTTTCATTGCATCATACCATTTTTCAGAATCATTACTTTCTATGGCTTGTGAAAACGATAAGGGGTCTCTTTTCATTCCTATATCAAAATCTGATTCTTGCATATAGACCACATAATCATCAGAAATGACATGCTACCTTTTTCTTTGAGATCTTCTCAAATCTGTCAATTGTGATTGTTCTACAAGACTATCAGCAGCGACATCAATATCATGTGAGAATTCATCAATGTTATTTTGTTGTTCACCCTCATCAATTCTCTCATTAATTTGAGGAACAATAATTTCTCGAATAGGGGATAATATAGGAGAAGTAGCTTGAATCTCCTCAATATCAAAATTAATCCTTCGAGACTTTTGACTCCCACTGATTTCATCATTTTTTAAGAATTTTGCATTACCAGATTCTACTATCCTCGTATTATGATTAGAGTAATAAAATATGTATCCCTTAGATCTTTCTGGGTAACCAATAAAATATCCAAAAATTGTTCTTAGATCAAATTTATTTTCATGTGGATTGAATACTCTTATCTTTGCAGGACACCCCCAAATATGTAAATATCTCAAACTTGATTTCCTACCAGTCCATAACTCAAATGGAGTTGATGGAACTGACTTACTAGGAACCATGTTTAGGATATACATAGTTGTCCCAAGAGCATCACCCCACATTGACTCAGGTACAGAGGAATAACTTATCATGCTCCTAACCATATCCATAAGAGTACGATTTCACCTTTCAGCAACACCATTCTGCTGTGGCACACCTGGTAATACATACTGAGCACAAATACCTCGTTGTTCTATGAATCTAGCAAAAGGACCAATATTCTGACTAGATTATCATATCTGCCATAAAATTCACCACCCCTATCAGATCTGATAACTTAACTTTTCTATTTAATTGTCTCTCAACCTCATTTATGTACACTTCAAGAATGTCAACGGCCTGAGACTTTTCATGTATTAGATAAACATAGTCATATCTGGACAGGTCAACTATAAATGTGATGAAATACCTTTCTCCACTAAAACATGGAATATGGAGTGGTCCGCAGATATCAGTATGAATAATTTCAAGAAGTTCTTTACTTCTTATGACATTTTTTTTTTGTATGCTTAGTTTGATTTCCTTTAATGCAAACATCAAAATCAGTGAATTCTAAATTTTTTAAAATATTATCCTTCACTAATCTTTCAATTCTTTCCTTGAAGATATGCCATAATATAGAAGATCTTTCATTATTAGAATTGTGTTTCATTCCAATACTTGATTGCAAGGTCAATAATGTATTTATAAACTCAAGATTCAAATTAATTCTGTACAAACCATCACACAGAATTTCAGAACCAACTTTTATTGAATCATAAAATATGCTGAGTTTACCATTACCAAACGAAACACAGTATCCTAACTCATCAATTCTAGACAAAGAAATTAAATTTCTAAAAATTGTAGGAACAAAACATGTGTCTTTCAGATCCATCAGATGAGCCGTCTCTAGGCGTAAGCGATAAGTCCCTACTGATACGACTTTTACTTTGAGACGATTTCCCATAATTATGAATCTTTTATGTTCTTTTGGTTTTCGAGTTGAAAGGAATCCCTGCACATTATTGGTAACATGAGTTGAAGCGCCAGAATCAATCCACTATGTATTAGAAGGAACTTCTGCAATGTTTGATTCAAAACATACAAAGGTTGAGTTTATACCTTTCTTTTCGAATCAAATCCTATGTTTAATGCAGTCCTTCTTTACATGTCCTTTCTTGCTACAAAAGAAGCATTTTACTGTAATAACTTTCTTTTCAATAGTCTATCTAGCACTTTCAGACCTGACAAATTTCTTCGATGGATGATGCTTTGATTTTTTTTTCTTGTTACTAACTCCTTGAGTAGTAGTCACTACATTATATGAACTTTCCTGGTTTAATCTTAATTCTTCCTGAACACACATACTAGTTAACTCATTCAAGCCTCTCATCCTGATTTGTATTGTAGTGAATCTTGAATGTGCCAAACTGAGAAGGAAGAGAATTAAGAATGAACTGCACAAGGAAAGATTCATCAACATTCCTTCCCAACGTCTTAAGTTTTACAGTTAGTTCTTTCATTAATGTGTCAGCCAATGAATTATCAACATATTTAAATCTGTCTTCAATAACCTTTAAATATTCACATGCGCTAGATGCAACCGGTAATGAAGTCTTTATATTATTTGCAATTGTCATCCTTATGAACATTAAACTGAGCCTATCAGATATTTCCCAAGCCTTCATTTTATTAACTTGTTCCAGAGTACTTTTATCAATTAATTATGTGGGCTTTTCAACAAGCAATGTCAAATCAAGATCTAGTATGCCCAATGTAAATTACACGTGCTCTAACCATTCTGAATAATTTGATCCAGAGAGTACAGAGATACTAGAAGCATAAGAATGTATGGACGGGAATACCACTGTAGAATATAAAATAACATTAATGCTTTGAGTTTTACCAAAATATGATGAATTATTGATATCATCAATATTTAACCTTTGGGTAAAAATATTGACATATCTAGTGTTCACACAAGATCATTTATGGAGGACTGATACCATCCTTGTGGAATAGTTTTGCTATCTTTGGGTATACAATTCTAAACTACAAGGATATCCAAAATATTACCATCCTATCCCATCACATAATTATTTGAAATAAATTATCCTTTGGGATTATCTAAATCTCCTAATTATGCATGTAATTTTGAATATTATTTTCTTAATGTGATTGAGGACTTGTTCCTTAATGTAATTTTATAAATCATTTATCTAGGCCACTTTGGTGACTACAAGACCAATGCAGTAATATAAAATATAAATTAAATTATCCTATGAATGACAAGACTTTAATTATATTTCATATCCTATAAGTCTATCATCCCAGGCTACTTTGGCAGCTACCGGTTAGGCATAACTTAAGGAGATGAACTACAAATAATATTCATCAAGTTCATTTGAACTAATTTATGCTGAGACAGTTCAATAATAGAATAACAACTATAATAATTATTGAACACTTAATCAGCAATAAAAAACTCATATGATAATTGTAATCATGATAATATATAAATCATGAATTTATGTGAAAAATAAATATTATTTCATAATTCCCAACATATACATGTAAATAATTGAATAAATATCCAAAAACTAATAATTGGATTTAGCACATGTAATTAATAATTCATATGAGAAAACTATAAAGAAATAATAATTTATAATTTTTTGAAAGGGTAAAAATATTATAGGATTAATAAAACATTAAAAAAGGGTAAAACTTTAACTAATCATATTCAAAAGAAGGATAAAAATGTAATTTCGATGAATGACAAAATTGTAATTTAAGCATAAAAACATGACAAGATTGCTGCGTATTTTCCACGATGCACAACAACTATCAAGAATCGTTCGCAAGCAAACGATTAAAATTAACAGATAAGAAAACATATCAATAAGATATTCAAATCAACGCATCGTAAACAAAAATAATAGATCGAGTATTTTTTATCTCAAAACCTAGGCTCTGATACCAATTGTTGGCATAAAAACTATAATTATGCAATCTATTATGCGAAAAACTATTATGCCATGATTGAAATCAAACAATACGAGATCTGTTTACAATGCGTACCTTTAGATGTCATTTGATTGAGATCCAACTAGATCTTCAAGAGCACCGCCTGTCGGATCTGAATAATGTCGGGATATCGATCTGCAAGAGGAACTATAATAGATCTAGACCCCTTCTCCTCTCTTCCTATCCTTTCACAGGATCACCTTAATTGATGGTTTTGGGAGATCAAGAGAATAACCATAATCTCTTGCTCTATTCACCCTATTATCATTCTGTGTTGTATTGTGCATTGAGTTTATAGTAGGTCCTGTCTATTTATAGGCGAGAGCAGAGGGTCCAGGGTAAGTTATTAGGAGAGTTCCTTCCATCAAAGGAATCCCCTAAAATATCTCAATATAATATGAACTTTATTTAATATTGGCTAATATCTTTTATCAAAATCTAAATAATCCATAATATATCTTATTCAATTAATAAAGGGCCACATAATCTTACAGAGTGAAGAGTTACGGTTGAGCGACGATCGTTTGCGATAATACGTAATTTAAGTTTTTTTCAGAAAAGGTCATTTTAGCTCTTATGGTTTTAGTTATGGACCACTTAAGCTCTTATGATTTTGCTCATGTCTAAAATAACTCATACATTTTAAAAAATGTAGCATATAAGCCCCTCCCATCAAATCTTAGTTAATAAATATTAGAATATACTTACGTGGCATGTTGGCTCACAATAAACCATTAATATAATAACATATATATTTTTCAGTTAAAAAAAGATCTATTTATTGAGAAAGAGGGAACGACGGAGGTCATATCGATGAATGAAGACGGAGAGATAGAGATAGGAGAGGCCGAAGGTAGAGGTGAGGAAGAGCTGAACCACCACATCATAGGTGCAATGGATGGGGGTGCAGGAGAGGATAAAGTGGGAGGTGGTGGGGACGAAGACAACCTAGGAGGAGGAAGAGGAATCATAAGACCATTACGTGCTTAGCATTGGACTAGTCGACACACATCTACTTGAGGTAGGATCAGAGTTTCCTAAGCTCATCATTAGCACATGAGAGGCTACATGCGTATGAATCCCTATTAGATAGCAACAGCTCGATGCTGGTGGTCGCTTCCACGACGATGCCTCCTCCTGCTTGATGGTGGTGTCAACTTTTTTAATTTAAATTATATGTATTATTATATTAATAGTTTATTATGAGTTAGTATACCACGTAAATAAATTCTAACATCTATTAACTCAGACTAGACATAAGAGCCTTATATGCTATGTTTTTTGAAATATAGGGGTTATTTTAGATATGAGTAAAATGATAATGACTTAAGTGATCTATGATCAAAATCATAGGGGCTAAAATGGATCATTTTTTTAGAAAACTTAGATTATACGTGTCATTATATTAATAATTTATTATAAGTCAACATTCTACGTAAGCAAACTCTGACATTTGTTAACTCAGACGTGATGGGGGAGGCTTATGTGTTATATTTTTTAAAATGTGTATGTTATTTTAGACACGAGTAAACTATAAGGGATTAAGTTTTTTTAGAAACTTAACTCTTTTAATGACATATGTAATTTAAATTTTTTTAGATACGTAAACCATGAGCTAAAATGGATCTTAACCCTTTTAATGAAATATGTAATTTAAGTTTTTTTAGAAAAAATCTATTTTAACCCTTATGATTATAGTCATAGTCCACTTAACCCCTTATGGTCTTGCTCGTATCTAAGATAACACATACATTTAAAAGAACATAACATATAAGCCCCTCTCATCAAGTTTTAGTTATTAAATATTAGAGTCTGCTTACATGACATATTGATTCATAAAAAAATATTAATATAATAATTCATTAAATACATTCATTTTTTAAGTTAAAAAAAGGTCCATTTTGTCAAGGAAGACGGAGCGACGGAGGCCGTAACACCAGATGAAGGCGAAGAGACAGAGATAGGAGAGGTCGAAGGAGGTGGAGATGAGGAAGAGTTAGACAACCACATCATAGGCATAGTGGGTGGAGGCACAAGAGAGTACAAAGTAGGAGATGGTGGGGACGAAGATGCCCACGAGGAGGAAGAGAGATTAAAATACTATTACATGCTTAGCGTTAAATTGGTCAATGCATATCCACCTGAAGTAGAACTAAAATCTCAAGAGCTCATTATCAATGCGAGATAGGCTATGTGTGTATGACATTCTGCTAGGCAGCAACGGCTACTGGTGGTCACTTCCGCGATGATGCATCCTCCAGCAATTGATGGTGACCTCAATTTTTCTAATTTAAATTTTATATTTTATTATATTAATAATTTATTATGAGTTAGTATGTCACTTAAGTAGATTCTAACGTCTCTTAACGAGAATAGTTTATATGCTAAGTTTTTGAAAACATAAGGATTATCTTATATACGAGCAAAATCATAATAAATAAGTAATTTTTATCAAAATAATAGAGGTCAAAATAGATCTTTTAAAAAAAATTAAGTTACATGTATCATTATATTAATAGTTTATTACGAATTAATATGAGATAAATTAATAGTTTTTTTAATATAAAATTTATTTTAAATATAAATAAATCATTAAAACTTTAGTCAACGACTAAAATTAGATGTATAACTTTTAACTCAAATATATAATAAGGATTAGTCTCATGCTTAAGAGTTAAAAGTGTCTTCCGCTCAAAGTCTCCGAGCGCGGACCTAAGCCGTGTCGCTCGGCCAATTCCCTTCTCTAGGAGCCAAACCATGGCCTTATCCTTGTCCTACTCCTCGTCCGCCGCTTTCACTGTCGTGGCCTGCCCTGCGCGGTCGCCGCCGCCTCGAAGATTGCCGTCTGCCGTGTGCTTCATCCGCGCAGTTGATACCGCGCCACGCGCCCCCTTGCCCTGCGCTTCTTCTACTTACCCTCCGCAACCCTTCGTCCCCGAGGTGAGTTCTTTCTTTCTCCTCCTCGGTTCAGTGTGATGAATGCTGCATTTGGCTTCTTTGTAATCTTGAAACACTAACCTCAATTGGAACCCTAAATCCGGTTCCTTTTTTGGGCGTTTAGGTCGCTGAAGCAGTGGAATCCTTGTATTCCGAGTTCAGAGACGTCGACAATTTGGTGGCGCACAACTCTATGCGCGTTCTGAAAGCTTTTCAGAACGCTGGAGTTGGATCTCATGTAAAGCCATCTCTTTCCGAAGCTCATTGTTTTCTGATAAATATTTGTCACTTACTTGCTGCTTACTTTGTATCTGTAAGTCATCGAAAGTAGGAAATTGATGTCTGGTTCTGCAAATGCTTATTCATGGGTTCCTTAATTGCCATGTTCATATAGATACGTATCCAGAGCATTCAATTCTTTCATGAAAATTTGGAAGTCTCGTATATGTTATGCACTTTAATCGTATTCTTCCTATTCTTGTTTACTGTTTTCACTACTGCATTTGTATTAAGCTTTGTTAGGTAATTACTGAGAGCATATTATAATACTTTTCTCTGGCATCGCATTATTCAAATGGACTAATTCTTTTTTTCAAATTTGTTGGCTTTCTTTTGGTCCTTTGCCTAAAAGGGTTGCCATTTCCTAGGTGACAATTATGTGCAAGAGAGAACACGACAATCATCATATCATCTTGATCGAGAATTGACAAAATTTTAAAACATTCCATGTGAAAAATAATATAACAATTTGCAATTTTTATGTGAATTATAAGAATACGGCTTGAGTTCGAGTTTGGAGTGATATAGGGAATTATGTTTACCAGATGTCCTTTCTGACTCTGTCATATTAAAATGAGTTGCAAGTAATAGACCCAATATTAAGCAGCAAACTGTGACTTAATCAGATTGAAGCCTTTGTATCCCTTGTTTACAGTTCATTGTACAGAATTATTTGTCTGGTTACCAGACTCCTATATTCACTTCACTATTACAAAAGTTTCTGACACTTGTGAATTTTGCTTCACAACATACTAACTGTTCTGTGCCAGCATTTCAATGGATGCACTGGTTATGGTCATGATGATGGTGGGGGCCGCGAAACACTTGACTCTGTTTTTGCCAAAATTGTTGGGGCAGAATCAGCAATAGTTCGTTCTCAGGTTTATAACAACTTTAATGACTTGTTCAGTTCGTTCTGTTGATTTAGTTATGTACTTGAAAGTTGAAACTCTTTTTTTTCTTCCTCTCTGCAGTTTTTCTCTGGCACACATGCTATTGCTTGTGCTTTGTTTGCTTTTCTGAGGCCTGGGAATGAGGTGAACTTTTTGTTGCTTGTTATGGCTTTTAACTATGGATTCCAGTTGAATCTACTTGTTATCTTTGGTTCAGTTTGTTCTAAGATATTAGGGCTGATGACACCTTGTTATTACCAGCTTTTAGCAGTTGCTGGAGCTCCTTATGACACCTTAGAGGAAGTAATTGGGATCAGACAATCATCTATCACTGGATCCCTGAAAGATTTTGGAGTGACATACCATGAAGTTCCGGTAGAATTTCTTTCTCTAAGGCATTATGTTAAACATGATGAGAAATGTTAAATTCCTTTCTTTGTGTATTTTCTTCTCCAACTCCTTTCTTTGTGTATTTTCTTCTCCTAACAAACATGTTTTAGCTTGCAGAAGATGGGGGCCTCGACTGGGATGCTCTTTCCTTTGCTGTGAGACCCCATACAAAATGTGCCTTAATACAGAGGTCATGCGGCTATTCTTGGCGCCAAAGCTTGAGCATAGCAGATATTGAAAGAGCTATAAGAGTGATAAAGGCATACTCTTGGACGTGTTTAATCAGACATCCCTGCTATATGTGGATTTTGGTCTGAATAACTGGTAAACTGTTGTTTTGTGAATTTCTGCAGATGCAGAAACCAGATTGCATGGTCATGGTGGATAACTGCTATGGTGAATTTGTGGAAACATATGAGCCTCCTATGGTGGTAAGTTAAAACTATCTTTTATGACAGAAGACTCTGCCTCACTTTATTGACATGATGTTTGGCAGGGAGCTGATTTAATTGCTGGGAGCTTGATAAAGAATCCTGGTGGAACAATTGCACCTTGTGGTGGGTATGTTGCCGGGAAAAGAATATGGGTCGAGGCTGCAGCAGCCCGTCTCTCTGCACCTGGTCTTGGGGTAGATTGTGGATCCATGACTGGTGATGTCAGGCGAGCACTTTTCCAGGGCTTGTTTCTTTCACCCCAAATGGTTGGAGAAGCAATAAAGGTGTGTGAAAATATGTGGCTCATCTTTTTTGTCTTCTAACTAACTCCTTTCGGATATTTGTTGTCAGGGGGGTTTACTCATTGCAGAGGTTATGTCAATGAAAGGCTATAAGGTCCAACCACTTCCGCGAGCACCTCGCCATGATATTGTGCAGGTTTAAATTAATGTACATGCATTTGATTTCTTTTGTAATTTTTTCTCATTCAAGTGCATGTTGGACTTATCAGAGACATGGAGATGGGCTAGTTAAACACAGCCTAATAAGTAGTACGTATTACCACACATTAATTTCACTCTTGCAATTGTCGATCTGAATTTTCTTTTTTATTATGTGCGTTTGGATATATTGTGGTTCCAAACTCAGTAGCAGGATTCCGTTAGACTCTTGCAAATATGTTAATTGTTATGTATATATTGCAAGTTATTTAATTGTCCAATGTACCAAAACAGTAAAAATTAAATGTTATTTAATTGTCATGATCTTGCAGGGTTCACATTGGACAAAAATGAGTCATCTTCTCTTTTTTTTGTTCTTTTCCAATAGGCAGTCCAGCTTGGAGGCCGAGAGCGTCTGATATCTTTCTGTGAAGCTGTGCAAAGAAGTTGTCCTATAGGATCTTATATAAAACCAACTGCTGGTGTTACTACTGGATATGCATCAGAGGTCTGAATCTTATAACACTTTTACACATCTAACTTGATTGGTTGAGTCATCCTTTAGGTGATGAGGTTGCTTGCTGTGACATCTGCATGTTGACCTAATATTGATGGGTAGATTTATAAAAAAGCTATGATATAGTTCTAAGTTTATAGAAATGTATTTGATGTCGTTGGATGCCCCTGAAGTTGCACGTATATGTGTTCTGAAGTTTACCTTTCTCAGATTTTTCCTGCTTTATACTGGTTCAAGGAGCCGCTCATGTATAACTGTAAAGTAGCTTTCTTTGATTGCGTCCAATAATGCTCGATATATTTTGTTGATTGATCAGTACAAAGATAACTTTGCCCCTTAGCAAACTACCTTCATTTGGTTGGTTTATGCAATGAGCAAATATCTAAAAATTATATTCATTAATTTCAGGCATATCAAGTCACCTTCGTGATTGTATAATTAGACATTTTCTTCATTGTCACTTTATGTTAGATACATGGATCAACTGCAAGTCTTTAGTCAACTACTTCTCTTAGTGCCAGATTGTTTAGCTTAGCCATTTCCTGTATGGCATGTCTTCAGGTGCTTAAGAACTGCATGTGGCATCAGCATATTGAGGATATTTAATTTGCAAAAATTAGAACAAGTTCAACAAATTCCTAGTACATTGTAAAACAGGTAATTTTTGCGGATGGAACATTTATAGATGGAAGTACAAGTGAGCTGTCATGCGATGGACCACTTAGGGAGCCATTTGCAGTTTTCTGTCAGGTAGGCTCTTATGTCAGTATGCTTGCATCTGTTGTTTTTCTTGTGTGGAAGTGGTTCTGTAATAAAGTAGTATGTTTCTGTTTTAAGTATATATGAAATAATCAGATAGTGTTGGAAATGCCAAAGTCAAAATGTATTTTGATGCCATTTTGAGAGGCAATATTGACGATTGTATACTAATTCCATCTAAATACTAGATTCTGTAACTTAATTCTTCTTGCATCATCATGCACAGGGAGGGACTCACTGGACTCATTGGGCACTTGCTCTGGGAGAAGTTCTAAAGGTAATATAATGGTGCTATTGGAACGGAGATGATCTTTCAAGACGAGGGTGATGGGGGCAAATCCACAACAAGTAGCACTTGGTGAAGGAAGGTAAAATAATTAAATCTTTTAAAACCAGTATTTCTCTCTCTTTCTTTCCTGGAAGCTAGTTAACTCTAGTTGGCTAATAAAGCAATTATTGTCCAAGCATTTTGCACTCGGGAGGAAAAGGGTCTGTTTGTTTGTTTTGTTTTTTTTTTTTTTTTCTCTTGGAAGAGCTGAAAGATTTAGCTGCCATCAGACATGTCTTAGATGTTAGTTATATGACCCTGATCGAGGAATGGTATTTTGGTATTCATATCTTTGGGTTGAGAAGGCTTATTTAGTCTAATGCATCGGATTTTTTGTTCCCAAATACTGTTCATCAACCTATGATATATATATATATATTGGGTAAATGATAAGGGCGGGATCCGATAATTTTTATAAAAAAAGAAAAAAAAATATTTTATAAAGATTTTGACAGGTTTATCAATATTACTCATCTAAATTTTCTTTTAAGCAATGTTTTTTATTCGAAAATTTATCAATCTTATTGTTACATGCTGATTCTTAAATTTTGGTCATCATCGATAACAACACTTTGAGTTGTGTGTAGATCACTGAAATGTGACGGGGATTCTAAATATATCAACTTTAATCAAAGATAAGCTCGTTTAATCTTTTTTAGCGCCTATATATATCTTGTTGATTGCAGATGTTACGCTGGATGATGCATTAGACATTGGCTCCTAATGGTCGAAGCAGAAGATTACGACAATAATAAGCTAACATTAGGAGATGGAAACGCGTCCCCTGGGATTAAAGATATGAGTCCCAAAGGCGGACAGACACTTTCTTCTTCCTAAGCGAGTAAGATTAAGATTTGCAAATCGAGCAAAACCTATAACTTAATACCTAAAATCCACCGATGGGAGTCTAAAGTTAGATATCCAGCTCCCCGGGCCTCTGTGAAAGGGAGTTTCATGGCGATCACCATCTCCACTAATCCTCTCTTTATACCCCCTCGAGATCTCATCTCCATTTTGCCATTCTCCTCTGCGTCCAAAATGGCAGGAGGCGCCATGGTGAGCACGAACAGCGGAGGAGGAAAGGAGTACCCTGCGCGGATGACCCTCTACGTCTTCCTCACCTGCGTCGTGGCCTCCTCGGGAGGCCTCATTTTCGGCTACGACGTCGGGATCTCCGGTAATGTTTCATGGTCATATATTATGATACTAAATCCCTGATTTCTTCTTCTTCTTCTTCTTACTACTTGGCTTTTGGATCGGCAGGAGGGGTGACATCGATGGATTCGTTCTTGTTGACGTTCTTCCCGTCGGTGTATAAGAAGGAGAAGCAGGATCGGAGCACCAGCATCTACTGCAAGTTCGATAGCCAGCTGCTGACCGCCTTCACTTCTTCGCTGTACGTGGCGGCGCTCCTCACCTCCTTCATCGCGTCCCTGGTGACGGATTTGTTTGGGCGGAAGTGGTCCATGTTCCGGGGAGGGATAGCCTTCATTCTGGGTGCAGGAATCAACGCCACGGCCGACAACCTGTTCATGCTCATCCTCGGCCGCTTGCTCCTCGGCGTGGGCGTGGGATATGCGATCCAGGTGAACTGAGATCATGCAATCCGAATCTACTTGGCAAAATCGTGTGATGAGAGATTGACCCTTCTTCTTGGCTTCGATTGCAGTCGGTGCCGATCTATCTCTCCGAGATCACACCTCCACGGCTCCGGGGAATGCTGAACATCATGTTCCAGCTCATGGTCACCCTCGGCATCCTCATCGCTAACATCATCAACTACTTCACCAACAAGATCGAGGGGCCGTGGGGGTGGCGAGTCAGCCTGGCGTTCGCCTGCGTCCCGGCCTCCATCATCGCCGTCGGCTCGCTGGTCCTCCCCGAGACGCCCAACTCCCTCATCGAGCATGGCCTCAACGAGGAAGCCAAGGCCACGCTGCGCCGGATCCGCGGCGTCGACGACATCAGCCTGGAGTTCAGGGACCTCGTGGCGGCCAACAGGAGGTGCAAGGAGATCAGGGACCCCTGGTCCATCATAATGGAGCGCAAGTACCGCCCCCAGCTCGCCATGGCCATCCTCATCCCTTTCTTCCAGCAATTGACGGGCATTAACATCGTCATGTTCTACGCCCCCCTGATCTATAAGGCCGTTGGTTTCAGCGGTCAGGCCTCCCTCATGTCGACAGTCATCATCGGCACCATCAACGCCGTTGCCACCTTGATCTCCATCATCACCGTCGACAGGGTCGGTCGCAGGGGCCTCCTCTTGCACGGCGGAGTTCAGATGCTGATATCTCAGGTATTCAACCCCGACTACCAATCCCATGATCTTACGCTTGGGATCTCACTGCTGCCGTCTTCGCTTGCGCTGTAGCTGATCGTGGGCACTCTGATCGCGCTCAAGTTCGGAGCAACGGGGGAAGCGACAGATATCTCCAAGCCGTACGCCAGCTGCGTCTTGTTCTTCATCAGCGTCTACATAGCGGCCTTTGCATGGTCATGGGGGCCGCTGGGGTGGCTGATCCCCAGTGAGATCTTATCCCTGGAGATCCGGTCGGTGGGGCAGTGCATCGCCGTGTCCGTCAACATGTTCTTCACGTTCGTGATCGCGCAGATCTTCCTCACCGCGCTCTGCCACATGAAGTATTGGCTCTTCTTCTTCTTCGCGGGGTGGGTGGTGGTCATGACCGTCTTCGTGGCGCTGTTCCTGCCGGAGACGAAGAACATTCCCATCGAAGAGATGGGCCTGCTGTGGAAGGAGCACTGGTTCTGGAGCAGGTTCATCAAGGATGAGGAGAACACGGAGATGGGCAACTTGGGGAGGCCATATAGTTACACTAGAGTACAAGTAGCAACAAGGGTGGTGTTATGTCGGAATAGAGTATGAGAGACAAGAGAGGGTAGTTAAAGTTATTGTACATGTTCCAACTTAAATTTTATTTATTTATATATATACATGTTTGATTAACCCATTAAGGTACAGCAAATTATGCCCTCCTCCCATATCTCCATGAATTCCATTCAATTCCATTGCCTAAGAAACACAGTGAAATATAAATTTTCAAAAATGAATACTAAGAAAAGCTCAAATCATTCGTTATATGAGATTTTAATATAAACTACAGCTCAAAAAATCCCTTTTATATATATATATATATATATATATATATATATATATATATATATCCTTTCACATGAATTCTAAAATAATTTTTCTATTTTTATTTCATAAAATTGAAGGGTACTTGAATTTTTTTTCTGATAAAAGGATAAATGATGAAGAGAAACTTTGATCTCTCTCGCATAATAATTCTTCATCATTGTTACCCTTTTCTGTCCAGTACTTTCACATATACATCTCTCCAAAAACCTCTCAATTGCATAAAGGTTGATTTAAGTTTTTTTTATTTATTTTTCTTTCTCGTGACGTTAAATTGTTCTTTAGCTCATCTCTGTCTCCATCCCATCTCATCTCATACGTGAATTCTCTTTTAGATCTGCTGTAGAATCCTGCCAACACACTATGATAGGATAAACAAAGAAGTCTCCCACATACATAGTTAAAAACACTATTCCTCTTAATAAGCAACCCTTTAGTTTTCTCTCCGATGGATAAAACCTCAGAATATGAGTTGCGTCCATTTTGCTTAATTAATATAGTTTTCTTTTCTAGAAAAGAAAAAAGATATCAGATAAGAAGTCACCAGCAAAGCAGATAAGAAGACCGACCATTCCTTCACCTTACTGTTCTGCAACTGGTTGTCCGTCTTCTATCTAGCCTTCTATCTTCTTCCAGCTTTGCTTTTATTTTTGTGATTCCTCAAGCCTGACACTCCAAACTGTCATTGTCAAAAACATTTTTTTAAGATGATGTTAGGTGATCGCTACAGATACAATTCTGACTTTGGTGCCACAAGTTTGAAGCTCCTCTTAGCTTTGATGTTTTGCGGACTTAGTTTCAAGATTATAATACTACCCATATCTATAGAAATTAAGATGATTTTCTAGTATTTCTGTATCAACGGAAGTGAAAGTAGAATTGTATAAATTTTTTTTAACGATAAATACAATCAATCATAAGCTTTAGCCTCGATTCAATCTCTTATGATACAATAGAGAAGCTTTTCTATCTCATATCGAAGTTGAAATAAAATTAAATGAATAGGTAAGGGTCAGATGAGTCTCCTACTATAATATTTTAAAATCTTGGTTAGGAGAACTTAAATTAATCTTTCGATAAAATTTTGTGAGGAAAAAATTTGAGGAGGTTAAGAAACATTGGGGTCCCAAAAAAAAAAAAATCATAGACATGTAAAGTCTTATCAAAATCATTACTTCATTGCCACGCAAATGCTGTAAGACTTTGACGAAGTCAGCCACGTTGTTTAGCTATCTTCATATTTTTTGTTCTTATCCATCATTATTATGTCTTCCCCATCACATTCAAGTAACCAACATGAGCGGTGTTGATTATGACAGATAGCATGGTCAACAAACTTAATTGTTCCTCAAGTTGAAACCTCCTGCTGATGACGAACAAATGATGTCTTGTCTTCGCGTAGTTCGCCGATGAGCAATAATTATAAGACATTTTTAATGCATTGCTTTGCATCCGGCATCGTGTGCGAGGGAAGCTGTTCAAGAAAACCTTACTCTCTGAGAACACCATGCCCTTGTGCGTTCACAAATTCTTGTACGCCGGTGCTTGCAGGTTGTTTAAGCATGTCTACAGACACACAAGTAAGTTTTATTAATCCTTCTCATTCTTTTCTTAGATCAGTGCCAAGTTCACAGTAACATGTCTGCAACTCGAAGGTCATCAAACTTAAGTCCCACTCATGAATTCAAGTTGCACGTATTGTCATATAGCATCAAGAAGAATACAAGAATCAACTGTGTCCGGAGACTACTCAGGTAATCAAGGCCTGGATTCACGACAATATGATATGGACACGATAAAAGCAGCAACAAACTACTTTGATCATGAGAATAAGCTCGGAGAAGGAGGATTTGGCCCAGTTTATAAGGTACTGTTCATGTTCTCCTTCGGATTACTCTTTTGACGTTGTTAGGCTTGTGATCTTTTGTTGGAGATAACATCTTCCACCAGGGAAGGTTTGCTGATGGACAAGTGATAGCTGTGAAGAGACTGTCAGAGAGATCTGGTCAAGGCACAAAGGAATTCAAGAATGAGGTAGAAGTTATATCGAGACTCCAACACAGGAACCTTGTCAAGCTTTTGGGCTACTGCATCCATGGAGAAGAGAAGTTACTGGTCTATGAATTCATGCCCAACAAGAGCTTGGATTTCTTTCTCTTTGGTCAGTTTGCTAATCTCTTCAGCATCATCTTTAAGCTAGCTTGTGGTCTTGACCTCCTGTTCTAATGATATCTCCGCCAGATGCAACTAATTCAGGAAGACTGGACTGGAGAAAGCGCTACGGCATCATCGAGGGTGTTGCTCGAGGACTGGTCTACCTTCATCGCGACTCTCGATTGAGAATAATCCACAGAGATATGAAAACCAGCAACATTCTGCTGGACGAACAATTTAATCCGAAGATTTCCGACTTCGGGATGGCACGCATCTTTGGGGGAGATCAGATTCAAGAAACAACGAAGAGAGTTGTTGGAACAATGTAAGTCACATGAATCATTGCCTGATGTCTCGCGTCGTATGAAGGATCTCATCAATCACTGATAACGTGCAGCGGATACATGTCTCCCGAGTATGCCATGGGAGGAAAGTTCTCCGAGAAATCGGATGTATTCAGCTTCGGCGTCTTAGTTTTAGAGATTTTGAGCGGTAAGAAGAATAACTACAATCCCAACGACGACGACGACGATGAATTGATTGGCCTTTTGGGATACGTAAGCTCTCGCTCAAAACTTATTATTCTTCTTCTTCTTCTTCTTCTTCTTCTTCTTCTTCTTCTTCTTCTTCTTCTTCTTCTTCTGGTGTCGTGACACTCACATGAACTGTGGCAAATTTGATGTTGGACGTTGCAGGCATGGAGGTTGTGGGAAGAACACAGAATCTTAGAGCTGGTAGATCCATCATTGGGCGATTCATGCCACAGCTCTCAAGTGATGAGGTGCATTAAACTTGGGCTGCTGTGCGTTCAAGAATTCCCATCGGACAGGCCAACCATGTCAATGGTGGTCTCCCTGCTAAGTAGTGATGCAGACGATCTCCCTGCGCCCAAACCAGTTGCATTCTTTGGGACGAGAGGCACACTGGAGAGCTGCTCTGTCAATGAGGTCACCAACACAGAAATAGATTGCAGATGATTGTGTGAAGCACAGTGTGTTGTTGCAAAGTCTCGTCTGTTTCTTTGGCTGCTATTATTACGTGATGTTACTGTGCAATGCACAAACGAGTGAAGTAAACATGTGAGAACGCAAAGCACCATGAGCTTATACTGCGGTGTTATTTGTGCATCATCGATATATGAGACTGCTTTGTGGATGCTGCACTGTAAGCTTTTCAATGACCACATTGGATGTTCAATAATGTGGCTTTTGCCTGCGATGACAATAATATTATTGATCAAACAAACATGTCGATACCTGATCTCACTCAGATCAAACCACTATCTCCTGTAGAACAATGACGAACATAAAAAAAAAAAAAAAAAAAAAAAAAAGAAATGTGTCACATACGTCACCAGAACTTGCCAACAACTCTGTCTGTCTGTCTATAAGAACACTTAATACATCAGGTTAGTGTCTCCATCTCGAGTTCATAATTTAGCTTGGTGGGGTTTGATGAATGGAACTTTTGTGGTGCTTGGCTAGTAGATGCGTTTGGCCTCCGAGTCTGCTGAGCAAGCACTCGTTGGTTCAGGCCCGTGTGCACTAGCTCGCCCGTGATCTCCTCGGTACGAAGTGGGAGCCCGCCCGGATGTGTAGTGATTCAGAGCTCGGCTTAGGAGGTCGGCTGTTGGAGTGGTGGAGTCCGGGTGAAGAGAGGATACTCCAGTTCGGGTCGGTTGCCGACTCCTGCAAGAAGGTCGGGTCGGGTAGGCCCTCGACGTGATCCCTTCGAAGATCAAGTTAGTTCGTGGATTCGTCTTTTTTCCATCCCCCTGCGCCGTAGAGGTGCAGGAGCTTTTATAGTGGGTGCTATAGATCATTCGTACCTGATGACCTTACCACATTTATGACTTACCATGCCGTCGTACCCTCCACCATGCCGTCGTGCCCCCCACTATGCTTGTCGTCCTTGCAATGAGGCGTGCGTTTGCAGGTGGGGGGTGCCGACCTTACTTGTGTCAGGTCGGTTGTACGACCACTAGCGCCCCCCGTATACTCGGCCGGTTACCTGCGTCGGGTCGGCCACGTCGGCGGGCCAGCTGTCCGAGGGTGTGATGACCTGGCAGCCAGGTTGGCATTTGTCATATCATTCTTCCCCCCCCCCCCCCCCGGAAGACCTTCACGAGGCGCCTGATGAGGGTGTCGAAGATGAGGTCTTGCACTTAACCGCTGGTTCGAGATCGCCCTGAACTAGTTCTGAGTGCAGACTTGGGGATTTCGAATGGTGCGGTGGTTGACCCGGCTGAGCAGGAGCTCAGGAATTACGATGTATCAAGAGTCGATCCGACCGAGCATGAGCTCGGGAATTGTAATGTAGCAAGAGTAGATCCGACCGAGCATGTGCTCGGGAATTACGGTGTATCGAGAGTCGATCCGACCGAGCATGAGCTCGGGAATTGTAATGCAGTAAGAGTAGATCCGACCGAGCATGAGCTCGGGAATTACGGTGTATCGAGAGTCGATCCGACCGAACATGAGCTCGGGAATTGTAATGCAGCAAGAGTAGATCCGACCGAGCATGAGCTCGGGAATTACGATGTATCGAGAGTCGATCCGACCAAGCATGAGCTCGGAAATTGTAATGCAGTAAGAGTATATCTGACTGGTGGAAAGGCCCCTCCGAGCCGCCCCACTGCCCGTGAGGTCAGTGCGTCTCCTGCGAGGGAGGCTCCGAGGGCTCTGTTGAAAAGACCGGCTCCCCCCCCCCCCCCGACTGAACAGGCAGAAGTTGCGGGGAAGCAACAGAAGAAGACGAAGGTGCTGACGAGAAAGCACAAGTCCCAGGTCGGCGAGGGGGGGGTCCCGCTCCCGCTCCAAGGGTAAGGAGCCTGCCGCATCGCCAGAGAGGCCGGAGGCGCCTGCTTAGTCCGAGGAGGGGGCCGCTTCACCGGTCCACGAGCGCCCGAGGTCCATGAAGGACCTTTTCAAAACAAAGGTTTACAAGGGCAACCAAGGCTATTATGCCCTGCTGATGTCTGACCTGGGGCATCAAGACCCCGAGAAGGAGCTAAAGGCTCGGTGGGCAGGGCTGAAAAACTCGACGAAGGTGTGGAACAACTCGTCGGCAACCGAGGAGTACGAAAGGGGGATTCTCCATCCCCAACTGGCGCGGGAGCTGTACACGCTCCCCTCAGAGGTTCTGATGGCCCGAGCCATCAAGAAGATGGTCCTGGTAAGCCTCCCGACTTGTGCCTTCGTAATGTAAGTTTTTTTTTTTTTTACATTCTAAAGGTTATCCTTTCGTGCAGGGCCAGCACTTCCAAATGGCGTTGGTTGACCAGATTCATGATGCGGGTCGACTGATCACCTTCATGGATCATCGGGTCAAGCAGCTGCAAGAGGAGCTCGATGTCCTGAAGTCCAAGGGAGGACCCGAGGCGGTTGCCGAGGCCGAGGAACGCGCGTCCAGGCTGAGAGAGGAGCTCGAGAAAATAAAGGGTGAAAGAGCCGAAGAGCTCCTCAGACGCGAAGCTTCGGAGAGAGAGCTACGGGGCCATCTGGGCGACGCCCAGTAGCTGCTGAAGGAGGCCCGAGCCAGGGCTCGGAGGATGGATGACGAGCTGCTACAGGCCGTGAAGGACCTGGAGCATGCCCGAGCCGAACTGTCGGAGCAGGCGATCGCCCAGTATAAGGGGTCCCTCGGCTTCAAAGAGGGTCTGAAACGGATGGGTCGGGTCACTTACGAATACGGGTATCGGGTGGCGCTGGCTCGCTTTCGCGCCCGATATCCTGATGCCGACATTGAAGAAGATCTGTTTACTATCTACCCCGAGGATGACTCGGTGCCGATGGAGCGGCAACAGGTTTTTGACGACTCGGTGCCTCCCGAGCCCTGATTTTGTTCTCCACTTGTCTTTTTTTTCTTTTTGAAGCTCGTAGCTCGGGTCGGGTAGCCCTCATCTTTGCTCCTGACCTATTTTGTACTTGTTCCAAATCAATACAAGTCAAGCTGTTTTGCTGATATAGTTGCATTTCAACTCGGTACAAGTGGCAATACAAGCCAGGTCATTTTGCTGACATTGTCATGCGTAAAATTTTTGCAAGTTTGTGATGTGCCAGGTTCTTGGCAGCACCCGTTCTTCCATCGTTGCCAGCATATAAGTCTCGTCTCGGATAACATCGATAACTCGGTAGGGACCCTCCCAGTTCGGGGTCAGCTTGCCGCGGGACCGGGTCGGGTCACTGACCTCGGTCTTCCGGAGCACTAAGTCGCCCGTCCTGACGTGTTGGGGGCGTACTCGTCGGTTGTAGATTCTTGCGACAGCTCTTCTGTAGGCCAATGCTCGGAGATGAGCATCGGCACGCTTCTCCTCCAATAGGTCGAGGCTCGTACGGAGCTGTTGGTCGGACTCCTCCTGATGTTGGGTTTGGACTCAGAGGGTCGGGAAAACCACCTCGGGAGGTAGTACGGCTTCAGTCCCGAATGCCAGGCTATATGGTGACTCCCCCGTCGGGGTTTTTGGAGTCGTTCTTAATGCCCATAGAACACTCGGGAGCTCCTCTACCCAAGAAGTCGTAGCGTTGGAGACCCTTTTCTTCAACCCTTCAAGAATGGCTCGGTTTGTTACCTCGGCTAGCCCGTTGGCTTGGGGATGGGCAACCGAGCTGAACTTCAGCTGGATGCGATAGCGCTGGCAAAATGTTTTGAACTTCGCATTGTTGAACTGCGTGCCGTTGTCTGTGATGATCGCCCTAGGGAGGCCGAACCTGGTTATGATGTTCTTCCATACGAACCCTTCAACTTGTCTCTCGGTGATGGAGGCCAACGGCTCAGCTTCGAGCCATTTGGTGAAATAGTCGACTCCGACTATCAGAAACCTTCTCTGTCCCGAGGCTGGGGGGAAGGGGCCGAGGAGGTCCATTCCCCATTGGGCGAAGGGCCAGGCACAGTCGGCAGTCGTGAGTGGTACCATCGGTCTATGTTGGAGTCGGGCGTGCTTCTGGCATGGCTCACAATTTCGAACATAAGCTTGGGCATCCTTTCGTAATGTGGGTCAGTAGTAACCTTGCCTAAGGACCATGTGTGCCAAGGTGCGAGCGCCGACATGGTCTCCACATATTCCCTCGTGGATCTCAGCTAAGGTGGTTTGCGTCTCGGTCGGGTTCAGACAGCGAAGTAGGGGTCGGCTGAAGCCTCGCCGGTAGAGGCTGCCATCAATGATACAGTACCATGATTCCATCCTTCTGATTCTTCGGGCAGCCACCTTGTCCTCGGGGAGGACTCCTGCTTGTTTGAAGCGGAGGATCTCGTCGGTCCAGCCTCCGTCTTCCTGATCAACAGTCATCATAGTCGGGCCGATGGAGGGCCCGATGGTCCTCACCATTGCTTCGGTTGGTGTGTCGGTCACGCGGGAGGAAGCTAACCTGGCCAAGGCGTCTGCTTGCGCGTTCTCGCTGCTAGGTACCTTGGTGATGGTACACCTTCGAAACCAAGCCGTCATCAGTCGCGCCTCGGCCAGGTATTTGATCATTGTTGCTTCCCGGGTCTCGAACGTGCCGTTAACTTGGCCAGCGACGAGTTGGGAGTCGGTGAATATCTCGATGTCTTCTGCTCCCAGTTCGGTCGTGACCTTAAGACCGAACAAGAGCGCTTCGTATTCGGCTTCATTGTTTGTAGCTCTGAATCCTAATCGCAGGGCATGCTCGTAGATGTGGCCGGAGGGGTCCTTGAGCACCAAGCCAACTCCTTCTCTTTCCGAGTTGGCGGAGCCGTCGATATGTAGAGTCCATCCAGGGATCGGGTTTTCCAGGGCCTGTGGAGGTGTGAGCTCCGAGAGGAAATCCGCGAGCACTTGGCCTTTGATCGCCTTTCTCGGCTCGTATTCGATATCGAATTCCCCTAACTCTACCGACCACTTGAGCATTCGACCTGCAACATCAAATTTGAAAAGGATCTGGCGCAAGGGTTGGTCGGTTATTACTTTGATGAGATGTGTCTGGAAATACGGCCTCAGTTTTCTGGAAGCCAGGATCAACGCCAAAGCTATCCTTTCTATGGGGGCATAGCGGAGCTCAGGCCCCGCCAGAACATGGCTAGTGTAGTAGATCGGCCTTTCTCTGGCTTTACCGAGTGTTACCAGGACCGAGCTAACCGCCAGGTCGGTCGCAGCGAGGTATAAGCCGAGGGGCTCGCCATCCTTCACCGAGGCTAGTTGCGGCCGGTTCTCGATGTAACTCTTGAGTTGGCGAAATGCTTCCTCGCATTCGGGGGTCCATTTGAAGTCTTTTGCCGACTTCAATGCGCGAAAAAATGTTGAACTCTTATCTCCGGCTCGGGAAATGAAGCGGCTTAGGGCTGCTAACCTTCCCGTAAGTCGTTGGACCTCTTTTATAGTCCTGGGGGGCTGCATCTCCTGTATTGCTTTTATCTTGTCGAGATTGGCGTTGATTCCCCGTTGATGTACTATAAAGCCGAGGAACTTCCCGGATGTGATGCCGAAAGTACATTTCGCCGGGTTGAGACGCATCTTGTATTTCCTCAGCGTGCGAAATGTCTCCTCCAGGTCGGAGAGGTGGGTCTCGGCATGCCGGCTTTTGACTATCATGTCGTCTACATAAATCTCCATATTCCTTCCGACCTGGTCCTTGAACATACGATTCACGAGGCGCTGGTAGGTCGCACCGGCATTTTTCAATCCGAACGGCATCACCTTGTAGCAATATGTTCCATTATGTGTGATAAAGGTCGTGTTTCTTTTGTCTCTCGGGGCCATTTGGATTTGGTTGTATCCTGAGAAGGCATCCATGAAGGAAAGCAGCTGATGCCCCGACGTGGCATCCACAAGTTGGTCGATGCAGGGAAGTGGGTAGCAGTCCTTCGGGCAAGCCCGATTGAGGTCAGTATAATCAACGCACATTCGCCAATTTCCATTCGTTTTTTTGACAAGTATAACATTAGACAACCAGGTCGGGTATTTCACTTCTTCGATAAGTTGTGCGTCCAATAGGCGAGTGACCTCATCTTCTATAGCCTTCTGTCAGTCCAGAGCGAATTTTCGCGGACGCTGCTTCACAGGTCGGGCGTTGGGGGAGATGTTTAAGTAATGTTGGGCGATATTTGGGTCGACCCCCGGCATGTCGTTTGGGGTCCATGCAAAGACATCGTCGTTCTTCCGCAGGAAATCTATCAGTTGAACTTGTTGATTCTCCGCAAGCTCCGACCCGACCTTCACCAGCTTATCCAGGCGGTTTTGGTCTAGTGACAGTTCGAGGACTCTTTCCGCGGAGTGGGTGTCTCGGGTGTTTTCTTCTGGATCTAGGGGCGTGGCGCCGAATGGTTCTGTTCTCGGTCTCTTGCACAGCGTTGTCGCCGTTAAGTAGCATTGCCGCGGAGTGGGTGTCTCGGGTGTTTTCTTCTGGATTTGGGGGCGTGGCGCCGAATGGTTCTGTTCTCGGCCTCTTGCACAACGTTGTCGCCATTAAGTAGCATTGCCTGGATTCCCTCGGGTCACTTCTGACCTCGCTGACCCCGGCTCGAGTCGGGAACTTCGAAGACTCTTTCCGCGGAGTGGGTGTCTCGGGTGTTTTCTTCTGGATCTGGGGGCGTGGCGCCGAATGGTTCTGTTCTCGGCCTCTTGCACAGCGTTGTCGCCGTTAAGTAGCATTGCCTGGATTCCCTCGGGTCACTTCTGACCTCGCTGACCCCGGCTCGAGTCGGGAACTTCAAGACTCGGTGGTACGTTAACACGACCGCCCTGAGCCGATTGAGGGTCGGGCGCCCGATGATGGCATTGTACGCAGATGGGAGCTTGACCACCATGAATGATACCAGCAGAGTCTTTGATCTCGGCTCCCCCCCGAACGTGACAGGGATCGTGGTTGTTCCCATGGGAGAGATGGAATCCCCAGTGAACCCTGTCAAGGTAGATGTTAGAGGGGTGAGGTCTAGGTCGGTCAATCCCAACCGTTGAAAGGTATCGAAATACAGGATGTCAGCCGAACTTCCCGTGTCGATCATGACCCTCTTGACGAAGGCGTTGGCCATGCGGATTGAGATTACTAGCGCATCGTCGTGAGATGAGTGCTCCTCGTCTTCCGACCTGAACGTGACGTCGAGGTCTTCATGATGTAGCGGCCTCTTTCCGGCCTCGGATCACGCGTATGCTTTTCGCGCCGAGGAGCTGTTACCGCATGATGCTGGGCCGTCGAAGATGATGTCGATCTGTTTTTCGACCGGGCCCTGCGGTCGGGGAGACAGTTCTCGGGACGGCCGACCGTCCGAGAGAGAGGGTTGTTCGTGGACGTATCGCCGTAGGCGCCCGCGCCGGATAAGGTCTTCAATTTGGTACTGAAGGTCACGGCATTCCTCGGTGTCGTGACCATATTCTCGGTGGAAGCGGCAGTACCTCCTCTTGTCGCGCCGCTCGGGATGCGGATTCATCGGGCTCGGTGCCTTCAAGAGCCCCTTTTCCTGTATTTGGAAGAAGATCTCCGTTCGGGTTGAGTTAAGGGGAATCGGGGGAGGTCTGGCTGGCAGCAAGCCCGACCTGTCCTCTCTTTTCTTCGGAGGTGGGGCTAGATGCCCACGATACTGTTCCCCCCGGGAGCGTTTCGTCTCGTCCCGCTTGCCAGCTATCAGTGTCTCGGCCGCCACATATTGGTGCGCCCGTTGCAACATCTCGGGCAGAGTTGTTGGTGGTCGCTCGATCAGCGACCAAAAGAACCTTGATGGCTTCAGCCCCGTCAGAAATGCTTGGATGGCCAGGGACGGATGGAGATCGGGGATGCCCTGGACTTATGATGTGAATCTTTCTACGAACTGGGAGAGGGGCTCGTCGCTCCCTTGGGCCATTCCGAGGAGTGAGGCTGTGGTAGGCCTCGGGCGTGCACTTGCCAAAAAGTTCAACTCGAACTCTCTTGCTAACACATCAAATGATGGTATGGACGCGGGTTTGAGACGAGCATACCAGGTTCTGGCTGATCCTCTAAGGGTGGTCGGGAAGGCTCGACACATCAACGCCTCCGAAGTGTCGTAAAGGGCCATTTGGGAGCGGAATGTGGCGACATGTTCCATCGGATCGCCGCTACCATCGTAGGGCTCGAGGGCTGGGAGCCTGAAGGTGGCCGGTAGGGGCTTGGACTGTATCTCGCGGGTGAACGGGGAGCCACCTTTAGAGCTTTCCTCAGTCTCTTCTTTCGATCTGAGGACTTCCTTCTGGACTTCGTCAAGTCGCTGATGGACTCGACGGACTCGCTCCCTCAAGGAGTTGGTGGAGTCGGTCGATAAGGTGTCGAGATCAAGTTCAGTCGGTGCTGGATTATAAGAGCGACTTTGGGATCAGGTTTGCGTCGGGGTCGGCGAAGCTGGGACCCGAGGTGGTGGCACCTCGGCGGCCCGAGGTGATGGCGCCTCGGCGACTGGCAGGATTCCCCGGCTTGGGGCCGTTGGTGACTCCGTTTGTGGGGGTGCTGGTTGATGAGCCATCGGATGCACCGGCTGGGGTAGGTATGAGATTATGGTCTACACCATCCCTGCTAGTGCTTGGACCTGGCTGGTGAGGCCGAGGAAAGCCTCTGCCGTGACCATGAGTGGCGCGGGGTTTGATGCGGGTGAGGGGAACCCCGGGTCGGTCATCATCCTTCAAAAACGGTTGGGGGTTGGCATTGCAGCCGCGACTTCCTCCGCCAGTCGAGGGTGGTCAGGTTCCGTCTGGCGCTCCGTGCCCGAATCCGCGAGTGGGCGTTTTGGCGACATGGGCCCTCCTTCTAGCGCCAAAATGTTGGTGGAGAATCTGGTGCTTGCCTAGTAGATGCGTTTGGCCTCCGAGTCTGCTGAGCAAGCACTCGCTGGTTCAGGCCCGTGTGCGCTAGCTCGCCCGTGATCTCCTCGGTACGAAGTGGGAGCCCGCCCGGATGTGTAGTGATTCAGAGCTCGGCTTGGGAGGTCGACTGTTGGAGTGGTGGAGTCCGGGTGAAGAGAGGGTACTCCAGTTCGGGTCGGTCGTCGACTCCTACAAGAAGGTCGGGTAGGGTAGGCCCTCGACGTGACCCCTCCGAAGATCAAGTTAGTTCGTGGATTCATCTTTTTTCCATCCCCCTGCGCCGTAGAGGTGCAGGAGCTTTTATAGTGGGTGCTATAGATCATTCGTACCTGATGACCTTACCGCATTTATGACTTACCATGCCGTCGTACCCTCCACCATGCCGTCGTGCCCCCCACCATGCTTTCCGTCCTTGCAATGAGGTGGGCGTTTGCAGGTGGGGGGTGCCGACCTTACCTGTGTCAGGTTGGTTGTACGACCACTGGCTCCCCCCGTATACCCGGCCGGTTACCTGTGTCGGATCGACCACGTCGACGGGCCAGCTGTCCGAGGGTGTGATGACCTAGCAGCCAGGTTGGCATTTGTCATATTAGGTGGGGTTTGATGAATGGAACTTTTGTGTTGACAAAAGGCATCGACAATGGCGTCCAAGAATGTCTCATGGCAATTGTCAACTTTGTGTGGACAAAGCAACAAACAGCATGGGAAAGTAGATGGAAGCTTCATTTAATAGAAAAAACATGATGGCTATGTGACCAATTTTGAATCACAGATTAGAAATCCATTTAGTTTACTGTGTGACATCTTTCAAACTTAGCAGCTTGACTGAATCAACCACCTATCCACTGACTTCGTTAGAACAACTCAAAATGATTGGCTTTATCAATCAGTCTCTCACCAGTCCAATTCAAATTGCTGGGTGAGTGAGTGCATTGAACATTAACCAACCATTCTCACTTTCTGTACCACTCAAACTCTAATGATCTCTAATGGAAGGAGGAGGAACTTGTGAATATGAAATAAATATTGTCGTCCCAAATATTATATTTAAGCCAAAAAATAAAAAATCATTTTCATATTTTTTTTTCATTTTTTTTTGCATTGGTCACCTTGTAATGAATGAATGATAAGCTGAGAATAGCACAGATAAATTATATCCTCCCAACATTCTTCAGCACTAAAATCCAAGCCCTACATTTACATTAGGTTCAATTGTAACTCGTCCTATGTTCAATCACTAAAATCCAAGCCCTACATTTATACGGCTACGCTTTGTGGGGGCAAACTAAGACGAAAAAATTTGGCTGGTTATCATGATTTGTTGATGGAGAGAGAGAGAGAGAGAGATGTGGTAACTCCCAAAACTTATCAGTAGCGCTGTCGTTTTATATAAAATCTATAAAATATTTTTATATAAAATCTATTTTGACTATATGGTCAAGAATTTATTTTATTTGTTTCTCATTTTTCTTTCTTGCATAAGTTATGTGCATTATTATGTTTGATTTATTGATTCATAACTTCAATGGTTTTGACATTGTCTTACCTCATCCTCTGCTCTTTTCTTCATAAAATTTTCTTATATCTTAGGATTGCAACCACTTGCTATTAAAATAATAGGCAATTTAAACATAGAAAACAAATTTGTGATGTGAACTTTGAAATTTAAAGCGTTGGAAGATAATCACTGATGTGAACTTTGTAAAAAAATAAAATAAAACTTAGATAAGCGTTCTATCCATATATATATTGCAATCTAATTTGACTCTTTCATACCTACCATTACTAGTTGCTTCAATTTTTTTTTTTTACTTTCATTGGTTCCAACAATACATACTAATTTGTGATGAATTAAAGAAAAATTTTAAAAAATACATCTGATGAATATTCTATGTGTTCTCTCTCTCTCTCTCTCTCTATATATATATATATATATATATATATATAACTTTGACTTGATGAAAAACTTATAACTATGCACATACCCAACCCATCAATAACCCAAATGAACATGTTCTTTTTATTTCTCAAAGTCCATTAGGAGGTTGATAGCCGAAGTGTTGTAATTGGAACCCCAAGCGGCAATTTTGACGTAAAGTGGGATAGTCTAAGCCAAACTTGGACTCGCAGCTTTTAATGGGGACGTTATTATATGGCTCCCACTCAAATTTATATTTCATTTCTTTTATTTAATGTCCTTAAAGTCGCCTAGCCGTTGAACCCTGCGGCGCTCGTAGAATTACCAAGATGCACTTCCCATCCCTCGCACGCGCCCACTCCGCGTCGCACTCGTGTGGCCGCGATCTCCGTTTCCCGTTTCTCTCTTTGAATTCCCCACGCGCGAAAGCAACGCAAGTAAATAATAATGTTTTCTGTTTTGTTTTTTTGTTTTTTTGTTTTTTGCTTTTAAAAGCAGCGGCCGATAGGAACAATCCTCGATATCTTTCTTATCTTGAGGAACGGTCACCGCATCCCCTTTCCTCGCGCCCTCTCTCGGAGTCCACCGAAACAGATCCCACGCGCTTTCCGCCAACCCACCGCAAAAGCCCGTCGCCTAGCCAGGGGCGTTTTGGGTAGATCAATTTTTTTTTTCTCTCTTCTTCTCCACTTCCCTTCCCAAACTAACCCGGTTCAGTCCACAGACTCCTCTCGCTCTACTGTCTCATCTCTTTTTATTCATCGCCTTCGTTTGCGATCTCTCTCTTTACCTTCACAGAGAGAGAGAGAGAGAGAGAGGTCATGGGGATGGAAGTGGAGTTGCCGGATGACTTCCGCTGCCCCATCTCGCTTGAGGTGATGACTGACCCGGTGATCTTACCGTCGGGACACACCTTCGACCGCGCCTCCATCCAGCGGTGGCTCGACTCCGGTAACCGTACCTGCCCGGTCACCAACCTCCCCCTGCCCCCCTCCCCCTCCCTCATCCCCAACCACGCCCTCCGCAGCCTCATCTCTAGCTTCCTCGCCCAGCGACACACCGCCATCGACGCCGCCGCTGACAACCGCGACGCGCTGCTCCTCGCCGCCCTCTCCTTTCCCTCCGATGCCCCCACCCTCGCCGCCGTCCTCCGCATCGCCCAGCGCGGCGGCCCCAACTCCCGCCGCCTCGTCGCGGACTCCGGCGCCGCGTCCGTCCTCTTCCGCCACGCCGCCGCCCCCGACCCGCCCGACCTCCAGGACCTCTCCCTCCGCGCCCTGCTCCACCTCACCCTCGACGGCGACGATGCCCGCCTCGGCCTCGTCGCCGAGGGCGCCCTCGACCCCGTCGTCGCCGCCCTTCGCGGCGGCCCCGCCGCAGCCCTCGCCGCCACGCTTCTCACCAGCCTCGCGGTCGTCGACGTCAATAAGGCGACCATCGGCGCCCACCCCGCCGCGATACCTCTCCTCGCCGCTCTCCTCCGCTACGGCGACTGCCGGCAGCGGCGGGAAGCGACGACGGCACTCTACGAGCTGTGCAAATTCGCGGAGAACCGGCGGCGGACCGTCCGAGCCGGCACCTTGCTGCCCTTAGTCCGCCTGACCCGCGAGGGGTCGGAGAGGGCCGTCCGGGTTTTGGGACTTCTCGCCAAGTGCCGTGAAGGTAAGGAAGAGATGAGGAAGCTGATCGGATTCGTTAACGTATTATCCGAGGTCCTAAGAGCGGGGAGTCCTCGGGGCATCGAACACGCCCTTTTGGTGCTGAACTATTTGTGCTCGGATAGCAGAGAGATGGCTTTCACAGCCATCAAAGAAGGGATTCTTGATCTCTGCTCGGTTTTGGCAGGCCATATGAATCCGAACATTGGTAAGAATGCGATGGAATTGGTTCTGAGACTTGAAAAGGAGCAATTTGGTGGCTATTCATGAACGAGGTTTCTTCTCCGTCGTTGCTGGTTTGCACCCGGCGATGCATAGTGGCATACGGAGGTCAGTGGAGCTGCATGCTTTATGGGTTCCTTTATTTTTCATATCTCATGGCTACTGTAAAGAAAAAGACCATCTTTTTCAATCCTTTCTTTGTTCCTTCATCCCAGTTTTTGGAGTAGCCTTAGAAATAACTAGCCCTGTTTATATAAAAAAGGTTGTAACTTGTCAGCTGAATCTGTATGAAAATCCAATCTGATAGTGATATTTTCTCTCTACATGTTAACGAACTGATGCATTCAAGAAAATGTATTTTCCATATACGGTTCGATGTTGTGAGTTTGTGTTGTGATCCTGTTTCTTTGAAGAGTAGTAGCCCACTTGGTTGCCATTCAAATGCTCATCGAACTCTGATGAACAGCCATATTGTGTTGCCTTGTGCTGATGTAGAAGGCTGTGTTCCAGTGATAAGTTTAAACCCTTTTACTGTAATGTTTAATAACTCTCTGGCCGTCACAGCTGAGAACTATTTTTCAGTTTTGGTTCATCAAGATACTGCTAGATGGGTGATCTGAAATGCTAGAGAGTTATCATTGAGAGTTACAAGAAGAAGGTATGTAAAGAACATCTATGGAAATATTTAAATTTGCTCGAGTTTTGGAATAAGGTAACCAATACTATGGATCATTTTAGTGGTTGCTAGAATATATTTAATTCTTGGTTTATTTGTTTAGCAGCTGATAGTTCGGTACTTGATAACTCATTTTGTTATGGAGATCTGAACTAGCTCCTTAAATGTCTTTGCATCTTTGAGAATCTTCTATTTGTGTTTTTTTAATTTTTTATTCTGTATTGTGTGTATTATTTGGTGTCAAATTGAAGCTATTTGAACATGCATAAGGATAAATTGGACATGCTATTTGAACACACACGCATTATAAAATATTGTTTCATGAGGAAACGAGGAAGTATGAATTCGGTTCGTACAGTGCATCTTGCATTATCTTAAAAATGAAAATTACAAAACAACATTAGATCGTTCAGTTATTTTTTGCAGTGGACCAACTCTTAAGAATGTTTCAACTTCATATATGATGATCAAAATCTCCTGAAATATTTGTTTTCTTAGAGATTTTATATGAATTGTATAGTGTAATACTAGTTTGTATATGCTGATGTATCTCCATCATTATATACACTTACCATTTGACTGCTCTCTATACTGTTATTGTCTTCAGTGGTGAGTACTTGAAAGATCAACTGGAAAACAGAAATAGAAGCTGTAATGCATCTGTCAAAAATATTATAAGAACTGCGTTTTAAAGCTCGAAAAAAACAGAGGTACAAGTCTGTAATATGTTCTAAAGCTGGAGAAAAGGAATGAAAAACAAAAGGACGCAGGATGTTGGACAGAAATAAGGAGCAAACCACCTTATAACATAGACTGAATTATATTTTTCTCAAATTGGAATACATGAATTATAAAATGGGAATAAGTTCTGCAATGAGATGAACTGGAATTATTGTAACTATCTTGGACCGAACTTAAATTCTACAAGGAAAGTAGTTGCTGCAGCATTTTATTTTACAACAATCCTCTTCTTGCAAAGCCTGATAATGATGGTAATCCAATCACACTCTCTTTTAAAATCTTATTATGAATAATTGTTCAGCAACCGTTGAATATGTTGTCGTCCTTGGGACTAGAAAATCGTCAATGTTTGATGATCATTGCTCTACTTGGACTGCTTAACAGATTACTCTGTGAGAACAACTTGCATGCTGATATCGTGGCATGAAGGATAATGAATTAATGCTGCTGGTCATCATCTTATGTAAGTCTTATTTCTTTCTATACACAGCTCGATAACAGTGTGTTGACACAATAGGATGTTAGAATTGCATTGGACTGAAACATGTTACTGAGTTTTATAACTAAAACCAACTGCCTCATATTGCATGATGAGGAAAGAGTTCTGTATACTTTTTCTTGGAATCGAATTGTTTGCTTCTGATAACAATTCATGACTATTGATGTAAACAGGAAAAGTGTCATTTTCAGAAACCGGCAGAGACGTGTTTTTGGCAAGTAAATAATATGCTTGAGATTTAATCCAGATTATGGATCAATGCTTTTCTTTTCCAGTTAAATCACCGACATGAATATGTGGATGTGATTCCCTTTTGATGTTAATTGGGTAATGCTTTTCCACCAATGTTTTTAACAATACTTGGTTGCAGACCATGGGGGATTGATTATCTATCAGTGCTCCAGACACATTCAATCTTGAGAAAATTGGATGTACATCAATCTGCATGGTCAGATGGTAAGTTCTAGAAATTACATGTTTATCAAATGAGACTTTTTATCTTCTTGTTTAAGCTAATGTTCGAGTTAGGGATTTCTATTGATCTTTGAGCATTTACATATTGTTGAATGGTGTTCCAAAACACAGGTGGAAATCATTTTTGTTAGTTCATTTAAGCACATTTTAGCAACAATTTTACTTTTGTCTTTCCTGGAAATGATTGATAACTACTCCAAGGCATTGTGATGGACGGTTGCAGTGTTGAAGTCTGTGTGCAGTGAATTGTTATTTGTGGCTGCTGAATAGTTAACCTTTTTTCTTTTTTTTTAAGGTGTATCCAAATAAATTTAATCCAACTTCTGGTTTCCAAACTCTTCATTGTTGTCTCTTTAATTCTGATGGTCATTAAAATTCTATTCTCCAGCGTCAGTTGACTCACTTTGTTCTTCTGCTATATCGTTTGTACTACTTGCAGGTCTACAGCACCAAACCTTACGGCGTGCCGCATGCCATTCATTCACAGGCCATTCAAGGTGTTTGCTGCAGTCGTTCCTACGTAATCGTGTCTCTTTTTTTTTTTTTTTTTGTCTTCTTCTTATCAACGTATCGTTAAAAATCTCATACCCTGTTTTGGAGGGGGGGTTTTTTTTTTATTATATAGCGAAATAATAATCATCTTAATATTATACCCGAGGCTATTTTCCCTTGTTAGATATGGGCAGCAGATATTATACAATAATCATTCTATTTCCTCTTTTATATATAAAAATAATTATCAATTATTCAAGGAAGATTAAATGAAATATCTATAATTATATTCAATGTTTTCTCCTTGAGCATTGTGGATCAGAGCCTTCAAATCTTAATCATTACATTTCCTTCACAGGATGCAGCCTTTGAGCCCTTTGCATCATCATATGACCAATCTTGCATGCTTTATTTGGTGTTGCTTTCAAATGTTTTAGCCATCGAGATTATGGATTTATTGTATGAGCATTGGGTACTTAACTAATATAGCAAAATAGAATAGTCTGACTTCCACTGCCACATCCAAAAACAAAGAAATAGGCAGGAAAATGATGATGCTTCTGATAGATTTTATGACAGCAAATAAATATTTTTGTTAGAAAAGAGAGAAAGAAGTGGTGCAACTCTCACACAATACAAAAACCACACCAAACCAAACTTGGGGTATCTAACAGCAGTGGCCACACGCTTCTGACCTAATTCCTGCATTCCCTGCCATATTCCACCACCTGTTCCCTGTTCCCTGTTCCCTGTTCCCTGTTCCCTGTTCCCTGTTCCCATTCGCTGAGCCACCGTCCACTTCAATACAACTAGGAATTATTCCCCTCCCAAAGCTGTTCTCACATCATCTCCAAAATACAGTCCTGCGTTGGGTCACCACCAGTTTTCTTTCCTTCCTCTTTACTCTCTCTCTCTCTCTCTCTCTCTCTCTCTCTCTCTCTCTCTCTCTCTCTCCCTCTACTGCAAGTTCTTCCCTACCTGTCCGTCGTTGAAGTAATGTTTTGTCTACCTAAACGTTCCTATAAAGCTAGGTGTCCAGCAATCAGTAGGAATCTCGTTAGCAACAGCAAATGTGCTCGAGATCGGAATAAGGCACAGCCCTCGACTTCTAAGGTTTAGGTTTCGCCCTTCGCAATCCTTTGGTTTGTCCGAAGCCTGCATGTGTTAAAGCAAGCCAGTTCGTAAGCTCCTAGAAAGAAGAGAGCACAAGTCATCAATATAAAGTTTAGTCACCTTTGTTTCCGGCGTTTGATGATCTTTCTTTAAATATGGAGCACTTAAAACCTGAATCACGTTTGATGTGTGTGAGGTTGGAGATGAGGATAGGTTATCGATTTGCCTGAAAGAAAGGGTGGAGAGACTTACACCAACTTGGTCGTGGAGGAACTTGATGTATTCGATGGTCTCATGGAGTACTGATGCGGTATCGGTCTGTGAAAAGGAGTGCAAGTAAGGTACAGAGGGAAATATCAAGCTGATAAAAGATGGGGAACTCGGTTCCAAAGCTGAACGGAAAGCTTCACCTTTCCAAAAGGCGAAACCAGTTGCTGGAGTGCAGTGATTCTGTCTCCCAACTTCTCCTTCCTCACCTGGATGCATAATAATTTCATCCTCTCACCAAAGGTTTAGAAAGTAAAGACGAGATAGAACATCAAAGCCTCGTTGATCAGCTTCGGTTTTACCTTGAAGGTCGGCAATGGCGATGGGGTCTCTGTCCTTGGCTTCTTGGCCGCCGGCTCGCTGCCACTCCTCTTCTCCAACGTTGGGCAGGAGCCCCCAGCTCCTGAAGCAGTCTGCATACGCGCAGAACATGAACCAATTTAGTGAAATCATACACTTCAAGAATCTGCAGAAGAAGGTAGAGACAGTTCCTCACTGACCTTGACAACAGGCTTGCTGTGACTTGAATTCTCGTTGTGGAATGGTTGAGGAGGCTTCGGATAGTGGAGATTTGAGTGTGCTTCGTTTACGCTGCTTGCTGAAGGATTCCAAAAGGGAGTGTCGTTGGAGAATTGCAGCTGCTGCTTCGGCGGTGAGGCCTTCGTGAACTGCGGCAGTCTACCTACTGAAGTCTGCAACGAGTCGTTCGACGCTTCGCGGTAGTGCACTGAAGACTCATACTTCATTGTACGCGCGTCGCTAAATGATCCTTGCAGTCTGCTCTCGGGCTCGAGGTGGCCTTGTAACAGCGTTGAAGGTAATCCATGGGAAGCTGAGAGGAGCGGGATGCTATTAATGCTGGAGCTCAGAAGTACATGGTGATCTTGCAAGGAACAGTGGTTCATGTTCTTCAAGGGAGTATGGGTTTGATTGGATTCGATCCCCCAATCTCGCTGAGCATATGGCCTAGAGATCACGTCTTCTTGGAGTAAAGCATGGAAGCTGTTTTGACCTCTTCCGCTGCTGCTACTACAAAAGAACTCCATTGATGTGATTCAACATCTCAAACTGCGCAACAAAGCATGAACTCTATACATGACCATTAACGCACTTACAAGAAAGATTGGCTCCACTCGACGGCAGGAGACGACAGGCCGAAATCCATGGCCTGTGAAACGCTGTCCAACATCGGTGCAGCGATCACCGGAGCAGAAACATGGGAGTTCTGGATATCTTGGAAGGTCACGGAGCTGTTCGAGATCGACGCCGGCGACTCATCACAGGATGTCGACTTGGGCTCGAACATGTCACCGGCGGTAGCCCAGTTGAAGCTCCCGGCGACGTTAGCGAGCTCCGTCGAGCAGGATGCCGAGGCGGACATGGTCGGGCCGCCGACGAAGCCGCTGCTCTTTGCAGTGCTCCACCAGTTCCCACTGCTACAGCTGCCTGCTTGGAACTGATCTGCCATGGAACTCGCCTTTCCCGGTCTACTATCTCTCGTCCTGGGAAGTGCTGCTGCTTGCCACGGTATGTAGTTCTTCCGAGGTTTGGTATGGTATGATGGGGAAGAAGTAATTGGATTGTGTTGCCTGCCACTCATATAAAGAGTTGGTGCTGCTTGTGGGACGGGTTGTATGAGCCAGAATAAGAGTGGATGAGATTACGTTCTCAGTAATCCAATTTACCATATGTTGGTCAAACCATGTAACATGACTAATATAACTCGACATGTTTTAATTTTATGAGGTTGGTTATTAGACCCATTTATCATCACTAAAATTGGAGCTGACATGAAAACTATAAGCTCTCGACTCGCAGTCATCTCAGACCATGGTGCGTTTTCTGCCACACAACTTTCAACCTACTTTCTTCCACATCATGAGACTACACCAACTTCTTCAGCCAGAAGATTCTCTTTAATCCACAAATGTCATGAGTGTATAGTTCCGTGGTAGAAAACACCATATCCTCCTATTTGATCCAACCGCCGTTAGCCCGCCCACGTCATCCCCTTATTCTTCTGGTTTCCGATACGTCCACCCCTTCTTTAGCCTTCCACTAGGCGTACGGGATCGACAAATTGAGCGATCGCGATGCGTGGAGGAGTGAGGAAGGTGGCGTGAGGTTATCAGATCGTCTCTCTTTTCTGTGGGGGGGGAGGGGGCATGAGCCAATCAATCGCCGGGAGGCGATAACGTCAGCGGTTGCGGGGGAGGGGGGGAGGGGTCAACGTGGGACCCACTTCGGCGCACGCGTCCCAGGAGTCAAAATGCTCGACGGCGACGGCCTCCCGAATCCCGTGTCGTATCCTGCGCCGCACACGTTACCGACAAAGGATTTCGTGAACCGCGGTTGGTCAAATCAAGTTCGATTCGTCTTGTTTCGATATCAAATTATAAGATGATTTAATTGTTCATCTTGCACAAGACCAACCGACCGATCTCACTTCGGATTTATATTTCTGGTGAAAGGTTAGTAAAAAGATCGTTTCGGAAGAGGCGAATACGCGGCTACAGCGTAGGGAAGTGTATACGTGGCCACCTCAGTTCTACGATAGTGGCCGCGGAATCATTTGCCACCAATATGTGCGAGGTGGAGGAGTTGACCCCACGCGCATCATGCACCACGTGTAGATGTGGACAGAGAACAATATACCACAAGAGTTGGACATTTGTCAATGCTTAATTCGTGTAGGTCAAAGATTTGATACACCTCAGGGTCAACGCGGTCTCCCCGAGACCATCTTCGACGACGCCTGAAGAAGCGCTCAACTTCGTCATGCCAAATGTCAAACCGAGTCTCCGCTCCACAGAAGAAAAAGTCGAAGCATGTCATGATCAGTGTTAGATACGTACGTTAAAGCAGTTCAGGTTGGCACCCACTTGAGGTGGCATGTAGATCTCATCCCCGGAGATAGTTCGATTCTGCTTTGACATCCGCGTCGTTTGGTATTCAAGACTGTGGTCAACAGGTCAACTGCTGTGATGGTTAATAAAATTTGGCAGCAATCGTAGTTGTGATTAATAAATTTGTTCCAGATGGAGACACTCAACCAAGAGTTTGATCAGTTAATTTGATCTATCTTGCTTCAGTTGTTGTTCTAATCTAAACTAGTGTTTTTTTTGGCATTGAGAATGCCATAGTCTGGTTGAGTCCATGTGATGGATGATCTACGCAACACTGCAACATTTGTGGACAAAAAAGTTCTTCACAACCCTCAATGCTGCTTCTCTCTTTGTTCTCTTTATTTCTGGAAAAATAGTTTTATTTAGGATGCCTTCTAAAGATCTCATTTTATCCTTAGGTTTGCAAAGATTGAGCGAAAAGTTTTGTTTCTAGCAGCTATTGAATCTTGATCTGTTGACAATTCTGATCATATATATCTGAGAGCAGCAGTGACAAAGGTAGGCAGACGGCCAGTACAATATAGGCTCATTACGATTGTACTAAATCCATTACGATTATTATATGTGGCCACAACCTTTTTCTGCACTAAATCCATTACGATTGTACTTAGCCAAGTTTAGGCTCATTGACCTCATGATCCTGTGTCAAGATCATGATCAGAACTTGAAATAACTGATTCTTTCAAAAAGCTGCAACTGAAGCAAGCTGGGCATTAAATATCAAGATGAATGTGTGTTTTTTTTTTTTATTCATCCATTAAACTAGGTGCATGATTCGCTTGGATCATCTTTGGACATGGACTAAAAGATGTGTGGCATTTGTAACATGGTTCAATTAATCAGGTGATAAAGGGGACTTTGAATGCACAGGTTTCATGCAGAAGAATGAAGAGGTGGTTGAGCTGTAAAACATTGATTCTTAGGGTCGGTTTCTGATGATTCATGTGAGCAAGTAACCCTACGTTTGAGGAGGAGAAGGAAGGATGATTCGTTTTGAACAAAGTAAGGAGATGGAAAACTTTAGGCATGATTCTGAAATCATTGATCAGATCTATAATTCCAGTCAAATATCACAAAATCAAGTTAGTAGACGATGTTCGTTCTCATGTCAGTTTCTTTACTTCACTATTTTCCTTGAAAGGGTTCATTCACTATCTTAGAAAATTCAGATGCTAAGATCTACTTTTCATTGTAGCCTGCATGGTTTTTATTTCTTCTCCTTTCTTTTCTTACCTGATAGAAAAGAAAGACTGTGCAGTAATCTCAGATTCATGGCTACAACTTCGGATGATACAAAAATATTTATGGTGTTGATATCAATATTGGAGGAGATTGGTTTTAACTTGATGTCATGAACCTGCAGAAGGGGAGAATGAAATGGGAAAATAGATGGGCATATATATATATATATATATATATATATATATATTAGCTTTGCCCCAACTTCTCTTCCGATTACCATATCAAGTCGACAAAGAATCGTAGGGTGTGCTAATGCATGTAGGTGAAACATTTATACAGTGCAGACTATTGATCTTAATGTTTGCTGGAATTCTAAATGTTAAACTCTATTTATCTACAGCAAAATCCAACTTTGACGTCAGAGCAGCGGAAGAAAAGATCCTACAAAACCAAAAATTGGGGCTTGGTGTGTGTGTTCTTATCTTAGCAAATCAAGAATGAGGATGACATGGTTTATCTCTACATGCATATTTCTGTTCTTTATTTGAGGAATATTGTCAGAATTGATGAACACGACCTGATAGCTGCAGAATTTTTTTATTCATCATTTAGATTCCTGTAATAGCTTATTAAGTAGACTTTTCCAAATACATGTATAACACAAAAGGAAGGGTACGATAAGTCCAAATCTTCTATATTTTTCTTAATTTCTTTTATAATTTTAAAAATTTACATTTTTCATCACTTAACATATGGGTTTATATAATCCCCATAAATATATTATATTTATTATATCAAAATAAATTACTCTTTTTCAAAAATTATTTCAAAAACTATTAGTCAATTTGATCTGTCATTCTCCTCCTCTTCATACAATGATTCTCTCTCTTAATGTAACGATACTTTAACAAATTTAATTTCAATATTTTTCCCTCTTAAACATGTTCCATCTAACATTTCAATTTTTTTTTAAGTTGTTAAAATATTTTAAATTTAATAGATTTTATGAGTATAAATGCTACTTATTCACTTGTCTTGACATGAAGTAGTTCTAATTCTTTATTTTTGATATGATCTCTTATATAATAAAATCTTATGTTGATATTCTTCGATCTTTCATGGCAGACTAGATTTTTGGCTAAGACAATAGCTGATTTGTTATCAACATAATTCTTGCTCAACTTCTCTCATGACATATGAAGTTTCTGGAGTAATCTTCTTAGCCATATTGCATAACAAGCACAATACGATAATGTCTATATATTCTGCTTCACAACTTGTCAAAGTAACAATATGTTTTTTTTTTTTTTTGAAGAACATGTGAATGTAACTTTACCAAAATAAAATACAAAATTTAGTAGTTGTACTCTTTTTGATCATCATAGCTTCTGGTCCAATCACTCACTATGTTCGATAAGCTCTAATCTTTTAGATGATGAATAAAATATTTCATACTCAATTGTCCCTTTAATATATCATAAAATTATTTTAACGATATTTAAATGAGATGTATTATGAGATTTCATGTATCTACTTACTAAACCAACTCTAAATAGTATATTAGGTCAAGTGCATGCCAAATATTTTAAACATCCAATTAGACTTTTATAATAAGTTGGATTAATTAATTTACCTTCACCTTTCTTGATCAACTTGGTGTCATATTCCATAATTGTATCTATAGGGTGACAATCTTCCAGACAAAACTTCTTTAGAACCACATTTACATAATTATCTTGTGAGATAAAAATTCTTTCACTATCTTATATAACTTCAATATCGAGGAAATAAGTCATTAGGCCCAAATCGATCATCTCAAACTCATTCTACATAGAATGCTTAAAATATTTAATTATCGAGCTACTATTACCTATAAAAATTAAAGTTTATATATACAGGCAAACAAACAAGATATCTCCATCAAATTTAAATTTCATATATAGAGCATATTCATGTGTATATTTAGAAAAAAATATTTTAAATAAAATAAACATATATCCGAGAATTTTATGCTCGTGGGGCTTGTTTAAGCCCATAAAAAGCACTCTTTAACATATATACCTTATCTTCTTATTCATGAATAAGAAAATCAGGGAATTGTTGAACACATACTTCTTCTTCAAGAACTCCATTAAAAAATACTGATTTAATATCCATTTATAAATTTTTTTATTTCATTTGAACTACTAGGAAAATAAGTAATCTTATTGTCTCTAGTACAACAACTAGTGAGAATACTTCTTTATAGTTGATCTCATATTATTATTTGTATTTGTAACCAATCATGTCTTGTATTTTTCTACTTTCTGTTGTGCATTTCTTTTTATTTTGAAAATCCACTTAACACCGATCACTTGGTGGTCTTTTGAAAGTGTAGTAAGCTCTCATGTATCATTTTTGTTAATAACACGAATCTGCTAATTCATAGCTTGTAGCTATTTTTCTTCTTTACATGTTTTTTCAAAGGTTAATGGATCATATCATATAGAAAGATAAAATAAAGAAAGCTCATCATTATTAGTATCAGCCATTCGAGTTACATCATTAGCTCCTAAATTGTTCTTATCCTTCTTACAATTGGACTTCCTGAATTATGTGACCTATATGATGATTAAGGCAAAGACTCTTTTGGTGCTTATATTATCTTCTTCTGAAGCCATAGCTTTTGTATGCTGCTTATCACTTTTTCAATTCCAAATCTATTATTCATCAAACTCAACATCTATTGATATTATAATTTTATTTGTGATATAATTGTAGAGTCCGTAGCCACTGAAATTCTTAGCATAACTTAATAAGATGTGTTTCTAAACACTTTTGAAAATTCTCAAATGATTGACTTTTGGTTTTTGTAAGCTCTATATTTTTTCTAGTATAACATTACTAATTTGTCTTGTCTGATACCTATTAAGCAAATAAACTACACAATAAATAACATCTCCTCAAAATTCTTTAAAAATTATTTAACATGCATAGGACCATATTAAGTATAGTACTTTTTTTTAGACATATTTTGTTAAGGTGTGTATGGTATGATGAATTGATGTAAAATTCTATTATTTTTTATAAAAAAATTCAAATTTATTTGATATGTATTCGCTAGTTCTTAAACTTTTAATCTTATAACCACTTTATCTTTCAGCCAAATCTTTAAATTCTTTAAATTTGCTTAAAACTTCTTTATTTTCCTTTAACATGTAAACCCAAATTTTGTCACTAATCATTAATGAAGGTAAGAAAATATCTACTTCCACTAAGTGATACTAGACTAATAGTGTCACAAACATCTAAGTGCATTCAATCAAGTTAATGTTATACTCTTTTTGTTCTTCATTTGAAAGGCTTTATTTCTTACTTGCCCATGACATATACTTCATATAGCTTTGATAAGTGATTAATTCTTAGTATTTCTGTCACTATATTAAATTTCTCTAGAAGTTTTAAAGCCTCAAAGTTTAAGTGAGTATATCTAAGATGCTATAATATAGAAATATCATCAATATCAATTTTAAAATAATTTAATAAATTAAAATTACATAAATATAGAGAAAACATCCATTCTTTAACATTTTAATTTATGAGATTAACGTTTTATTCTTATCATAATTGAAAGAGCCATATTTTTCATCTCAATATCATAACTTTTTTGAAGTGATTGCCCCAAGCTCAAAATATTATTTTTTATATTAGAAAAATAATAAATATCTGAAATATATGATTCTTTACTATTATTAAGTCCAAATTTTTTTTTTACCTTTACCTCTTATTGGTCTTTGAGACATATCATCAAATGTAATATTCTCGGAATAACTTGCATTCATTTTCAAAAATAATTCTTTGATGCCACAAATCTGTTGAAGCTCTTGTATCTAGATATCATATTATGGAATAATCTTCTTGCAAATTATCATAAGTTATTAGAAAATTTTAATTTTAATTTTTTTTAATAAAATTTATCTTATCATATTGATTGTTAGGATTATAATAATATTCAAAGGAGTAGTGTTCATACCTTATGCAAACATAATATTATTGTATTTCAAACCTTTTAGAATTATGTCTTGTCCACGATCTCGACCACATCCTCGATCATAACCTCGGTCTCTTTGGCCAAAATTTCTCCATCACCTTCATTATTCTGAGATTTTTTTATTAGTTTGATTTCTGTCACCTCTTATTCTTTGTCTACGACCTCTTACTCTTTGATATTTTGATTCACTTTTGTTTTCAAGAATAAGCTTGGTTTATAGTACTTGCTATGTAGATTTTTCTTCTCCTCTTTTTGTAAGCCTTTGTTTATAAACTTAAAGAGAACCCATTAGTTATTCTAAAAATATTTATTCCAAATCTTTACTCTTCAATCAATGCAACAATAAGATCAAACCTTAGATCTAGAGATCTTAATATTTTTTCTATTATTCTTTGATCACTTATTTGTTCACAAGTTTATCTCATTTAATGAACACTAGAAATGTTGTAATGTTTCAAAATCAGCTCTTAAAACTTGTAGAAGAGATTTTTTACCTTATCTATATTATTAAATGCTTTTTGAAGTATTTCCCAAAATTTTTTAAAAGTATTTGTTAGAGGAATGATCTCAAACATTGTATTATCAAGCCCTTGTTAGATCGTGAACAATATTTTTTTCTCCTTCTTCCTTCTATTTTTGAGTTGTTTTCTTATTTTTACATTCAATGCTCCTTCTGTTAGACTTTGTTCATTAAATTCATTTTCTACAAACTTTCATATATCTTGAAATCCTAGAAGAACTTTTATTTGGATGTATTATATATCATAATTTTTTTTTTATCAATCTAGGGATCTAGAGTTGGATGATGTTCGGAGAAGAGCCTATAGCTTAACATGAGCTTTGATACTAAATGTTGAAAATAGATAAAGAGAAGAAATAAATCTATTATATAAAGAAAGAAATAGGATAAGACTAAATCTTCAAATAAATTTAATTCAAAAATTAAACTCTATATTTTTTTTACAACTTCAAAAATTAAATCTCTCAAATTTTTTTACAACTTCAAAAATTCTATATTTTTTTTTTACCTAAAATAAGTTTAATTCCAACAAACTAACGTTATCATGGATTATATTTTGCTTAGCTCTCAACAAAAGACCCTACTTTTTTTTTTTTCCTTAGATCACTGTATTATTTGTACAGTTTATGCATTAGAGGAACCAATAGCTGAGCAGCAGTGGTTTCGGTCATTCCCGTTAGTCTTTTAGTAATAGCTAAAAGTAGGAGTGGCTATGTATTGTTCTGTAGAATGCATCTTTACAATTAACACGAGCAGTAGCTAATCATTTATCGTCAAGTATTGAGTTCACCCCATATGTTTATGAACATTCATCTGAATCCTCAGACGGACAATGAGTTCATCATTTTGGTGGTGTAAATAATCTACCACATATGTTAATTTCAACTTAAAGCATCAATTATTAACCAGCAATAGTAGAAACGACAAAACAAATGACTGGTGAAACAATGCTTGCAAGCTAGTATGAGAACTTGACGAGTGAGTCATGAACAGAGAATATAACAATGTTGACGTTGACAAAAAAAAAAAGAAAAAAGGACAAAGAACATAACTCTTTTTTTTCTAAAGGAACTTATCAGGTCAGCAGTTGTACTGTGAAAGCATATTAAGTAAAGAAGACATCACCTGCATCAGACTTCTTTTGTCCACCACAGCTCCTTTACCTGCATCAAGTTTGTCTTGGAGGAGGACAGATGCATGTTGTGAAGATTAAGGCAACAGCATAATTTTCCCACATCTATAGAATGAAGTAACATTCAAGCTTCCAACATGAAATAGGAGCTGATCGTAAGATTACGTGACTATTGATCGTACGATCACGTGACTCTTTATTAATTAAATAATATATATTATAAATTATTTAGATTTTGATAAAAGATATTAGTCAATATTAAATAAAGTCCATATTATATTAGAATATTTTAGGGGATAATCTTATAAAATTAAATCTCCTAATAATTTATTCTAGACCCTCTACACTCGCCTATAAATAGACATGACCTACTATAAACCTAATGCACCACACAACACTGAACCACAAAGGAGTGAATAGAGCAAGAGATTACGGTTATTCTCTTGATTTAGATCCATTCTGGTTTCCTCTTGCAGATCGATATCTCGACGTTATTCAAATCCGACGAGCGGTGCTCTTGAAGATCTAATTGGATCTCAATTAGAAGGTATCTAAAGGTACGCATCGTAAACAGATCTAGTATTATTTGATTTCAATCCTGACATAATATTTTTTCGTATAATAGTTTGCATGATTATCATTTTTATGCCAACAATTGGTATCGGAGCCTATGTTTTGAGATCAAAAATATTATATCTATTATTTTTATTTATGATGCGTTGATCTGAATATCTTATTAATCTATTTTCCTATCTGTTAATTTTAATCGTTTGCTTGCGAACGATGTTGATGGTTGTTGTGCATCGTGGAAAAGACGCAGCAATATGCGTTTTTGATCGGACCTGCCTGCGACAGCACCGAGTGTGCGTACATATCAGCAGCGTCAGCGACGCTGCCGACGACCAGTCGGTCGAGCAAAGAAGGCAGCCACATCAAGTTGTGGCCACACGCGGAGGCAGCCGCGTGCGGCAGAGGCCGCGCAAGTGGCAGCCTCGCATGCCACCGACGGCCGCATGCGGAGGCAGCCGCGTGCAGGAGAGGTCGCGCAAGCGGCGGCCTCGTGCGCCAACGATTGGCGGCCGCACAGGCCGGCGCTAGTGGCTGCGCAGGTCACGCGCTGACTACCGCACAAGTCGACGCTGGCGACCGCTGCACAGGCCACATCCGTGCGTTGGCGGCAGCTCGCCAATGGCCGCACAGGCGACGACGACAGGAGGGAAGATTAGGGTTTTTCTTAGAAAATTATAGTTTTACCATTAAGTAAAAAATTATAGTTTTGCCATTCACCGAAATTATAGTCTTACCCTTCGGTTGAATAGGATTATTTATAGTTTTACCCTTTTTATGTTTTATTAATCCTATAACATTTTTACCATTTAAAAAATTCTATAATTCTTTTATATTTTTTTTAGAATTACAGTTCTACCATTATAAAATTGAGAAATTATGGTTTATTTTCTCAATTATAAAATTGGTCAATATATAATCTAATAAAATTTAATTATGATTATATTTTTGATTATTTATTGATTATATTTTATTGTGATCAATTTATTTAATTGGACTTATGGGCTTCTCCAATTAAATAAAATTAATTAGTTTAATTAAAAAAATTATAAATTATTATTTCTTTATAATTTTCTCATATGAATTATTAATTACATATGTTAAATCCAATTATTGGTTTTTGGATATTTATTCAGTTATTCACATAAAAATATTCAGAATTATGAAACAATATTTATTTTTCACATAAATACATGATTTATGTATTATCATGATTATAGTTATCATATGAGTTTTTTTTTTCTGCTGATTATGTGTTCAATAATTATTATGGTTGTTATCCTATTATTGAACTGTCTCAGCATAAATTAGTTCAAACGAATTTGATGAATATTATTTGTAGTTCATCTCCTTAAGTTATGCTTGATCGGTAGCTGCCAAAGTAGTTTGGGATGGTAGGCTTATAGGATATGAAATACAATTAAAGTCTTATCATTCATAGGATAATTTAATTTATATTTTATATTACTGAATTGGTCTTGTAGTCACCAAAGTGGCCTAGATCAATTATTTATAAAATTACATTAAGAAACAAATTCTCAATGACATTAAAGAAATAATATTCAAAATTACATGCATAATTAAGAAATTTAGATAATCCCAAAGGATAATCTATTTCAAATAATTATGTGATGGGGTAGGATGATACTGTTTTGGATATTCTTGCAGTTTAGAATTGTATACCCAAAGTTAGCAAAACTATTCTATAAGTATGATATCAATCCTCCATAAATGATCTTGTGTGAACACTAGATATGTCAATATTTTTACCCAAAGGTTAAATATTGATGATATCAATAGTTCGTCATATTTTGGTAAAACTCAAAGCATTAATATTATTTTATATTCTGCAATGGTATTCCCGTCCATACATTCTCATACTTTTAGTGTCCCTATACTCTCTGGATCAAATTATTTAGAATGGTTAGAGCATATGCAATTTACATTGGGCGTATTAGATCTCGATTTGACATTGCTTGTTGAAAAGTCCACAAAATTAACTGATAAAAGTACTATGGAACAAGTTAATGAAATAAAGGCTTCGGAAAGATCTGATAGGCTCAGTTTAATGTTCATAAGGTTGACAATTATAAATAATATAAAGACTTCATTACCGGTTGCATCTAGCGTACGTGAATATTTAAAGGTTATTGAAGATAGATTTAAATTTACTGATAAGTCATTGGCTGACATATTAATGAAAGAATTGACTACAGCTCAGTATGATGGTACTCGAGGAATTTAGGATCACATCCTCAATATGGCTGACAAAGCTACAAAACTTAAGGCGTTGGGAATGAATGTTGATGAATCTTTCCTTGTGCAGTTCATTCTTAATTCTTTTCCTTCTAAGTTTGGTTCATTCAAGATTCACTACAATACAAATAAAGATAAGTGGGACTTGAATGAGTTAACTAGTATGTGTGTTCAGGAAGAATTAAGATTAAAATAGGAAAATTCATATAATGTACTGACAACTACTCAAGGAGTTGGTAACAAGAAAAGAAAATCGAAGCATCATCCATCAAAGAAATTTGTCGGGTCTGGAAGTGTTAGACAGACTATTGAAAAGAAAGCTATTACAGTAAAATACTTCTTTTGTGGCAAGAAATGACATGTAAAGAAGGACTGCATAAAACGTAGGACTTGGTTCGAAAAGAAAGGTATAAACTCAACCTTTGTATGTTTTGAATCAAACATTACAGAAGTTCCTTCTAATACATGGTGGATAGATTCTGGCGCTTCAACTCATGTTACTAATAATATGCGGGGATTCTTTTCAATCCGGAAATCAAAAGAACATGAAAGATTCATAATTATGAGAAATCTTTTCAAACCAAAAGTGGTATTAGTAGGGAATTATCACTTACGCCTAGAGACGGGTCATCTGATGGATCTGAAAGACACATGTTTTGTTCCTATAATTTCTAGAAATTTAATTTCTCTGTCTAGAATTGATGAGTTAGGATACTGTGTTTCTTTTGGTAATGGTAAACTCAGCATATTTTATGATTCAATAAAAGCTGATTCTGGAATTTTGTGTGATGGTTTGTACAGAATTAATTTGAATCTTCAGTTTGCAAATAATATTGGAATGAAACGTAATTCCAATAATGAAAGATCTTCTATATTGTGTCATAGACGTTTGAGGTCATGGACGTTTGGGGCATATCTCCAAGGAAAGAATTAAAATATTAGTGAAGGATAATATTTTGGAAAATTTAGACTTCACTGATTTTTGATGTTTGCATAGATTGCATTAAAGGAAATCAAACTAAGCATACAAAGAAAAATGCCACAAGAAGTAAAGAACTTCTTGAAATTATTCATACTGATATCTGTAGACCACTCCATATTCCTTGTTTTAGTGGAGAAAGGTATTTCATCATATTTATAGATGACCTGTCCAGATATGGCTATGTTTATCTAATACATGAAAAGTCTTAGGCCGTTGACATTCTTGAAGTGTACATAAATGAGGTCGATAGACAATTAGATAGAAAAATTAAAATTGTCAGATCTGACAGGGGTGGTGAATTTTATGACAGATATGATGAATTCAGTCAGAATATTGGTCCTTTTGCTAGATTCTTGGAACAACTGGGTATTTATTCTCAGTATGCATTACCAGGTGTGCCACAACAGAACGGTGTTGCTGAAAGGCGAAATCGTACTATTATGGATATGGTTAGGAGCATGATGAGTTATTCCTCTGTACCTGAGTTAATGTGGGGTGATGCTATTAGGACAGCTATGTATATTCTGAACAGGGTTCCTAGTAAATCGGTTCCATCAACTCCATTTGAGTTATGGACTGGTAGGAAACCTAGTTTGAGATATTTACATATTTGGGGGTGTCCTGCAGAGATAAGAGTATTCAATTCACATGAAAAGAAATTGGATCCAAAAATAATTTCTAGATATTTTATTGGTTACCCAGAAAGATCCAAGGGATACAAATTTTATTGCCCTAATCATAATATGAGGATAGTAGAATCTGGTAATGCAAAATTCCTAGAAAATGATGAAATCAGTGGGAGTCAAAAGTCTCGAATGATTAATTTTGATATTGAGGAGATTCAGGCTTCTTCTCCTATATTATCCCCTATTCGAGAAATTATTGTTCCTCAAATCAATGAGAGAATTGATAAGGGTGAACAACAAAATAACATTGATGAATTCTCACATGATGTTGATGTCACCGCTAATAGTCTTGTAGAACAATCACAATTGGCAGATTTGAGAATATCTCAAAGAAAAAAAGAAACATGTCATTTTTGATGATTATGTGGTATATCTACAAGAATCAGATTTTGATATAGGAATAAAAAGAGACCCCTTATCGTTTTCACAAGCCATAGAAAGTAATGATTCTAAAAAATGGTATGATGCAATGAAAGATGAGTTAAAATCAATGGACTAGAATGATATCTGGGAACTCGTTGAATTGTCCAATAATTGTAAAAGAGTCGATTGTAAATGGGTCTTTAAGACTAAATGTGACTCGTTGGGCAATATCGAACGATATAAAGCCAGACTTATGGGTAAAGGTTTTTCTTAGAAAGAAGGCATTGACTACCATGAGACCTTTTATCCAGTTTCTCGAAAGTACTCATTGAGAATCATCATGACATTAGTAGCTCATTATGATATTGAGTTACATCAAATGGATGTGAAAATAATATTTCTGAATGAGAATCTAGATGAGTAAATCTATATAGAACAACTTGAAGGATTCATAGAAAAGGAAAAAAAAAGTTGGGCTTGAAAACTTAAGAAATCCATTTATGGCCTTAAACAAGCTTCTAGATAATGGTATATAAAGTTTCATGATACCATTACTTCCTTCGGATTTAAGAAAAATACTGTTAATCAGTGTATATATCTGAAGGTTAGTGGGAGTAAGTTTATTATATTGGTCTTATATGTTGATGATATATTGCTTGCTAGTAGTGATCTTGGTTTATTGCACGAAATCAAAATATTTCTCAACAATAATTTTAAGATGGTTGATATGAATGAGGCATACTATGTTATTGACATTGAGATATTCAGGAACAGATCTCAAGGTTTGTTAGGATTGTCTCAGAAATGTTATATTAATTGTATCTTGGAAAGATTTAATATGCACCTTTGTAAAGCCAATGATACACCTATTACTAGAGGTGAAAAATTCAGCCAAAACCAGTGCTCGAAGAATGACTTAGAAAGGGATCAAATGAAGAATATTCCTTATGGGTGCGTAATTGAAAGTCTATTATATGCTCAAACTTGTACAAGGCCAGATATTAGTTTTGTAGTGGCAATGCTGGGTAGATACTAGGAAATCAAATCAGCTTGAAGTAACGGGATATTCAGATGCTGATTTTGCAAATTGCCTCGATAGCAGGAAATCCATTTCAGGTTTTGTGTTCATACTGGCTGGTGGGGTAATTTCTTGAAAATGTGTAAAACAATCACTTATTGCATCATCTACGATGGAAGTTGAATTCGTGGTATGCTTTGAGGTCACAAATCAAGCTTTATAGCTGCGAAATTTTATCTTAGGACTTGGTGTGGTCGACTTAATTGCCAAGCTGCTGAAGATATTTTGTGATAATACTGCAACAGTTTTCTTCTCTAAGAATGGCAAGTACTCTAGTGGTTCCAAGCACATTGAGATAAATTACTTGGTGTTTAGAGAAAGAGTCCAGAAACAAGTCCTATTATTGATATTTCTTTTGCAAGAACATATTTTTAGAACGAGACTTGTGATGATACATGTTTAAGTGGATGTTATTATTGACATTTCTTTTGCATAATTAAAGTTATTTGTTTCTACTATCCTATTTGTGTTTTTGCATATTATGCTTTATGCATGAAATATGATTATCTTGACAAGACAAATTACAGGGGATCATTATAGACTATATAATGAAAGACTAACAATGTTGTAGTACATAGAAGGAAGTGTGACATTGATGACATATAATCGCTATGACTCACATTGATAGTTGGACTAAATATAGTAAGTACTATTGTGCTTATTGGACTTATTGGCTTATTTTTAAAATCATGGTCATGTATAAAATGCTTTTCAAAATTTTTAGAATCCAATTATATAAAATTATTTTTAAATAAATTTTATTTTATTTATTTTGATTTTGGATATCTTTTATATCTTATCAATTAATGGGTCAAGTGGGAGAGTGTAAGATTATGTGGCCTTTTATTAATTGAATAAGATATATTATGGATTATTTAGATTCTGATAAAAGATATTAGTCAATATTAAATAAAGTCCATATTATATTGAGATATTTTAGGGGATGCGCTTGATGGAAGTAACTCTCCTAATAACTTACCCTAGACCTTTTGCTCTCATTTATAAATAGACATGACCTACTATAAACCCAATGCACGACATAACACATAACGATAAAGGGGTGAATAGAGCAAGAAATTATGGTTATTCTCTTGATCTCCCAAAACCATTAATTAAGGTGGTCTCGTGAAAGGATAGGAAGATAGAAGAGGTATAGATTCATTCTAGTTTCATCTTGCAGATCGATATATCGACGTTATTCAAATCCGACGGGCGGTGCTCTTGAAGATTAATTGGATCTCAATCAGATGACATCTAAAGGTACGCATCGTAAACAGATATAATATTATTTGATTTCAATCATGACATAATATTTTTTCGCATAATAATTTGTATGATTATAATTTTTTTGCCAACACTGATATCTAAAGATACAAGTACAATAGAATTCATTCGGATATATTTATTACTCAGCATTAGATCTTGCAGAAACATAGGCAATGCGAGCTCAATGGAGACGAAGGTTTGATTCTAACACCACAAACGAAGACCATTCCATCAACAATGAGCTTGTTGTATCTCTTACAGTATGTCGGCTTCTTTGATATCGCCATTTGTAAGAACCGTAATCCACTTGCATGTCTTGATTAAAATTGGTAAGAAGACGCACTTTTAAGAGGCGTTAATGGTGATGAATCACTGTCATTGCCAACACTGGTTTCCAACACCTCACGAGGCTACTGCGCCTGCAAACTCCAAGCATAGAAGGATTGATTAGTAGCAGATCACATCAAAGCATACGTTCTTTGGAAGATTAGTCGTCCATGTCCATCTCATTTGGTTGGACAACTCTCTCTATCCCCCACCCAACACCACACAAAAATATTTAATTGGATTTGTCCATAGTTGGGGGAGGGGGGAGGTAGTAAGCTTTTGGGTTCAGAGACACGGCCTTTGCAGTGTTAGAAAACTAAGCATCCCCCACACTTCCCCCGATAATGAAAGACGAACCGCTTCTTGACGCATGAAATGGCAAGTGGGAAGTAGTTTTCATTCTGATGCTGTCAGGCTTTGGAGGTGGAGAAATTTTCGAGTGATTATATATATATATATATATATATATAAGTAAATTCTTAAAAAAAATCTTTTTTTTTTTTACCTTCAAAAATTACTTTCAACATCCTTTTTCGCTTAATACGTTGAATACCATTTATTTGACCCTCAATAACCTATCTTTTTTCTTCTGCTTCCTTTTTATTTTTTTATGAATCGATTCATTGAGTGAATGGATCCAGTTAAAATATTTTTATATTTTATTATAATATTTTTAATAATACTAAAACACTATAATGCTGAATTGCGTTATAATATTTCCATTGAAAAATACTATAACAAAAAAAAATTATATTATAATTTTTTATATTATGTTATAATATTTTTCTATATTGCTATAGTGTAAAAACACTAGTTGGACTGGTGCATGAGGAAAGGGAGGGAAAATGGATGATGGGTGACCGAGGAAAAAAAATAATAATACTATTAGAAAAATTTAAAAATAAGAAACACTTTTCGGAAAAAAAAAAAAAGTTCAGAATGAGATTTTTCTCGAAAATTCGTCCTATATTATTTTCTAATATTAGTTTTGATATATGATGAATAATATAATGAGAAACGCAGGCACAATCCTTTAATAGGCAACGAAACAAGTGAAGGTTTGTAGTAGTCGGTAATGAAACAAACGTACATGTCGCAGTTGCTGACAGCCAAAATGGTTCGGACAAAGTTTTTTTGCATCTTATAAATCCTTTTTATTTACCACAATGATTCGCATGCAGCTTCGTGCGGTGTGATGTCGGATCACAGCTAACCTATCGCGATGGGTACGTAAGTAATTTACTGTTTTTGGGGAGCTTCACGCTTCAAGGATATGGGGGTATTTTGGTCACATCACTTTCCCCTGATCGCCACACCCACCCGCTCCCCAATTCAAACTACTTCAAATCCCTCTCAGGTGTGATCCGGAACAAAGAAGAGAGCTTCCCCAAGAACCCTAACCCCATTTCCGACCACCTAAGCGAGAAGATCGAAAAAGGAGCCATTTTTATCCCGATTGGCTTCCTTTTAACCCTCCTCCTTGTCTTCTCCTCTCTGGCCGTTGAGGTGACGTCTCGTGTCCCTCCTTCGCCTTTCCTTACCATCAAGAAACCAGTCCACAGTCTTTTCCCTCAAATCCATGTCCTCCCGGGTCCAGAGCAAGCCCCCCTTGGCTGCCCACCCAAATTTATCGCGGAGCCCATCGAACGTGAGCTCTTCCGGTGTTGCCCTATGTTCCGGTTTCTAGGGCTTCCAGTTTGATCTCTGATTTTGGTTGTTGCAGAAGAAGGAGAATCTGGGTGAGACGACACCCATCGACAAGCGGCGGAAGATGGTCAGCCCCGCGTCCAACGGCCGGGCGCCGCGGCAGGTGCTGTCGTCCGTCAATGCCGGCCCCAACACCGGCGATCAGGCATCGGATGGAGGGAGCTTATCTGGGGTTGAGTTCGGGTCCCGGGAGGACGTGGAAAGGCTTTTGGGTGAGAAGATGAAGGGGAAGAACAAGAACGATTACAAGGTTGTGCTTTGTTTCCTTCCTTACGAAATCTTTTCGGCTTTTTCTGGGTACTGATTTTTTTCAGCTGTTTATATCGTGTCACTTTTATAGGGCAAGAGCGAGCAGATGATAGAGTACATTAAAAAGCTTCGGATTTGCATCAGATGGTACATGGAGCTTGAAGATGGCTACTTGGCAGAGCAAGAGAAACTTCGAAATATGTTGGATTTTGAAGAGAAAAGGCACGGAGAGATTGGTAATTACCAATTTTGATTTTTAAAATGGCACAAAAAAAATGAGAAAATCTTGTTTTTATTGAGATTTATAACTCCCACGTGCACTTGTCATCCTTATGTGTTGATGACCTGGTGGAACCTCATATTTCTGCAGAGACCCAGATGAAGTTTAAGATTGATGAACTGGATTCAACACTAAAGGAACTTCAAAACCAGTATTCTTTGTTGCAGAAGAACTTCCAAAAGGAAGAATCTGAGAAATTGGTAAGAGTGATGACGATTCTTGAATTGGTTACCAGATTGAGTTTTGAAGCTCCTGACTAAATCTTGAAAATTCCTGCAGGCTGCTATCAAGTCTTATGTGAATGAAAGGGGAACAAGGGTTGCAGTTGAGAATTCTCGAGATGCTCTGTCAGCAGGCCTTGAAAGAGTCACCCAGGAGAAGAAATGTGCAGTTGACCAGGTATGTTACTTTTTTGATTAAAATGAAGCAGTTCTTTTGATGATCCAAGTGACATCTTGTTTCATGCAATTTGCCAGTTAAAAATGTTGCAAGAAACTAATAGGAGACTACAAGATTACAATGCCAGTTTGCAACAGTACAACAGTAATCTTCAGACTGAGGCCAACAAAAATGGTGAAACAATCTCGAGGCTGCAGAAGGAGAAGAGTGCTATAATGGAAAGCCTGACTAGTGCTAGGGACCACTCAAACTCACTCAAAAGTCAATTGGATTCCTCCAGGGTTAGTGTTAATACAAGATGAATTATTGGCACATGTCAATCATTTTTCACATTTTATCAGTTTTATTTTATTTTTACTGTTAAATTGTGTTGATGTCCTATTGCTTTCAGTATGTGCAATTTACAGAGGTTGATGTATCTTGGTTTACAAGGTCCTTTTTCTTCTGATTCTTATGTATTCTGCTTTATGAATTGTATTAATACAGTCAAAATTGTCTCATCAGTACATCTTTGCAAAAGGCAGTAGCTCATCTTAGACAAATCTCATTCTTGTGTCTTGGCTATAGGTAGGAACTCATGTTGCATAAATTCTTTGATCTGATCAGCAACATCGTATCCTGGTCATTTGCAAATATTGACACTTGACAGTCATATGCATTACTTACTATGATAAATTGTATCCTGTCCTCCACCCCCCTCCCCTCCTCCCCCCCCCCCCCCCCCCCCCCCCAGGAGGCAGTTCAACTATATAATAAAGTTTTTTGGTAGATTCAAGAAATAATAATTTTGCAACTAGAATAATATCTTGAAGTTTGACTAAACACAATAACACTTGACCTTTTTCATTGCCCATCACGTTCCATTTTAGATGAAGTTGTTTGTACTTTCAACAAATTATTTCATATGATCTTTGTTAGACACGCCTTTGTGTGATTGATTATTTTTGGTGCTATTGCTGTTACATAAGTTGTAACATTCAACAATTCATGTAATCCTAAAGTTGTGATTGCTTTATCAGTCTTCCCAGCAAGAGGCCATGAACCAGAAAGAAGAATTAAAAAAGGAAGTCAGCTGCCTTCGAATTGAATTACAACAAGTACGAGATGATCGTGATCATTTATTAGCACGAGTGCAGAGTTTGACTGTAGAAGTTGTTAATTACAAAGAAATTAGTGGAAAATCATCAAAAGATTTGGACGAAATGACTACAAAGAATGTTGCTTTGGAGGTTTGTTTTCATATGCGCTAACAGCTTCAGACATTCTGCTAATTTTTACAGTAGTGTGGTATATATTTGTTCTTTATTAATTTCAGGAGACATGTTCTTCCCAAAGAGAACAAATACAACTATTGCAGCATCAGCTTGCTATTTCCAATGACAAGCTGAAGGTTGGTAGCTATAAAGCATTACAGAGAGTATTATCATATTGTGGCAATTCATTTTCTTTTGCCTGAATGTGAGATAAACCAGTGACTTACCTTTGGCCGCAGATTAATATGAATAGTTTAGGACCAAGTAATTTTGTGTTTAGTTTTTGACATCCTTGTTGCTTTAATAGAGAGCCGACTTGACAGCTACAGAGACAATGACAGAGTATGAAGAGCAGAAGAAAACTGTTAAAAATTTGCAAGAACGTCTTGTAGATGCCGAGCTTCAGATAGTGGAAGCAGAGAAATTGCGCAAAAAACTGCACAACACCATATTGGTACTTGTGTTAATTTATTTAAATATATATTATAAAATTTCTGTAGTGCTGAACTTCTTTTTGACAGGAACTTAAAGGAAATATTCGCGTGTTCTGTAGAGTTCGTCCTCTTTTACTTGATAATGGTTCAAGTGATACAGATGGAGCAGTTGTTTCTTATCCAACATCCTTCGAATCTCTTGGTCGTGGCATTGATTTGACACATAATGGTATGACAAGCCTTTTGTATGTTTTAGATACTACATTTACATTGTTTCTTTTTACGATTACTATGGGTGATATAAGATATTGATCAAATCAAGGAAATTATGAACAGCCCAGATGTATTCCTTCACTTTTGACAAAGTATTTAATCATGAAGCTTCACAAGAAGATGTTTTTGGAGAAATCTCTCAGTTGACTCAGAGTGCACTTGATGGCTATAAGGTGCTTCAATTAATCTTTAAAATATGTTGTCTCTATTCAAATCTATACTCATAACAATTATTATGTATATATTGACATTGATTTTGTCAATTCTCTTTTATTGAGATGTTACTTCTAATCAAGGTTTGCCAAATCGTACCGTGAGCTCGGTATGATATGGTATGCCGGTTCCAAGCGATACGCCTAGGTGTACTGCTCGGTATGTATATATATATATAATAAAATTAAAAAATAAAAGAAAAAGGGTGACGTCGCCTCTTACCTTCTCACATGGGGAGATGTTTCTTCTCCCCACGCGGGGAGAAGAAATCTCCTTGTGAAAGCCTCGGCGAGAAGTCCGCGCGGGCGACGGATCGGGAGATCATTACCGCCTGACAGTGACTAGCGACGGTCGGAATCAACCGGTAACGGCCGATTTCGGGTGGTAACGGGGTGGAAACAACCCCAATCGGCGGTACCACCCGGTAGCGGGCGACTGGTATGTACTGCCCATAATGGGTGGTATGATTCGAAATGTCAAACCTTGCTTCTAACCTTTGTAATTTGATTTATCATTCCTAGTATACTGTTCTCATTGACCTTTTTGAGTTGATTTGTTAATTATAAAATCATATTGGTTTCAGAGTTCTTTTTTCAGTAATGGTTTTTGAAAACACACTTTGCCTTTTTATGTTTGTCCTAGTTCTCTTCTACCATAAAAGGTCATAGGGTGAATATAGCTTTAGAATGTGTATCTAATCTGCTGCAGTATGATGGTGTGATTGCTTGTGATTATTTTTTCTATTGTTTTACTTAAAGAGTTTGTTGTCATCAATTGTAGGTTTGTATATTTGCATATGGGCAAACTGGCTCGGGTAAAACTTACACTATGATGGGCAACACTGAATGCCCTGAAGATAAAGGTCTTATACCACGGTCATTAGAGCAAATTTTTCAGACTAGTCAATCTCAGCAATGTCAGGGTTGGAAATACAAAATGCAGGTGACCTTTTACTCCTAAATTGTTTTTGCTTTTCTTATTGCTTAGTCTTCACTTTCACCACCATGCTTGATTCATTCAATTCTTTTTTAGGCATCCATGCTGGAAATATATAATGAAACTATTCGTGATTTGTTATCACCAAGCCGTCCTTGTAGTGTAGACACATCTGGTGGTCCAGGCAAACAATATTCAATCAAGCACGACTCTAATGGAAATATGGTTGTATCTGATCTTACCATCGTAGATGTTTGCAGCATCAAGGAAGTCTCGTTCCTCCTACAACAAGCTGCACAGAATAGGTAATACTTGCTGAGCTAGTTGGTTAAAGGGTTTTGTTTCCAAGGCCAATATTATGATGAATTTTTTTTTTTCATTCTGTTTGTTGTGTGCCAAACCATTCGTGTTAATATTCTTGTTAGTTTCATGTTTTAAACGGTTTCCTTTTGTATTCTACTTTTGTACTAACATGCTACTGGGGTTAGTGGGTGTTTCATGCTCCATAATTAGTTGAACTCTGATGACATTTCTGAACTTGGTGACCAGGTCTGTGGGTAGAACACAAATGAACGAACAATCTTCAAGAAGTCATTTTGTCTTCACTTTAAAGATTTTTGGTGTTAATGAGGTCAGAAACTCATCGATGTCTGTGGCAATACTGGTCTCTGTTGTGTTAGAAACATACGCAAGTGATTACTTTATTTTTTTTTTTTTCTCCATTTTTCAGAGAACGGAACAACAGGTTGAAGGGGTTCTGAACCTAATTGATCTTGCCGGAAGTGAACGTCTTGCTAAAAGTGGCTCTACTGGCGAACGCCTAAAGGAAACCCAGGTGGATACCCTTTGTCTGTGTCAATTAAAACATGAAATAGTTCAGATTTTTGACTCTTTTTGTTTTTTTACTGCATCAATGCAGGCGATCAACAAAAGTTTGTCTGCTCTAAGCGATGTAATATTCGCAATTGCAAAGAAAGATGACCATGTGCCTTTCAGGAACTCTAAGCTAACGTATCTTTTACAGGTACCGTTGTGCACCCATCTCCATACATTATTCCGCTTTGAGATTACATTAAGTATTTGTTTGATCATTAGTCTCGTTACATCATATAGCCATGCCTTGGTGGGGATTCAAAGACGCTAATGTTCGTCAACATCTCACCCGAGACATCTTTTGTTGGGGAGTCTCTTTGTTCACTTCGGTTTGCTGCCAGAGTCAACTCATGCGAGATTGGGATCCCACGACGCCAAACCCAGTCACGATTGACCTACAGTTGAGTGTACCACCAACTGATGTCTGTAATTTCTTTGTGTCCTCATGTTGCTAGTTAATGGCAATTAATCTTCTAACATTGCCTTCCCGTTATCTGTACAATAATGAGTCAGATCAACCATCGTATCATCATATGTACAAGTACTTTGGCTCATTTGGTGGATGAGTCAGATCAACCATGCAGTTATATGTACAAGTACATTTTGCTCATTTGGTGTATTCCTTCCGTTCATTGTGTCTTCATAAACACATTGTAATATCGTTTTCCTCGAATAGATAATTCAAGAGGTGGCTGAATCAAACATTACACTGTTCTATGGTATCAAATAAATAACACAATCGACATGTCACTTGGGAGTTTATTTCGGATATACAACACGACAAACCGAGAACAAGAAAATACAACGCGAGAATTGATTAGACTGGCGATATAAGAAGTATCAAACAGGGAAAGAACCGACTGCATCAGAGACACTAAATATGGCCATACAAAAGAGTATGCAAAGACCAGTAGTTATCGAAAACATTCTTGCCATCGCATTAAAATGAGTTCCAGCATAACATTGTCAACCGACCGACAACACTATCAACGTCCAACACACACACACACACCACAAAGCAGCAAACGAGCAGAGGACAAGGGTTCACTGGCCACCACGAAGGCGGAGCACCAGGTGGAGGGTAGACTCCTTCTGGATGTTGTAGTCCGCTAAGGTGCGACCGTCCTCTAATTGTTTCCCAGCAAAGATCAGCCTTTGCTGATCAGGGGTAATACCTTCTTTGTCTTGAATCTTAGTCTTTACATTATCGATAGTGTCAGAAGATTCTACCTCAAGGGTGATGGTCTTACCGGTGAGGGTCTTAACAAAAATTTGCATTCCTCCCCTGAGCCTGAGAACCAAATGAAGCGTAGATTCCTTTTGGATGTTATAGTCTGCCAAGGTGCGACCATCCTCCAATTGCTTCCCAGCAAAGATCAACCTTTGTTGGTCTGGGGGGATGCCCTCCTTGTCTTGAATCTTAGCTTTTACATTATCAATGGTGTCAGAAGATTCGACCTCTAGGGTGATGGTCTTACCGGTGAGGGTCTTAATGAAAATTTGCATTCCTCCCCTGAGCCTGAGAACCAAATGAAGCGTAGAATCCTTTTGGATGTTATAGTCTGCCAAGGTGCGACCTTCCTCTAGTTGCTTCCCAGCAAAGATCAACCGTTGTTGGTCTGGGGGGATGCCCTCCTTGTCTTGAATCTTGGCCTTAACATTATCAATGGTGTCAGAAGATTCGACCTCTAGGGTGATGGTCTTACCGGTGAGGGTCTTGACGAAAATTTGCATTCCTCCCCTGAGCCTAAGCACCAAATGAAGCGTAGATTCCTTTTGGATGTTATAGTCTGCCAAGGTGCGACCATCCTCCAATTGCTTCCCAGCAAAGATCAACCTTTGTTGGTCTGGGGGGATGCCCTCCTTATCTTGAATCTTGGCCTTAACATTATCAATGGTGTCAGAAGATTCGACCTCTAGGGTGATGGTCTTACCGGTGAGGGTCTTAATGAAAATTTGCATTCCTCCCCTGAGCCTGAGAACCAAATGAAGCGTAGAATCCTTTTGGATGTTATAGTCTGCCAAGGTGCGACCTTCCTCTAGTTGCTTCCCAGCAAAGATCAACCGTTGTTGGTCTGGGGGGATGCCCTCCTTGTCTTGAATCTTGGCCTTAACATTATCAATGGTGTCAGAAGATTCGACCTCTAGGGTGATGGTCTTACCGGTGAGGGTCTTAATGAAAATTTGCATTCCTCCCCTGAGCCTGAGAACCAAATGAAGCGTAGAATCCTTTTGGATGTTATAGTCTGCCAAGGTGCGACCTTCCTCTAGTTGCTTCCCAGCAAAGATCAACCGTTGTTGGTCTGGGGGGATGCCCTCCTTGTCTTGAATCTTGGCCTTAACATTATCAATGGTGTCAGAAGATTCGACCTCTAGGGTGATGGTCTTACCGGTGAGGGTCTTGACGAAAATTTGCATTCCTCCCCTGAGCCTAAGCACCAAATGAAGCGTAGATTCCTTTTGGATGTTATAGTCTGCCAAGGTGCGACCATCCTCCAATTGCTTCCCAGCAAAGATCAACCTTTGTTGGTCTGGGGGGATGCCCTCCTTATCTTGAATCTTGGCCTTAACATTATCAATGGTGTCAGAAGATTCGACCTCTAGGGTGATGGTCTTACCGGTGAGGGTCTTAATGAAAATTTGCATTCCTCCCCTGAGCCTGAGAACCAAATGAAGCGTAGAATCCTTTTGGATGTTATAGTCGGCCAAGGTGCGACCTTCCTCTAGTTGCTTCCCAGCAAAGATCAACCGTTGTTGGTCTGGGGGGATGCCCTCCTTGTCTTGAATCTTGGCCTTAACATTATCAATGGTGTCAGAAGATTCGACCTCTAGGGTGATGGTCTTACCGGTGAGGGTCTTAATGAAAATTTGCATTCCTCCCCTGAGCCTGAGAACCAAATGAAGCGTAGAATCCTTTTGGATGTTATAGTCTGCCAAGGTGCGACCTTCCTCTAGTTGCTTCCCAGCAAAGATCAACCGTTGTTGGTCTGGGGTGATGCCCTCCTTGTCTTGAATCTTGGCCTTAACATTATCAATGGTGTCAGAAGATTCGACCTCTAGGGTGATGGTCTTACCGGTGAGGGTCTTGACGAAAATTTGCATTCCTCCCCTGAGCCTAAGCACCAAATGAAGCGTAGATTCCTTTTGGATGTTATAGTCTGCCAAGGTGCGACCATCCTCCAATTGCTTCCCAGCAAAGATCAACCTTTGTTGGTCTGGGGGGATGCCCTCCTTATCTTGAATCTTGGCCTTAACATTATCAATGGTGTCAGAAGATTCGACCTCTAGGGTGATGGTCTTACCGGTGAGGGTCTTAATGAAAATTTGCATTCCTCCCCTGAGCCTGAGAACCAAATGAAGCGTAGAATCCTTTTGGATGTTATAGTCTGCCAAGGTGCGACCTTCCTCTAGTTGCTTCCCAGCAAAGATCAACCGTTGTTGGTCTGGGGGGATGCCCTCCTTGTCTTGAATCTTGGCCTTAACATTATCAATGGTGTCAGAAGATTCGACCTCTAGGGTGATGGTCTTACCGGTGAGGGTCTTAATGAAAATTTGCATTCCTCCCCTGAGCCTGAGAACCAAATGAAGCGTAGAATCCTTTTGGATGTTATAGTCTGCCAAGGTGCGACCTTCCTCTAGTTGCTTCCCAGCAAAGATCAACCGTTGTTGGTCTGGGGTGATGCCCTCCTTGTCTTGAATCTTGGCCTTAACATTATCAATGGTGTCAGAAGATTCGACCTCTAGGGTGATGGTCTTACCGGTGAGGGTCTTAATGAAAATTTGCATTCCTCCCCTGAGCCTGAGAACCAAATGAAGCGTAGAATCCTTTTGGATGTTATAGTCTGCCAAGGTGCGACCTTCCTCTAGTTGCTTCCCAGCAAAGATCAACCTTTGTTGGTCTGGGGGGATGCCCTCCTTATCTTGAATCTTGGCCTTAACATTATCAATGGTGTCAGAAGATTCGACCTCTAGGGTGATGGTCTTACCGGTGAGGGTCTTAACAAATATCTGCATCTGAATAAAATAATAAAATGGAATTAGCATATGGCCAAATAGATCATGAACAAATAATAATAATAATAATAATAAATAAATAATATATATATATATAACTAGAAATCTAGGAACAAATTAGACCACTGATCAATGATGCAGACACAAGGTAAAAAATCTAGCAATCCAAACATAAAGCTCATATATAAAAGCACAAATATTTTATGATTAAGGGTTTCACATCTATGCCACCAACAAAGATCCATTAAGGAACAGATAATGCAAAGCATGCTATTACTCTATAATAGTCAAAACCAAAAAATATATTTTGTAGATCAAAGATAGAAACATCGAGATAAATTAAACATACTCTTCCCCCAAAGTAAATCAAATCAATGATGAATCCCTAAAAGAAGCTGCGAAGGTGCCGAGAACACCAAAGAAGCATTAAGAAAGAAACGATGTGGCGGCTCATACAGTAATATCCGTAGTCAGAAATAAAAAGAAGAATTAGAGAGAATCAATCATATGAAAAAAGTCTTATGGAAAGGGAAGAAGACATAACTTGAGCGAGAAACGTGTCTCGACTGTTGATCCGATGAGAATGGTTTGGTTGAGCGAAGAGAGAGAGATAGAGAGGGGAGGGTTCATATTTATAGCGGCTCCGTTGCTTAAGAATACCCATCGGTGATTTTACCGCGGATAGTCCCTCTCAATGTCACTATGCACCATGTTGTTTACATAAATATCTCACATCCCAACTTTCTCAAAATTGTCAAAAGTGCTTCCCAACCCATATTGGACCTAATTGGATGTATCAGGTATTTTTAGATACGTATATCCGTACACGGATGCATTGTCCAAAAGAGATGGTTCGGTGTCATATGCTTCATATGTTTTTTTTTTTTAATTGTCTTCGACGGATTGCATCATATAATAGGAGGGCACAAATATACCATTTTCATATTTGTGTTACTAAGTTTATCAATCAGGTTGGCTATCTATGTCATAGCTTGATTTGTGCTTTTGATCATGTCATTATTCTTGCACTATGTTCAGAGAGCGTCTTTTTTTACCACCATGTTATTATTTTTTTTCACTCATGTTAAATCAAAAATACCAATACACAAAAGGCCTATCTATGCCCAAATCACTTGACGCGGTTGAAAGCTTTCCCTTTGTGCATATTATATTCATGACCAAAAAAAAAAAAAAAAAAATCATATGAGGCATTTTATACAAAAGTGTCCTAATTGCTCATGATGCATTTATCCGAGACAAAAAAACATCTAAAGCACTCGACATGATCTAAAATATTTAAAATACATAATATGTCTAAGATAGAAAACATCTAACACACCTAGCACAATTCAAAGCATCCCTGACATGACATGTTCTCTCAGGTGAAAAATCATTCAAAGCATTTGTATAGCCAAAGTATCGTCCTCTTGTTCCTGATGCATTTATCTAGAATAAAAAATAATAATAATAATAATCTAAAACATAATTTAATTATTTTTTAAAGCAAGTTATATTAGTCGAGGTCCTAATGATAGTGTCCGTCTCATGCGTTTAACACTGCAGTTTAACTCAACATGACCTCATACATCTTTTATGTGTTGACACTTGTTTTGGAAGCAATTCAAATTGGCATAATTTGCTGTTGCATTTGAAACTCCCTACATGTTAAATAAAGTTGATACGCCTTAGCACACATGCACCTCATATGTTTGATACTCCTATACAAGTAATTTATGCTCATTTAATCAGTTTTCAAGCAACTTATAATAGTCACTCCCTACACAAGCACTATAAGTTAGCACATACTAACACTTTTTGTACATCTTTTGCATATGATACTCCCTACATGGATGAGTTCAGTAAGCAATGATTTCTTTTGTGTCTAACATTCTATGAGTACTTCAAGTCGACATGTTGCATTGCCTTTACATATCTCCTATGTCTAATACTCCTCCCTAAGGGGGAGTAGTATAAGTTGGCAGATTTATTTCCCTCATGCTTCTCTCAAGTTCAAGAATCCCTATTGTGGCAGCTCAATTCCACACACTTCAATATCATTTTGTCTCCTACTGACACCCCCCCCCTTACGTGGGCAGTGCAAATCGACACACCTTGTGTATCTTATCCATATGATACTTTCTATATGATTAGTTTAAGTTGGTACACTTCAATACTTTTGGTGTGTCTCTTGTGTTTGATGCTACTCTATGGATAGTTTAAGTCGACGCTCATCAATACTATGCACTCATCGATACTACATCCTATGCACCAAATGTAGATAAAGAGTGTGGATATTACTCCATTATTTCTTGATGGTTCCTTTCTATTGCTCGTTGCAATATCATGTTGACTATGACATCTTCATCCATAGTACTTCAACACAACCATGATATTTCTGCTCTTCACAACATAAAGTTGACTGTGATGTCTTCGCATCTTCAAAATGAGAGCCAATTATAGATTACCTTCTCTACCATTAATATCATTGTCCCTCCATTTTAAAAAAATATAGTTACAAAAATAAAATATCTAGGTCTATTTACTATAATATAGTTGGTTTTATCAATAAAAATATAAAAGTAAAAGAAAAAAAAAATAATTTTAATATTTCAATTAGTGGTGATGGATGACATCGATGATGGTGGACAACGGTGTTATTGGGAGCAATGGATAGCTATTGTGAATGATAAGAGCACCAGTAAGAGGTGAGAGTCACTTTGCATTTGCATCGACGTTGACATAATTGCTAAGCAGCATTTTCACCATTTTGCATCTATGTCAGTGTCAACACAATTATCGAGCAGAAAAAGGGTCACTGTGCATCTATATCGATGCTAATGCAGATACAGAGCGATATTGCTCAACAACTACATCATGGTCGACGTAGTTGTCATGCGGTAAAAAGGGTTGTTGATGGAGACACCGAACGATGCTGCTCGACAATTGCGTTGACACCGACGTAGATGCAGAGCAACACCGCTTGATAATTATATGGACGCTGACATAGATACATAGCAGTGTTGCTCGACATCTACATTGGTGGTGCTAGTTATAGGTACCCTTCAAGCCAATCACGCATGTAGTAACACTTGTGATCCACTGCATAATTTATTTTAGTTAATAATAATAGCATTTTAACTCACTTTATATTAGATGATGAAATATTGTGATGTTCTTAAATCTGTGCAATGGAAATTGGATCATGATAATAAGACCAATTCTCTTTAAACATAGATCATAAATATTCCTGGTCATAGGTTTCGAGAAGGACATTTAGATAACCAGATAGACTGTTATATTATATACTCATCCATATGATGGAGGCAATATGTCTCACAGTTGCTTGTGTGGGAACTCTTAACGATATAGTGTAGGTGCATGTTAGAGAATAAGTTCATTTAATGATTTGCTTATGGAATGTTGGATGGTTAATGATACTTCATCATTAGATAATGATTTCATGGTCCTAGTTGTGTATCTGGTCCTTAGACTTGAGATACCAAGGATGTCTTATTTGAGTACATCATTCTTTGATACCAAACTTATAGGTCTAGAAGTTCCAAATCTAGTATATATGATCATTGGGAATGAAAGCCAACCTTACAATGACAATTGAGTGTCAATAAAGGATCATCCACTCTCGGTATCATGAGAGGAATATCCAGTGTATTCTCACTTAGGTAAATCCCTAGCTAGGGATTGACTTAGATTGAGAGTGAAAGAATTCTTCGAGAGAATCCGATAAGAGTGAGACTAAGATAGATTCTATATAGGCCTGACAACACCATGCCCAATATACGATCTATAAGATATTAGATAGATAAGGGACTATATATATATGGTAATTGAGGGTATATAGGTCCAATAGATTAGATCCCCTTATACCGTCTGGGGACTATGACATTATGGCCTAGTACATCCATAGTTGATGCGTTGAGTGAATTATTATAGGGATAATAATTGGAGATATCTATAAATGAGAGAGAGTCTCTATGAGTCATAAGCTGGACCCCTTGGAGCTACTTGCCTACCCATCTCCTCCTCCCCTTCTCCCTCTTGCCGTGACCTCCCTTGTGTGAGAGGACAGCAAGAGGGCCATCCCTTTCTGCTGTTGTCGCCTTGTTGTGTGGTGGAGTGCCATTACAAATAGGAGTATCATTATCACCGTTCATTGTGTGGACTGTGTTACAGGTGCATTACAAGCCAATCACGTGAGTGATGACATATGTGATATGCTGAATGATCTTTTTGCTTATGATTATTATTGATATATTCTCACATTATATTATCTATTGCATATATATATTATGATGTCCTTGGTTCTATGCAATGAGAATCGGATCGTGATGAAATCATGATAATTAGACTTATTCATCTTTAAACATAAATCCTAAATAATCCCAGTTATAGGTTACTCGAGAGGGACAACGAAACAGTCGGACATACAAGTGTACTACTGCATACCCATCCATATGATGGAGGCAGCTGGTCTCATAGCCACTTATATAAGGATACTAATGATACAATATAAGTGATTATTAGAGAATGAGTTCACTAATTGATCCGCTTATGGAATGTTGTATGGTTAGACCAGACTTGAGACACTAAGAATGTCTTATTTGAGTACTCATTTATTTGATGTCAGACTTATAGGTTTGGCAAGTTCTATATCTAGTATAACCGGTTATCGAGATTGATAGCCAACCTTACAAAGGCAATAGAGTATTAATAGGGGATCATCCACTCTACGTATCATGAGAGAAATATCTCGTGTGGCCTTACTCGAACAAATCCATGTCTAGGATCATTCAGATTGAGAGATGAGTTATCTGGGAGAATTCGATTAGAGCGAGACTCAGATGAATTTCATATATGGCCTAACAGTACCATGCCCGATATATGTTTTTTGGGATATTAGATGGATGAGGAATTATAGATACATGATAACTTAGGGTAAACAGGTCCAATGAATAAAATTTCATATGCCGTTTGGGGACTATGGCGTAGTGGCCTAGTATGTCCATAGTCGATGAGTCAAGTGAATTGTTATGGGATAACAATTCATTAAGTCGGAAGGAGTTCACGACCAGCTCAATATTGGGCCTAGAGGGTTACACACATATGGTGGAAGTAGAGGATCAGATATGAGTTATCCAATTAGCCCATGTTATCATTGGATGAGACTCAATATTGATGGATCATTATATGAGGCCCAATTAGTGACTAATTGAGATTATTAGATAAAGATCCAATAATCTAAGCTTAATAGGTAATTAGATGGAAATCCAATACATACTAAAGTAGGATCCGTTAGGATTTCTTGGCGGCTCTCTATAAATAGGACGCAGGGGAGGCACATTAGTTATATGTTGCACCTTTGGTTGCCCCTTCCTATTCTCCTCCTTCCCTCATCTTCTCAGTCGATCAGCCTTCCCTACTATGAGAAGGTGTATAAGAGTTATGAGTTTTGGGCTACGATTTGAGGAGCATCACTGCAACGATCCATCGTGTGGATATCGCTAAAGATGAGAACATTTGACCTCTTTCATCCTCTCCATCTAGAGTTCGATTTTTAGGGATATATGATCTCCCTAGGTAATCAATCTCTCACCTATCGTAGTTTTTGGATTTGTGAACTGTTCGCATACCAATCTTTGTACAATGATTCGATATACGTGGGAAACTATTTTTATTTTGTTCTTTCATTGTATATGTGATGCTCCCGTTGGGTTTCCCAATAATAGTATCAGAGTCAGATTGCTCATGCAAAAGATTGTCTATTAAACTACGTGTGATGAGATTGAATCACGTAGAACTGTTATATGCGTTCTTGCAGCGATCATGGGCAAACTACCTATGGATAAGAGGAGCCACCTGTGGGCAGGCCACCTACAGGGGTGGCTGCTGGCGGCCAGGCTCCCTACAGGGGCGACTACTCATAGCCAGGGCCCCTGCAGGGGCGGTCGCCCGTGGCCAGGTTGCTTGTGGGCATAGCCCCACAAGTAGGCCGCCTGTGGCCATGCGACTAGGGGCACCCGCGGTCGGGTCGCTTGTGGGCAGATTGACGTTCGGTCACAAAGGGGGTCGCTTACGGCCAAGGGCACCCACGGAGGCTGTGCGTGCAAGCACAACACCCGCGTGAGGCAACATCGTACACAAACATTGGTAGCCTACGGGCTAGGTGGCTGCTCGCATACGCGACAACGTCCACCCGTAGGGGCAATCGCCCCGGCGCGCAGCACTGTTGATGCGTAGGGGCGACGATGACAACCAACTGGTAGAGGGCAGGACGGCTAGGGCTTCTTTTGATAAAAGGATAAATATACCCCTCAAAATTTAAGAAATTCCAAGATCTATCCTCCTATCCAAAATTTTAAAAATGCCCTTGACAATTTTAAAAATTCCTAGCATATCTCGATTTAAAAAAGAAAAATAATTAATTAAATAGTTTAATTAAGTATTATTTATCTAATAGTTTAACATGATGATGTGTACATGTAATGTATGATGTGGATAGATAATCATGAGCCATTTTTTGTGATGTATGTAAATATGATGATGATGATGATGATTATTATTATTATTAAGGGCCAGCGAGCCTTTGTTTTTCTCGTTTGTTATCGGTTTGCATGCCTACGATTATAATGTAATTACATAAAGAGGCGCAAAATGAGTGTGGAGGTGATAGCGGGACCCACGATGTCGTGGCGGGTGATCGCGATGCATGGTGATACGCCGAAGATCTGACGGAGCTAATTATGATGAGAAAGATGAACACAAGCATGGAGAGGCATCGATATACACTTAGATCCTATTGTGGGTGATTGGGCCTACTGGCTCGGGCCTAATCACATTAGTGATGGTTCATGATCATTCGGTGTGACATGCATATGTAATATGTGATTATACACCTACTATATATATATATATATATATATATATATATATATATATATATATATATATGCATGTGATGTAGATATATATTAAATATGTATATGTGTGACACAAAATATTAAGAGACCGATACAAAATAAAAAATTCCTTATACGATAATATTAACTCGGTGAGCGTGAGGCAATAAGATTGACCCACATGTCTTTTATCATTATAGAAATAAATTGAATCACGACATTGATTGAGTTGGTCTAGTCACTCACATCTCACTTATCTATATGATCGAGATCTTGCCTACAACATAGAGATGTCACCGATAACCTGAGGACGTGTATGCATGGTCGAGTCACCCAAGGACATACCATCAAATCAGACTAATCTCGTAACGATGGTGATGACTTAACTGAACTTCATGGTTCGATGAGCAGTCGAGACCATGATGATTCAGAGCCCGAACATGACGAGAATCATAAGGAATTATGATTGACAAGAGTTGTCTACCTTTTCGGGCTTAGTGCAATTGGTCGAGTTACTAAAGATTGCACTAAGATGCCGATTAGATCCCGATCCCCATTAGAAGTCTACCGAAAACTTCTATTTCATGTGTTGAGGGTATCGCGTGATTCGTTAGGAAAATAGTGGAAGTAGATTAAGGTAGAAATATGTATCTTAATTATTAATTTTCTATAAAATCTGCATATTATTCATTTATGCTATATCTTATTTGTTAAAAACATATCGCTTGTAAACCCCCTACTTGGCATACTTGATATTAATCGTCTTACTGGTCTAAACTACACGGATTGACTCTGCTATTTGAGAATTATTCTCACGTCGGAGAAAATCACGTAAGTCCTTGACACAATTCTACCTAAGAAAGAGAAGCTAGTTCTCTATATTAGTGAGATTAAAAGGAAAAGAAAATATGATAAGTCCCTTAGAAGGGCAAGGGCATACCGGGTAAGACAAAGATTGCTAAGAAAGACCCAACAAAGGATAAAGGCTAGTGCTTCCACTACGACAAAGACGGGCATTGGAAGAGGAACTGTAAATATTACCATACAGAAAAGGTAAAATAGAAGCTTTGAGAAGCTTCATGAACATTTATGACCAATCTCCTTTTGTCAAGTTTTCATGATAACACACGGGTATTAGATACTATGAGTGCTTATCATATTTGTAATTTGTTATAGGCTTTGGCAAGGTCTAGGAGACTAGGCAGAGGCAAGATGGACCTCAAGATGTGCAATGTAGCAAGAGTTGCTGCAATTGTGATTGGCGATGTCACCCAACATCTGCCTAGTGGAGCTACTATTGCATTTGATGCATGCTATTATATTCTCTCTATTATCAAAAATAAATATTTTTATTTCTTATTTGATAATTAGTTGATATAAATTAGTTTTTGAGAATAATAATTATTTAATAATTTTGGATGATGATATCATCACGAGAGGGACATTGATTAATGGCTTATATGTGTTAGACACTTCTCTAACATATCATGAATGTAAGTATGTCCAAGAGAAAATAAGATAAAGTGAACTAGGCATACATATGATATTGTAGGCTAGGTCATATCCATAAGGGATGATTAAAAAATTATTGAAAAAATTGATACTTAGATCCATTTGATTATGAGTCGTATGTAACTTGAGAACCTTGTCTTCATGGGGAGATAACCAACTCTCCTTTTAGTGGAAATGGAGAGAGAGCCACTGAGTTATTGGAACTCATACATAGTGATATATGTGGTCTCATGTTAACTCAAGCTATAGGTAGTTACTCATACTTCATTACATTCACTGATGTTTCTCTAGGTATGGACATGTATACTTAATAAAGTACAAATTCGATGCATTTGAGAAGTTCAGGAAATATACGAATGAGATAGAGAACCAGATAGGAAAGAGTATTAAGACTCTTCGATCAGATTGAGGAGAATACTTGAGTACGAAGTTCACCCATTTTCTCAGGGATCTTGGGATTCTATCCTAGTGGACTCCTCCTTATACATCTCAGCTCAATGGTGTATTAGAAAGGAGGAAACACATGTTGTTAGATATGGTGCAGTCCATGATAAGTTTTACTGATATATTCTAGGGATACACCTTAGAGACTACAGCTTACCTTCTGAACAAAGTTTCATTAAGGTCGGTAGTGCCTACACCATATGAGATATTGAAAGGAAAGAACATCGATCTTAATATGGTTAACATTTAGGGTTGTCCTATCCATATTAAAAGACATAACCCCGACAAGTTGGAATCAAGGACGAAACGATACAAGTTCGTAGGATACCATAAGGAGACTTTAGGGTATTATTTCTATCATCCCGAGTACCAGAAGGTCTTTGTTGCAAAGAGATCTGTGTTCCTTGAAAAAAAAATACGTTCTTAGTGGAAACAGTGGGAGTAAGATAGAGTTGAGTGAGGTTAGAGAACCTAGCTCAAGCACCATTCCAAAGTCTGAGTCTGTTCAGGTACTTAGCACATAAGTTTCAACTTTGTATCAATCTAGCAGAGTACCTCACCCTCCTAAAAGATATGTGAGACATATCAGTGGAGAGGACACTTAAGATTTTGATCCTCAGACTTACGAGGAGCTATTATGAGTATAGACTCCAGAAAGTGGCAAGAAGCCATAAATTCTGATATGAATTTCATGTACTCCAACAAGATTTGGAACCTTATGGATGCACTTGACGGTATTATACCCATCAGCTGTAAATGGATCTTTAAGAAGAAAATTGGAATAAATAAAAATGTGAAGACCTATAAGATAAGGTTATGATTAAAGGATATCGTCAAAAGCAATGAATTGACTATGATAAAATCTTCTCACCTATAGCCATGCTAAAGTCCATCAAAATTCTTTTGGCTATTATAGTACTCTATGATTATGATATATAGTAGATGGATATGAGAATTATATTTATCAATGACAATTTCGAGGAGGAGGTATATATGATATAGCCAGAGGGATTCGTATCCAGAGAGAGTCCAGATAAGGTGTGCAGATTGCTCATGTCCATCTATGGACTGAAGCAAGCATCCGAAAGTTGGAACATAAGATTTAATAAGGCGATCAGATCTTATGACTTTGTTAAGAAAGAAGATGAGTCTTGTGTGTACACCTTTTTGGTATTGTATATGGATGACATCATAATAATTGAAAATGATGTAAAAATGCTCTCCACAGTTAAGGCTTGGCTATCCAGAAACTTCTCCATGTTTAAGAATCTGGATCTATAGAGATAGATCCAAGAGAATGCTTAGCTTATTTCAATCTAGGCACGTAGACTCAATTGTTAAAATGTTTAGTTTGAAAAATTCTAAAAGAGGTCTTATATCGATGAGACAAGGAATATCACTTTCTAGGAATGTATCCCCAAAGATTCCTGAAGAAAGGATAGATATGGATATGATACCCTATGCCTCAGCGATAGGATTTATCATGTATGCTATATTATGTACCATGTTTGATATAACGTATGCTTTGAGTGTCACAAGCAAGTATTAAGAAGATCTAGGTTTGGAACACTGGAAAGCAGTAAAGTGCATTCTTAAGTACTTGAGAAGGACTAATGATCTTTTGCTGGTATATAGAGAAGGTAGCCTCTAAGTTGAGGGCTACATGGACTTGAATTTCTAGTTCGATATTAATGATAGCAAGTCAAACTCAGGATATGCCTTTATCCTGAATGAAGGATCAATAATCTGGAAGAGTTTCAAGCAAAATACTATTGCTGACTCGACCACAAAAGTGAATTACATTGCTATAACAAAAGTAGCAAAGGAAAGTGTGTGAATGAAGAAGTTCATTAGTGATTTGGGAGTTGTACCAAGTAGCGTACAATTGATTTTCATATATAGTGACACTAACGCGTCTATAGCTCTAGCAAGGGAACCCAGGTCTTATCAGAATTATTCTTAGCAGGTTTCAACTGATTAGAATGATCATAGACCAAAAAGATGTAGCAACGGAAAGAGTTTCATCCAAAGATAATATTGTAGATCCATTGATAAAATCATTGGCTCAAACTATGTTTGGACGTCATAGGGGTCTAATAGGAGTTAGACATAAAGTGGGGGATTACTAGTTATAAGTGTCATGCAAGCCAATCATGTGAGATGTCACGTGTAATACATTGCACGATCTTTTTGCTTATGATTATTATTGACATATTATCACATTACATTATATGTTGCATATATATATTGTTCTATGAAATGAGAATTAGATCGTGATGAGATTATGATAATGAAACTGATTTGACTTTAAATATAGATCCTAAATAATCCAAATCATAGGTTATTCGAGAGGGACATCAAGATAACTGGATAGATCAATGTACTGTATACTCGTCTATATGATAGAGGTGGTTGGTCTTATAGCCACTTGTATGAGAACACTAAGGATATAGTACAGGTGCTCATTGAAGAATGAGTTCACTGATTGATTTGCTTACGGAATGCTATAGTTAATAATACCTAACGTCAGACAGCGATTCCGTATTTACAGTTGTGTTTGTGGTTCTTAGACTTGAGACACTAAGGATGTCTTGTTTGAGTAATTCTTTTTTTGACGTCAGACATATAGGTTTGAAAAGTTTCAGATCTGGTATAACTGGTTATTGGGATTGGTAGCCAATCTTATTAAGGCAATTGAGAATCAATAGGAGATCATCCACTCTCGGTATTATGAGAGGAAAATCTCATATGGTCTTGCTCAAACAAATCCCTAGTCAGGGTCATTCAGATTGAGAGAGAAAGAGTTCTCCGAGATAATCCAATTAGAGCGAGACTCGAACAGATTTCGTATATGGCCTGACAATACAATGCTCGATATATGATCTCTGAGATATTGGATGGATAAGGAACTATAGATACACAATAACTGAGGACAGATGAGTCCAATGGATAAGAATTCCTATATTATTTGGGGACTATGGCGTAGTAGCATAGTACGTTCATAGTCGATAAGTCAAGTGAATTATTATGGGATAATAATTCATTGAGTTAGAAGGAGTTCTGATAGGGAAGACTCACCGCTAGCTCAGTATTGGGCCCAAAGGGTCATACACATATGGTGAAAGTTTCAGTAAGTAGAAAATTTGATATGAGTTATCCAATTAGCCATTGTTCTTATTGGATGAGACCCAAAATTGATGGATTATTGTATGAGGCCTAATTAGTAGCTAATTGATATTATTGGATAGAGATATAATAATCTAATATTAGTAGGTAATTGGATGTAGATCCAATACCCACTAAGGTAGGATCTACTATGGTTTCTTGGTGGCTCTCTATAAATAGGAGGCAGGAACAACATATTAGTGATAGGCTGCATCTTTGATTGCCCCTTCCTATTTTCCTCTTTCCCTCATCTTCTCAACTGACTAGCCCTTCCCTACTACGAGAAAGTGTACAAGAGTTATGAGTTTTGGGCTGCGATTGGAGGAGCATCGCTGTAACGATCCATCATGTGGATACCACTAGAGAGGAGGACATTTGGCCTCATTCATCCTCTCTAACTAGATCTGAATTTTCAGAGATATAGGATCTTCCTAGGCAATCAGTCTCTCACGTATCATGATTTTTTATTTTTGGGATTTTTCGTGTACTAATTATTGCATGAAGATTTGATATACGTGGAAAATCATTTTTGTTTTGTTCTTCCGTTGCGCATATGATGCTCCTGCTAGATTTTTCAATATGGACTTCCACTAGAGAGGAGTTCATGAGAGCTTCTTCATCTAAGCACACCAGGATCTATGATTTTAGGGGCTATATGAGTTTCCTTAGGTGAGAACATCTCACTCCTCGATGAGGCTTTATCATTTGGAGTTTTATGCTCTTGGTCATCTCCCGATGATCCAAAGATTTTTTGTCTAGGCAATTATTTTTATTTTATGTTTTCACTGTGCATGTGATGCTCATCATGATTTCCTAATATATGATCGATAACATCATATGTTATTTTTGTTTTAACGATAACATCATGATAAATAAACTTAGATATTTTATTTTCATAACTATAATGATATGTATGTATCTTTTTAAGATATAGAGACTGATATACTAAATGTGGGATAATATATAATTAGCCCTCAAGATGATTATAATGTCTCCACTTGTTAAGACATCAATTTAGTTGACATCTCAGTGATTATCTTTAATTTGGTCATCTAGTCCAATCATAGGTAAAAGCAATGAAGGTTCAACATATGCTGCCCTATTAGCCATAAGTGTCTTACTAGCATGAAAATGATGTGGTACCACTTAGGCTCCATTCAGTGTAGTACGTATACCCAATCAATATGATGGATGCTACATAAGAATAATCCTTCTTTGATACCCTTGCCTAAATTTATCGAGGCTCTCTCCATGTATGCACACAACTCAAAACTCTCAAGATTAGACTCATCTTAAGCTCCTTAGATTGGTTATTCCACAACCCAATGATGGTGGCATCCTCCTTCATCATCATTCTTAAACTATTTGGATTGGTCCTTCCCCAACCAGATAACGGCGGCATCCTCCTTTGCCATCCGTGGCTCTGACTGTCATCTACGGTGTCATTCTTGATTCAATGACTTTGTCAACCACGCCCATGACTATAGTTCATGACTTTGTCCATCCATCCTCCATTGTCATTACCATCATTTGTGACTCGATCCATCATCCCTGATTATCACCCACTTCTAAGATTTACTATAAGAATCCAAGTCTATTGCATCTGGGAGTCGATTATGACCTCCCAAATCAACTATAACTTCAAGATGATCTTGATGTCTCTCTTCGTTGAATCTACTATTTATATGTGTCCTGCAAATTAATCATGTGTGTATTAATATTTGTGATTTGTTGTACAATTTATTTTTGGTTAATAATAATAATAGTATTTTATCTTACTGATTCTATATAATGAGAATTAGATCACGATGAGATCATGATAATGAGATAAATTCTCTTTAAATATAAATCCTAGTGGTCATAAGTTATTCGAGTACACCGGTCAGTATGCTTATCCATAAGATAGAGATAATTGTTCTCATAATTGTTTATGATGTACTTACTATATACCTGTCCACTAGGATTCCATCATGATTCCCCAAGAGGAATAACAGTTATTCCAAAATTGATTAATTGAAGAATTTAATTAATTAATACCTAGTTGGTCCGAGAGATATATATATATATATATATATATATATATATAAAAGGAGGTAGGTGTAGTGATTCGATCCTTTTAGAACCCTATTTTGAAGAACTACTATTTTATGGGGCTTACCCCTAACACACGGAAGATTGAATTGCCTGATTCACGAGTATTATGTACATTGTTACGATCACCTTTTATTAATAAAAAGTCCAGAGAACAAATTGAAATGAGAATAGAGAAACAATATGTGGTCATAAAAACAGAAAGGCGTGATTCATTGCGCAAGAAGAAACGCCGTGCGACTCGGAGAACAAAAGACTCTTTTGTGGGTCAGACTTATAATCTTGACGACTGAATGCTCCTACCCCACCATTCGTAGCCCTTTACCTTAAATAAGAGGAGAGGAGGAGGAGGTATGAAGCGTGGAAAAAGAATGCAATCAGTGTATATGACATCATCATGTAACCTTATGGAGTGTATGTAGCAAAACTAAACATTGATCAACGCGAGTGAACTGTGCTTAGACGCTTCGCCAAAAACCGCACCACATCTACAAGAGGAGCTAATTGATCAGTGGGCTTACCCTTTCGATTCAAGGAATGTGATCTGAGACACGATGGGAGTTTACGTGCCTCGGTAGGCAAGAGGTCACCGGAGTATAGCACAAGATCGCCCTTTCTTGTTGCCATGGTGTTGTGGAACTATTTACCATGGTCGATAAGTCACCATGGCTCGATTCTGTCCGTCTGGGTAAGCTTTGTCCTCGTCGAACGGGAAGAGACAAAGAGTTACGGAGTTCAGCTCGGGTCGGTGAGGGGGCCAGGTCGGCTATCATTGCATCGGGTCGACTATGACTAAGCCAGGTTAGCCACGAATGCGTCAGGTTGACCATGACTATGCCAGGTCGACTGTGACTGTGCCAGGTTGGCTTCGACTGCTCCAAGTCGACAGAAAGCATGGTGTGTCGAGCCAACCCATTATCAACCCTATCAGCTAGATTTTTCCTTGTCTTATGTCTACATCATTGATCTGTGGTCTAATAATTTGTTCTTGAAATCTTAGTTATATTTTATTTTTCATGATCTTTTGGCTATATGCTAATTTATTTTTATTATTTAATTAAGATGCATATATTCATTAAAACACTTACAATCTTCTAATATCATTGATAATGTAAATGCTAAAAATTCAAGAGAAAAAGGGCATCCCCCGAGACCATCAAAGGTTTATTAAGGAATATACCTCTCATTTGATACTCAAACTTAGGGGAGAAATGTAAATTTTTGTTAACACCCTCACCGGTAAGATTGTCACCCTTGAGGTCGAACTTCTACACCATTGATAAAGTAAAAAACTAAGATTCGAGACGAGGAGGGAATCCCTTCGACCAACAAAGGTTGATCTTTGCTGGGATGCAGTTGGAGGATGATCACACCTTAACAGACTATAACATCCAAAAGTGAATCTACCCATTTGGTGCTCAAACTCAAGGGAAGAGATGTAAATTATCGTTAGGACTCTCACTTGAAAGATCATTAGGTTGACACCACTGATAATCTATCATTCATTTAATAAATTTTCGTGAGTTAGCTATCCGTGTTCTCGTACTCCGACGATCCAAAATATATCAGTAGTCTGCTTTTGAATTACCTCTATGTAGACACACCGTGTATATGCTCGAACCAGTCGTACCTCTGAATCACGTCTCCCTCGAGGTGTATGACGGCGATGTCGACCATAGATACTTTAGGAGTTTGGTGGAAGCGGAAGTATCTTTCAACATGCGAGATCCATCCGGTTGAGTCTCCATCTTCCCATCCGGGGAAGTCCACTCTCATGCATGGGTATTCAGATTCCTGCACTTGATCATCCTTCTCGGATTGGTTTTCCTTGCGATCTAAACTTTCTCCATGCTGAGATCTTTTTGGGCTCTCTGATCAGTGCAATCTGATCAGCTTCACATCAAGTACATCGTCTAAGACCATCGTGTAAGATTAAAGATCTGTAATGTTTAAATCCTTCTTCTGTTGACGAGTCAGGGGCACAAGGCGTTGGCGGCAATAGCAGGAAGGAAGGAGGCAACAATAACAGTGATCTAGGGTTAGATGGCTAAGGTAGATGGCTATTGTTGGTGGCGACAACAGGGGTAAAGATGGCAACAAAGGCAACAATCTATGGTTATATTACTGCCCTAAGATTGCAGGTTGCTATAGCAACAGGAAGTGATGACAACGACAGTAATAGGAGAGATGGCAACAAAGCAATAGCAGTAACAAGGGTCAGCTACAGTAAATGTAGATGGTAGCAACAACAACAAGGGTCGGTAGATGAAGATGGCAATAAGGCAGCAACAAGGGTCGGCTGCAACTGATGAAGATGACAGTGATAGCAACAGGGGTCAGCTATAGCAGATGAAGATGGTTGTGACAGGGGGTAGATGAACAGTGAGATGCCAAGAATGATGTTTTGATACCAGATTGATAGGAACCTGAAGGTTTATATCAGGGATAACTGATCTATGTAGGGGATCAGTACTCCTCGATCTTTTTATAGGGGATTGTCCCTCCTAGGTTTCAGCTACAAGAGCTGAAGAAAGTGATTGAAGTTTCATTGATGAGAAGAGAAGGCTTACATGCTTATTTATAGGGTTTTAAGTCCAAACGCTAGTAGGACTCCTCTTAATCAAACTCCTCCTAGCTGAATCCTAGTCCAACTAAGACTTAGATCTAGTCGGCCAATCAAGGTTTATTTCATAACATGACTCTGTTGACTAGGGCCCAACCCTGCTTGGGTCCCTCCGATGGTTCGAGTCCATGATCAAAATTTTTCCTACATTACTTATATTAAAAGTATATTAGTTCATAAATTCATCAATTAATTTCATCATCAAAAGCTGAGTTTCAACATATCCTGCTTGGAATCCTACTTCAACGCTTGTAATCGTTTACAATATATACTAAGCTTAGTATAGGCTATACTACAACTACTCTATTGATAGAAGTATATTAGTTCATAAATTCATCAATTAATCTTGAAATCATATTAATTATATTAGTTTATAAATTTATCAATTAATTTCATCATCAAAAAGTTAGGTTTTAACAAATCTGCTTCAAATCCTACTTCAATGCCTGTAATCATTTACAATATATACTAAGCTTAGTATAGACTATACAGTAGCCACTCTACTGATGCTTCTGCTGATTGAGAGGTGCACTATCGCTTTTTAGGTTCTGTTTGTTGTGTTCTGTACTTGATTCATTGATATTTTCTAATAATTGCATACAACCGATCTTTATAGGTAGACAATCATTACTTTAATCGACGTAAGCTCTCTACTCCCGTGCCTACCTTTGTCAAACCAACCCTATCAGCGATTTTTTATAAAGTATTTATTGCAAAACAAATGAAATGATGTATATTATTGGGTTAAGGTTCATTTTAGCTATTTTAATTTTGACTATCGAACACTTATTTATATCTAAAAATACTAATATACTTTCAAAAATATACATATCTAAAAACACTCATATACTTTCAAAAATATACTATATAAGTCTCTCATGTCAAGTCTGAGTTAATAGATAAGCCTCTCGTAGCATAGAGTCGTGGCATGTTAACTTATAATAAGTTATTAATATAATAACACATATAATTTAAATAAAAAAGACTAATTTTAGCCCTCGTAGTTTGTCATAGATACTTAGCTCCTTATGGTTTTGATCGTGTCTAAAATAACTCTTACACTTTAAAAAATAAAGCATATAAGCCTCTCCTATCAAGACTGAGTTAACAAACATTAGGGTCTACTTATGTGACATGTTAACTCATAATAAATAATTAATATAATAATATATATAATTTAAATAAAAAATTAAAACCACTATCAATGGCGGGAGGATGTATCATCGTGGAAGCAACCACCAATAGTAGCACCGAGCTATTATTGCTTAGGAGAGCATCGTACATATGTTGCCTCACTTTGTTGGCGACAAGCTCAAGAGCTTCTGTCCTACCTCAAGTGGATGCGTCGATCAGTCCAACACTAGACACACAATGATCTCCTGATCCCTCTTCCTTTTGGACATTTTCATGCCCTCAGTCTCCTACTTTTTCCTCTCCTACGCCCCACTCATCATGCTTATGAAGTGATGGTCTAGCTCTCCCTTATCTTCGCCTCCAGCCTTTCTTACCTCTGTCTTTCCACCTTCGTCCACTGCTACAGTCTCCACCACCACTTCTTCCTCGATAAGATAAATTTTTTTAAAAAATTTAAATTGTACATATCATTATATTAATGATTTATTTTGAGTCAACATGTCACGTAAGTAGACTATAATATTTGTCAACTCATACTTGACATAAGTGGCTTATATGTTATGTTTTTAAAGATATATGAGATATTTTACACACAAGCAAAACCATAAAGGCTTAAATAATCTAGGACCAAAACTAGAAGGGCTAAAATGAATATTTTTTTTAACTTAAATTATATTTATGAGTAAGTATGCCACATAAGCAGACTCTAACATCAGTTAACTCAAACTTGACGGGAGAAGATTATATGTTATATTTTTGAAAGTATATGAGTTATTTTAGATATGAGTAAACTATAAGGACTTGAGTGGTACATGACCAAAATCATAGGGGCTAAAATAAACCATAACCATATATTTTTTGATAACCAATTTATTTTTAAATATTACAGTAATATCCTCCCCAAGATATGAGTAAATAAAAATATCATAACAAGGGAAGATCTTTAACCAATACTAATTCTCGATTAGTGTGTTTTTTCTTAAATTACATACCTATTATAGGGTTCAAGTTACGTTTGATATTTGTGGAGTTGATCACCCCCTATGGAAAAGAAAGATTTGAAGTTGTCCATAATTGACTGAGTGAGTACCCATTTGTGTACAAACAAGTGCAGAGGAAGTTACATGAATTATCTTCGGTAGTTAATCTATTTCCATTAGTCGACTGGTGGGAGTGAGAAGTATGAGATATGTCGTATATTATCAATAGATCAATAGAGAGAGACTACGTGTGGTTTCTCAACTCATCCAAGAATTTAGCTATTTTGATTCCACTGGTCCGTTGGGAATAGATTACTAATAAATGACATCTGAAACTTATAATACGTTGAGGAAGTGAGATTAGTTGAATCATACATTGAACAATAACTAGATAAGTATGTTATCTAATTCAATGCAATTGAATTATGGAAGCACGGTATGTAATTATGGTTAGCAAGTGTTATGGTGGAAGCGACAGTCCAATTCCTAAGTCTAGCATTAGGGAACGAACTTAAAGAAAAAAATTACATGGTTCTAGGCTAAAAATGAACTTAATACAACCGATAGGTGGCTTAATAGGAAAAAAAATTTGCCATAAGAGAGAAGGGCTAAGCTAAGGTGTTCGTTAAGGGAGTTCAAGGGTGCAAGCTTGAGATGAATCAATGGGTTTGGTTGGGGCCGAGTTGAGTCGACCAAATCAGATGCAGTGTCGAGAGAATCAACAGTTAAAAAGTCAATCGCAAGTCAAGAATCCGTTCTTGTTTTGTCAAACCAGATCTGATGTTAGTAATGAAGATCGAATTGCTGATTGGATCAAAAGAAGTCAATCGCAAAAGAAGTTTCAACAGAATCAGCAACGGTTACGGTTGAAAAGGAAGCAACAAGTGATTCTGCTGGAGTTGAATCTCCGATATCATCTCTTCTTTTCGAATCCCCACTCGGTAGTTATAATGCTTGATCGAGAGACTAACTATTTGACTTGGTTCAAAGAAGACCATCGATTTTTGTCTTTGATTTGTTTTGTTAGTTCAATTCAATAAGCAACAGTCGAAAATAACTATTATGCTTACTGACCCACGTAATGGTTAAGCATTACCATCCGTTCCCATAAAGAAAATTATAATCATGCAAACTATTATGCGAAAAACTATTATATCAGGATTGAAATCAAATAATACTAGATCTGTTTAAGATGCGTACCTTTAGATGTCATCTGAATAACACGGGGAAATCGATATGCAAGAGGAACTAAAAGAGATCTAGACTCCTCCTCTCTTCCTATCCTTTCACATGACCATCTTAATTAATGGGTAAGTTATTAGGAGAGTTCCTTCCATCAAGGGCATCCCTAAAATATCACAATATAATATGGACTTTATTTAATATTGGCTAATATCTTTTATCAGAATCTAAATAATCCATAATATATCTTATTCAATTAATAAAGAGCCACATAATCTTACATTCTCCCACTTGGCCCATTAATTGATAAAATATAAAAGATATCCAAAATCAAAATAAATAAAACAAAATTTATTTAAAAATAATTTTGTATAATTGGATTCTAAAAATTTTAAAAAGTATTTTATACATGGCCATGATTTTTAAAAATAAATCAATAAGTCCAATAAGCATAATAATACTATATTCAGTCCAACTATCAATGTGAGTCATAGCGGTTGTATGTCATCAATGCCACACTTCCTTCTATGTACTACAATATTGTTAGTCTATTATTATATAGTCTATAATGACCTTTATAATTTGTCTTGTCAAGACAATCCTGTTTCTTGCATTTAACCATAATATGCATAAACATAAACACAAACAGGATACCAGAAACAAATAACTTTAATTATGCAAAAGAAATATCAATAATAGCATCCACTTAAACATGCATCATCATATCCTTTATGGCTTGCTCACAAGTCTCATTCTAATAACATGTTCTTTAAATATTTTACACTGTAAAACTTTAGTAAATGGATCATCAATCATCGTAGTGGTGCTAAATTTTCAATTAACACATATTTCTGGACTCTTTCTCTAACCACAAAGTATTTTATCTCAATGTACTTGGAACCACTAGAGTACTTGTTATTCTTAGAGAATAAAACTGCTACAGTATTATCACAAAATATCTTCAGCGACTTGGCAATTGAGTTGACCATACCAAGTCCTGAGATAAAATTCTGCAGCCATAATGCTTGATTTGTGGCCTCAAAGCATGCCACAAATTTTGCTTTCATCATAGATGATGTAATAAGTGATTATTTTACACTTTTCTAAGAAATTGCCCCACCAGCCAGCATGAACACAAATCCTGAAGTGGATTTCCTACTATCGAGGTAATTTACAAAATCAGAATCTGAATATCTCGTAACTTCAAGCTGATCTGATTTCCTATATGTGAGTATATAAACTTTTGTCCCTTGCAGATATCTCATTACTTTCTTTGCAGCTTTCCAATGTTTCATTCCTGTGTTACTCTGGTATCTACCCAGCATTGCCACTGTAAAATTGATATCTGGCCTTATACATGTTTGAGTATATAATAGACTTTCAATTGCGCACCCATAAGGAATATTCTTCATTTGATCCCTTTCTAAGTCATTCTTCGGGCACTGGTCTTGGCTGAATTTTTCACCTCTAGTAATAGGTATATCATTGGCTTTACAAAGCTGCATATTAAACCTCTCCAAGATACAATTAATATAATATTTCTGAGATAAACCTAACAAACATTCAGATCTGTCCCTGAATATCTCAATGCCAATAACATAGGATATCTCATTCATATCAACCATCTTAAAGTTCTTATTGAGAAATATCTTAGTTTCGTACAACAAACCAAGATCACTACTGGCAAGCAATATATCATCCGCATATAAGACCAATATAATAAACTTACTCCCACTAACCTTCAGATATATACACTGATCAACAGTATTTTCCTTAAATCCGAAGGAAGTAATGGTATCATGAAACTTTATATACCATTGTCTGGAAGCTTATTTAAGGCCATAAATGGATTTCTTAAGTTTACAAGCCCAACTTTCCTTTCTCTTTTCTATGAATCCTTCAGGTTGTTCCATATAGATTTCCTCATCTAGATCCCCATTCAGAAATATTATTTTCACATCCATATGATGTAACTCAAGATCATAATGAGCTACTAATGCCATGATGGTTCTCAATGAGTCCTTTCGAGAAACTGGATAAAAGGTCTCATGGTAGTCAGTGCCTTCTTTCTGAGAAAAACCTTTAGCCACAAGTCTGACTTTATATCGTTCGATATTGCCCACCAAATCATGTTTAGTCTTAAAGACCCATTTACAACTGACTATTTTACAATTATTAGGCAATTCAACGAGTTCCCAAACACCATTCTGGTCCATTGATTTTAACTTATCTTTCATGGCATCATACCATTTTTCAGAATCATTACTTTCTATGGCTTGTGAAAATGATAAGGGGTCTCTTTTCATTCCTATATCAAAATATGATTCTTACATATATACCACATAATCATCATAAATGGCATATTTTTTTTTCTTTGAGATCTTCTCAAATCTGCCAATTATGATTGTTCTACAAGACTATCAGCGGCGACATCAACATCATGTGAGAATTCATCAATGTTATTTTGTTGATCACCCTCATCAATTCTCTCGTTGATTTGAGGAACAATAATTTCTCGAATAGGGGATAATATAGGAGAAGAAGTCTAAATCTCCTCAATATCAAAATTAATCCTTCGAGACTATTGACTCCCACTGATTTCACCATTTTCTAGAAATTTTACATTACCAGATTCTACTATCCTCATATTATGTTTATGATAATAAAATCTGCATCCCTTGGATCTTTACGGATAATAAATAAAATATCTAGAAATTATTCTTGGATCCAATTTCTTTTTATATGGATTGAATACTCTTATCTCTGTAGGACATCCCCAAATATGTAAATATCTCAAACTGGGTTTCCTACCAATCAATAACTCAAATGGAGTTGATGGAACTGATTTACTAGGAACCCTATTTAAGATATACATAGCTGTCTTAAGAGCATCACCCCACATTGACTCAGGTATAGAGTAATAACTCATCATACTCCTAACCATATCCATAAGAGTATGATTTCGCCTTTCAGCAACACTGTTCTGCTGTGACACACCTGGTAATACATATTAAGTATAAATACCTCGTTGTTCTAGGAATCTAGCAAAAGCACCAATATTTTGACCAGATTCATCATATCTGCCATAAAATTCACCACCCCTGTCAGATCGAACAATTTTAATTTTTCTATCTAATTGTCTCTCAACCTCATTTATGTACACTTCAAGAATGTCAACGGCTTGAGACTTTTCATGTATTAGATAAACATAGTTATATCTGGACAGGTCATCTATAAATGTGATGAAATACCTTTCTCCACTAAAATAAGGAATATTGAGTGGTTCGTAGATATCAGTATGAATAATTTCAAGAAGTTCTTTACTTCTTATGGCATTTTTCTTTGTATGGTTAGTTTGATTTCCTTTAATGCAATCTATACAAACATCAAAATCAGTGAAGTCTAAATTTTCTAAAATATTATCCTTCACTAATTTTTTAATTCTTTCCTTGGAGATATGCCCCAAACGTCTATGCCATAATATAGAAGATCTTTCATTATTGGAATTGCGTTTCATTCCAATACTTGATTGATGGGTCAATAATGTATTTGTAAAATCAATATTCAAATTAATTCTGTACAAACCATCACACAGAAGTCCAGAACCAACCTTTATTGAATCATAAAATATGCTGAGTTTACCATTACCAAAAGAAACACAATATCCTAACTCATCAATTCTAGACAAAGAAATTAAATTTCTAGAAATTGTAGGAACAAAATATGTGTCTTTCATATCCATCAGATGACCCGTCTCTAGGCGTAAGCGATAAGTCCCTACTAATACCACTTTTACTTTGAGACAATTTCCCATAATTATGAATATTTCATGTTCTTTTGGTTTTCGGATTGAAAAGAATCCCTGCATATTATTAATAACATGAGTTGAAGCGTCAGAATCAATCCACCATGTATTAGAAGGAACTTCTGCAATGCTTGATTCAAAACATACAAAGGTTGAGTTTATACCTTTCTTTTCGAACCAAGTCTTACGTTTAATGCAGTCCTTCTTTACATGTCATTTCTTGCCACAAAAGAAGCACTTTACTGTAATAGCTTTCTTTTCAATAGTTTGTCTAACACTTCCAATCCCAGCAAATTTCTTTGATGGATGATGCTTCAGTTTTCTTTTCTTATTACCAACTCCTTAAGTAGTTATCAGTACATTATATGAACTTTCCTATTTTAATCTTAATTCTTCTTGAACACACATACTAGTTAACTTATTTAAGTCCTACTTATCCTTATTTGTATTATAGTGAATCTTGAATGAGCCAAACTAAGAAGGAAGAGAATTAAGAATGAACTGCACAAGGAAAGATTCATTAACATTCATTCCCAACATCTTAAGTTTTGTAGCTTTGTCAGCCATATTGAGGATATGATCCTGAATTCCTCGAGTACCATCATACTGAGTTGTAGTCGGTTCTTTCATTAATGTGTCAGCCAATGACTTATCAGCATATTCTGCCTTCAATAACCTTTAAATATTCACGTGCACTAGATTTAACCAGTAATAAAGTCTTTATATTATTTGCAATTGTCATCCTTATGAATATTAAACTGAGCCTATCATATCTTTTCCAATCTTTTATTTCATTGACTAGTTCCACAATACTTTTGTCAGTTAATTTTGTAGGCTTTTCAACAAGCAATGTCAAATAAAGATCTAATACGCCAAATGTAAATTGCACATGCTCTAACCATTCTGAATAATTTGATCCAGAGAGTACAGAGGCACTAGAAGCATGAGAATGCATGGACAAGAATACCACTACAGAATATAAAATAACATTAATGCTTTGAGTTTTACCAAAATATGATGAACTATTGATATCATCAATATTTAACCTTTGGGTAAAAATATCACACAAGATCATTCATGGAGGACTAATATCATCCTTATGGAATAGTTTTGCTACCTTTGGGTATACAATTCTAAACTGTAAGGATATCCAAAACAGTATCATCCTACCCATCACATAATTATTTGAAATAGATTATCCTTGGGATTATCTAAATCTCCTAATTATGAATATAATTTTGAATATTATTTCCTTAATGTCATTGAGGATTTGTTCCTTAATGTAATTTTATAAATCATTGATCTAGGCCACTTTGGTGACTACAAGACCAATGCAGTAATATAAAATATAAATTAAATTATCATATAAATGATAAGACTTTAATTGTATTTCATATCCTATAAGTCTACCATCCCATGCTATTTTGATAGCTACCGGTCAGGCATAACTTAAGGAGATGAACTACAAATAATATTCATCAAGTTCATTTGAACTAATTTATGCTGAAACAGTTCAATAATAGGATAACAACCATAATAATTATTGAACACTTAATCAGCAGAAAGAAGACTCATATGATAACTATAATTATGATAATACATAAATCATATATTTATGTGAAAAATAAATATTATTTCATAATTTCCAACGTAGATGATGTAATAAGTGATTGTTTTACACTTTTCCAAGAAATTACCCCACCAACCAGCATGAACACAAATCCTGAAGTGGATTTCCTACTATCGAGGTAGTTTGCAAAATCAGCATCTGAATATCCCGTTACTTCAAGCTGATCTGATTTCCTAATTGGGCCTCATGCAAGGAGCCCATCAGTATAGTATTTTATCTAATGATAATAGGGGTTAATTGGATCTCTATCCAATTCTCTATTCGTTGAAGCATATACCATATATGTGTGCCCCTCTAGGCCCGATACTATGCTAGTCGTGAGTCACTCCCATCAGAACTTCTTTTGATATAGTGAATTATTATCTCCGTAATAATTCACTTGACTCATCGAGTATGGACGTACTAGACCACTACGTCATAGTCCCCAGACAATATAAGAGATCTTATCCATTGGACCTATCTGTCCTTAGTTATCGTGTATCTATAATCCCTCATCCATCTAATATCCTAGAGACTATATATTGGACATGGTACTGTCAGGCCACATACAGAATTCGTCTGAGTCTCGCTCTAATTGGATTCTCCCGAAGAACTCCTCTCTCAATCCGAATGACCCTGGCTAGAGATTTGTCCGAGCGAGCACACATGAGATATTTCTTTCATGATATCAAGAGTGGATGATCATCTATTGACACTCAATTATCTTCGTAAAGTTGGCTACCAATCCCAATAACTGGTTGTACCAGATCTAAAACTTTTCAAACCTATAAGTTCAACGTCAAAGAAAGGAGTACTCATATAAGGCATCTTTCGTGTCTCAAATCTAAGGACCAGACACACAATTGGGATAACGAAATCGTTATCTGACGTTATGTATTATTAACCATATAATATTCCATAAGCGGATCAATCAGTAAACTTATTTCCCAATGAGCACATGTACTGTATCCTTAGTATCTCCACACAATTGGCTATGAGACTAGTTGCTCCTATCATACGGACGGGTATACAATACACCAATATGTTCGATTATCTCAATATCCCTCTCGAGTAACATGTGACCATGATTATTTAATATATGTGTTTAAAAGTGAATCGATCTTATTATCGTGTGTATATATATATATATATATATATATATATAATAAATAATATAATGTAAGAATATGCTAATAATAATCATAAGCAAAAAAATCACGCAGTGTGTCACATATGTCATCACTTGCGTGATTGACATGCAAGGCACTTGTAACCATCAATCTCTTACTTAACCTAAAGCCAATCACCTATGTGTCTGATCCCCATCAGACCCTTGAGACGCTCAAATACAATCTGAGCTAGTAGCTTCGTTGGCGGATCTGCAAGGTTATCTTCGGATGAAACTCTTTCCATTGTTATATTTTTACGAGCTATGATCTCTCTGATCAGATGGAACCTCCTAAGAATATGTTTAGACTTCTTATGAGACTTGGGTTCCTTCACTTGAGTGATTGCCTCGTTGTTGCATATATAGGAATCGGTTCCATGTTGCTTGGTACGACTCCCAAATCTCTGATGAACTTCTTCATCCACACCCCTTCCTTTGCTGCTTCTGCTGCAACAATGTACTCCACCTTTGTGGTCTACTTAACAATAATATATTGCTTGGAACTCTTCCATCTTACTGCTCCTTCATTCAAAGTGAAAATATACCATGAGTTCGACTTGTTATCATCAACGTTGGACTAGAAACTTGAGTCTATGTAGCCCTCAACTTGGAGGCTACCTCCTCTATATACCAGTAAAAGATCCTTAGTCATTTTCAAGTGCTTAAGGATACACTTTACTGCCTTATAGTGTTCTAAACTTGGATTAGCCTGATACCTGCTCGTGACATTCAGAGCATGTGTTATATCAAGCCTGGTACATAGTATAACATACATGATAGACCTTATCGCTGAGGAATAGGGTATCATATCCATGTTTTCCCTTTCTTCAGGAGTCTTTGGGGACATACTCCTGGAAAGTGATATTTCATGTCTCATCGGTATTAGACCTCTCTTAGGATTCTCTGTGCCAAACCTTTTGATAATGAAGCATATATACCTGAACTGGGATAAGCCAAGCATCCTCTTGGATCTATCTGTATAGATCCAAATCCCTGAAATATAGGATGCTTCCCCTAAGTCCTTTATGGAGAAGATTCTAGATAGCCAAGTCTTAATTATGGAGAGTATTCCTACATCATTCTCAATGATTAGGATGTCATCCACATATAACACTAAAAAGGTGATAACACTTCCACTTACCCTCCTATACATACAAGGCTCATATTCGTTCTTAACAGAGTTACAAGATCTAATCATCTCATCAAATCTTATATTCCAACTTTGGGAAGCTTGGTTCAATCCATAAATGGACCTGAGTAACCTGCACACTTTATTTAAACTCTCTCTGGATATAAATCCCTCTGGTTGTATCATATACACCTCATCCTCGAGGTTGTCATTAAAAAATATCATTTTCATATCCATATGTCAGATCTTATAGTCATAGTATGCTGCAATGACTAAAAGAATTCTAATGGATTTAAGCATGACTATAGGTAAAAAGGTTTCGTCATAGTTAACTCCTTGTCTTTGACGATATTTTTTAACTATCAACCTTGCCTTATAAGTCTCCACCTTTTCACCCACTCTGATCTTCTTCTTGAAGATCCATTTACAACTGATGGGTACAATACCCTTATGTGTATCCAGAAGGTTTCAAACCTTGTTGTAGTACATTAAATCCATTTCAGAACTCGTGGTTTTTTATCATTTCCCGGAGTCTATACTTATATAGTCTTCTTGTAGGTTTGTGGATCAATATCATGAGAGTTTTCTCCACTAATATGTCTCACGTATCTTTCAGGAGGGTGAGATACTTTGCTAGACCTACGTAAAGTTGGAACTTATGTGCTAGGTACCTAAACAGACTCAGACTCTGGAATGATGCTTGAGCTAGATTCTCCAACCTCACTCAACTCTATCTCACTCCCATTGTTTCCACCAAGAACATGTTCCTTCTCAAGGAACACAACTCTCTTGGTAACAAAGACCGTCTGGTCCTCGGGATGATAGAAATAATACCCCAAAGTCTCCTTAGAGTATCCCATGAACTTGTATTGTTTCATCCTCGATTTCAACTTGTTAGGGTTGTGTCTTCTAACATGGACAAGACAGCCCCAAATCTTAACCACCTTAAGATCATATTTCTTTCTTTTCTATATCTTATATAGTGTAGGCATTATCGACTTTGATGAAAATATGTTCATAAGGTAGTCTCTATGGTGTATCAACTTATCATGGACCACACCAACATATGATTTCTCCTTTCTGATACACCATTGAGCTAAGGTGCATAAGGAGGTGTCCACTGTGATAGAATCTCATGGTCCATAAGAAAATGTTTGAACTCTATACTCAAATATTCTCCTCCTCAATTAGATCAAAGAGTTTTAATACTCTTTTCAATCTAGTTCTCTATCTCATTCTTATATTCCCTAAATTTCTCAAAGGCCTCAGACTTGTACTTCATTAAGTGCACATGTCCGTACCTATAGAAATCATCAGTGAATGTAATGAAGTATAAGTAACCACCTATAGCCTGAGTTGATATGGGACTACATACATCACTATGTACGAGTTCTAATAACTCAGTGGCTCTTTCTCCAGTTCCACTAAAAGGAGAGTTGGTCATCTTCCCACAAAAGCAAGGTCGCAAGTTGCATACGACTCGTAGTCAAATAAATGGATCTAAGTATCCATCTTTCAACAAATTTTAAATCATTCCCTTATGTATATGACCTAAGTTATGTAGCACTATTGTGAGTCCGTCTGTAAAGGTCAGCCTCCCTAAAACCTCCTAGGGTCCCTTAGAACCTACAAAAGAGAAAACAGATTAGAGGAAGCACTTCCCACAGGATGCACAAGCAACAACTTTAGCAAACACTTTATATAGCTAATACAAATTACAACTATGGACTTTACAAGTTCTGAATGGTTACACACAAAGGATAATGGTCTATTATAGATCGAAGTCCTCATAAGTGCCTACATGACACAACTCGGATTTATAAGTTGAAATCGACCACAAAAGCTAACCAAACTAGGGTTGCCAAGTCTACTGCAAGCTCGCTACTTGCTGTACAAAGTATATACAAAAACCAAAGGACATGGACATACATGAGCATTATATAGAACACCTTATTTATATTTTTGTCTATGTATTCTCCCCCACTTATTTCTTCGACATCTTCGTCGAAGCTGTTGTAGACGCTGCATCTCCGGACCTTTTGCTAAATCTTCAATCTTTTGCTTTAGCTGCAACACACCCCTTGGCTCTCAGTTGCTCTCTGTCGCTGTTGTTGAGTAGTTGAACTATGATCTGCCATGTTGCTTCAACTCACCAATGACTGACTCTTGTGTGGGGTTAGCTGAGCTATGCTGATCCTTGTTGATTTCTACATATTCTTCTGGTGAGAAAAAAGACCTTCCTTATTATGCGCCAGTATTGCAATAGCCTCATATTGCTTAAACTAGATGGATGCTTGTTAGAGTTTTAACGAGCATCGCTTCACAGACTTTGAAGTTTTTGAGGTCATTCCTCCACAAGATTCGCTCATTAATCCTTTTTCAACTTTAGTTATCACTTCCAAGCAAAGTTTGACTTACTGGTCCATACCGATGTACCGAGTTCATCTCGGTACCAGGCGATATGCATAGTGTGTACTGCCCGCTTTAGTGAGCTTCCTAAATATTATTACTTCATGAATAAAAGTAGGGTAGAGTTGTATCTTAACATACGTATTCTGCTTTGGTGTTCTCCACACGTTTGCGACTTCTTTTAGGTATTTGTCATTGATTTGATTACTTTGGGGGAAGAGTATGTTCGATTTATCTTGCTCTTTCTATATATTTTGTTTGATATATCAAATATATTGTTTGGTTTTGATTATTCTAGAGCAATAACGTGCTTTTCATCGTTTGCTCCTTAATGGATCCTTCTTGTTGGTGGCATAGATGTGAAACCCCCCTTCTTTCATCATAAAAGATTGTGTTGGATTGTTATATTATTTTTTCTTGTGTCTACATCATTGATCGGTGGTCTAATAATTTATTTCTGGAATCTTAATTATATTTTGTTGTTCATGATCTTTTGGCTACATGCTAATTCTTTTTTATTATTTCATTCAGATGCATATATGCATTAAGACACTTACAATCTTCTAATATCATAGATAAAATAAAAGTTAAAAATTCTTCCGAAACCATTGATCTTTTACTTGGAAATCAGTAGGAGGATGATCACACCTTAACAGACTATAACATCTAAAAATGAATCTATCCTTCATTTAGTGCTCAAGCTCAAAGGGAAGAGATGTAAATTATAATCATTTGGCTGACACCACTGATAATATATTATAATCGCCTGGAAACAATTAGAGACCGACGAAGGTATCCTTCGTTTAATATCATTGATAATTATTAAAAAAAAAATATTTTGGTTAAAACTCTCACCGCAAGGAAGCAGGTGGAGGACGGTCACAACTGTAGCAGATTACTACCATTCAGAAGGAGTCCATTGTCTTGGGAGGGAGTCTGATGATGATGTTGTCTGCGGCCAAAGTGTCATTTGCAACCTACTGGTATTGGTGTCAGCTGGAACTCATGTTAATCGTGATGGTGTTTGTTTTCATACTCTTTTTCTTTTGGCCACTTTTTTTTTTTTTTTTCTTTTGTGTCTCTGATGCAGTCAGTTCTTTCCCTGTTTGATATTTCTTATATTGCCAGTTTAATCAATTCTTGCGTTGTATTTTCTTGTGCTGGGGTATGTCTTGGTGTTTCTATTGTATCCGAAACAAAACCTCTATACCCAAAAGAACATTTGTATTTGCTTCTGGATATTGGAGCCTCATGAAGAAAGCTTTTTAGCCTTTGGATGGGATCCGATGGATCAATCTAACAATGAAAACGATGACCTACTCGTACCTGTCCATGCACGCATCTAAAAGCACCGAACCTCTCCCCCCCCATCTCTCTCGTGCTTCAAGTACAATGATTGCATGGCTGCTGAACTCACTAATATGCACCAAATGAGTAACTATGCTTGTCCATATACTTATATATTATCCTTTTATATTGTATTTTTTTTATATTTAAAAAAATTATATTAGGATCCCTATAATTTTTAAAATAAAATAAATAATCTCATTCATCCTAAAGTTCATTGATAAAAAAATAATATACGCTTTTTTTTTTCCGTCTTAATATTCTAAATATCAAATGTGTCAACTTGATCCCATTAATGTCCTCTTAATTATTTAATTTATTGAATACTAATAGATGATATATTCACACTTGACAATTGGATACTAATGAAACGATTGACTTCAAACCACATGAATTTCAATTAAAAATAATAATCTAAAAAATATTTTGAAAACGATAAGCCATGAAATATTATGTCATAGATTAACTTACTATAATGGGTCACATGAGACACGATGATAATCGAGATTGTTGATTTGTTTATCAAAATTATCTTATCATTGTTCACTACCGAATTGAGTGTCGGATGGATCATAAATCTCACGTGATCTCGATCTTAATAGAGATCAATCGTGATCTCAATCTTCTTTTTGGTTAATCATATAATTTCTTGCACACGCGGGAATCAAAAAGTTGGTTCAAGCATCATATGTAGGCTCATATGCGGATATCTGCATAATGGAATCCATTTCTTATATGCGGCTGTAAAATCCGTATAAGCAACGTATATGCGAACAGATCCATGTCACGGCCCACGGCTTACGACCCACGGCCCATCCCAAATGGAAACTGAAGCCCTAGTTGTTTGTCCCGGTGTCGTCGACTATATATATCTCCTTATTCTTGGTGAGCGGCAGTAACCAACGGGCTGCAAGTTTCGAGCAAAGCTACGGTGCGAGACGAGCGGCGACGAGCCTTCTTCAGGATATCCACGGCAGAAGCGACGGCTGGATATCCTGTGTTGCTGTCCGTCTGGCAACACGGTTTGTAGCGGCTCCGCGATAGAATGCTTACTGCTAGAGGTGACATTTCTTCTTGCTTGGATTTCATCGGCTCTTTACTGTGATTTTTAACCCCCAGGGATGGGGTTTTTAGTGTGTCTGCGGAATTAAAGGTTTGCCTTTTATTCTTGCGATAGCTTATTTTAGGATTCCCCATGTATTAAAATTAGAATGGTCCACAATATGATGACATAAGGACCTGAAATTATGGAGATTAAATATTTTACTTTTGTCCAAGGATGACATGCGGATTCCCTGATCCAATTTTATCTACCATGCTGATGCTGAGCAAATCTTTGCTGGCGTCTAAGCCATGCCATATATCTGGCTATCTACTTCTTCGGTTCTCGAGAAAATTCTCGTCTCCAATTGGTTGTTTGTTTGTACTTGAGCAAATGTCATTCATCCATGATAGCAAATCGAGGGGGTAGAAGAAGAAGAACAGGAGAGCGAAAAAAAAAAGGACCAAATGATAGTAATGAAGGAAAACATTAAGAAAGCAATGAAAGAAAAAGTTCTCTTTTATGTATGTACGTATATATCTTTTTTTTATTTCATGATTAAACCTACAATCGGACCAACTGATCTGTTGGTACAACTGACCTGAGGCTTCGCTGGATCATAGTGGGTTCCGTTCTGAATGCATTGCATTTACTACACCTTAACTGGCTTTTCATGGTTAGCTTGTGGAGTTCTAGGATCTTGATAGAATCAAGTATCATACATCTTTTGACTGCCATTGAGCTAATTAAAGAAGCTTTGACTCATGAAATGTGATTTTTCAACCATCATTCAATGTGCACCTGCGGTATTGAAATCTTCATCTGTATTCTGTCTGAGATTTCTGTCAGTTTTACTTGTGAGTTTCTTGAGACAACTATGATGTAATCTCTCATGCGATCCCTGATGAAGTAGTTTCTTGTTGCAGTGTAGTAAATCGTGGTTAGTTTGCAGCAAACAATTTTAGTTGCAGTAAATGCCCCTTCTCAAGCCGCCACCTCCTCGAATTCTCCTGAATAACGTTTCTTGCATGCGTAATGCTCAGACTGTCCTCCGCAATGTAAATGTCTCTGTGCATGATGGCTCTTCTCTTGTCTTGACTGGTGCCAATGGCTCTGGAAAGACCACCTTTCTTCGTATGCTAGCTGGATTCTCACGACCATCTGCTGGGGAGATCCTATGGAATGGGCATGACATCACATCTCCAGGAGTCTTCCAACAATACAAGCTACAACTTAACTGGTTATCAATGAAAGATGCCATAAAGGATAAACTTTCTGTATTGGACAATGTACAATGGTTTGAAGTCCTGGAAGGTAAGTGTGGGAAGTCCATGGATGCTCTTGAGTTAATGGGGCTAGGTAGGCTTGCAAATGAGAAGGCGAGGATGCTTTCAATGGGTCAGAGGAAACGACTGCAGTTGGCAAGATTACTGGCTATAGACAGGCCAGTCTGGTTGCTTGACGAACCATCAGTTGCTTTAGATGCTGAAGGAGTGCGGTTGTTGGAATACATAATAGCGGAGCACAGGAAGAAAGGTGGAATTGTATTTGTGGCAACACACCTGCCAATTGAGATTGAAGATGCACTGTACCTTAGGCTACCAACAAGGTTCCCGAGGAGGAAAACTTTGGTTGACATGGTCCATTCAGTGTAAATGTGATATCTATTATATTCCTCGGTGATTTGTCTCCTGAACTGCAGATTTCATATTTCTTGTACTTCCAGAAAGATTTCCAAAGAAGAAAAAACTTTAGTCGATCTAGCCCATTGATGTACGCATATGATATATGTTTTCTTTGTCGAATTGCTTCAGATGCCACCATTACTTGGACATACTGTTTCATGACTAGGGGCTCAGAGCAACATTTCTACTCAGGTATTTTTTGAAAAGAGTTATAAGATTATAGATTAATGCTTATGATAGTTACTATAAGCTTATTCGTGAAAAAATCGATCAATCATCTAACATCAACAGCATTGTCTATTTAGTGTATTTCTTGAAAATTTTTATGTTGAATATATTTTCCTTCAAATTTTAGCGCCTTGGTTAGCTGCTAAAATTTCTTGAAATTATATATATATATATATATATATATATATATATATATATATATATATATATATATATATATATATATATATATATATATATATATATATATATAGCGCTCTTTGCTATACATTGAGGTTATTAGTAATTACAACAGTGGTACTTCTGAGGAGAAATATGACAAATAAACTAAATAGCTCTAAAATAATAGGTAATTAATTGATCTACTTTATGTTGCAATCTTTATTCTGCAAAATAAATTTATATGTAGTTCTGTTTGCCATTTCGGATGGATACAACAATGACAAGTATGTGATTGTTGGTGGTTCTCAACTACGTGCCAACTGACTTGCAGAGTTTTTTTCCTCAGCTTGTATGCTTGGTTGTCTGACTAATTGGCCTAAGTAATTGCAATTAATTCTTAGTTACCAGTCTCATGGATGGCCTTGCTGAAGAAATCTTATTTCTATAATTTCTGTGCTTGCCTCGTATTGAGAAAAATTACCCTTAGGATTTTTATGATCAAGAAATTTATACATGAACAGAACTAAAGGACACTTCACTCCAAATAGTTCTTATCGAACAGCTCCGGGAACCTTTACTTATTGAATAAGTATACAAAAAAGGTTTTGTTCCTAATATTGCAGGTTTCAAAAATGGGTTTTTATATATGGCCTTCTAATGAATCTAAGGTGGCTGTTGACCTTCAGATGTAATGAATATTAGTTGAGCTATTTATTTAGTGTCAATTGTCAAGTTAGTATGATTTGCACATGTTCAAAATACTGAAAGTTGTTTAAATTATCTTTTATTGAGCTTTTTCTTCCTCCTGTTGTTGGTAGTTGTAATGAGAAACTTCTTCCAAAGTTTTATTTTCTTATTTATCAGTTGTGTGTCCAATTCACTGGTATTCTCTCTCTCTCTCTCTCTCTCTTCTCTCTCTCTGTCTCTCTCTTAGCTAGGAAGACTATATCTTCATAGAGGTTGTTAAAGTGCTCGGTTGACAGTATGTTATCCTCCTATGACACTTGAGATCGTTTTCTATCATTGGATTAAGATATTAGCTGTAAAGTCTGACAAACTCCAGGAATTTTTTGCACTGGACAGACTGAGAGATGTTTGAACAGCTAAGGGAGTTCTAGCATTGCTCCACATGCAAAGTTGGACAGGAGATGGCAATGTAACTTAAGGTATCTACCCATCTCAACAGTGGAGTAGGTATTTACTCACCATAAATGCTGCTGATTTCAACAGTTGGAACATTACCATCACCTGCTTGACTCCCTTCACATGCCTTTACTTTCACTGACATCCTCTTCTTACTGGTTTTTCTTTCAAGTGAAGGTGCAAGTGTGTCAGGTTAGACCAATTTCTTTGGAAGCTTGCTCTTAAACATGCCATTAATCAAGCAAATAGCATTGTTAGCATCTTCCTTTGGGAATTGTTTACCGCCAATGTGATATAGTTGGATGCTACTATGGTGCATCCACATTGGTTTTTTAATTATATGACTGTTGTTGTGAGCAAAGGAGATGTCTACATGTATTGTGGATAAGATTTGATGCAAGATTTGGATTGACATCAGTCATTCAGTTGAGATTTGCTCAGGCTTGGTCCGGCATGAGTTGCAAGGATGGACTCTTTTTAAGTCAACTAAAGTTGCTAAATACTATTACTAGTCTCCCAAAGAATGTTTTAGCAATATTTGGAACTATAGTTTTATTCTATTGTTTTTGCAAGATCGGAGCACGAGAAATTCATAATTCCACAGACCATCAGCCGTGATGCAATTTGAGATAATGTGAGATCATAGGGTTTTAGTTTTGGTTGAATAATTATATATATGTATGTATTGGAACGATAAGCTGGGATTCATGGTACTGAAAGATGGCCGCTAACATGTAAAGCATCATACTCTAAAAATAGTTGTCCTGTGACATAGTTGTTCACTCAACTCAAATGTCATTTTTTCCTTGTTTGGTGTTTGCATAATGTTTTAGCATTGCCAATAAGAACATTTATACATTAAAAACATGTATTGCTTATGGTGGATCTTTGAGGCGTTTTCCCCTCTGTTAAGGTAAACCTGGGGGGTTGGAACCAATACATGGGTGCATTCATGGATAGCTTCAGGCTCTTCGCTGTGACCCCTGAAGGATTGTTCAAAGGACAGGTGATGGCTTTCCATGTTGAGGTAAACATCAGCATCATGTGGCCGTAAGAAGGAAGGTAAATTGTGAATTGTCATCTTTTTTACCCTGCTCTGCTTCTGATCATATACTAAACTCACCTTAGCAAAATGTTGCTTGTCCCTGTTGACATTAATTTTTAGGATTGTGTTGTTGCAAATAGACCCTGAGGCACGAGTATTGAGTAGTAGAATCCTAGAATCTACAAAGGCTTTATTGTTCCTATCATTTCAAAGTTGATCAAGCACACTAGGAATCAAACTTCAATCATATTGGTCCAAAATTATAGGCAATATAATGTAATTGAGACGATGTGGGTTTTACTGTTGATTAATTTGACTTGACCCCTACTTATTATCCTATACAACAATAAAACCACAACTTAAAACTCATGCTTTCTCTTTCTTTTCCTTAATATATGTTTTCTCTTTCTTCGACAAAAAAAAAAAAAAAAACAAGGGAACTTTGGATGGTTTAAGTTCCGAGATTTAATCTCCACTTTTCTCTTTCATATAATATCTTTTTCTTCGATATATAAATAAATATATATCATTTTTAGCCGTTAATATTGCATGCTGACAGAAGCTAAATAAATATTTGATTTTTTATTTCTCCTGATGGTAAAAGATTGCATGAGATAAGTTTTGGCGAGTCGAAGGCTGGACAAAATAATGGTCAAAGATGAGAGGGATGGGAGGAAAAGAACGCAAAAGATACATTGCTTTTGACTTTGTTCCCTCGTACTTGACTACGAAAACTACAAAAGTCCAAATCATACAGATATGGAAGGAGCAGACATTTTCCAGCTGCCAAAGTGAGTTGTTTCCCATGGCTGACCATTAGATACGGGCTCTCCCAGGTAGCTTCTACATTTTTCCTTTTAGTTCTAATATTATTATATTTATGTATTCAAAAATACTTAAAATCTTTCGTATATGTCACTGCCAGTATACTCATATTAATTTTAACCCATCATGATTATCACTAAATTATAAATTATTATTATTAAATTATTTAAAATTTAAAAGATCTAAACTATGCTATAGTTTTTTCTTTTTTTTTTTCATTTTAAGATAATATTGACATCCAATTGATTAGTGCATTGCTACACGATAGATCTAATTTTAAATATAATAAAACATTATTTTATTTTATTTTTAAATATAGAAGCATATTAACTACTACAATGGAATATCTTTGAGTGTTTGAGCTTTATTAGTATATACATATACATATAATTTAGAGGAGTACATACAAAAAAAAAAGATATATATATATATATATATATATAATATATATATATACACACATAATTTTGCTTAAAAAGATGAAAAAGAAAAAGGTAATAAATACATTGCATTGGAAGCTATAAATGCTTTCTCTTGAGGAAAAACTTTTTGTATGACTTTGCCGACCCAGAAAAAAAAAAAAAAGGTGAGAGGCGTATGTATGTATACACAGAGCAAGGTTCGATAGATTTGAGCATTCTTTTTTGCTCTCTTCTCCATAAATGCATGCATTGATACTCTCAGAGGCCTTAAATGTTGGGAGTTGGAGGGGGGGGCTCCATATATAATATATATGTGAAGGAAAATGGTAAACAGGAATGGAGATAGATAATTAGGTCGGTCTCCTTAGCTGGGAGACTTGACGATTTACCCTTCTTGATCACCACCATCCGCCTTTTGGAATCTTTGCAGGTTCTCACTGCCACCACTTTGCAGTAATGAAACGCCCTAGCTTACCTTGAGGAGACGCTCGAGAAGCTCTTAGTTGTTAGCATTAATTGTAGAGCTCATAAGGGTGCTGTGGAAATAGGATCATTTGTCATTATTTACCATGTCATTCAAATAAGTTCTCCATTATGAAGTCGTACAAGATTCAAATCTAGCACATTTAATTCGTAATAAAACACCAGTTCTGCTCAGGAAGCATTTAATGCTTCATCTTTTCTCTTTTGAGTTTTTATCTTTTTCCTGTTTGATGATTAACGAAGGATATATATACACACATATACATCAAAAGTTTCACCTTCTCTCTCGTAGAATCATTTACAAGAATCCAGTTTCTCTGGTGCAGCCGAAGCAATTACACAACCTTGTCAATAAATGAAAATTTCACCCTTCCAATACAGTCTGCAATAACTCCTCTGGAGTCCACTTCTCTCCTCTTCTCCCCTCCCCTCTCCATCTCCTTCTCTTTTCTGTCATCCGCCTCTAATAGCTTCTCTTGTGCTGCTTTCTTCTCAGAACCCACCATATTGTCTTACATGCATGCATTAAACCCACTATTACTTTTAATTTCTCCCACACTTTTCGCCTTCTAAGAGAGAAGGGGGGGGGGGGGGGGGGGGGGGGAAGAGAGAGAGAGAGAGAAGGAAGCGTGTGAAGCAGTGTGCTGCTCGTCCTAGGACGACGTCTTGGTTGTCAACATTATTTGGCATTAAAAGCTATGCATCTCCGTGTTCACCTCTGCTGTTTCTCGATATCTAATCGAGTTACAAGGTCTTCTCTAAAAAACTTTTAGGGTTCTCCCAGCCTAGAGATAAATAAAGAGAAAGAGAGGTGAGCCTAGGGTTTGGTGCAGAGGGGTTATCCCTGCAGGGATTATGATTCCTGCAACACATGTGTCATCGATGATCGGGATGAACACAAGTGCCGACTATCAATCCTCCGCGGCTCTATCTCTCAGTCAGGTGAGCAAGTCTAAGCATTCTTGTTCTTTCTATTGCCTTTTAGCTCTTTAGATCATATACGTGATCTCCATGGTAGTATTAGGTTTTGCAGTACTGACTGAGAGAAAGAATGAGATCAGTTTCTTTTGTGCATGTTCTCTGGGCAGAGTTAAAGATCAAGGGTTTTTGGAGCCATTCGATGTCAAATCCACCTCTCTATATGAGAAACAAAGAAGTGAAATGTCCGTTTGGTGGCCTTTCATCTTCCTCCACTTTTGTCTTGTTCTCTTCTTGAGGAAGATGCTATGACACTTCTCTTTTCCTGCGTATTTTGGAGTATTTGAAGGGTTCTCTTCATCCTTTTCCTTGAGAAAAAAAATGAGAGCCTAAAACTGTAGGAATGACATGTTGTCATCCCTTTTTCTTCTTTCCTGTCAACTTCCCATCTTCTTATTCTTCTACGTTAAGTGCCTGTTTCTAACTTTTGTAGCCAAATTTGATGGATGAACAGGAACCCCCATTTCAATACCAACATCAGCATCAGCTTGTGGAGATTCCGCAGACAACGATAGCTGAGATTGAGATGCCAACGGTCCGGGATGATGAGTTCGAGTGCAAATCTTTTGGCGACAACATTGAGAACGCCTCCGAAGACGATCGGGATGGGAACCGGCGGCCTCGCAAGAAGCAATACCACCGCCACACTCAGCACCAAATACAAGAATTGGAGGCGTAATAACTCATGCCTGTTCTTCCATTCTTTTATTGCTCTACACAAACTCTCCCGGTGATCTAAGTGGGCATGCAAGTCTCTCTCTTTCTCAAGATAAAAGGAATCGGAGAATCGAACATTTAGTTCTATTTTCCACAATGTTTTTATGTCTCCTTTAGTCTCATGTCACATGGTACTCATTAAATATTACCTGTTACAACTTTTGGAAATGTTTTCTCTTTGGGGAAGAAAAAGAACATGCCTTTGTTTCCTCTCAGTTTCTTCAAGGAGTGGCCTCATCCGGATGACAAGCAGAGAAAGGAGCTGAGTCGCGAGCTTGGGCTGGAGCCTCTCCAAGTCAAGTTCTGGTTCCAAAACAAGCGCACCCAAACCAAGGTTTAACCCTAAACCTCCTTGAATCGGATTCATGCAAATGACCAGAACACTTTTGCCACCGGTGTGTTAGTCTGGTTATCATTAATGCTCGGTTTTCGATCTCTCTCTTTCCTATTGGTTCATCACGTAGAATCATCAAGAGAGGCACGAGAACTCGCGGCTGCGGGCAGAGAACGAGAAGCTCCGGGCCGAGAACTTGAGGTACAAGGAGGCACTAAGCAATGCGTCATGTCCCAATTGTGGTGGCCCTTCGTCTCTCGGAGAGATGTCCTTCGATGAGCACCAACTCAGGATCGATAATTCTCGTCTGCGCGAGGAGGTTTATATCTGTTCTTGATCTTTACATGACCTTCGAGTGCTCGGGTGCTTCATCGAACGTCTAAAAATGCTGTTGAAATACCTGCTAGATTGGTAGGTTATCTGCCATAGCTGCCAAGTACGTCGGCAAGCCCCTAGTTCCTCACCAGCTATTCTCTCCTCCGATGACTGAGAGCGACATGCTTGGGGCCGGAGACTTACTCGGGAGCATGTTCGGCCACAGGGAGATCGAGAAACCCATCGTTATCGAGCTCGCAGTGGTTGCCATGGAGGAATTAACAAGGATGGCGCAGCTCAGTGAGCCTCTTTGGACAATGAAACACGGTGACTCATTCGAGATACTGAGCGAAGATGAGTACGTGAGGAACTTCCCTAGAGGAATTGGGCCGAAACACTTGGAAATGAAGTCGGAGGCGACGCGTCAGACCGCGGCAGTGATCATGAATCGCGTCAACCTGGTTGAGATGCTTATGGATGTGGTAAGTGAGAGTTGCAGTTTTGGTAAAAGCTTGTGATGAAATGGATTCAAGTTGCTTTTTTACTTATTTGTCCATATTACCTTGATTATGAACAGAATCAGTGGTCTAATGTGTTCTCCGGCATTGTATCGAAAGCTATCACGCTCGAGGTGCTATCCACTGGAGTAGCAGGAAATTACGATGGAGCTCTACAGCTGGTATGTATAGTAGCTTCATATACTGTATCTTCTCACACTTTGCAGTTGTTCCAAGCCTCTGATCTTGAATTCTCAGATGACAGCGGAATTCCAAGTACCAACTCCTCTTGTTCCAACCCGGGAGATCTTGTTCGTCCGGTACTGCAAACACCAAGCCGACGGAACTTGGGCGGTGGTTGATGTTTCCTTGGACACCTTACGCCCTCCTCTGGTTGCAAGGTGTCGAAGAAGGCCATCTGGCTGCCTGATTCAAGAGATGCCTAATGGATACTCGAAGGTAAAAGAATCGGTAGTAAACCACAAAACAATGGGATGCTGCTTCTGATTCTTATCACGCGTATGAGTCATTCCCCATCATGCAGGTTACTTGGGTTGAGCACGTTGAGGTTGACGACGGATCTGTTCATGACATATATAAGCCCTTGGTTAACTCGGGCCTGGCATTTGGTGCAAAGAGGTGGATTGGTACTTTGGATCGCCAATGCGAGCGCCTCGCAAGTCTAATGGCAAGCAACGTTCCCTCTGGGGATATCACTGGTAATGAGCTTTTGTTGTTTCTATTCACCTTCATGCTACAGCTAATGTTAGCGGAATGCAAATAAGTGGAGATGTTTCCGTGGTGTTGCAGTCATAACTACAGCGGAAGGGAGGAAATGCATGTTGCGGTTGGCTGAGAGGATGGTGATGAGTTTTTGTGGTGGTGTGAGTGCCTCCACTGCTCATCAATGGACTACAGTATCTGGTAATGGTGCAGAGGACGTGAGGGTGATGACCAGAAAGAGTGTTGGCGATCCTGGCAGGCCTCCCGGCATCGTCCTCAACGCTGCTAAATCCTTCTGGCTTCCTGTCCCGCCCAAGAGGGTCTTCGATTTCCTCCGCGATGAACGATCTCGCAACGAGGTAACGCAAATCTTATCACTTCACAATCTAAGTCGATTTCTTACCTCTCAGTTTTGGTGCATCAACAGTGGGATATCCTTTCAAATGGTGGTGGCGTTCAAGAAATGGCTCACATCGCCAATGGCCGAGACCACGGCAACTGTGTCTCTCTTCTCCGAGTCAATGTAAGCTTATAAACCGTTTGTGGAGTACATTGATACTCCCAGTTTCTTGGACTGTGGACTGACTGATGCTGGTCGTAGAGTGTGAAGTCAAGCCAGAGCAACATGCTGATACTGCAAGAGAGCTGCACGGATCCGGTCGTCTCCTACGTGATCTACGCGCCGGTGGACGTGGTTGCCATGAACGTGGTGCTTAATGGTGGCGATCCTGACTACGTTGCTCTCTTGCCCTCCGGCTTTGCCATCTTACCAGATGGAGCTTCTGCAGCACAAGGTAGCCTCGTCACTGTTGCATTCGAGATACTGGTCGACTCGGTCCCGACAGCGAAGATCTCGCTCGGCTCGGTCGCCACTGTTAACAGCCTCATTGCCTGCACTGTTGAACGAATCCAGGCTGCATTGGTTGGCGAAAACGTTCCATGAGTCTGAAACATTTGGGGGAAGAGAGTATGGTTTTGCCGCCTGCTTCCATTTCATAATTGGTGGTTCCACATGTGTGGGCAAGTCTTGTTGAACAGAGTTTCCACCGAGCTCAAGAGGCCTTAGGATTTCTATTATGCTGTCTCAAGAAAAGTGAATCATGTCATGACTTGGTACTGAGTAGCTTAGAATTATTGGTATTTTTGTCTTGAGCCCTTCAGATGATGAATGAAGGGTTTGATTTTGTTTTCCTTGATCTGTTTGGTTATTTTTCTTATAAGATGCTCGTAAAAAAAAAAAAAAAAAAATTTGCAGTTTTAGCTGTAGAGCGATGGTCTCGAAATTTCAGTGAGAAAATAAACCTGTGGACATGTCCTTAACGCTGTCTTGCATACTATTTCGCATGCTCATTGCCTACTGTGCCGGCCGTGGGTTCCTCCCGCGTGGGCCGAAACTATCGCCTCCG